>CM067109.1:70623800-71261300 GCA_034008185.1 Gorsachius magnificus
AGCATTGCTTTTCTGTATTTCAAAGAAATGCAGAATTTGCTAAAATACAGTCACAGTAAGTTCCAAGTGGACTTTTATTTACATTTGGAGGAAAGCTTTGCATAAGCCAAATATTGACAAAAAGAGAGTCTGTCAATTAAAATCTCAGTTGAGCCTCCTAACATCTTCAAATAATACTTGAAGAAAACGAAGAAACAGTTGCTTAATGCCTGTATTTCTGAAGCTGTATTCCTACTGCTTATTCAATAGTGATGACCCTGAATATCAGCGGTACAGACTAGACATAGGCTTTCTCTGATGTAACTTGATGTAAAAATGACATGTCATTGCGTTCTGGAAAAAGAGATTTGTATTTGGCCAAATGAGATCAAACTAAGTGTTTTCTGATTATATGTTTGAGAAATCTAATTAATATTTAATAATAGTGAAGCAAAGGTGTTAAGTTTTTTCTCAGTTCTGAGCAACATGCAAGAAAGATGTTGGCAACAAAGGAAATCACAAAAGTTATGTTTGCAAAACATGGTCTTACCTCAGGTGAGTGTGAAACCTGTAATCGAATTTGTATGTACCTGAGTGTATAAGCTTGTATAAGTTGCTCATAGTAATGGCAGATTCCAAATAAATTTTTTAAATGCTGTCTTCCAAAGCACAGAGGACAAATGTTTATCTACAGTGGTCCTGATCATCCCATTAAAATCAGTGTGAATTGTATTGTACATTTCAGTGGGAACCAGAATTAATCCAGCTATATAATTATCTAAGGTTCTTTGTACCAAAATAGTATTAATGAAGATATTTCACATTCTCAGTCACATAAAGTTTTTTCGACATCACAGGCGGATCACTTTGGCTGTATGTTGCTGTGAATCTTTGCAACCCGTATGCATCACAGGATGCATATCAATGCTTGTTTGAACAAAAGCTCATCAATTACATTAAATGTGTTTGCAAACCTGTAGTAGGGAACCCACAGCTGCTGCCACTGCCTTCGTATTATGTAGTGCATAACATTTCCCTCTTAAAACAGAATGGAGTCCTTTGTAAAATGATTCAGCGGACTGGATTTAGAGCTTCTCTTCTTTTAAGTGTTTGTAAGCAGTAAAATGGAAAAAATAATTGAAATTATAGTATATAGTTTCAACACTGAGAAGAAAAAGGTAGCTAAATTTTTCTTTTAAATAAGCAAACTCTTTCAGTTTTAAGTTAAATGTGATATATTGTCTCGTAACTATGTTACAAAACACAGTGGGCCTTTCTTTCCACTGGTTGATAGCCTCACAGGCTTTTAATTTGTCTCTGATTTTATGTATTGTTACCCGGTTCTTCTAGAGACATTCTTAAATACGCAGAGTACCTATTCTCCTGTAAATATGTATGTTCCTGGTCTGTGATATGTTGGTCAGGTTTTTTGTGTCAGCAAGAGATAAATACGTGTGTTAAATATAATCAGTTACAAATCTCTTTAGCGTGATTATTATTGAAGCTGTTGTCCTCTTATTAAAAAAACAAACAGGGGGTAAAGCAATGCCGAGCACATCCTTTCCTTCTCTGCGGTTCAACCTCTCAGTCACTTTCCTACCCAGAGAGGCAAATAAAAGTTGAAATGTTGCAGACACATCAATGCAATTGCTTAATGTATAATGCAGTGTTATATTGTAAAGTCCTTTCATTTTTAAGACTGAGTTCTTACCTCTGTTTGTCTGCATTTCCACTGACCGTCTGCTGACAGTAAAGACTTGCCATGCATCAACAAAAGATCAGAGGCTTTCATGATTAGGTGGGCATTACATCCAAATATTTCTAATTCAGTTAAAAATGCACCATATTGAAAATATGAATGACACCTACCACGTAATATTGCTGTTTCAGCACACAAGCATATAGCTTTATATTGATCTGAGACTCATGGAAAATATGGTGTTGCTGCAGCTTCATGTTTCCTTGCCAGCAGCAAGATTTTTTTTTTTAAAATAAAGCAGTATCCCCGTAGTTGGCTCTCTCCTTCTCAGCAGGTTATTTTTGTGGGCATGGGTGTGTGGGTCTAGCTACATGCTTTGTTCTGGGATGGTAGTCTGTGTCTCACAAGCATGTCTAGATTTTTGACTGAAAATCCATGTTACAATGAATACAGTTGGTAGCAGCATTGAAGCATCCTGCAGGATTTATTTCCCTTTAATGATCATATGAGGTTTTGTATAGGGAAAAGCTTTGTGAAATACATCATAGAAACTAATTATTTAGAAAGAAAGGTAACCATGAAACTGAGAGGTAACTTTGCTCATAGCATCTCACAGGGTCTCTGTGTACCTATGGGCACCATTTTCATGCCATATAGAGCTGGAAGATAAACTTCCCTTTCTGTAAGAGTAACAGTGCTAATCCCAAGAAGCTGGTTTTGCAAACTGGATTCCACCCTCCCCTCCCTGCTCCCCTTCCCAATCATGGCAGGTTTAACTTTTATCCGAGAATCCCAGCCATTGCCGCAGCCTTACAAATGACGTGGTCCTCTGAACTGCTCTTGAAGGCTGAAAAATGAGCGATGCCTTGGAGCAGCACTTCCAGCTGGAAGTCACTGCTCTCTAGCATGTAGCTTTTTGTTATTTCTCTTTTATCTGTGTGGATTCTTCAAGTCCTGCCTTTTGGACAGCTGATGGTATGTCTCACGTCCTTGCTGTCTATAAAAATGGGACAAAATACATATTTATTTTCATAAAAAGGAATGCACTTGAAAATTCCATCACAAAATGTATCCAAGCACCAAACAATAAAGATAAGATCAACAGTGTATTTTTCCATTTCCTGATCATGTTGAAAGCTCTCTGCAGTGCACTTCTGCTATCTTTCTTGTACAGATATGAAGGCACCAGATACTATTTGGTATTTTCCTTTGTAAGTCTCATGCCAACAAAATAAATTTCTTGGTACAGACTATGGAAGATCCTGTAGTAATCACCTGTTAGAGCTTTTTGAGAGGATTTATGGATCTGTGAATGATTGGGGTGCTTCTTCATAAGTATATGAGGCTGAAAGGAAAGGTAAGACGAAGTGTTACCATGGTCTCCTATGAGTCTAGGAAATGACTCCTCTTGATTTTACAGAGCAAAGTTCTCAGCTTTTACTGAGCTGCATTTAGACTAGTTTTAATCAACAAGTTAAGATGATTCTAAATGCAGTAGCTGAAGGTACCAAATGTTAACATTTCACATGTTTTGGCTCCTAGTTTTCATATTGGCATGTAGCTGTGCAGATGACAGTGGCTCTTGCTTTTGGACAGTATTCTTCTTGGTGTCTAGATGTCACCTCTTCTGAGCAGGACTCACTGCCTCTCTATCTTCATGTGTAGCTGGTGCAAAAACTACCACTGACGCTGGATTCACTTACCCTTTTAACATTCTTTCTAGACCAGCACCTATTTTCCAATAACTCAACTGTTATTTCCTCTCAGCTTTGTTAAACAAATCAAGTTCTGGTAACAGGGAGAATATCAGAGAAAAAAATGCACTTAGTGATGTAAGACATATAACTAACAAACTCATTACTGCTCCTGGAAATTTTGTAAGGGTGATCTGCTCAGAAAAGAAAAAAAAAAAAAGGAGTATTAAGGCTTGTGGAAGTCTCTGCTATGCATATGAAGTCTGTCCTTCCCTCAGTATGCCATCTCATCACTGGCTGCAGTATACTGTAGACATAATGGAGATGTTTAAAATAGCTAGTTTCTGTTGCAGTCTGGTACACCAACCAGTCCAATGCTCTGAACGAACCACAGACATGCTTGAGGTTATCCTGCAGTGTGGACTGCGATGCAGATAGATTGCCCTCCATTCAGGGCTAGCTAGTTTAAAACTTGCAAGAAGGTTTCTGCACAACACTGCTGCCATGCAAAATAATAATGGAATAATTTATCTTTGAAGGGACTTCTTGAAGTAATTTCATCCAGTCCCCTTCTAAAAGCAGGGCCAACTTTCATAGATCGGGTTGTTCAGGGCCTTGCCCGGTCATAGTTTGAATATCTCCAGGGATGGGGACCCCAAAGCTTCTCTGTGCAACCATTCTCATGCTTCTCTAGCCTCATCATAAAGAATTTCTTCCTTATAAATAGCTGTTGGTAATGGGGGAAAAATTGGACATACTAATCTCAATGTAGCTTCACAAGCAGAGGGGAACAATTCCTGCAGGTAAAACTCTTGCTGATGCGTCCAAGCATGTGGTTATTCTTCATTACCACAGGGTACACTGGGGTGTATACCAGCATAAGTTAAAATGGAGTCCCTTTGCCATAATACTGGCATTGGTACAGAGGGCCTGATTTTTCTTGTAGAAAACATTTCCCATTATCTCTTGGAAGGATGTTACTGTGCAGGATTTTTGAAGTGTGGTAATCTATGAAAAATATTTTGAGACATGACAGCCTATAAACAGCATGAAGATAAGCATCCCGCTGAGCTATCAAGTATCATGTTGGAGCTCAAGTGCCAGTTAACAAAGATGTCCACCACAGGTGGCTTCATCTCAGTTGTGAGACAAGGGACACCACAGATTATTACAGATCTATATACATATATATACTGACTAGTTTCGGTCCCAGTACACCCCAGTGTAATTCAAATGAGGTGAACAGAACTGCATTCAATGGGAATTTGGCTCAGAACCTGTCAGTCTAGAGGTTTTATTGGAGAAAAAGGGCTATATAAGTCATTGATCTCCTTTCTCTGATAATGATTTTCTCTTTGATTTTAATTAGTCTTAACTACATTGAGAAATAAGCATTTGACCAGAAAATGTGTACCTTCTGAGATTCCACATATCTGGAGATATCTAAAACTTCTATTTAAATAGAACCTGCATGGTAAGTCTTGGCAGGTATTGTCATGTTAATGAGCATGGAAAAATTCAGATGGGTGTGTTTGTCAGTACCATAAATAAAAAAAATCACATTTCTTCTTTGTGGGTGTATACCTATCTTATAAAACCTTATAAAGGCTATAAAGGCCTTTATCTTTAAAGAGGAAAACCTATATTTTCTGCATGTACCTTTTAATCCTTTTGTAGTTGTTTATTACACTTAAAAGGACTAAAGTTGAAAATGACCAAAGGAAAAATGACTTTTAAAGGAATGAAGAGCCTTTTTCTACATATTTTATGTATTGCACACTATTTCATATGTAGCTAATCTCACAGGTTCCCCCCATGTATCTTGTAACTTTGAGGGGTTGTTCACTCGCATGGATCTGAACTAAAAAAAAGGAGAAAGGACACCATGAAAAACAGAAACTACGTATATTGTGGTAGCAATGTCACAAAAACTGGTAGGAAATCAGCGGTATGTCTGCAATCACTTTCCAATACTTTTTAAAACAGAGTGTTCTAGTTGATGGCATCCCTTTAGTCCCATTTATCATCATGGTCTTATCCAGCCTCATTAGAATTTATGAAGTGTTGCTCCTATCAGTTGCATAATTTGATTATTTACATGTTAAATTCAGAACAAAGCTTTTCCTTATGCCATCCTTTGGTTTTGTAAATGTAAAAACCTACTTACTGTGTAAAAAACAGAAAAGTGTCAAACCATATCACACCCTGACTTGAAATATACAACTCCTATAAGTGTATAACATTCAGAATTCTAAATGAGTTTAGGTCACTACATTTGCCTACTGAGGGGATAGTCCCTATGGGCAACAGCAAGTGTACACTTAAAGTGCATTCTTTGGTTTTCTGAACTATCAAATTGATTCCTAAGTTTAATATATTTCATTGGCTTTCCAAGTTGGGTAGGCCAAGGCTGATGCAGCAAAAATTCAGCCCACTTATTGGGGTAACTGGAGAAGTCTTATATGTAAGTCTTTGATCATTTCTTTGGCCTGTTTAGCTGGAATACTAATGCCTTTGCAGTCCTCCTCTTGACTTCAAATGAAGCCCTGAAGAGAAAAAAACCCACAAAACTACAACACCTTGGAGATGGAGAAGTGAGGATGCTTTTCCTAGAAAACACAAAAAGCTGGTATAAGTGTTAGACACCATATAGGAACGTCTAGCAGTTGTCTGCTAAAATTAATTAGATTTTGTTTACTTTTTGTTTCTTCAAATAAAATTCCATGTCCAGTCCACATCTGAATTTGGGAGAGTCCAAACACTTATTAATTGTAAAGCTCTTAAAAGTTTTGCTTAGTATGTGGTACTAAGGATCTCAGCCATCTTCTATTCCATAGATGCACTCCTTAAACTTTGAGTATCTAACCAGAAATATTTAGGCCCATATGTATAATCATAAATATCATGGTCTGACTTTCAGAGATCCTGGAAATTCTCTCACTAGAAGACATATTCTAGTTGAGTGCTGTAGATAACCATATCAAAAAAATAATTATCAGTCCTTGTACACCTTGAAGAGCCAAACTCCCTGGGGTTAAAAGATAACGCCATCAGGGTGGTTCTGTGTATTTGCTCAGAAAAATTACAAGGCAGGAGGAAAAAAATTGCTGACCAACTGTTCAAACACATTTTAGCAAATGGATGTTTAGAAAATGGGTGTTAATTGGCTCAAACAAGTTCTTGTCAAAGACCATTTATAAGGTCCTATATGGAAAAGAGCAAAACTTGCTCCTACCTTAAGAACCTCAACAGCTAAAATCAAAATGAACAAAACATCATCCCATATGGTATTTGCTGGAGTTATGGCTTGGCTCTCTGCTGTCTGTCCATGACCGTGCCTGTCAACGGAGAAAGTAGCCGTCCAAGATGTGGCACTACTCATTAGTCTAGAAGCAATCCTAATGCTTTGGTACTGGACACCTTACCTCCTCAAGGCAGCTTTTTCTAGAATGTTGCTTGTTTTGGACTAGCTTCCTTTGTAGAAATAAACAGACTCCTGGAAATTCTCTTTCAGTTCACATTTGTTCAATGGTTAAAACAACAAGTTTGGTTTTTTTTTTCTGTTGTAAAATAGCATTATGGTTTGGGTTACAAAACTGGAACAACCAATAGAAGTAAAGCATTAAGAAGAAAAATACTGAGAATTTCTCTGAGACATCTTTTGACTGACGTAACTAAGGACCAACTCAAGAGGAACCCATTCAGAGTGATTTCCTCTATTGTATCAAAGCCATTTTTTGGCTTATCAATCACTTTAGGCAATATTACTGTACTTAGATTTGTGAAAATTCAGGAAATGTTTCTTAAATCCCTATCTGGGATTGAAATTCATAAAACCTTTGAGTAATGGTTATTTCTTATATCTGGCTCACCCTCTTGCCTAGGAAGATGACTGAACTGCCTCCTGTGTGGTGTTCGCTCTCCCACATAGCATGAAGAACTTTCTATGACTTCATAATAACTTAAAAATGTTAAGTATCATCTTCCTTCTCAATTTCTCAGTTCCATTTTCACTCCAGCTACAGTTTCATGGCAGAAAACTACCAAAAGTCACAGAATTAATTTCAGGGGTTTTTTTTGTTTTGGTTTGGTTTTTTGTTTTGTTTTTTTTTTTTTCAGTATTTAATGAATGCTTATCATTCATATGGTCTTGGAGCACAATATGGAAGATTCCTTGCTATGGCCAGCTGTGCAAAATGAGATGGGGAAACTGTTTGTTCTTGGGAAATTAAGTATCTCTGAGAAGAACAAATTTTTACTGGAGAAATTGCTTGTTAATTTCTGCAGTATAGTAACAAATTAGTATAGTCACTCCCTGCTCCACAGTCCAAAAGAAGAAAATCCATTTTTCACTATTTGGGAAACTGTTGCAAATGAATGTCTTTCAATCTTTTGGTGGTATGACTGCTCTCTAAAGTAGATGTTGCCCATAGGAATCACTACAGAGTAATTTTATAGTGTATATTTGCTGAAATATGAGTAACTCAATAGTATGACCCGAAATGTGCATAACATCCCACTTGGTTTTTTTAAGGGATGTTTGTTATTCTGGCAGGGATAAGAAGAAAAGATTTGCTTACTTTTCTAGGCTTCCCTAGTACTTGGTCCATGTACAGTCTTTCAGAATAGAACAACTACAGTCTCCACCTGGTGAAGAAAGACATTGACAGAGTGTGGCATGTGGTTGAGGCACATGATGCATAAGGAGAGGCTGGGGGTTTGCTCAGCTGGGAAGAAAAAGCAAAAGGAAGGTGGCAGGATCTAACTGCTGTCTTCCATCATCTAATGAATGATTAGAAAGAAGATGGAGTCAGGAAAGGGACTGGAAGTTTGAGCAAGGTAGAAGTAAGAAATTAGAGTAGGTGCACAGGAATGCTATGCCACCTCTGTCCTTTGAGATTTTCAAAACTTGCCTGGAAATGGCCCTGGGCAACCTGGTCTAATTTGTGGCTAGCCTGACTTTCAGCAGGAGACTGGAGTAGAAGACCTACAGAAGTCCCTTCACACCTTCGTTATTCTATAAACCTATTGACAGGAGGGACTACTGATACAAAGATCACGGACTACTGAAAGTTGAAATCATGGAACTCAGTCTCCCTCTCCTGTGAGCCCTTCTACTCATGTCAGAATAGTATCTGGTCAAGATCAGGCCCTCTTTTTACAATTGCTAACAAATTCAGTAGATGTACACCTAGGTGTGAAGAATTTACTATCTGAGAGGGAATTTGATTACTAACAGCAAAATACTCCATCCTGTTAAACTCTATACTGTAAAATTTCTCTTATTTGGCTAGAAATCCTTGTACTGGCACAGTCTGAGAGGCAAATTCAGGATAATTGCCTTGATTAAAAAATTGGTTTAGCTGATAAATGAAGTATTTTTTCTATTCTTAAAGGGCCAAAGTGTAGAACTGCTGAAAAATTTCATGTTCTATTTATTTTTGGAGATGCAGTAGCTCATAGAGTCACCTCATAGCTGGCCATGATTTGACTTTCTGGCCGCTTTTCTCTTCCTAGGGAACCGTACTTTGAAGTACACAGAGGATTTAAGTAAAATTGCTGTGCTTTATAGGTAAACGCAGTTACTCTAAGGCTGAAATAATAAAATATTTTGAATAAATCTCCTCACATGGGATCAGAAAACATGGAGACTGTAGGGCTTTTTTTACCAGTCTAAGCTGCTTTGTGCTAGAGCTTGCTCATGAGATACACAGTTTAGCTGCAGTATCCAAGTTCATGTCTGACAAGCATAGTTAATTCTTTCTTTTTCTTCGAAACGCATAGGGGTTTTGCATGCTGGGCTGCTGTTTTTCTACCTGCAGGGGTGCTGTCCAAAAAGCAGATTTGTGGCCTGGTGTGCAACAAGCCAATTGTCACATGCTCAGGACAGACAATGCTTATTTATTTCAGGTTTGTGCAGTCCTGAGTGCTAGGTGGTTTCCTGCAAATCAGGCACACCTCGGTGTTAACACGCAGCAGCATTGAATACACTCAGAGCAACAGTTATCTGTTATTTTGCAATTACGCTTAATCACTTTTGCTTCTTATTGGTTCCCAAGGCCTTGTATGCACTTAAAGCTACAGCGTCCTTTCTTTGTACTACACATGTTCTGTAAGGAAGGGTCTTCACCTGGGCAAGGGTCCTTTGACCTGGGGGCATGATTTTTAGTATTGCAATGGAGGTAGTTCAGTTAAGGATACATGGACCTTGAGCTTACTTGCCAAGTTTTGGATGTTTTCAAAAGATCTTGATTAGCTGTCCTTTCCAGGCCTACTTGCTCCAGGATGTCCTTGTTCTAAGTATGCTAATTACACATTTTTCTGATTACAGGTGATTAAATGTTCTTACTATTGTTTATCAAACCGTTCTATATTTCTGAGCTAGCCTTCAACAGGGGCACAATAGCTTTGGCATATTTTCCTTGAGATTTTCTCATATGATTTGTCTTAAAAATAATGCAGTTAGATGCACTATTTCCCTTTCACCAATATTCACTTTTACCAGCTCTATGGCCACTTTTGTACAGAGCAGATTGTGAGAATTTAAAACACAGAAATATCATTCCTAAAAAACATCTAGTGGAGGTTGATCCCCCTGCACTGCCTTCCTCTCGGGCTGGGTGATTTACAGGAGTGCTTTCTTGTCGTTTGTGCACTTAGCTTCTATCCCAGAGGAGGGTAGAGGAATACATTTGCTGTTATTAAAAAATATTTATATATATATATAATCTAATTTATTGCAATAGGGCTGTTTATATGAATTATTTTACTCTAGGGTATAAGTTCTTGCAGACGACTTGGCTGATAATGTGAAAATCTTGTGGCAAATAAGTGTTGACAGTGTAAGTCGCTGCCAGGAGACAGGTAGGAAATGGAACTGAATTATCAATTAAACTTTTTCAGTCAAATGTTGGTGATTTTTTATTAAATGTGTAATATGCTTTTGGGTCCATTTTATTTCTGGTTATTGGGTAAAAATGTACATTTTCCTAGTGGGGAAAATTTGGTATGTACTGTACCTCTTGTATATTAAATAAATGGAACCTGTTATGTATGCCTGTATTTCAATATCTAGTAACAGGAGTGAGCTACAAGTTCCAATACACCACCTTCCTCCACTCTCACAACCGGGAAAACTGATTTCTGTGAGCAGAAGTATCCTGTCATTGGTTGAACTGTATGCCAGCAATTTTCTTTAAACTATGGCTTTTGTTAAATTATTAAATTCTATTCTATTTAATACTTTAAAACAGTGGAAGTAATAATTATGTGATGCCTTTGGTCTTTAATATTCTAGTAATGTGTATTTTTAATTAGGAAGCTATTTTAATTCAATAAAACTTTCTGGCATAACTGGAATAGGGCTGATACAAAGCGAACTGCTGCTGTACTTCATAAGGGCTCTGTAAAGGTTTCTAATACCTCTGTAGAGGTTTCTAAAAAGATCCAAGTAAGAGATAAAAGTACAATTAAGAAAACCTGTTTTAACAGTGCTATAACGGCATAGAAAGCAAGGATTATATACTGTGCATGTGAACTGTACCATTGAAAGCTGTGGAAGGGTCAGGAGAGGAAAAGCACATGCAGTGGACAGAAAAGATATACTGATTCAAATTGCTGTGAAGTTTTGGATTGAATTAAAAACTGCCTTTCCTTAACAGGAATGTCCCTTGCTCTATGGGTACAAGCACTGAACATTGCATCAGGTGCAGAATCTGCAAAACCATGTTCAATGAAAGCTGATACATATACATTCAAGGAACTAAGTACTTAATCAATGTATATCCTGAGGCCGCCACAATGTGATGCTTTTAAAAAGCTAATTGTAAGCTATAAGCAAGAAGTAATTGGCTGATAAAGCAAGAATTTCTTTTCTAAAATTGCTTTGCTTATTAAATTTAAACATTTATGACATCTGATTGTTTTATCTCTCTTTTTTTTTTCCTTTTATCTAGAAAAGGAAAATTACTTTTAGAGCTTGGCTGCTGCTTATTACTGGGACTTAATTTGTTTATTTTGCCTACTTTGGAGCTATGCCTCTATACACACACAAGTGAGTTGTTTCTTTTCATACTCTCTTCAGACTCCCCCAGCCACAGAACAGGCAAGAGACCTGCTTACAGCATAACATCAATTTCCCTCATTAGTCAGGTGGCACTGGTGGCATACAGATAATTTTCTGTCCTTGAATCAAAAATATTATCTGATATGAGTCATCCAGGACCGCCCCCCCCCCCCCCCCCCGCCCCCGTGGGTGGGTAAGGGGAGTCTTTTAAATAAGAAAAGTGATAACAATAGGCCAAGCCTGAAGAGAAAAAAATGGAAATGCACACCATTAGTAATGGTGTAATTTCAACAGTTTGCTGCCCAAGCATGAGGGAAAATGAAAACCCACAGGAGGGGGCCTGCCAAGTGTGAATGGTGGTCTTCCAGTGTGGTCTGAGAGTGTGTGTAATAGAGGTGCTGATAAGGGGATGGTCCACCTTATCTGTGGCATTCAGGGGACTTTATTGATGTGGCATTGCTTTCCTGATTCATTAATACAAGCAATGTCTTCAGCTACACAAAAAGCACATGTGAACATGATACCACTGTGCAGGCTTTTGTACTCAATTACCTGCTGAAGAGGCAGGATTGGTTGTTTTTTTTTCAAGGTGTGATATCAGTAAAGAGCCAAAGTGCAAAATAGGGATAATGATTAATCAAGAAATTCAAGGGAAATTACTTCAGAACACAGCCGGGCTGGCATAGTACTTTGTTGACAGTGTCACAGAGCAAGAACATTGTTGCTATGAGTCTAGCAAAGATAAAACTAAGTTGGTGAAAACCTTACAGAGTAATTCTTACCTCTTGGGGAATCTATGGTTTTTAGGGATTAAGCCAATCTGAGGTTAGACTTCAGGAAATTACCAGATATTTTTTATTTTGTAACATGTATTCTTCACAAGTTTTTTGCTTTCCTGACTGTCACATTAAGTGCTCTAAACATGGCTGATACTCCATCTTTTAAAACAAGGAAGAAACATGAAAAATTAAATAAGGCTGCTGTGTACTCCCTCGCTTAATGGTTTGATTTATCAAATTGTATTGAACCTTGGGGGTTAGAAGAAAACCATTAATATGACTGTGTGGCTCCTACGTGCTACAGTCCACATTGCTATTTGTTTTTATTAGTACTTCTTTTAGCAGGAAGTCATGCAGTAAGAAGCAGGGATTTTTGCATTATTAAGCAACTGTTGCTCATTTTTTCAGTCTGTAAAGAATAATTCTGACCTTTTTCCCCATGTTTTTATTCTGCTTCCTCTTCATGAAAACCATTTTATGGTGAATTAAGAAAGAGAGGAATTCATACATTCAGTTTCAGACACTGGCAGCAGTAGTATGTCATCCTCCCTTCAGAACTGTGAGGTTAACCCTTTTTCTTAGCCCACTCCAAACCTAAGACTCAACCAATGTAAGACTTTTGACACCACCCCCTCCAGAAAATGTCTAATTGCTCCTACTCCTGTCTTTATATACGATAGAATAGATCCTGCTTTGATAGTATTTCTAATATGCTGTTTGAGTGGCAGCACAGGAAATCAAACCCATGGCCCCCAAGCGCAGCAGCATTGCAAAGATCCTTTCTTCCAGCCTTCTGTCCTTTCAAGGTGTTGGGTTTTTTTTTTCAGTGTTTTTGTCCTTGCATCTTCACTCATAATGTAAAAAATGATGAACTGTCATAAATTCATCATCCTGGTTAATGTTAAAAGTTGTGCAGAATTCTGGGTTGTTTCTTACATGTTTTTAACATGCACTCCTAGTAAACTGCTGAAGATAATCACTCCATAAAAGGTGGTACTTGTTCTTTCCAAATCCCACTGGTTTCAATGTGAGCATTTTAATTAATTCTAATCCAGCCCCAAACGTTCATCCTTAACATCCCATGAAAACAGCCTCTTCAGAACTTGAAGATTGTGTTGCTGCTTCATGTAGCAGAACAGAAAAACGAGATCACAGACAGATAACAGAGGCTTGATGTTAAAACTGGCAGTTTGGCAGCTGAAATGCAGCACACGTTCCCCACATCTTGCCAGAAAGGAGTACTAAGCCAATGTCTGTTTGCAGCCTAGACTTGCTACGTATGCCAAAAGTGAGCTTTCTACTAGCCATTCTGATAACAGCTATAATCAGTGATTGCTAATGAAAAATATTGTCACATTTTCCAATGTGTGTCTTTTTCTGGCTGTTACTAGAGCTCTTCTAGACGGTAGTTATGGTCACAACAAGCTTCATAGTTTGGGGTATAACATTCTGTATGCATAAAGCAGTTTTCAACCTTTTGGAGTTTAGAGGTGCTTTCAGATTTTCCAGTGGATGTAAGGAGCTGTGTGTAGAGAATTTCAGCCTGCTGGCAGTAGTATCACTGCCTGTTTTTAGTGAGCTTTGTGGTCCTAAGTGTAGTCTGCAAGTCAGGCATGTACCCTCAGTCTCTGTGAGGATGCCGAGCACTCCAACAGACGTTGTTTGCCCTGACAAGCCCCACCTGGACCCCTCATGAAAGCACCTTCTGCCTGCTGGTCCAGGAGCTCTATCTAAGCTCAGGCTTTGGCCTTTGTGAGAGCTGCCAGGGAGCAGCAGCCATGTGACTGCTCCAGGAGAGAAAAGAAGGCAGAAGCTGAGGGGGACCACAGTGCAGGCAGGGCAGTGCCTTCACTGATGGAGCACAGTCCCCAGGCAGGGTGTGTAGAAATGGCGAGAGCAACAGCTTTTCATCAACAGTATGGTACTTACCAGACAAGGCGAGGCAGTGTTATGTCCAAGATCAGTCAGGGAAATCCAGTCTGAGATTCAGGAACAGCAGGGGTTAGGACACAGGTACCCTACACTGTAGCTCAGGCAGAGTTGGGGTGCACAGGTCTGAGTTTAAAGGGAGCTTGAGTCCATGGCAGAAGTTGTGAGTGCTTGAGAGGGCTCCTAGGTGGGGCTGGTCAGGATGATCAAGGCCTATTGAGGCACTTGGGGCCCTAACAGTCATTTAAAACTCTCCGAGAGAAGAAGGAAAAACAATTTCAAAGAGGGGAACTGCAGGAAGACAGTCAACTTCAGTGCTGGGTGTCAAGCATTTTAAGAATCAGACAAAGAATTAGGCTAAGTATAAGTGGGAAGACTGAGGATCTCGGTAAATTGGAGAATTGTCCATGTCTATAAAGCACACATTGAGAAAACAGGCTGTCATATGCCATTCTGCTTTAAAATATAACAAGAATGGCTTCATATGGCAGAACTTGTTTCTGAGATGTTTCGGCTCACTGCACCTTGTTTGCTGTGTGGAGTTAAACACAGGGAACAGAACATTTTTTTTTTCAGGTTGGCAAGTAGGTTGTTTTCAAAATAAGCTGCAGGAAGATTACTGAAATTGAAAAAAAAATTTCACCAGCTCTTCTGTCTTCATTTTGCTGCCTATTCTGTGCTTTCAATGACAGAGCACTGTGTTTGTTCAATTGTGCTATCCACCTCTGCATGTTCTACCTGGGGGAAGAAAGCCACACTGAGGTAGTGCTCAGATTGCATAATGCACTCCAAGATACAGATAATTCCCATTTTATCAGAGGTCTAAGTTGCAGAATCTGAAAAGCTAGGGGACTGCTGCATTTTCAGTACAGACTCCATTTGTCAGTCCATTATTTTAGTCTTTGGGTGGTCCCTTCTCACCTATGTTATCAAATCTGCAAAATCAAGGCTTATGAAGTTTAGTGAACCAGGTAGGGACATAAAATAAAAGCTGCTAAAATATTAGATTTGTGATGTAATGGAAGCCTCACACCTACAGCCACTTGAATTTACTTGCTTTAGGGATGAAGTTTTCTTGCTGAAAAACTGCATGTGCTAAGACATGTGCACTGTGCAACTTGCGATAATAGTGTGATTCAGGTTCATAAACTGAAGAGACCTAATTAAATATGTTGTCAGCAAATGATGCACTTTGAACACAGCTAAAACCTGAGTTTATGGGAATCTTTAAGAAGTCTTTGTTTTCCAGCATGGAATAAAGTTATGTAAACAATTTGTAAAATTGTAAGTCAGTGCAGCCTTAAAAAAAATGCAGTTGGATTTTTAGCAGCAGAAGTTATATTTGGGGAGGTTAGAGCACTTGTGATTTCCTTTCTTACCCAGTTAAGGCCTGGAAGAAAATGAGTCAGCCTTAATTGTGAAAATCAATTTCCACCTGAAACTGTTAAATTTTCCCCCAGGGAGAGGTAGACTTTATGAGTGTGCAGAATCACTTTTTTTAATGCAGCAGAACTAGCGCTCTATTTGGATATCATGTTCCATAATCTTTAATAGCCAAGGTGTGTCTGAAGCAGAGGGATACGTTACTGTAATCACAGGCTTCCAGCAACAACACTCTGTCTGGCATAGTGCAGAAAACAGTCTTAGGAAAACCCTAAAGGAACAGGATGAAATAGAAAAGATTGGTGTACATCATCTGGAATATACAAAGTACATTTTTTTCAGCCAAATAATTTAGGAAGTACCCTGTATCCTTTAAGAATAACAGAGAAAAGCTAAGGTGGATGTAAAACCAAACCACTTGGTTTGCAAGAAGGAACCTAGCAGTCTTGTTTGTACTTGCATAAAAGTATCTGAGAAGAATTTAGGTTTGCAGGCTACTTGTAGAATACAGTAATCTGTTCATTAACTTCCTTCCTCTTTTATATGAGATGCGAAGATGTTTTAAGACAGATCATGAACTTCTACTTATTTCAGAATGAAAAATAAAGTAAAATTATATAACACTTTTAAATTTAATTCCTAATTAAATAGGCAGGAATTTATTTTTGTTGTTTATAAATCTATTTTGAAAGCAATGAAAATACATTTTGCCAAGCTACCTGTTATCTGCATATTATCAGACTGTTTTTATTACAGCTCTCTATGAATGTTCTTCATGTCATTCTTGATTATAGCTAAGTTCCCATATTGATGAATTTCCATGTCACAGACTGTGAAAGTCATTGTTACTTCTTATGTGCAAGTACAATTCTTATCAACTCTGTTATTGCCTTATTCTGCATAATGATCTGTACCTGATGTGTACAGCTTTTCCTTCTGTGGGTAGGCAGATTTCTATTTTGAGTTTGGGGTTTTTTGAGTTCTTTTTCTCTTAGAGGTAGCAAGTTTATGGAAATACACAAGGAAGAAATGATCAACAATTCAAAGAGCAATGTGTTGAAATTACCAAATATTAAGACCTATTTTGATACCTGCCCATGTTAAGTTGGGCAAGTGACCTAATTTTTCTGTGCTTCAATTGCCACTACTTCAAAGAGAAAATTTTTAAATATCCTGCCTGTGTAATTTATCTAAGGTACTTGGTACTTGTCTAAAAGCAAATTCTTGTGCTTTTTAACATTTATCATCTGAAGCATTTGTTATACATTTCCGGTATTTCCTAATTCATTTGCAACAAGAAACATAAAGGCTATATGCAATTAGTTTTGCTTTTCAAAACAGAGCACATTTGCCAAAGTGACTTTTCTTGTGTGTTTCAAAATCACTAGAGATTATGTCTTTTGAACTAGAGCAAAATCATAAAAATGTTGGCATTTTTATGGCACATGACAGGGACATGACAAGTACCTGATCCATATTTAATTACTGTTCATATCTGACATCTTTGCCAAATGCTTCTCCAAGATCAAATTTGCATGAAAACAGAAGACTCTTTTCCTTTTCTCATATAGTTAATGGTTCTTTAACCAGTTTTAGCTAACCATTTAGTTAGGTATGTATATACCACCTGTCCTCCAGAGTCTGCTGAGGTGTCCCTTACACTCTCTCTGGTTTTCCAGAATCCTTTCAGTTATGCTGTGAAAGATATATTTGTACACTGTCATATTCAGCACTTTACACTTAATTTTCATTTATAAAAATGAGCTCTTCATTTAATATGGGACAAATAATTTTTTTTTTAAAATATGTAGTAGAATGATAGAATAGTTTAGGTGGGGAGGACCTCTGGAGGTCATCGAGTCTTAAACCTGGACTTAGGTAGCTCAGAGTCTTGTCTGGTTGAGTTTTGAGTACTTCCAAGGCTGGGGACCCCAGAGCTCCTCTGAGTAGCCATTCCAGCTTCACCATGAAGAATTTCTTCCCTACAGCTGGCTGGAATTTCCCTTGCTGTAGCTTGCACCTGTTTACTCCTTTCTTTTTGTTCTTTACCTCTGAAAAAAGCCTGACCCCATTGTCTTTATAATCCCTCATTAGATGAGGGAACATGGCGGTCAAATTCCTCCTTAAGGCTTCTCCTCTGGTAGCTGAGCAAACACAGTTCCCTCTCCTTGTGTATCATGCAACCCAGGCCTCTAACCACCATCGTAATCCTCTCCCTCTCCATGTCATTGTCTTTTCTCATATTGTGGTGGTGATGAAAGGGGCAAAATAGGACGTGGTAGTCTAGGTGTGGCTGCACAGGTAGAGGGGAAAACTCCCTTCAGCCTTTGGGCAGCACTCCTGCTAATGCAACCCAGGATGCAACCCATCTGTCACAGGGGTTCATGTTCAGCCTGTTACTCACCTAGACCCTTGGGTCCATTTCTGCAGACTTAATGCAGTGACTTAAATCTAACCTGTGTAAATACTTATTTAATTCAGGGAATACATTCCTCATCTTAAATTTGCATTTTGGTGTAACCAGCTTAATGAGATACAGTAATAATATGCTTCGACATTAAAATAGATATCAGAGAATGCTTTGTTTGGTTTCTAGCACTGGTGCGATAACAAGCTCCAAGCAAATCAGTCTATGCCACTGTGGTGGGTTGACCCTGGCTGGATGCCAGGTGCCCGCCAAGCTGCTCTATCACTCCCCCTCCTCAGATGGACAGGAGAGAGAAGATATAACAAAAGGCTTGTGGGTAAAGAGAAGGACAGGGAGATCACTCAGCAGTTACTGTTATGGGCAAAAAAGACCCAACTCAGGGAAATTAATTTAATTTATTACCAATTAAATCAGAGTAGGATAAGAGAAATAAAAATTAAATCTTAGAACACCTTCTCCCCACCCCTCTCTTCTTCCCAGGCTCAACTTCACTCCCAATTTTTATACCTCCTCCTCCTGAGGGGTGCAGGGGGACAAGGAATGGGGATTGGGGTCAGTCCATCACACACTGTCTCTGCTGCTCCTTCCTGCTCAGGGGTGAGGACTCCTCACACTCTGCCCCTGCTCCAGTGTGGCCCCCTGTCCACCGCCCGAACTGCCCCCCCGGGGCCCAGCCTGGGCTCTCCCCGGGGCCACAGCCCCTGCCAGGAGCCTGCTCCAGCCCGGGCTTCCCACGGAGTCACAGCCTCCTTCGGGCACCCCCCTGCTCCGGTGTGGGGTCCTCCCTGGGCTGCAGGTGGGGATCTGCTCCCCCGTGGGCCTCCCTGGGCTGCAGGGGCACAGCCTGCCCCACCATGGGCTGCACCCGGGGCTGAGGGGAATCTCTGCTCTGGCGCCTGGAGCCCCTCCTGCCCTCCTGCTGCACTGGCCTGGGGGGCTGCAGGGCTGCTCCGCTCACACATTCTCACTCCTCTCTTCTGGCTGCTGTGTCACAGCAGGGTTTTTTTTTTCCCCCTTCTTAACTATGTTATCCCAGAGGTGCTACCACCATCACTGATGGACTCAGCCTTGGCCAGCAGTGGGTCCGTCTTGGAGCCAGTTGGCATTGGCTCTGTCAGGCTGTCTTCTCACAGAAGCCATCCCTGTAGCCCCACCCGCCCCAAACCTTACCATGCAAACCCAATACAGCCACCAAGCACAAGCATTTCTTTTTTGATTGAACTTGTCAATTCTTCCCATCCAAAGTTAGTTGTTACTAACAATTTCTTTATACTATAATGCTTATATTGTATATAAGCATTCCATTATATATATGCGTATGTATGCATAATATATTTGTATTGATTATATTTATATATTAATAGAGATATAAATATCTATACATATATATGTAAATAATTTTTTTTTAGCTATACTCACTGATGTATTTCATGTTGTCCACCCAGGCTCATTTCATTTTAATATACACCTTGAATTATTCTTTTTTTCCTGTTGCTATTTAGGTCAAATTGCTGAATGCTCAGTTTCTTCTTAGATTCCCACATCTTAAGCAGTCCCACACCAGAAAAACTTAGTATGTCATTCTTGTTTTTATTATTGACTATTTTCACAAGATATTTTGGCAAGGATGCTGGCTAACTGCCAATGCGGAAATGTCACAGAAAGCATTATATATAGTTTGTCACTTTTTTTTTGCTCAGGAGAGACAATGCAAAGATGTTACACTGAAGGAGGAATAGGTTAAGATGAGTGCTTGGGATTCTCAGAAGTAGCATCAGTCTGACGTCAAGCTTGTGAAACAGAGAAAGAAAACTGAAGTAGCAAGTTCAGCTGTTGCTATGCTGAAAATATAGCAAAACAAAATATTCAGGAAATGAGAACTATGGAATTCTAAAAAAGGGTTCGGTTTTCCAACTTTTCATATCCTGTCACAAAGAATAAAAAGTAACAGGTGTTAAAGATAAAAAAGAAAGAACATGTGCTTTGAGTGTATAGCAAAATGCCTGGAAGGCAGTGTGGGTTAAAAGGCAGGGTGTTAAAGTACCTTTTAACACTACGCCAAGAAACCACTACTCTCTTACCAAGGTTTATTGGCTGCAACAGCTGATTCCCCATGAGGAGGTCAATATGAACCAGCAGCAGAGAAGGAAGGAGCTGGCAGACGTATTAGCTCAGATCTGAGAAATCTTGGGACTCTAATTCTGCAGGTGCAGGGTTGACGTGCCCTGGCAGAAAGCTGGCAGCATGGAAAGCTGATTCTTTTCAGAAAGTTTTTCCCAGTGGGAGCTGAGACTGTGACCCTGTATTTCCTCCTGAAATGTAAAGAATGCTTGCCTATTTTATTCCAGGAAGAAAGGAAAAGCACTTCATTGCAGTTTGTAATACAGCTTGCCCTACAATATGCCCTTCAACCTTCCTGTGTTTTGCCTAAGCTTCAGCGCTGTTCTGTGGCATCTGTCAGTCTAGTATTTGTACGGTTGCTGTTTCATAGTACCTGTGCATCACAAATTTGTGCAAAGTAATTCCAGAAAAAGGTCACTTGAGTGGTTAAGGCTCATCTGTTGCATTTGCAGATTTTATTCCCTGGAGACTTCCTACAATGCATTGTTTTATTATTTTTCTCAGTTCAGTCTCAGCACTTTTAAAATACATTTTTCCAGATATCTGTGCCCAGGTTTTCTTTTTGTCTTATCCATTGTAAGGGGAATTATTTTTCTGTCTTCTTTTGACCTTGAGCATTCTTGACAGCTGGTGGGCCTTTACTTTCAGAGGAGACCCTTGTCTGCTTTCTGTGCAGCAGCAGACATGACCATGGCAGATACAAGAAAGAAAGTGCTGGTTGGCGTGATTTTGGTAGGGTTTTTTTTTTTATTATTGGCAGTGTTGAGCAACAAAGACTTGCTTGTCCACCTGCTTTGTGCTATTCCCTCACTATTGAAATGCCGGATAATTGTTTTCACTGTGATTCTGACAACTGAAAAGTACAAAATATATTGGTTGCATGTACCCCAATGAAGAAAGTGAATTTTCAAGAGAAATAGGTATGAGAAGGGGGATAACTCTCAGCTCCAGTGGGAAATTTTCTTTTACTGTGACAGTCTAAAAAGTGCAGAAATATGTTTAAACATGTTTGGTTAAAATGAAAGTTTTGAAAATAATGACATTTCAACTTCCTCAAGATTTGGGTAGTTATTGGAGGTAGTGTGGGTACGGTATGGCATCTTGTTAACTTTTACTGAAGAGACTTATTTTATGTCATCTAGTCTGGCTGAAATTTCTCCTTGCTTGATTCTTGTCAATACTTATTGAACAAGGTGATTCATTTTAGCAACCACCACTCAACACAGATCCTGGAAATGCTAATTGAAGAGGTCCACAGGAAATATGGAAGTGTTCAAAGTGCAAATTAAAACCACAGTGTTGGAAGAGCATTCTAATGGTCCTGCCTTGCCTTTAATGAGAACGAGTTTTTTAGTGTTTGCCATGTAAAAACAACAAGTAGCATCCTCAACTAGTCAGAGAGTGATCAGACTGATTGCAAAACCAACAAAAACAATAAAAACTCAGGTATTTAAGTACAATAAGGTAGAACAAGTAATTTGCATTAGATTTTAAAAAAACTTACTAATAAAGTTGTTTTCTTTTTAGGTGTTATTCTCTGTTATTAGTTTACTGTGTAAAGGAAAGGATCATTCAGCTGTGGAGTCTTTAGAGCTTTGCTGCTATAATTTAATTATTAGATAAAACTATTTCAGATTTGTAACACTACCTAGTCTTACTGTTGGGGGGCATTGAGCACAATCTACTTCTAAGGAATTAGATGGGTTGGTAAGTATTACAACCAGGGAGTAGATAGCATCTTCTCTTGCTGTTATTTTGTAGGTTAAAAGAAAGGGTGAAAAGAGCTTAATAAGAGAGGGTGGACCACAGATGAATCTTTAATCCAGATTGTGACCTTAGGTGGAACTGTGGATGAGAGGAGTTCAGAAACCTGAGTGTATTCAATGACAGCCAGCTGAATTAGACATATCTATGTCACTGTTTAAAAGGATGGTGGTGCTCATAAAACTTATCAGCATTGTGGCACCCTCCTTCAGGATATTCTTTGAAAGATATTTAGAGCATAGAAGTAATGCAGGGAGGAGTAATATATTGTAAGTATGAAGTGAAAAATGGTCTACCTCCTAACTTTACACCTACTATTTTATATTCTGGCTCCCTTGGTTAGAGGGGAATTAATTTTTACAATATTATTGAATATTTATCACAGATGATTCAGTTAAGATTTCCTGATTTTCACTGGACAGAGGTTTTCATTTTTGGTTTTATATATGTATTTGGCCTGATTTCATTGTGCCTTTAGCTTTTTGGGTTTGTTCTGCTTTAGGCAGAGCTTTTGCAGATCCTGTTTCTGTGCTTAAATATCCATCTGCAAGTGAGGTAGAATTAGGCCTGTGATCAAAAGCACTCTGAGAAAAGAATTAGTAGAGTTATTTGGTTTTGGTGATACTTTAAGGCCCTAAGAGGCAGTTGAAGATAGTATTTTTTGTTAATAGCTGATGTACACAGAAAAAAAGAACACGCTTTCAGGCAAAAATGTCCCTTTTTTTCTGACAAAGTTTATCAAATTTCAAGCAAAAACAAGTTAAAAGCAATTCCTCTGGTTTAATTCTAATTAAGTAAATTAGTTAAATAGTTTAAGACAGGCTGGGCAGGTAGAGCATATAGTGCAAAGAGAGAAACAATTATCTCTGCTGGTTTAATGAGGAAGAAGAATAAGAAAACAGGGATAGATTGCAGTATACCGTGAAATGCCCATCTCTGCTGAGCTCATGATCTTTGATGTGTACTAGACTAATTAATTCCCAGGCTCATCTTGCGTACATGTTTTGTGGCTGCACTGAGAATGAAGAGTGAAAAGTGCTGGTACAGGGACAAGTGGTGAGAATGGCATCCGAACTGGCAGAGGGTTGGGGACTGCCAGCATTGGTGGCACTGCAGCCCTACAGTGATTTATATGGCTTTGACAACTACAGCCCAAGACAGAAGAGTTTCAGCCTGAGTGTGTGACTCTCGACATTAGAGAAAGAAGATTTTCTTAGACTATAGAAGCTTATCTTTTAATCTACTAACATTACTTGAAAAGAATCCCATTCTCACCAGCTTTGGTGCCAGCTCTTATTTAATATAAGTAAATAAATACCTCCATCAATAAATTTATATAATACTCCTATAAACAAATATTTTTACTGAGGTATCTATTCTTTATCAAGGCATACTGAAGCAAGTACTACCCTGGAACAATAAAAGAACAGCTATTCTAGAATAGTTCTGTGCAGATGGGAAGGAAGTTTGCTGGTATCCCAGTAAATCAAGAATGGATGTACCTCTACATATAGCTCAGGTCTGTGGTGACCTGTACGACTGCATCCTTTGTGTTATTTGAACTGTACCATGTAAAAATTGTTGGAGGACTTTAGTAAATTTGAATACCGTTGTTCTTTGTTATGATACAGCAACGCATATTACTTTTCTATTTCTTCTTACACTTTTTTTTTGTTATTGAGGGTGCATACAAGAGAAACATATCTTCTGTTGGTGAGTTTATGAAGTTCAGATGCCTGTATTTCACCTGGAGATAAAATCATTTGACACATCAGAGTAGCATAACTGGAAGTAGTTATGATCAAACAGAAGATTATATCTTCATATAAAAACTAACTTGGAGCAACAGATAAACTCTAAAGAAACAAACCACTTGTATTCATGCAAAGGTCATTGGTAATAAAAGACAAAGGTAGAAAAAGAGAAATCAAACCAGAATCAAAATGTTGGGTAAAATGTGCCTTCAAAAAGGCATCAACTTCCATAGGAAATGTTTTTCAGTATTTTCTTTTTCTTTGAAAAGGAATTACAGATTCAGAAAAAAAAGCAGGAAAGATGCTATACTAGCTCCCCAAGTGTATCTGAAAAGCCATAGCCCTTTGAGTGTGGCTTTTACGTCTATTCTGAAAAATTTATTATCTGAAGTTATGCATGCAGTTAATATCATGTGTCATTCATCTTTGGTGAGAAGACTCATGGCTTATGTTAAGCAAAGATTAAAGGAATGGGTTTTCTGACACCTCATAGATTTACTTCTTCATGGGACCTGACTGATTTAATTTGTAATGTCCAAGCTTTATTTCAGAGGTAACACAACATGTACAAAGTGGTAACTATACTGAAATTTGTGAATATAATAGAATGGAAAGGAATAAACATTAGAGCAAACAAATAATTTTATTTTTTTTGTGCATGCATCCTCGAGCGTTTTGGAAAAAAAAAATTGTTAGGTGTTTCTTGAAATACTTTCTTTATTTCAGGTGATATCACTATTTTCCTGGGATTTTTTTTTTTAATTAAAGAAATTGAATAAGAATGCTGTGTTTAGTCTAGTGAACGTGAGCAGGCTCGTTGGGTAAGACAGTTGGCACAAATAAGAGTATATGGCTAGATTCTCATCTGTGCTTTTGCTGCTTTATGCTACCCAGGTAGTCGTTAATCCACACTCTTTCAGACTTTCCAGTTGCTTACTTGTAGTCAATCGGTCCAACATAATTAAAAGGGTGGGGAGCTATCATGTACAGGCTGTAAATAATTCCACTTTGTACTTATCACCCTTAAGGCAGGGATTCCAGTTCATTGAGAAAGCAAAGCTGTTTAGAAGAACAGCGTTCAAATTAGATGTGCTGTTTGGAAACTTAGGCAAGATAAAGAGAAATTTCTGATTTCGTACTCAGTACATCTTTCAGAAATTTGACTTGGTCTATGTGCAGGTTTTTGCTGGCAGACTTATGCTGTTAATGAGTTTGAACAAGTGTAATTCCTTATTGACATACCTGATCTGTCATAAACTACAGTCTATGCTCAGTTGCTTTTGCAAATTTGTGGGTTTAGAGACTGCTGAACTCATGAGGTAGGTGTACTATTGGAGTGAAAAGCACAGTTTTGCCGCTCTTGGCATTTAGACTTTATGTTCATTCAGTATTCCTAAACTCCTTTCATACCCTACATAAAATGGAATTTGACAACTAAATATCCTTAAAATAAGACAGTACTTGCTGAAAAATACCCCCAGTAATCTAAGAATTAGAGGAATTCAGTGTTTAGGTTAAATAAGGTGCATGCACACTCTGAAGTAATCTAAAATGGTCAAAATCTAGGAACACTTCACAATCATTAGCCCTCAGAAAGGTACCTGTTAGGAGTTCATGAAGTCCTTGAAAGCATTTGTAGAAGGCTGCAACAGACCCAGTGAATGTTTTTATGTGTTGCATGTTTGATAACAGCCAGTAGATACTGTAGTCACACAGAGGTAACAGTAAGAATTGGATGCCTAATTCAGTACACAAAGAATAATTCCTAAGGAGTGCCTTGAAAACTGGAAAGCTGTAATGAGAGAAACTGCCTTAGCATAAAAGATTCACCAGGATGACCTACTTAGAAAGATCATCATGCACCTAAAATCAGGCTACAGTTTTCAGTCATAAATATTACATCCTGGCTTTTTAAGGCTGCATTTCTCTTCCAGTAAATGCTTCAGTTTGCATTGAATAGTTGAATAGTGCCATCACATGTGATTTCTTTGAGAAACATTCAGAGTGTATGAAATTAATCTAGAGGAAGGGACTAAAAATAAAGACAGTTTCCACTGTAGGTGAATTTCTATAGTCATTATAAAAAAAAGCAGGGAAATATCTTTTAGCTTCTTAAGTCATATTGCCTGCGTGTCTGTGATTTCAGGGTTGGTTTTCTTTTATCAGAGGTATATCATGTCCTTAGTTTATCTAATACAGTCTGTAATTTTTCCTATCCTTTAAAACAGTACCAATCTTAAAATTGGTGTCTGGAATATACTTCAGGGGACAGCATTTACAACCAAATGAGTAAATGACAGTTCCTCAAAGCATTATCCTGATCTTCTCCCATGGAGCTCGGGGGACGGTTCACACTACTTTAGCAAGGTGAATACAATTTGCTTCAGAAATTTCCAGCCATTTATTCTTACTCCTGAATTACATCTCACTGCCTCCTTAGTTGCGTTACTGCAGCTTTTTCTGAAGTTAGGCTGGAAAATAGATCATTAGAATGATCATGGTTAAAAACAACCTTTTCCCCAAGCTGGAAGCAGGCAGTGTTTTCTTGGAAGCACTGCTACAGAAATTTTAGCTTGCTTTCTCCCAAAGGTAAGGCTTCTGCAATCCTGTTGCAAGTGCCCAGATTCACCCCGCCTTAGCTTTAGACAGATGAGTAATGGTGCAGTTTGTAATTGATTTTGTCTGTTCTAACTATGGACTGGTGCCAAAGAGGATCCTGCATTTCTTCCCTCCCTCTGCTTGCATGCTGTTGCTGTTTCTACTACCCCTAATGATCATGCAGATGTGTGATGAGCAAACTGCCTTGCAGATATGCCTGAAAACTGCCCAGAAAAGAAAGGAATGGTTACTATTTGGTCAAATAAGCAAGCTGCTCTTGACTCATTGTGTCTGCATTCATGATCCTGGGGCTGCATAAAGGAAGAGATGGAAAGGTAGAGCAGGGGAGCAGGGAGGGGGACTGGGACAAAATGTCTTGGTGCTTTCACACAGCAAGATTGGCATGAGCTCGTGCTGGACTAACACAGCCTGGGGTGAATTAGCTGATGCTATGCAGTTGCTCCAGGCTGCCTCTACTATCACTATGGAAAGGAGAGAGATGCCTGTCCATGATTTAGGTATTAGAAATCTTCGAAGTGTGAATGTGCCACCACTTCCATACACCCAGCTCCTTGTGCTGATTTTTTTTTAGGGTGGGAATACCTATTTCTAAGGCTTGGTGTGAATGCACTGTGAATGCATTGGCCAAGTTCAGTTGGCTTCGAGAGACTGGTACAGATCTCAGGAATATTAACTCCCTACAAGATTTCTGTAAGTGGCAGGCTGGACAAAGGACAGGTATTTAACGGTAACTCACTGAGAGAAAAAATAATATTTGTAGCCTTTTATTACATAGCAGGGTGTTCAAATGGAGAAGGGCACTGCAGACAGAGCCAATATGATGTATAGTGCATGGAATTGCTTGTTTTCTTTCAGAAGAAAACTTGGTACCCATTGAAAGACTAGACTGTAATAAATTTCATTCTGAAAACCGGTATCAATATTAGATTTCTCTTCAGAATATTTTCCTTGTAACCTGGGATATTTGCATCTTTGAAAAAAATCCAGGTTAGTATATTTGAAGCTCTGAACTGTGGTGTCCAGTGCCTAAATGAAGATTGGTATGGCACCGCATCAGTGTGAAGAAGCAATTAAGAAGGAGCAAAGTATAAAATTTTTTCTCTCATATTTTGCAGGTTAAATATTACAGCTTCACATGTACTTGGGCTTTTTCTACTGATGTCCAACACACCATAGATACTTTAAAGAGTATTCAGCACTGCTGCAGCTTAACAACAATCCTTCTTTGATACAAGATGGAGGAAACATACAAAGACAGGACTTCATTAGTGAAAGGGGCAAAAGATATTGCCAAAGAAGTGAAGAGGCAAGCAGTGAAAAAAGTGAACAAAGCTGTTGACAAAGCTCAGGATGGTTATACGCAGAGGTCCTACAGCCGATTCCAGGATGAGGAAGATGACGACGATTACTATGTCCAAGGAGGAAATTATGGTGTCGAAGTTAATGATGATGAAGGATCAAGTGAAGCAACTGAAGGGCACGATGAAGATGATGAAATTTATGAAGGGGAGTATCAGGGAATCCCCAACATGGGGCAGGGCAAAGATGGCATGGTAGCCTTAGGTCAGCCTGTGCGTGATGAATATAAGGATCGTCACGAACTGGAAACAGAGAGGAAAGCTGATGAAGAAGAGCTAGCACAGCAGTACGAACTGATAATACAAGAATGTGGCCATGGTCGTTTCCAGTGGGCCCTCTTCTTTGTGTTGGGAATGGCCCTAATGGCTGATGGGGTTGAAGTTTTTGTAGTTGGATTTGTTTTGCCCAGTGCTGAAACAGATATGTGTATACCCAATTCTGGATCAGGATGGCTTGGTGAGTAAAGTCTTTGCTCTCTCTTTGTCCCATTACAACTGTTGCTTACAGTACGCTTAAATATGTATATAAGCTTATATAAATATGTGTTGAACATAAATAAGTGAGCCACAAAATGCATTAACAACTAATATGGATTAATGAAGATTATAGTTTTCTTTTTTAGGTAACTGTTTTCTTTTTCAGTCAGTATGTATAAATAAATCACTGAAGTAGAAGACTGCACAGTAGAACTTAAGGGGAGAGGGATACATCTTGTTCTCATACACAAGAGTAGACATCCAGATGAACAAGTAGATGATACAACTGTCCAGCAACATTGTCATACTGCGTGGGAGCCTTCCCAAGGGCAAGATGGAATGCAATTTGGGAAATGCAGGAAATCCAGAGAAAATACTGTCTAGCCTTTTCCTTCCTTTTGTCTTTTACTCCTTTTATACCAATGACTGTTCTCTAGCCGTCCCAAAAGTATAATGTTTATTTTGAACAGTGGGGGGGGGGGGGGAAGGGAAGACGCAGAAGTCGGCAGGACAAAAGCTGAAGATGAGCCTGGAGTATGCTTTTTGTGTCTGTTCAGTTGATGGGGACGGGCTGTGTCTCGTGCTGTTGCCTCTTCCCTCCTGTGGTGTGGCAAATAGGCAGGCTGAGATGGCCTTGTGTGACTTGCTGAGAGCAGCAGAGCTGAGGGCAGGTCTGTGCTTGCCCTCCCTGGGCATGCCTGGGCTCAGCAGATGAAGCAAGGCTCTCATGGGGCTGGGCTGTGGAGAGAGGGTGTGGAAATGGTTCCCCGTGGAAGAGGGGAGGTAGGAGCATGGAGGCTTGGGTTGCGGCAGAAAATGGAATATATGTGTGTAGATAAGCAGCTTGGGCCTGAAGGACCCAGCCTATTACAGAAAAGGAGGGCTCCTTATAAAATATTAAGAAACCTGTGTCTTC
This sequence comes from Gorsachius magnificus, assembly GCA_034008185.1. Lineage (NCBI taxonomy): Eukaryota > Metazoa > Chordata > Aves > Pelecaniformes > Ardeidae > Gorsachius > Gorsachius magnificus. Next base: position 70,652,766 of record CM067109.1, read on the forward strand.
TAGCAGATGTACTCTTTGTTCCCTGCACCTTTACAGCGCATTTCTGTTGCAACAGTCTCATTTTCACTTAGCTCAGTTTCCTGATTTTATTCCTTTGCTCAGTATCAATTAGAAGGACCCTAAGATACCAACTGCATCAAAATTAGATTCAGAATTTTAAATAGCACAAGACTATTTGTGCTATTTATATAACACAGAAGCTTTCTCAGCAGACCATTAAGCCCATGACAGGTTGAATTCCTGACATGTTGTTACCAGCAATTTGGCTCTATAGGATTCAACAAAGTGGACTGTATTCACCCCTATTTTTATCTATAAGCCTCCCTCCGTGTCAGAGAATCATGAGTGGAAATGGGAGCTGAGTTTTCAGATGGCTGGGTCCTTTGAGGCATTCCTTGCCTTTTGATTATTTGTTGCTAGAAATTAACTACTCTGCCTATCTGTACAGTGCATTGATTAAATGTCTAATAAAGGAAATTAAATTATCTAAGTTTTTATGGTTAAATATGCTGTATGCATATAATCTATTTGGAACTGCTTCTTTACACAAATTTACAAATGTATTTGTCATGCTTGGACTTGTGAGTTTTCAGATCTACTTCTTATAAAAAGAAGGTGCATAAACATGTCTATTTATAGCCATTTTGGAGCTCTGGAAGTTATTTAAAGAGTAAAGAGAATGAAGATAAACCAAAAAAACTCAAAAGGTATCTCTAGAGAAATGTCACTGTGTCAGTGCAGATAATAATACAGAATACATTTTATAAAAGCAGTCTATGCCCAACTTGCTTTTAATATGATTTTTTTTACCCAGTCCTTCGCAGCTGAGAACATCTTTAAACTCTACTAATCAATTTTTGGAAGTCGTTTCTATTGCTGGAAGAAAAATGATGGATCTCAACCCCATTTTTAAATTACTGATAATCCTGTTTGTTTTACTACATGCACCCTCCCAACACATTGAATGGTCAAAGCTGTCTTTGCTCTCTACGACAATAACAGTATAACATCATATCTCTCTGCAATTAGTTCCTCTGGGGTTAAGGAAAAGAACAAGGTTGTGCAACATTAAGAGGGAGCTTCATGATGCTTACACGTTCAGTAGCTTACTGATCTGCAAGTGCAGTTCCTCCCACTTACGTTAAATGTTAAACTGGGAAGTGGAGCTTTTAATAATTAAGACATTGGAACACTTTAGTACTCCTGGCTTCTCTGATTCTCAAGTTGAGTGTGGAGAACATGGCTGTGACACTTTTTCTTTGTTACACCTGCTATATAGAATTGAAATTTGGGGAAAATTCAATATATTTTCTAAAAATAGGTTTTCATTTAAAGAGTTGCTGTAAACATTATGACGGTGTCTGGAATTGGGAGTGGGGAGTATTGTCCCTGCAGTAGCAGGCGGCCATGAGGATTCACAGCCACCTGTTAAGGTGTGACCCATGTCAAGAATAGGGTTGAGGGTTTCCCTGCCACTAGATTTCTTGTGCTGTGGTCTTGAGATACATTGGAATGACTCTGTCAATGTTTAGCTAAAATTCAGTACAGAATCTGTTAAATACCTTGTAGATATATATATGTGTGTGTGTATATAAAAAGTGCTTGCTGATAAAGAAACAGCTCTGGAAGGCTTAGATGTGCAAGCAATGTATTCTCATGCCTAAAATACAGAAGTTGTAATGGATATCCCCATATCTTCCATTTGTAATAATATAACAATGACCTCTGTATTGTGGTATTAACAAACAAATAATTCTATGCTAAAAGATTAATATACAAAAGCAGAAAAGAACAGAGATAAAGCAGTTTCTTTCCAAGTGTCTGTTGAAGGCATTGCAACACATTGTGGTTTTATCAATAATTTCACATAAATGATATTACTTGCCCATTGCTGATAGAAATATATCGCAGCCTGCAATCTGTCAGTACACTGATGAACATATTGCTTATAACCAGTGTAGGTATACAGCCTTTTCAGACAGCATAATCATAATTCCAGTGACACAAAATATTCATCAGGGCAGTGACTGCTTAGTGAAAACACTTTTATATCATCATAACTAAGCCCCCACAGCCATGCATTTCTATTACTTTGCTGTTGCAATTTCACATCATAATTACATCCTAACTGGGGTCTTCCAGACAGGCATAATTTGTTTTCATGATTATAATTCCATGATCCAGAGGGCTTTAATGTTGTTAGAACACTAAAGTCATGGGACCAGTGCTAGGAGTTGTAAGGTGGAATTGGTACACATACATGGTATTTATTTTCCAGGCAATTTTCTAGACTGTTAAGAAACACACTAAGAACATGCTCATTTGTCATTGAAAAAGCACTCATTGACTGAATTGTAAAAAATTATTTCTCATACATCATGCCACAATAGTTCACTAGGGAACATGAGCTAATAAAAAGCATGTGACAATATTCACAGAGCCTCCATGTTGCATTTTTTTTAGTTCTTGCACCAGGACAATTTTCCAAATTCCCTCCCTATTGACCCCTGTATGAGCTTGAGGTCACTGTTGATTGATTACCAGCAGCATTTCAGAGCCCATAAAGTTACATGATGAGAGTGCTGATCAAAATCATGAACAGGTTTCTTGATGTCTTTGAGTTAAATAATAAAATAATGTATTTTTTTCATCTCCAAGCAAGTGTTTTATTAAAAATTACGGAAGCTGACTTGCTTAAACTCCTCCAAGATTGTAGTGACGTGTCACTAAGCATGGCGGAAAGGCCTTCTGCCCTGCTCTATAACTTGACTGTGCTTGCAAACTCCTGCATGTATGTGGATCCATGTTGACCTCTTGGGTTCTGGCACCAATGAGGCAGGACCATACCTTCATGAGACAAGTTGTAAGCTCAGGCCTGAAGACATTGTTTTAATTCTTTTCCTGACTACATCTTATCCCTTTGGTTTTACATGCAGGTCAGAACTGGACTGATTTTAGGTTAATTCTCTGGGCTCTGATTTGAGTGTACTTTTCTACATAACTTTGTTGCTATATCTTCACATGCAGATTGTTCTTAAGTTTTACAATTTTTTTTTCTATAAAATTTAAATTATGGCCTTTTCTTTCCTCAGCACCTCTGCATCTGAAATAACGAACCATTCCTTTCCCTAAATAAGTGAAAACTAGCCTTTCCCAGCTAACTCTGTTCAGGATGCCATGCCACTGCTAACCACCTCCTCACTGGTTTCCCCATGGGACCTGTAAGTGCTCACCTTCATGTGCAAGACTCTTCACAGCTGCACTGCTGTTGCCATTGCTAGCAGTAGGTACGGGATGACTTCTGCTTGACTGGCCCACAATGCCAGTCTTCTGGCCTCAGTTTGCACATTTTTCAGACAGATACCCCCGTCCCTTTTCTGTACTTTATCACCTCAGCACTAGAGAAAAAGGAAATCATATAAAGGTCCCCAGATTAAGTCATTACCCTCTTTAAAACTTTTTTTTTGCATTCATGCCAACAAAATTTGACAACTGGTTAGCCACTCATATGCTCTGACTGCCATCTTTTCCAGAGGCCAATTGTTCCTCATTGCTTCCTGATAGTCTCCCCGGTCTGTTTAGAATCCATATATCATCCTGTGTGAAGTTTAGACTGAATGATCTCTCTTGAACATTAATTACTTTTCTCTGTGTTACTTACCATTATGTAAAGCAATGTGTTATCCACCAATGGGATTTAAGTCCATTCACTGCCACTCCTGGGGCCTGGCCATCCAGACAGTTTTTCACCCAGCAAAGTGTATGCCTGTCCAAGCCATGAGCAGCCAGTTTCTCCAGGAGAATGCTGTGGGAAATGGTGTCAAAGGCTTTACTAAAGTCTAAATGGACAACACCCACAGCCTTTCCCTCATCCACAAAGCGGGTGACCTGGTCACAGAAGGAGATCAGGCTAGTCAAGCAGGACCTGCCTTTCATAAACCCATGCTGACTGAGCGTGATCACCTGGTTGTCCTGTACATGCCATGTGATGACACTCAAGATGATTTGCTCCATGACCTTCTCCAGCACTGACATCAACTGACAGGCCTGTAATTCCTTCTGGCCCTTCTTGTAGATGAGCATCACATTTGCTAACCTCCGGTCAACTGGGACTACCCTGGTTAGCCAGGACTGCTGATAAACGATGGAAAGTAGCTTGGTGAACACTTCCACTAGCTCCATCAGCACCCTTGTGTGGTTCCCATCTGGCATCATAGACTTGTGTGTGTCTAAGTGGTGTAGCAGGTCACTAACCTTTTCCCCTTGGATTATGGGGGCTTCATTCTGTTCCCCGTCCCTGACTTCCAGCTCAGGGGGCTGGGTACCCTGGAGAACAATTGGTCTTACTATTGAAGATTGAAGCAAAGAAGGCATTAAGTACCTCAGCCTTTTCCTCACTTTTTCTCACTATGTTTCCCCCTGTATCCAGTAAAGGATGGAGATTCTCCTTAGCCCTCATTTTGTTGCTAATGTATTTATAGAAACATTTTTTATTGTCTTTTATGGCAGTAGCCAGATTAAATTCTAGCTGGGCTTTGGGCCTTCTAATTTTCTCCCTGCATAACCTCACAACTTCTGTGTAGTCCTCCTGAGTTGCATGCCCCTTCTTCCAAAGGTCTTATACTCTTCTTTCTTACCTGTTTTTCAGTTTGGGACAATAGGCATGCACCTACCACTTCTGCATTGATTGCCAATTTGCATATTAGCTTGTTTAATGCAATGCTTCCTACATCTACTCTGTCTTAAAACCTAGTGAGCAAAACCCAGCATAATTCTAATTCAGACAGTCCATCCTCTTACATGTGAGGAAGCACTCCCCAGATGCTCAGTAGTTGATGCACAGTATTTATAAACTCTGCTAAGAATACCAGATGATGAATATTGAATTCCTCACCCCTCCTCAGTGTAAAAAAGTACTAGCTTGCCAGATATTTGCTACTTAATTTCATTCTGGTTTTGCACCGATCTTTTGCAACAACTTTATATTCAACCACAAATGCCTTCTATGAAAATTACCAATGACAAATACAAGTCCTTCACCTGCGACAGAATGACCCAGATCACTGGTACCGGCTAGGTACTGACTTGCTATGTAGAAAACAGCTCCACAGAAAGGGATCTAGGGTTCCTAGTAGGAAACAAGTTGAGCATGGGTCAGCAATGCCTTTCGCCAATGAAGGCTAACTGCATTCTGGGCTGTGTTGGCAAGAGTGGCCAGTAAATGGAGGGTAGTGATTACTTTCCTCTCTCAACGCTAGTGAGGCCACATGTGGAATTCTTTGTCCTGTTGTGGAGCCACCTGAAAGAAGAGATTAATAAACTAGAGCAAATCCAGTAAAGGACCAGCAAGGCAGTTAGAGGGCTGGAATACTTGGCATATAAAAAGAAGCAAAAGGAACTGGGCTTGTATAGCTTGGAGAAAAGAGGTCTAAAAGGGGTCTGTCTATGCTATTTGGTGACATAATTGAGGAGGGCTATAGAGAAGGTGGAGTCAAATCTTTCTCAGAAGAGCACAGAAGGTTGGAAGTTGCAACCAGGGAAATTCTGGTACAACAAAGAAAGTTCACAGTGACGTGGTCAACCACTGGGAGACATTGCACAGAGAAGCTGTGGGATCTTTTGGAGATTTTTCAAAAATTGACTGAAGAAGGCCCAGAGCAAAATGCTCTGGCTCTGAAGGTAAGCCAGCTTTTAGCAGGAATTTGGACTGGCGCTCTCCGAAGGTCCCTCTCAACTCAAGTTTTTCTGATTCCATAAATTAAAAAATAACTGCCTGTAAATGTACACACTTCCAGCTTCCTATAAAGAGATATTGCAGCTCTTACACTTGACTAAACTTTTAAATTAAAGAGTGTTCTGAACTCATGGGTTGTTTGAACACAGACCAGAGTCTAAATTTGTCTGGGCAAGATCATATAGATTGAGGTATTTGTTCTCTTCCTGAGCCTGTATGGGTTTTTTCCAGATCTGGCAGAAATCTGGGAGTATGTGACAAAACACCAGTGTATAAAAGACTGCAGGACCTGAGTCCAACAGGACCATTTTGTAAATATTCAGGCATCTACATGCCTAGAGGGATTCTCCAATATGCTTGGGCACCTCACTACATCACTAGACACTTTACACACATCCTTAGAGACATAAATAAATGGACAAATCTGGAATCAAACTGTTATTCTCAGACTGTGGTTTCCCTTTTTCATGCTTGGATAGGTTTCCTTCATGTACCTTGCTACTGAAGCAACAAAATTCCATTTTAGAGAGATTCCTCTCCTCTTGTGGAGGTTCAAGCATGACCTTAAGCAGAATTTTCTTTGAAATTTAGTACTCGTGATATTCCTTTGTTTTCCCATCTATTAACTAGCTATTAATTCTCTGTGTAGGACAGATATCTAAAGACATCATGATGTGGCAGGGAGGACGAGCTTTTCTGGGATTGCTAATATTTTTTGAGAACTATATTTTAATATGGAAGCTAAAGGTTTTGTTTTTGCTAATTGATGGTTAAGTTAACATTACATCACAAGCTTTTTTTTTGTCATTTGTAAATAAAAGTACTTTTAAAGCTTGGAAAAAGGCAAAAACTAAATATATTGATCTTAATGATCAATTAAGATTAATCCTGTTTGTGAATTCATTAAAACTGTTTTTAACCAGCCTCATTTATGCTCTGTTATGTTACTCTTGTGGCTTAACTGAAATTCGACCTTCAGGGCCAAATCCAGAATTCAGTGACTGAAAACTAGGTAAGTATGATACTGAGCAGCTCATTTTCTGTTTTGCATTTCTTTTAAAACTCAGACATTTAAGACCTTATTTCAAACCAAGATCTACTTCAGGTGTTATGGTTTTCTCTTATCTGCTCAATTCCAGTGACACTTAGTTTTGACAGCATGGTTCCTCCATATACTGTCATGCAGAAGACAGGAAGAGTTAACCATATATTTGACACTTCTTTACTTATTAAGAGGTCTTATTTTTAACAGATTGTCACAAAATCATCCTTATGTAGCTGTGAGTAAAACTCCTTCCTGCTGTGTCGTGGTTTAACCCAGCTGGCAACTAAGCACCACGCAGCCACTCACCCACTCCCCCCCCTCCCTCAGTGGGATGGGGGAGAGAATCATAGAAAAGAAAAAAAAAAAAGAAGTAAGACCCATGGGTTGAGATAGAGACAGTTTAATAGGAGAGAAGAATAACAATAGTAATAATAATAATGGTAAGAGAATATACAGAATATACAAAATGAATGATGCACAATGCAATTGCTCACCACCCTCTGACCGATGCCCAGCCCGTCCCAAGCTGTGATCACTCCCCCTGAGCCACGATCACACTGCCCCAGCTGCAACCATTCTGCCTGCAAACGACCGACCAGCTAACACACCCCCCCAACCCCGAGCATGACGTTCTATGGTATGGAATAGCTCTTTGGTCAGTTTGGGTCAGCTGTCCTAGCTGTGCTCCCTCCCAGCTTGTTATGCACCTGGCCAAGCAGGAGAAGCTGAAAAAGTCCTCTAGTAGTCTGAGCACTACTTGGCAACAACTAAAAACATCAGTGTGTTATCAGCATTCTTCTAGTACTAAATCCAAAATACAGCACTATGCTAGCTACTATGAAGAAAATTAACTCTATCCCAGATGAAACCAGGACATGCTGCTATAAGTAGGCATCTATGTATAGCACTGTTCTCTTTTTTTGTTAAATATTATTATAGGTCATTAGATACAGGTGAGATTTACTGCATATTCCTGATAGAATACAGGAGGAGAAAGTGAGTGTGTGTCCTCTGGTTATATTCCAGTTATTAGCAGGGTACAAGATTTATGATGGCATAATAGACCACAAGTGATGTAGAATGAATGAAAACTAGTCTCTGCTAATCTATATTTTACTATTATCTGCTACCGTTTCAACTATAGAGTTGAATCTTCCAGGGGAAGATCTATATTTTTGTTATGGGAAACATGTTGAAGTTGGGGGTTTTTTAAATTATTTTAGACTTCAGGGATAGAGGAAGAGATTCAGTACTAATGTTTTAATGTGGACTCTTGGCCGTGGTATAAATTTTATTGAAGAAAGCACAGATGTCAAAAAGCGAGGTACTTAAATATGGGTCTGAGAATTACTGTATTCACAAGAAATGCATCTAGGTTAAGAATACTTAGTGAAACCATACAGACCTTTGAGTATAAGGAATCTCATTGAAATAACAGTGAGAGTCCATGGCACTTACAGTTAATAGTAGTAATAAATCTTTAGCAGCAATAGAAAGATTTAGAAATAGAGCTGCAGTCATTGAAATGTGTGCTAAACATTCCGGAGCAAGGTGAAAACTGGCCTGTAGGATTAATGTCCTATTTCTTCGGAAGGAGATGCCAGAAATACAAATACCATCATGCATGCTGTTCACCTTGTCCAGTTCCCTTGCAGTGACATTATTAAAGTACTCCTACTGCAGTGTTTTTTCTGCTTGCCTTCCAAACACAATTATTTGAGGGAGAAAAATTAAGAGACAGATCCTTATCCATTCTAAGCAGCTACATTATGTGGGCCAGTGGGACGGCAGTTATGTTTGTTTTTCTTTTCTGAGGGTAAAAAGGGACAGTGGAGAGAGTATGCAATGTAATTTTTGTCTCTTATGAACTGGACTAAACCTGTATCGCACAGCATATCATGGGCTTGTCACAAGACAGGAACTGGGAGCACAGATTTGAACCATTAATAAAATGCAGTGTATTCAGTCCTCCGCGCTATTGCAGACTCGCGTTATAAGCCAGTATTTAAGGTGGGTCACAGCTGCCCACCTTTTCTGAGGATGACATTGTTCCCAAACCAGTGCTAACAGGAATAACAATACCACCATGTCAAATATTTTTCCTCTTTCACAGCGCTCCTGCATGCAGCCTTACTGAGGAATACAAGCTATTGGACACCGTTAACTTACATGTTCACTCTTTACTTTTAAGAGTGAACAATTTAGCCTGGGGTTAAATATTATAATTTCCCTGGCTCAATATGCAGTTTCAGTCACACAGTTTTAACGTGAGTAACACACCCAATACACGCCAAGATAAAATGACTGCATTGCAGTTCATAGCTGCATTTTCAGCACAGCCAAATGTTATTTTAACCAACTTATTTTTTGAGAGTTCTGTAAGCAATGTAAGATTTACTAATTATGTTTTTTTAGTTAAGTGGACCTAACTACACCTGTATACCCTCAAATAATGTGAGAGATCAATCAGCATACATACAGCTACTAAAGTACTAGGTCACTTTTTGAGCAAGACATTTGTTACCAGTATATAATATTTCTTCAAGGTCTAAGCTATGCTTGCTTCAGCTGAATTCAATGAGTGCAGTGGACACTGGGAAACTTTTATTTAAATGATGAAAAATACAGCCTGCAATTAGGAAAATGTATTGGTTGGCCAGATACTTGTACATTTAAACACTTATAAACATGCATTGCCACCCTGTGAAAATATGCGTGTACCATTTATCTGCACACAAATATAAAGCTAAATAATTATGCACTTGTAGTTATGTTCAAATCTCTGTCCAGAGATTCATTGTGTTTGAAATAGTTAAAAATCACCAGCCTGCTTCTTTGTGCACTGCAGGTTATTTTCTAGCTCTGCCTATCCCATGACAGATCAGTGATTTTACCGTTTATGTCACACAAATTTATAATCTTACAAAATTGTCCAAAAGAAGGAAATGCCTCCCAAAGGAAAAGCCTGAGGGCCATGGTGATTTCACACATTTAATTTGGCTGTCACCTCCACTTTTTCCTCCCTCTCTCAACTGCCATGGGATCTCTGGCTGATGATACATCACTTCTCAAATCAATGTGTCAAATGGAGTTTTTAACCAAATTGAACATTTTAAGTATGATGGTGCGCTCTCTTCCAAGTGCCCATTCAGTTAATTCTGCAATGCAGTTAAGTTAGGATCTGCAAGCTTTCATTTATAGAAACGTTGATCTTCATTATTTGAGTATTTGTAGCTCTAATTTTGCATCTTGCATCAAATGTTGAGCTATGAGATGAAAGAGAGGACATATGAGCTCCTCAGCAAGAAGAAATATTTTCACAGAGAAAGTGTTAATGAGCTTATTCATTAAAACACGCAATGAACATAACTTAATGGCTTTTTGTCACAGCTGAGTAAATTTCTTCCTATGCATTTTATCCGTGGATATAATCAATCAAGAATTTTAGAACCTTTCAAAGTTTGACTTGTCATTTTATCTTACACTATCAGTATTTCGAAGAATTGAAACAAATTCTGTATTATGATAGATATGGTTTGAAGTAACTACTTAATCCAGATCTTTGCCTTGTTTAAGGGAATGTCAGTGCTGAAAACTATGGAACACAGTTAGTTTTTTAATCTACTCTGACTGCATTTTACAGCAGATGTAATTGTTTCCTTGAGATGGGTACTTCTGTTCTTACTGTATTTACTGGGTTCCCTTGTTTGAAGTACCAGTTTGGTATTGTTTCAAATGGGTATGGAATATCACTACTTTCATAGCTGATACAGAATCAAAGTCACTCTACCATACAAATATAAATACTTATATGAAGGAATGATACTGAGTTAATGCTAGAATAGATACATGAATATGATGTATGTAATTTTTTTTAAACTATTCATGCAAAAAGTTTAACAGCAGCTATAGTGATAGTTAACAGTTTGTCAAGGGCACTGTTATTTACTGACATTTATAATACAGTTTATTTTTTTCATTTATTTTTACCCATTTTTCAACACTTTGTTGAACCTATACAGAATGGGAAGGCTTGATAGGAGGAAATGATATAAATGTAAGGTTTTGCAGTTTCACATACTACAACAAACTAACAGGCCACAGTAGTCCAGGAGGAATTACTCGCAGATTTATTATGTGACTGGAAGTGTGGGCAGCTTAGGGAAGTTCCGTCCATAATTTTTTTTTTTCACCAAAGAATCTCAGTGCTTTTCTCAGAATAAACATGCAATGGACAAAATGTTTTCAACACAGAAACCCATTTATCAGGCAGACAGATGTTTTTATCTGACTTTTTTGGGGGATTGTAGAAAATTGGGAGAGTAAAGTAAAATAGGAAAATTAAGAAAATGGTGTAAAGTGACACTGGCTTTACATTAATCATGTTAAGAAAGGTCTACAAGGATAAGCCAAGGGGGCCCATTTGCAAATTTCTTAATGTCATGTTAGCTTGACAGAATTTGTTTGCTCTATACTGGTTAGCAGTGGAGAGCCTCACATAAAATTGAGGGAGTATGGATGGATATAAGCCATGTGATGTGTGACTCTATTGTGCTGTGTATTGCTTTTGTCTGGCGTTTGTCAGACCTGCTCATTTTCACAGAGCACAAATATTTTTCTAATCCACTAGAATTCAGGGCGATTTTTCAAGGTTGTCTCTGAAGCTGCCACTAGCAAGTCTTGTTAAACAGAGATCATGAACTGATAGATACAGTCATCTAAACAATTTTCCATTTAGACATTATAACAGTGCCTCCTGGCAGTATTGTAAATACGTAATTAAAAAGCCTGTTTAACATCACCAGCACCTGCAGGTGTATTGGCACCATACAGAGGATTATTCTGATCTGTTATTCTTCACTCTGACACTGGATTAGTTAATCTATTTTGTTTACTCTAAATGGGTCAGAAACGAGATGCGGGACCATTAGCAATGGAAGTTTCCTTTTGCACTCGTATGCTGTTTTGTGCTAGGTGAGGTAGACCAGGTCTTTTGTCAGACACTTTGGGAGATGTGTGATTTTCAGACCCTTATTAATTTTGGTAACCTCTTCCTAATGAGGTTAAGCCTAATCTAATGGTTTTTTTTTCTGAAGCCAGTGGTAGGTCTTTGAGTTTGTTTTGTTTCTTTATTTTATTTCATTTTTAGCATCATTTGTCTCCCCCCACTCTTTTATGTCATTGGAACAAAGGTGGTAGCAGCTCCTCTATGGATGAAGCAAAGTAAAAAAAGTTATTTCCTCCCATTTACAAGGAAAGAAGTTTACACAGTACTGGAACATTGCTACAGTAAGGAGAGCTAACGGCTGATTAAACACTGAACAAATAATCAACTGTTAGCTTTAATATTGCACAGATACCTTCATTAGCAGCATAGTTTTGTTAATTAATTCTCAGTATCAAGTGCTTTGATTTGCTGAGTCGGATGGATCTGTTATTAATGTAGGTGTATATACTTTGGTCTTTTTGTTTTAATTCAGCACTAATTAAAAGCTAATGGTTTTCATGGACTCTGCTTTGTTTTGAGTCAGAAGCAGGACTAGGCAAATAAGAAATTAACATTCAGGCAATAAAATAGGTAGCCAAAATGAAGTTTTGGTATGAAATGAGATGATTAATGTAGATGACTGCATGGGCAATTTAAAGCTTTAGTGAAATATATTTTTTTGCTTTGAAATCTAATTAATCCTAACACATTGCACAGTGCTATGCACTGTTCAATCATATGCAGCATTTATAATCATTCTGATTCTCAGGATTGCCATGGAAGTGCATTTCAAATTGCAAAGTCACAGCAATTTCTAGCATGACAGGGTCAATTCAGAGCTGGGCAAAGAGTGCATTGAATTTAGCATCTAAACCTCAGAGTAGAAAAATCCAGAGGAGCCTCTGCAGTTGCAGTGGAAGAAAACAGGAATTAAGGGTATTAGGACAGCTTAACTAGGTGTGTTTTATCTGAAGCTTGTCTGTTAGGTTTTTCTCAGTAATTCCAGACGGAACTGTTGGATCAAAGGAGAAGATAGTGTGAAAAGAGTATGTTCAGTGATAACACCGAGGGAATCTGTCAGCAGCTTCACATCGTCACCTGGGATTACCTGAGTTTTCTATAAAGTCTGTGCTCTATGTACTGGATATTGGTAACAGCCATTTTGTAAAAATATTGTTTTATGGGAAGAAAAATACCACATATTGGCTGGTTCTTACAGCCTCATGTTGCTAAATTTGAATGCTGATTGATTATTTCTGTTGTTGTGAGTGTCATGGAAGCAGTGCTTTAGTCTTTTTCTCTATAATGCATTGTTGATTTAGCTAGCCAAGAAATAGCAGTATGAAATAGCAGTGTGCTACTCTTTGCTGCAATTATCACTACCAGTATTCAGTTTGTAAATGATTCTAATGAAGAAAATGGAATAACACTGATCAATTTTTTATCATGAGAAATCTGTTATGGAATAAATAAAAATTATGCTAGCATCTGGTAGTAGATGGCACCTTTTTAAAAGACTTTTAGTTATCGACACAATAATATTCTTAAGGCAGAAGTGATGATGACAATGTACTGCAAAGGTACCAGTTTACCATATTCTCTATTTTGCTGCCTTATCAGAAAACACAGCTGTGAAGAAAATTCCCCATCCTAGCAAGTAATCTATTACCTGTCATAATCTCTGCAGTTACTGAGCTTCTTCCATGCATTTATTAATTTATCTAATTTGGATCTGAGGAAAAGCAAGAGCAGTTATTCCTTTTGTTATTACAGTGTTCAATTAAAATAATATCTGAGTACACAGGAAACTCATCTGTTAAGACACAGTATTATCTCATTAGTAAAAAAACATGTATCAGCACACCTGCTTGTGTAAATTTTAAATATATTATAAAGTGAATGTCCCTAGAACTTTAAGGAGCATTAATAGCATACAGACTCTTAAAGCAAGAAAATATTTTGGTTTTCAAAATCAACAGGTAATATAAATGCCCAGAGCTAAATCAACTTGTTCTGCACTTAATATATAAACCAGACTTAGTCTCATCAGCCCAGTGAGAAGAAAAATGGAGGCAAACTGCCAATTTTTTTCCTGTTGGAATTAAACTGAGCCTTACACCACAAATACTTCAAGCTGTAAATCTCGCACCTGAGACACAGGAAGCAAATCAAAAAAAGGCATATTAGGCACATACACTCAATACAAGCATGACAGAGGAAACCAAAAAATTAACTAATACCTGAATGAAAATTATGCAAACGAATGTTGTGGAAACCTTTGACTTTCACATGAATGGTATTTCTGTTATAACACTGGGAAAGCTTTGATCAAATATTTCCAGCTTTGGGTTTTCATCTCTGGAATTTCCCTTACGGTGGACACACACTGGAGTAGATTCATTATTTGGAAATATATGCAAGTTGTTTTCCTGGCAAAAAAACTGTTGGTTTTTTTTTTTTTTATTTCATGGAGAGGTCAGAACTGTTCTCACTTTTCCTTTCCTCCCAAGGAAAAAAATTGTCTTCCTGGCTCATTTTGACCTTTGTAAGAGCACAACTGGGTGATGAGTTTAGGTAGCCGTGCTGTGAGACCATTTTCACATCAGCCTTAATGTTAAATCAAGACAAATATATTGTAGGTATTTGTGGGTCTAAAATTTTGTTGACCTAAAATTTTGAATTGTCAAATTTTGTCTTATATTAGATGCTTTCTGCTTTCTGAGTATTCCATAAGTTCCATTCACTTAGTTTCAGTTGTCTTTCAACTATCTTGGAGGTTCCATAGTGTGCTTCTACATCTGCTGCCCTTTTTTAGTTCAGTTCTCTGGAAAATTTGGTCTTGATACTTTTGAAAGGGAAAAAAAGAATGTGGTGTTTGTTTGTTTTTTTTTTAATTTCCCTTTAATATTTTTTACTTTTTCTAGGCTCTATTTTTGGTTTGTATTTGTGAGACTTCTCTTCAGAAGTACAGTACTTGGCCACCTCATGACAGTTTTACTTTGATTAAATCAATCATCAAATTATGCCTTTCATTCTATTACAAACCTCCTAAATAGGTTTGCACGTAGAACTGTTGAGTTACTTGCTCTTTCATTTTCCTATCTACACTGGTCAACTGAGAATGATCTTCTTTTGCTCAGCTTTGCTTTCAATTCCATTTTCCTCTATCAAATATCGCAGTTAATCAGTATTGTCTGAGAACAGGATCATTTTGTCTGAAAACCAGATATAATTCACTTGCTTTCTATTTATGTGAACTTTCTGGATTGATATCAGATTGAATGTCATCAGATATTTTGTAGGTATGTTTGAAAGTGGTAAAAGGACATGCTTATTTTCTTCTTTCTGTTGACGGAGCAGGGGGACAGTTTATTGTATTATTTTTATTTGATTGATGTGAGCTATGAATTATATCCTACATATTTTTGTTAGCCTTTATATGAGAGTATTTCCTTGAGTTGTTTTCCTATGTAAATACTAGAGAAACAGACTTTTAGAAATTAATAAATTTTTTCGTAAAACTTGTTTCAGATTGAAACCAATTTTTTTCTTTTCTTCCCTTCATGAAAACATTAGTGTTTCTGTATTGCTCAGCCTGTTTCAGAAGAGGAGATAAGGTTGTCTTTTTTTTTCACTGATCTCACTGGGATTCAGTATCTTCCTTTGTCTCAATATCTTGCTTCAGTTGTTATGGAGATGAAGTTGTCCTTTTTTACTGACTGTGAAGGATATCCAGAATGTCTTGTGCACTCAGCAGCTAAAAAAAAAACAACCCAAAAGCTAAATGGTCTGTCGTGCAAAGACTTGTCACTTAGGAATTATTACTATTAGCGAACTGAGCATGCAGATTACTCAGCTGCAAGTCACACTTGAAGGTCCAAGAATCACTGCAGTGTGATAGACACTGTGCAAACTTTTATACTGAGACTGAAGAGCTTCAGCATTCATTTTAAAACAGCTTTACATCTTTCATGTGTTTAAACAGATAAACTCTATTACCATGATTGCTAAAAATAATTCTAATAATATAATGGTAAGTAAAACTTGACTGTTTGTAAATATATATATCAAGCAGAAGAGCAAAAAGCTTCAAAATGAATGTGTAATTAAGCATCTGCACTAGAGTGTATGAAATAGTAGATTGAAGCCTGCCTGCAGCTGTCTGAAAGGGAATGCAGGAGGAATAGATTAGTCTGAGGAGCAGTAATAGAAGAAGAGCCTGATATGCCGTGGTATTTGCAGATTTGCATACATTGCATATTATTAGGTAAAAGAAATCATTTAAAATCTGAAGCTAAGACACAAAATGATTGCTGTGGGAAACAGCCAGCATTTAGATAAAGGAAATCCATGGCTTGAGAAATCTTGAACTTGCAAGTTAGTATGGTGGCTGGCTCACACATTTGTTGGAAAACCGTACCCATGAGCTTTTTCAGATGCCTGCACAACTAATGTTTTACTCCTTTAACCACTTAGATCTACACCTTAAAGCTTTACCATTCCATAAATATAGAGCTTGTTGTTCCAACACTTCGAGCACGTTTTAGAGAAAAGAAGAAAAAGTTGTTACAGAGGAATATTAGTTTGTGGCAGTTCTTTATGTAAAAATGTTGGAGTGTTAGTACCTCTGAGGAGGTGAATGGCATAATAGAACATATAAGAACTGAAGATCCAATATTCTGATTACACAGATGGGTTTAGGTATCCAAAGACAGTGGTTTTAGAAAATGGAGTTTTTCCGCCAGTTCTGGAGTTATTACAATTTTCTTGTATTTGTTGTCTTAATGGAAAAGTGTTAATTTTAATTACCTCATATTATAAACAGTTAATTAGACATTATGTTTGACTGAAGTTAGTTGCTGCATGGATTGTGATTCCTTTCACAGTCTTTTCTGATCAAAGAAACTAGTAACAGCTTATAATTAAGCATAGTTCTGAAAGATTATCATCTTTAAACTCCGAATATGCTGTTTATCAGGGTTAAAACAAAGATAAATCTGGATATTCTTACTCATTATGCTACTTATAGGCAATGGAATTCTTCACTATGAATTGTTATATTCTAAACAATAGCATACGGGAAGATCCTAGCACAAATAACTAAAACACTGATTAAAGTATGGTATAATTATCATGAAAGGAGTTTTTCTCCTCTTGGAGCTGTCTTAGGACCACATTTATAATCTTGTTTTCCGAAATATAAATAATATTTTAATCTTATTTTTAGAGTATTTTTTAAAATGTGAGTACTTTTTCCAGTTGTATGAAATGCATTCCTCACTCAGACAAGTGACCTAAACAACACAACAGGAAAAAACCCAACTTCAGGCTAGTTTTACATCTACTTTATAATAGGTGTGCTAAAGCAAAAGATGACCATCAGTGAGTCCCATAGCCTGAGTCTCTCTGTTGCAAAGAATCCTGGACTTTACTTCCATTGCTACATTTTCTCCCAGTGAAATGTACACTTACATACTGGTTTCTCAGAAGGGTTTGGCTATCATTTAGATACCAGGCTATGAAATGCAACAGGCAGTAGCAAGTAATGAAGTTATGGCAGCACAAGGAGTAAAATACTGTTTAACTGAACCTCAGTGACTGATCAGGCATGTGTGCTTAAATTGCCCATAACTAGCCTTTGGATACTGAGGATGTTCTTGGTCAGCTGCCTTGTAAGGTTAAGCTGTTGCTAGCAACCTGAAAGATGCTGTGTGCGCATCTTTTCAAAAAATATCTAGCCACCTGGTAGCCAAAGTGCGTGCATGGTGTAAACCAATCCCAGAGTCAAGTCCCCTCATCTGAAGAGGAAGCGACTGTGGTTTTTGTCCTTTTGTACAATGGGGAAAATCTTTGAAGTATGTAGAATTTCTGCTGTGGAAAGAAAATACAGGTTGTTAAAACTTGGTAAAAGAATAATAGAAGAGAATATTCATTTTAGCATGGTGGGAGTTTCTTTTCAGCTGTCACTTGCCTCTTCTCAGTGCCTTTTCACCAAATTACAGAGTTTGATGTTCATGTTACTTTGTGGGGAAAATCAAAAACTTATGTTACAGATATCATTAGTAGTCTTTGTATTTTAAAATAAAATTTAATTTAAAAAATATGTTTCTAGGATCATGCTGGATGCCAAATCAGTCTGTGCCTTATGCTGTACAAGCTAACTTCTTTAGAGGTACAAGTGTGCTGTGGCATAAAGAAAAAGCAAAGTAGCCACTTTTGTGTTCAGTAGTAGCTGCTCAAAAAGTGCGTACCACCCTCAGGATGACATGCTAGGTTAAAATCTGTATATGTACACTCATACAATTATTGTTTTGATGACCAGCGCTTAAAGGTAATGAGAAAAGGGAGCAAGGTCTGACCAACAACGGGATATCTAATTTTTAAATATATAAATTTATGCAAATGTAATATAAGACTTATGAAAATTACAGTGTTTTCCCCATGAGATTTATGTTCTGACCAGTGGCATGACATAATAAACAAGAGCCACAAAGGTTGGAAAGGAAGGGATGATGAAGGGTGAAATGATAATCTTATGTTATCCATTTCTTGCATTTGTTTGGTGGTTTCAGCTATTTTAACTGTTCATAGTTACAGTTTTCCTTTGCCATTTGTCACTTTTATGTCTTATTGTGAATATTGCTGCAGAGGTGAAAGGTCTTAAGGAATGATTTGAAAGTTGAGGGGAAGGGGACTTCCTTATGGGCTGCAGGCAGGGTTGTGTTCTGTATGAAGTACAGAAAATATGAAAAATAAGAAAGACAGGAAAATGCACTGAAACAGGTGTCATTGGTAGCTGCAATAGGTTCAGGATGGAAGGGGTACAGATCTTTGGTGGGGGAGAGGGATTGTGGAGGGTTTGCCAGACAGGAAAAAATTCAAAGTTAATATAATGGGAAAGGATAAGCTAACGGTGCATCTCAGAGAGCAGCTTATTTATAGCAGTTTATTGATAGGAAGAGAATTTTTTTCTTTCATAATTCATAGTGTTTTGATATTACTGTGTATCACAAGAAAAGTAGTTACTTGGTAAAAATAAGATTATTTGCATAAAATATTTCAAAGTTATCTACATATAAAAAAACCCCAAAACTATTTGATTTGCCTTCTTTTAGTATTTCTAATACTAGGATATTGACTGGGAAAGCCCAAAAATGTTTATCTATCAAAGAACGTAAATAAGAGTAAATATCCACCATTTTATTTGCCTTTTTGAAAATCTGTTGGCAATGCAGCTATTGAACTGTATTTGCTAAGTTCTTTCAACTAATAGTGACAAGCAAGCACCAGCTCTGCCGGAAGGGGTTTCCAAGCTGCTTGTGAGTACTGGCCTACCTGCAATGTGGTGTAGTAACTTTGCCCACAAGAGAGATCTTAAAGCAGTTGAGTGAATATGATAAGCCACTCGCCCAGCTTTGTCTTTTTAGGACCAGAAAATGTACAAGCTGTGTGTGCATTCTCAGGAAAATCTCAATTATTGGAATAAAAATTTCTGATCAGAATGGATGAGCTATCTGATAATGGTCTGTTGCTAAACACATCTAAACCAAAAAGAATATTGTAGTAGTGTCTGTGTTCTTCCTCGGCTAAGAGGAAAGAGAACAAAGATATCTCAGGAATTCTGCAAATTCTGGATTTGCCTACATTCTCATCAATATCCTTTGATGAAAGACTAAGATCCCAGTAACAGCTAGAAAGTGTGTGTTGACAAAAGCAAATTCCAGCTCCTCAAGGAGATAGTCAGAAGGACTCCCTGGGAAACAGTCCTCAGGGACAGGGGAACAAAACAGAGCTGGCAGATCTTTAAGAAAGTGATCCACAGAGTGCAAGAGCTCTCGATCCCCAGGTGTAAAAATCGGGAAAAAGGGAAGAGACCAGCATGGGAGACGAGAGATGCTGGTCAAACTAAGGAATAAGAAGGAACTGCACAGGCAGTGGAAGCAGGGACAGGCATCCTGGGAAGAGTATAGGGATGCGGTCCGGTTGTGTAGGAATGGGGTCAGGAAGGCCAAGGCGCAGCTGGAGCTAAACTTGGCTAGGGATGCAAAGAATAATAAGAAGGGTTTCTACAGGTATATCAGCCAGAAAAGGATGGTTAAAGAAAGCATACCCGCGCTGATGAGTGAGACCGGCAAGCTGGTAACAGCAGATGAGAAGAAGGCTGAGGTACTCAACACCTTTTTTGCCTCAGTCTTCACTGGGAAGCTCTCTCCTCACCCCTCCCAAGTTGATGGATGGCATGAGGGGGACCAGGAGAGTAAAACCCCTCCTGCTGTAAGAGAAGATCAGTTTCGTGACCACCTGAGGAACCTGAATGCACATAAGTCCATGAGACCTGATGAGATGCATCCCAGAGTCCTGAGGGAATTGGCCGATGTAGTCGCCAAGCCACTCTCCATGATATTTGAAAAGTCATGGCAGTCAGGTGAAGTCCTTGGTGACTGGAAGAAGGGAAACATTGTGCCCATTTTCAAAAAGGGTAGAAAGGAAGACCCTGGGAACTACTGACCTGTCAGCCTCACCTCTGTGCCTGGGAAGATCATGGAACAGATCCTCCGAGAAGCTATGCTAAAGCACATGGAGGCCAGGGAGGTAATTCGAGATAGCCAGCATGGCTTCACCAGGGGCAAGTCCTGCCTGACAAACCTGGTGGCTTTCTATGATGGTGTGACAACAGCAGTGGACAAGGGAAAACCAATGGACATCATCTATCTGGACTTCTGCAAAGCCTTTGACACGGTCCCCCACAACATCCTTCTCTCTAAATTGGAGAACTATGTATTTGATGGGTGGACTGTTCAGTGGATAAGGAACTGGCTGGATGGTCACATCCAGAGGGTAGTGGTCCATGGCTCGATGTCCAGATGGAGACTGGTGACGAGTGGTGTCCCCCAGGGGTCCATACCGGGACGGTGCTGTTTAATCTATTCATCAATGACACAGACAGCGAGATCGAGTGCACCCTCAGCAAGTTTGCAGATGACACCAAGCTGAGTGGTGCGGTTGACACATCAGAAGGACGGGATGTCATCCAGAAAGACCTGGACAGGCTGGAGAGGTGGGCCTGTGTGAACCTCATAAGGCTCAACAAGGCCAAGTGCAAGGTCCTGACCTGGGTTGGGGTAACCCCCAGTATCAGTAGAGGCTGGGGGAAGAAAAGATCGAGAGCAGCCCTGCCGAGAGGGACTTGGGCGTGCTGGTGGATGAAAAGCTGGACATGAGCCGGCAATGTGCGCTGGCAGCCCAGAAGGCCAACCGTACTCTGGGCTGCATCAGGAGAAGTGTGGCCAGCAGGTCAAGGGAGGTGATTCTGCCCCTCTACTCTGCTCTGGTGAGACCTCACCTAGAGTACTGCGTCCAGCTCTGGAGCCTTCAGCACAAGAAGGACACGGAACTGTTGGAGCGGGTCCAGAGGAGGGCTACTAAAATGATCCGAGGGCTGGAGCACCTCTCCTATGAGGACAGGCTGGGAGAGTTGGGGTTGTTCATCCTGGAGAAAAGAAGGCTGCAGGGAGACCTGATTACAGCCTTTCAATAACTAAAGGGGGCCTATAGGAAAGATGGGGAAAATCTTTTTAGTAGGGCCATCTGTGACAGGACAAGGGGTAATGGTTTTAAACTAAACCAGGGTAGGTTTAGACTGGATATAATGAAGAAATTCTTTACAATGTGGGTGGTGAAACACTGGAACAGGTTTCCCAGAGAGTTAGTGGAGCCCCCATCCCTGGAAGCATTCAAGACCAGGTTGGACGGGGCTCTGAGCAACCTGATCTAGTTAGCAGTGTCCCTGCTCACTGTGGGGGGGTTGGACTAGATGACCTCTAGGGGTCCCTTCCAACCCAAAACATTCTATGGTTCTATGAAAAGTTGTTTTGAGACATTATTTAACTGTTGTTCTTAAGGAGCTTGTTGGTCTTGCTTAGGTAAAGAAATAGCTAATGCTCCTGTGATAAGCAGCAATGGACCTGTCATCCTGTCCTGAGGGACTCATGGAGAAGTCTAGAAATATCCTGTTGGCTAAAAAGGCAGCTGCAGAAAAGACTGATTTGCTAGTATTGGTCACAATCAATGGCAAAGAGCATTGACAAAAACAGCATACTCACCTAACTAAAATATAACTATCTTGCTAATATAAATTTAACACAATGTGTGTTCTATCAAATGTTTTAAAACAATGCCTTACAAGGAAGAGCAGTGGAAACTACTTGAACAAAACATGAGGGGGAACAGGGACATTTTAGGGTGCATGAGACCTTGCAGATGTCAGCACTTCAGATGTTAACATCTGTAATTCCCTGCATGGAATTACCCATGAGTGATTTTTACATTAATATGCAGTTAACCAAGCCAGGCATTTAAGTATTTCTTTCAGCTTTCTTTCCCTTCCAACTACCTTCTGCAGGACAGAGGTGATTCTTTTGGAGGCCAGGATTCTACACAACAGCAACTAAAGTGCAACAGAGTTGCTGCAGAATTTGTCCATTCTTGTGGCTGATCAAAAAGAGACACAGGACAAGGATTGCTAGTATTTTAGCTGTTCCCAGCTACTTTATATTTAATTCCCACTCTGTAGTAGACATATAAAATGGTAGCAACTGCTAGGTAGATTAAACCCAATCTGGAAAGTTAATAAGAAAGTAGGTGGAAAAAGAATATTACATGTATCAAACAAAATAAAAATCTGGTTGGTTCTGTCCAAAGCTTAGGAGCTACTTTTTCTTCTGACAGTCTGCTCAATGTGTTGTGCATCTTTGCCAAATGTCCCACAGAAGGTTTGTCCCTGGAAAGGAAATAATGTACTATATGCTAAGATGTGAATGTTCAGGTTGTTAAATATGTCAACTTATCTTTACGTGGAAAGTACTTCATGTTGAAAACATCATGAATGCTAAAAAAGATCACTCTAAAATAATTTTTCCCTATTTAATTTTAATGTATGTAGCTAAACTGTAATGTATCTGTTTCAAAATTCTTTGAAAAAATAACCCCAACCCAAAACATTCCACTGCTTTTCTGTATACAGGACAGTGCCTGTTTAAATAAGGCAGTACACTGAAGTAGGAGAGAGAAAAAAAAACCAATCACGCTTGACATCTTTGATTCTATAGATCTCAAATGGAAAGTGTTTGTTTCATAACCAGCTT
Source organism: Gorsachius magnificus (assembly GCA_034008185.1). NCBI lineage: Eukaryota > Metazoa > Chordata > Aves > Pelecaniformes > Ardeidae > Gorsachius > Gorsachius magnificus. The sequence goes on from CM067109.1 coordinate 70,675,676, forward strand.
CCTTTACACTTAGCACATCTTTATCCCAGTGATTAATCCCCTAGGGGACTGCTTATATACTAGAAATGTTCAGAAAATTTGGTTCTATAGGGGAAGTTACAATTCTTGCAGTATTTAACATGAATGTGGTTTATTACTAAGGAAATAGTGGGATTCTTTCTCCCATTCAGTCTTACTTGCCTGTATTTGAATTGTTTTAGCTAGAGGCACCTTGTTTAATAATTATATTAAGCTTCACTATGTCTGGTAACAGGTGACAAAGACACAGTAGGAAATCTGTTCTCCCTAGATACATTTGCAAAACTATGCATATAATTTCTACTCACTGAGAAAAGAGAAATTAATTTCTATACTGTTTGTTTTGTAAATATAGAAGATCAACTATTTTTGGTGTGGTCAATTGTGGTCAGTTGTGTAGCTCACATAACAACATCTTTTTTTTTTTGTGTATTGCAGGTAGCATAGTGTACCTTGGGATGATGGTGGGGGCATTCTTCTGGGGAGGCTTGGCAGACAAGGTGGGAAGGAGACAGTCACTCCTGATATGCATGTCTGTCAATGGATTCTTTGCCTTCCTTTCATCATTTGTCCAGGGCTATGGCTTCTTCCTCTTCTGTCGCTTGTTTTCTGGATTTGGGTAAGCTCCTCTGGTTTTGTTCATTTCCACAATTCTGTGTATTAATAAAACTTTCCTGTTTGCAAAAGTACATTTTTTAATATAGAAACATAGTCTGTGTCAGGAGCAAGAGAACTAAACAAAGTAGTCACTACATTCCTAAATAACAACCTGAAGGGGAAGAATAATGATTTTAGGGGAAAGACACAGGCTGCAAATGTGAGATTGAGGTCTGTTCTTACTTGGCAACAGACTTGTGAACTCGATCAACTTGCTTAACTTCTTTATGCCTCAGTTTCTCTATGTACTACTTGTTCAGTCAACAAAACAATACCCTCCTCACATGTGTACTGTAAGATTTCCATAATATCTGTAAAGATTCTAGTGTCTTTGTGTGCATAATATTGTTTATAATTCTACTGAAGTCAAGACTGTCAAATTTAAAATGGGGCCCTGGAGCGTGCCAGATCTTACTGCTTTTTCTAGAAGAATGGTGTTTGTGGCCATGTTTGCTTTTCTTTTAATTTAAATAACTTCTCAGTTGTTGGAAAAGTTTAAGATATTGGTAATGGTCAATTAAGTTTATCATTTTAAACTTACATGAGCAGAGATTGAGATACTATGTAAACTACTATGAGAAAGCTTCTACCTTTACTGCACCCTTGGATAATCAAGAGCTCTGTTCTGCAAAGCATTTAGTTTAGCACTTCCAGTAATTGCTTGATTCAGATCAAAAATCCCAATTACAATTAAATTTCAGGCCACTATCAGTCTTTAGGATGCTGAACAAGCAGGATCTGGGTAGAGCACGGTATGCTGTGTCGTAAAGCCGTGCACATGAAGTCCACTGCTTGTATGGTTTGTTGGCTGAAGTTTAAGTAGCTTTAGTGCACTAACACTGTTGTGTGATGTTTACAGTTTTAGAAACACTTTGAACTAGTCTGAAGCAGAGTAGGGTTAGACACCCATATCAAAAGGAAATTGCCATAGCACTAAGTACTATTAAACTGATTTAGGAAGGGGGATGGAAAGACAAGGGGAGAGAAGAAGGAGATGGGAGAAGTCCTTTTCCTAGAGGAATCCCTTTAGTCTGTCACCAGATCATCAGATATGACTCTAAAAGAGACCAAGAGGAAATAGCAACTGTTCTAATTCTTAAAATAAAAACTTAGAAAAACAACCCAAAAAATTCCATCCAGCTTCTTTGCATGTTTTTCATACCATCAGTCACTATCTATCCAGGTGCTATGTTTTGTCTCTCTCATAGCAAAACATTGACCATGTTGCATGGCAGTTTCACTCTTCCTTGATCCTGTCAAAGTTCAGAAGCTTATTGTATCCCTGCTTAGCCTGCCCAATTCATGAGGGCAATAGTGGGCCCTTATGCCACAAAGGTTTGTGACACTATTGTCTTTCATCAAGATTGTCCTTCTTGGGGCATACATAAAACTTGTATTTGTTATTCCTCATGCCAAACTTGCCTGCAGGATCTCTTCCTCATCTGTGGCAGTAACTTTTCCAGTAACGTACAGTGCCTGTAGATTTACTCATGATAGATATATGTCCTGGATTGGGAAGTATGTTCCATTATGTACCCAGCTTATGATTAATGGTCTTTGAAGGAGCAGGCCCTTCATAGCTGTATCTTATACCTCCATGTGGGTCCCCACTGTGTCCAAAGTCCTTCTACCTCATCTTTGAGAGCTGCATGAATAGGTGATAGATAATTTGACACCATGTACTACATTTTAGCCCCTCCAAAAACAACAACCAACCAACAACAACAACAAGAACAAAACCCAAGACGGCATGAGCTGCAGAGTCATTCCTCATACCAGTTAGTGCAGAGAAAGATTCATGACTGGCTCATGTTTGCTGTTTTGTTGAAAGACTGGATTTCTCCCCAGAATAACCTCCATCAGCTGGTATCAGAGTTGCATCATAAAAGCCATGAAGTTTCTAGAATTGTACCTGTGCTTCATACTGTCAAGGTGAGGGAAAGCTCTTCCTTTTTCTTTTCTTACTATTTGCCTGTGATGATGCAGTTTTTCCACCAGATTTTGCATGTTTGGAGACCTTCTTTTTCATCTGCTCACCTGCTCTCAGAGAAGGCTTACTTTTCATTTAAGAGCAATATTAAAGATAGTATTTGTGTCACATCCACCTTTCCTCTGTTTTTTCATCCCATTTTGGATAGGATCTTGCACAGAGAGCAGCTGTAACAGCAAGAGACACATCATATGCCAAGCAACAAAAAAGAAGAGAGAGGCTAGAATGTTCCAGTTGCAGAGGCAGAAAAGTAAAATCTTTTCACTTTTAAACAGCTGGGCACAAATATACCTACTGTAAGAGCATACATCTTACAGGTCTCTGTTTCCAGACGCATCGGTTGCTGTGCCAGAAGGCAAAATCTTTCTGGTATAGCTCACTGAAGAACTCCCACTTTTTGTGCCCACTTTGAAGCCGTATCTTCTTGTAGTATGACAGGAAATTTGCTTAAAGGATTTGAACTAAATCTTGAACATTTATTCCATTCTTTACTACATCCCACGTCTTGCTGAAACAAAAAAGAAGTTGTGTCAGTTAGGTGGGAATAGAAATTCAACTTAATTTCTCTTTATAACCTCTCCTCATTTTAGAAGTCCTGTCTTTGGACAGTAGATGTCAGATCGCATTTCTTACCGAAAGTCACCTGTGTTACCAAGGGAGGAGGCTTTGTTCCAGTAATTTTGTGTGAATCAAAGAGCCCAAATATGAAATAGGAATAATTTTAAGGAAAGAACTGAATGCTACGTTTTAAAGGGAAAAGAGTACTGTTACTCAGATTGGTGAAAAGCTTTCTGAAGGGGCAGAGAGTTATGTGGAAAATTTCATATAATTAAAAGTCAATAAAATATTAAGAAGTGTTCAAAAGATATAAAATCATTTAAGTGTATAGAGATTAAACTTGTCTGATATCTTCTAGATAACATAAAAGCTGATTAAGAAGCATGAAAAATAAAACCAGTATCAGATACAAGATCTTATTTATGAAAAATACTATAAAATAAACTCTTCTTAGATTCCCTTTCAGTCAAAATGTGTATATAGAAGTAAACTGCTCAGGGAAAATAATCCCTTCTAATTTTTTTTTTTTTGCATCTGAAAACCTAAAACTGTTAAAAATTTTGTATGCAGAAAAGTGATTTGTAATATATATTTGGAGTATAAATAATATTAAGATCTTGTTGGGTGAGGGGCACTGAGGGATATGAAATTCTGAAAGGTGAACTTAAGCTAGTGAAAAGAATAAAGAAATGTTGGACAGTCTGCAAAATCATTTCCTTTTACGGAAAATAATATCGTAACTGTGATTCTTACATTGATTAATCCAAAATCAAAACTCAAAAGGAAATTGAATCCAAAAGCCTGATAAAGGTCTAGGAAGGCTTTACACATGGCTTCCTGCAAAGTAAAAAGACCTAGACAAGAAACTGTGAGCTGTATTCATCATTAGCCACTGGGGAAATGTGCAAAGATTTATCATCAAAAAGCACCTTGTTAGATCTGTCTTTCAAATTGTCAAAGGAAGTTTTCTCTAATACCAGAACATGACTCATAACATTGCTGCTAACTTGAATGGAACTGGAGTTGTCGCCTGTTCAACACTGCCACTGTGAAGCATTATTTTCAGCTAGAGAATTTTATCTAACCTCTACACAAAAAAAATGTATTTATTTAATCTAAGCTATTAGTTGACTATTTTTGATACTTCTAGGTAATTTCAGATGCAGTTTTTCTAAGTAGAACAATTCAGTTTAGAATAAAGTGCTTAAAAGTGCACTATATAGTTATATTATCCCTGTAAATTTCATTTCAGTTGCTTTGAAATAACCAAAGACACAATTTTGGAAAAATGCATCATGCTTATCCAGCCCAAATGTTACTTCTAAAAGTAATCAAACTTTTAATGCAGTAAAAAGCTATCTGAAATAAATATCCTGAGACAAACTATGGTTTAAAAATTCTTCAGACAAGCTGACAGGTTTGGTCCCAGATGAAATTTATTCTTTTTCATGAGCAAAGTAAAAAATGCTAAATAAATGTGTCTCATTTTACAAACCAGACATTATGACCAGACTACAGAGATTTCTTTTAGTTTGCCAAAATTGCCAGTTTGGCCAAATTTCTTAGAATCATAGAATCACTTTGGTTGGAAAAGACCTTTAAGATCATTGAGTCCAACCTTTAACCTAACCCTGCCATCCCACCACTAAAGCATGTCCCTAAGCACCTCATCTACCCATCTTTGAAATACCTCCAGGGATGAGGACTCCACCACCTCCCTGGGCAGCCTATTCCAGAGCCTGACAACCCTCTCAGTGAAGAAGTTTTTCCTAATGTCTAGCCTAAACCTGCCCTGGCGCAGCTTCAAACTATTCCCCCTCATCCTATCATCTGTTACCAGGGAGAAGAGACCAACCCCCACCTCGCTACAGCCTCCTTTCAGGCAGTTGTGGAGGGCGATCAGGTCTCCCCTCAGCCTCCTCTGCTCCAGACTAAACAACCCCAGTTCCCTCAGCCGCTCCTCGTATGACTTGTGTTCCAGACCCCTCACCAGCTTTGTGGCTCTCCTTTGGACCTGTTCCAGCAAGGCAACATCTTTCTTGTAGTGAGGGGCCCAAAACTGAACACAGTATTTGAGGTGCGGCCTCACCAGCACCGAGTACAGGGGCACAATCACTTCCCTACTCCTGCTGGTCACACTATTTCTGATACAGGCCAGGATGCCATTGGCCTTCTTGGCCACCTAGGCACACTGCTGGCTCATATTCAGCTGGCTGTCAACCAGTACCCCCAGGTCTTTTTCCACCAGGCAGCTTTCCAGCCACTCTTCCCCAAGCCTGTAGCACTGCATGGGGTTGTTGTGACCAGAGTGCAGGACCCAGCACTTGGCCATATTGAGCCTCATACAGTTGGCCTCGGCCCATCGATCCAGCCTGTCCAGGTCTCTCTGCAGAGCCCTCCTCCCCTCCAGCAGATCAACACTACCACTCAGTTTGGTGTCGTCTGCAAATTTACTGAGGGCACACTCAATCCCCTCATCCAGGTCATTGATAAAGATACTAAACAAGATTGGCCCTAGAACTGAGCCTTGGGGGACACCGCTTGTGACCGGCTGCCAACTGGATTTAACTCCATTCACCACAACTCTCTGGGCTCGGCCATCCAGCCAGTTTTTAGCCCAGCGAAGAGTACATCCATCTAGGCCATGAATTGCCAGCTTCTCCAGGAGAATGCTGTGGGAGACCGTGTCAAAGGCTTTGCTGAAGTCCAGGTAGACAACATCCACAGCCTTTCCCTCATCTACCAGGCGGGTCACCTGGTTGTAGAAGGAAATCAGGTTGGTTAGGCAAGACCGGCCTTTCATGAACCCATGCTGACTGGGCCTGATCCCCTGATTGTCCTCCATGTGCCTGGTGAGCACACTCAGGATGAAACTCTCCATAATCTTCCCTGGTACTGAGGTCAGGCTGACAGGTCTGTAGTTTCCCGGATCCTCCTTCTGGCCCTTCTTAAAGAGAGGCGTCACATTTGCCAACCTCCAGTCATCTGGGACCTCCCCCTTTTATAATTGTGTGTCATCAGTATTTATTACCATGTTCTATTTATCTTTTACCTCTTCACACTCGCTCCACTTCTTTCTCATGAAAAACATTGTGTCCTCTCACCCTCAAAATGTTGTAATCCTACTGTCTCTAGCTCCTCTCCAGGTCCCAGATGTCTCCCACCCATGGCTATCAGTGGTTTTACACTGTGAGCTAATGAATAGCTCTGCAGGTGACTGGCTTCAAAGCCGACAGCGTATGCCAAAAGGATAGACATGCTTCGCAGTCAAGCCAAGCAAGCAGTTGGCAAGGTCTGAGCTTTACAAATAGCTTTGATCTAGACCTTTCAGCTTCAGCTGTGGGTAAAGGTTGACTCGGCTGGGATAGCCGGGAGAGAAGTGGTCTCTCCGAAGACTGTTAGGAGAAGAGGACAGTATTCTTATGAGGAAAGGAAGATTCTACAAAAGGGAAAGACTAGACAAGGGAAATATGTAAATAAGGTAGAGAGCCTGCATGACAGAAAACAGTCAAAAGGAAAAGTAAACATTGAAAAGAGCAACGAAAAAGAAGAAGAAAATCCACAAAAGCAAGTGTTCATAAACAATGATTTTGCAACTACCTGATCTGAAAGCAATTTATTTGACATATCTAGCTGAGCAAGTACTGCAGGCAAATTTTTTGGAACTGTATGTTTGAATTTGAGATCAAATTTGACTTGATTTTTTTAAAATAGTATTGGGTAAATTTGGGGAATGAACTATTTGCTCATCAGCTCATCTTCCATCAGAACTGACAGTACTGTAAATTCAATAAATAATCACGTGAATCTTTATCACAAGGAATCTCTTGCTATTAATAGCATACAGCCCACGTGTGTACTTGAAAGACAACTTCTCTAGCATACATAGTTCAAAGACGCACTTGTATTTAAACATGGGTAGAATAATCAGCAAAACTTAGCCTATAGCTTTCTGCAGTTTTGTAGGGCTTTATCCAACAGTTCTCAAGGAGAACTGATCAATCTGGCTGCTCCCTCTTAGGTACTTCACCAGTCTAATGGCAGTTCTGAAAGGAAAACTAACAGATGTTTTTTAATGAAAATTGTGGTAGTGGGAGTAAAGAACTGTTAATAAGAAGAGGGAAGAGTAGGTGCAATTGGACAGAACGACAAAGGGTGGTAGGCTGTTTCCAAATCTCAGGAATGTAAGACTGAATCTGTGTTCTGAGCTCTATCAATTTCTAACAAATTGCAAATAACAAAGTGACCACTCACAAATGCTATCTCACACAGACATGTCTTTACTTTTAGTCTGAATGGTGTCCAAGTTTGAAAGAGAAGAGGACAAGGTATTTCAGAAGAACACCATTCTGCCTTGTGCAGTTAGTATTCTGGAAGGGTTTTTTTCCTAATTATCTCTACTCCTTGTATGATTTTGCATTTCAAGCCCCGTTGGCTAGTGAATCTGCAAATAAACAAAGGCTTCTGTCTGAAGCCAGAGGTTCCTGAATGCCTCGCCGAAGTGTTTTCATCCCAGCTGTCACACTGTGCAGTTGCCAAAATCTGTTGTGACAAATCACAGCTCTGAAGGTAGATTAGCAGGCATTTATTATCATTTTTTGTGACAAAGAAAATGCAAATGTACCTTAGCTTATTGTTTGTTTCACTGAATCCTACTCTCCTAGGGTGCACTACTTAAATCTCCTTTTGGTTTCCCCCTCCCCATAATTTCACAGAACAAACATGAACAGAGGGTGTACAGAAATAACATTATAAAAACATAGCTTCAGTTTGGATGATTTTCTGGGGTCAGAAATCGAACCTTCTTTTGCTGAAAAGTGGGATTAGATCTGTTGCTTATTTCTATATTGCCCTTTCCCCATGAGTAACCACTGTTATTTTTTAATCTAAAATACAAAAGAAAAATTGCAGCAAAATGTTGGATAAGGAGCTTCCCTTCTTTGTGAATAAATAGAAGAAACAGTACAACTCTTTTTCTGAAGTAACAGAACTGAGCAAATATGACCTACCAACCAAAACACATGCCGCATGCATGCTGAGTGGAAGCTGAACTGTGCCTTTCACTAGAGACTAAAATGCAGCTGCAAGGCACAGGTACTAGACAGTGGAGGACTCCCACATGTATGAGTCTGTATGTGAGCAAAAACAGACTGAAAGAAGTAGCCAAAACCTAAAAATGTAGCTAGAAAGATATTAAGAACATAGTCCTGAAAAAAAACCAAGAGTAAGAAGTAAGAGAATAAGAATTTGGGGGCATCAAATAACATATTCATCAGCACAGAAATAACCCATAAGGCTCCCAAACCGGCTCATCTTTTGTATCAAAAAGGGTAACAATATGCTGTTTAGTTGGTATTTCCTTCCAATCAAATTACATGTTTCTTCAAAAATACAAAAAAATTATGCATTCTGCTCTTGCTCTGTCTACTTCTGATGAGGTTTATTAGAGAAGATGAAAAATAACTGGAAAAGGTCATGACTGACATTTGTCATTCTTTTGACTGACACGCAATTCTCTCCACATATGGAGTAAAACCTTCAGTAGAAAAAGGCTCCTGCTGTTTATTAAGTGTTGTTCTTGCACATATTCCTACATACATCTTATTAAAAAGGACAAGGCTGAAGGAATGCATCCAGTTGGTTTAGGTGCAGAGACTGATCCTTGTAGAGTGAGAGAGTTTATTTTATGGTCTTGAGCCAAGCTCAACAAAGAGGTTTAGACCAGTGGTTTTTTAATCTTTAAAATATGTCCAGATTCTACACAATTTTCCAGTGGAGGTACAAAAAACCTTTACACTTAATTTGTACATACTAACAATATATTTACACCTTGTAGGTACCTCTTGTGATCCTTTAAGAAGTAATGCACGGACTCCCCCCCTTGATCTATGGGTAACAAGTTTGCATCCACTGCTTTGGCTATGATGGCTGAAGAAGAACATAAATAACAGTTTGCTTGAATCATTTGCATTTAAGAAAGTTAAAATGCTTCCCATATTTTAGAATAAACATTCTTCTCAAGTCAGCAAGGTTTTCATAAGTTTTTCATCCCCATGTGCAGACATGCGAAGGGAAGAATGTAGTTTCATGTATCAAATGTATCCTAAAAGCTTCTAGCAGTATCATTCCTCACTTACGTGAGACCAGAAGGAAGAATTTAACGAGCTAAGAAGTAAGTTTTCCATTCACACATTTAAGGTGCGAGGAAGTGCACACACTTTACTACTACACAGTTGCTATGAAACAGTGTCATGGTTTAGCCACAGCCAGCAACTAAGTACCATGCAGCTGCTCGTTTAATAATTGAAATGAAATAAATTATAATAATTCTTCTTATTATAATGATGGGAATTATAACAATAAATTACAGTGAAAAGGAAAACAAGAACAGCAGAAAGAACAAAAGTCAGGAAAAAACAAGTGATGCAACCACTCACCACCCACCAAACGATGCTCACCCCATCCCTGAGCAGCAATTGCTGGCCCCTGGCCAACTCTACTCTGCTCTGGTGAGACCTCACCTGGAGCACTGCGTCCAGCTCTGGAGCCCTCAGCACAAGGAGGACATGGAACTGTTGGAGCAGTTCCAAAGAAGGGCCACAAAAATGATCCGAGGGCTGGAGCACCTCTCCTATGAGGACAGGCTGAGGGAGTTGGGTTTGTTCAGCCTGGAGAAGAGAAGGCTGCAGGGAGACCTGATTGCGGCCTTTCAGTACCTAAAGGGGGCCTATAGGAAAGATGGGGACAATCTTTTTAGTAGGGCCATCTGTGACAGGACAAGGCGTAATGGCTTTAAACTAAAACAAGGTAGGTTTAGACTGGATATAATGAAGAAATTCTTTACAGTGTGGGTTGTGAAACACTGGAACGGGTTTCCCAGAGAGTTAGTGGAGCCCCCATCCCTGGAAGCATTCAAGACCAGGTTGGACGGGGCTCTGAGCAACCTGATCTAGTTAGCAGTGTCCCTGCTCACTGTGGGGGGGTTGGACTAGATGACCTCTAGGGGTCCCTTCCAACCCAAAACATTCTATGATTCTATGAACTCCCTCCAGTTTCTATACTGAGCGTGACGTCATATGGTCTGGAATAGCCCTTTGGCCAGTTTGGATCAGCTGTCCCGGGTGTGCCCCCCTCCCAGCTTCTTGTGCACCTGGCAGAGCGTGGGAAGCTGAAAATTCCTTGACTGGTGTAAGTCTTGCCCGGCAACAACTAAACCATCAGTGTGTTATCAGCATTACTCTAGTGCTAAATCCAAAACACAGCACTATGCCAGCTACTAGGAAGAAAACTAACTCTATCCCAGCCAAAACCAGGACAGAGACTTACAACTCTAAATAGCAGCTGTTGTCTGTATGATGAAAATATATCCTTTATTTCTCCGTTAGGCAATAGACAAGTTATTTTCACTGTTTAATCAATATGAACATAGTATCTGGACTTTTAAGCTTTTCTTAGCCTGTTGGTTTACTCAGTGGAAATGTCAACTTAATCACACCAGACAAAGCGAAAACCTGGGGGTTTTAAAAAGCTGATTATTTTTTTTTTCTGATTCTTTGTATATCCTAAATAAACATTTTGGACTGCTGGCTCCAAAATTCCTCTTACATGTCTAAAAAGTCTATTAATTAGAAAAGTTGCTCTACTAAATTGGTCAGTACAAATAATGCTTTTTCTGCAGCCTTGGAGGACCTTTAGGATATAGCATATGAGTCAATCCACCTGGATCAGTATTAAATGTTAAAGCATCATCAACCTCCCATCCTCCACAGTACAGTTGGTTCATGCTGACAGGTAGGAGATGCCTTTTTTGTTGCCTTTGGTCAGGATCTCTGTACGTTTTATGACATTAGTATAGGGTACGTTCTTTCCACTTGAAGCATCCAAACGTTTACTAAACCATCATCCCACAAACATTTTTATGACCTATGGATGCATGACTTAATTCACCCATTGGAAACTCTCTACAAGACCCACTCCATCAGAATTCCAGCCTAGGAGATTTAAGGGAGCTTTCAAGAAGATTATATGTTGAGGCTTGAATTTCATAAGTGTAAGGATTCTATTTGCCTGAAATGAACCCTTTATAGAGAATATTTTCAATCACTTTGCGATAGGAAAACTATTAAAGTGTTAAATGTGATTTACTATTAATTGTGCTATATAACACAGATGGTTTCAGGCTATATTTATTACCACAGTAACTGCATTATAAAATAAAGAGTAGATTCTGTACTCCATGAGAAGACATATGAAATGAAGAAAACTGTAAATTTAGAAGAACAGATAGGATAATAGAATGGCAAAATTACCAAATATATATTTACTTACCACTCTCTTTACTTTTCTTAATGTGCAGAAGCAGTCAGAGAAAAAAGCACTTACCAAAAATTATACTCTTTAGGTAGGGTGTTATTGCAAGAATGATACTGTCCTACATGCCATGAGCAATCTATTAATTTAGGTCTTCTTGAAAATGGGAGCCTATAACTCTTCATCAGCACTTTCCAGCTTAGACGGGAAAGAGGAAGACCTTGTTTCTGGTTCTGCTAGTGAATTTTCAACAATAGAAGAACTCCTCTAATTAGATCCATGAGTACTGTATTTGGGCAATACTGTGGGAGTGCAATTCAAAGTTGTGCCTGAGCCCTGGAGGGTAAGAAATCATAGCTGTAATCTGCTTTGGGAATTGGAGAGGCCTGAGTCCATAGCACCACTGAGGCAGCAGGGCTTCCACATTACAGGAGAATGAGCTGTGATTCCACACTTGGCCATGGCCCTTCCGCTGTTTCTCACCCTGGGCTTCCAGGAGAACCTCCAAGGACACTGTCTCCTGTTGCCTGCGGCAGGGCAGTTTACTAATGAAGACTTTTACTGTTTTCACCCATGAGAAGAAATGAGATACAGCCCTTGTTAGCTGTATATCTAACAAGAATTCATGGAGAAAAACCTTTGCAGAACTGGCAGAGAGTATAAGAACTAGCAGGCTCAACTATGGGAAACATTCATTGTAAAGCTAAGAGTTTACCAGCAGTACTTCATGAAAAGCTGACTAGAAGGATGCGACAAAACAGCAGACCCCAAAGCAGGTGTAACAGCTCAGTCCAGTACTTCATCACTGTACCTGAAGATGTCTTAAAATAAACTGTATTGCTATGGCACTGACTTTTCTTAGGAGTGAAATACCATTTCTGTATTCATGTTTTCCTTTTTAATATATGTTTTAATCTGTTTCAAGCTTCCTTCTTTTTGCTCACAGTTTGTGAACTCCCAGATGACAACATAAATATGCATTTATCTTTAAAATTCAGTTAAAAATTCAAACCATGCAAGATACTACTTTAGAGTAGGTAATCTGGTGTGTAAGAATACCTCTTCAGGCTTCACATATATTTTCTTCATCAGGAAAAACAAAATCCACAAAGACTTGTCGTGTTTTAGAACATTTGACAGTTTGCATTGGTAGTAAAGAGATAAAGACAGAAAAAGATGATCTGGAAGCTGGTACTGAAAATGATACATAAATTAATTTACTCTAATTTTTGTAAAACCAAGTTGAACTCTTTCTGTCCAATTAACCTTCAGACAGTGTTTATTTTTAACATGTGAAAAACTGAATATTATATGAGTGCATAGGCTTTTCATAAAAAACTTAAGTAAAAAAACCAGCAGGGGCTTAGCAAATCATGTAGTGAAACTGAATACAACATCTTTTTAAATATGCATGAAATAAAATGTATTAGTGACATAGTTGGCATTTAGGCACTGCGTGATTACTTAAGGCATCAGAGGCAAGATTTTGAGAAATATCTATTATTCTTTGGGGTAATTACTAGTATTTTCAGTTAAAAGCAATGTATTTTGACACTTCTCAGTAGACTGCCATGATTTCAGGATTTTTGTGTTGGTGAAAGTCTAAGTTTTGTGATAGTTTCTCTTCCAGCGGCTGGCACATTGACAATCCCCTTCAATCACTCAATGCAACAAATTGTACACAGAGTTTTCAGGGAAATATTTGACAAAAATTGTGTCCAAACTAGTGAAAGTTTCCTCAAGAGTTCTCTAATACATGGTGCAATTTGAGAAAAAACACTCTTGCTAGAAAAGCTGCCTGTAGTTTGGATTTTCAATGGCTGCAGCTATGGGCTTGTTCAAACTTCAACTAGCTGTTACTCTCTCGCTTAATCTGTCATCTGTATCTCCTTTTAGGATCGGTGGAGCTGTGCCAACAGTTTTCTCCTATTTTTCGGAAGTGCTTGCTCGGGAGAAACGAGGTGAACACCTGAGTTGGCTCTGTATGTTTTGGATGATTGGTGGCATCTACGCTTCTGCAATGGCTTGGGCAATAATTCCTCATTATGGTAAGAAAAACATCTCCTTGTGTTTTGTAGTTCTTCTAGTATGGAAGCAAAGCTCTTGAAGTATAGTTTAAAAAGGTGACTTCATGTCTGTTCTCAAAATACTGACCATGATGTTAAGAAAAAAATTGAATCCTTTTGGTGGAAATAATGAAAATAGGTTGTACCCTAAATAACAAACAGTATATTAAAAGGCACAAAAATTAGCCAATACCCATGTTTAGTCAGATTCTTTAAATTACTGAAAACCTGGACACATGACAATATAATTGGTGTTATTGTTGAATCTGGAGAAAATAAGTGATGTGGAGACTTCCATCATAGAAAAAACATTTTAAATTGCTGGATGTCAAATCTATGCTCACTGTGTTTGTTTGTTTGGTACAGAGATAAAATGTCAATTATACATTCTTGAGAAAGAAGTGTAAGGACTATCTTAATGTTTGCAACACTAGTTCTGAATAGAAAGCTGTGCTGAATGTTTCATTCTTAGTAGATCTTTTTAATGGTGTAGAAATAGAGTAATTGGACAGAGAGCACTTAAATGCTGTAGGGGTGAATAAGACCGAAAGCTTGCAATGGCTGAACTTACGCACACATGCAATATAAGCACTTTGTGAAAGAGCTGGTTAAACATTATTTGGAGGTACAGATTCAATTCTTAGTCTCTTGGGCTTGCCTTTTAGAAGAATTAAGTGCTCACAGGTCTCCAGGGTTGCTGAGGCTGCTCAGGGGTTCTTAAAAATCAGCATCTGCAAGCATTTCTCCCTGGCACTCAAGACAAGTAAAGCAGCATTGTGAGTTAGCTGGCACCCAAAGCAGCTTTCTTTAGCCAAGCAGTGAGGTTTATTGCAGTTGGATTGTGAAAGAGAGGACAACTTCCTAAGGTTTGCCCAAAGTGATTGGAACATTTAGCAAGCGGTAATGCCCAGAAATAAATTATAATCATGCAGATTAATCAAATTTAGAGTCCAGTACACATGACCTGAATCTATGTCTTCATCCTTGCCTTTTGGCTTTGAATTGCTGGAATCAAAGAGGGGAATTTTTGCTGACAAGGCACAATGTGAGTAATTTATTTTTTTTCCAATTAGCAAATTGCTCTGGATGCCAAGTACTTTTTGCTTTCCTATGGAATTTAATTTTCTTTATCTTTCAGTGGAAAATGCAAACATTATGACAGACTGATTTACATAGGTTGTCTAATTTCATTGTAGATTTTATAAATAACTCAACAACCTTTACTGAGGTGCTTTTGAAATGTCACATGGCAGTATATCTCAATGAATAATAATATATTACACTTCCTTATACCAAAGCAGTGGCACTAGAGGGAATAATTTTCTTCTTTCTTTAGCAGTGGAAGAATATCAGCAACAAAAAGCCATGCTGCACTGATTTTTCTTTTGTGTCCTTATGCAAAAATATTTATGAAATCACTTAAAAGAATGTAAAAACCAATTTTAAAAGACAGAATTCTTCAAATGTAAATCGCTCTCCTTGCAATATATTAAGGAAGGCTGTAATAGCCGAAAGGAGAGCTAAGAAGCAAGCTATAAACAGCTGAAACAATCCTTCCTCACAGGAAAAGAAGTGGGTTTACACATCATTTTGGCAAAATTAAACAGAGTGTATTTATGAGTTTTGGCGAGGTATTAAAATTGTTTTCACTTTAAATTATACTTTTCGGTTGTGTTGTGAAAGCCTGTGTCTTAGTTCCTAGTACAAACATGGAATCACCCCAGCTCAGGACCAGGAGCAGACTGCTTCGTTGTTGTGATGCTGTGCCAAGGTCTCAGGCATTGCCAGGGGCTCCCAGGGCAAACCCTGCCCTGGCAGTCAGGAGAGCACGGTCACCCATTGCTGTATCCTCCTGAAAACACTCCGGGCCAGGTGAATACCAGGGCAGACCTCTGCACCGTTTGTATCACCTGCATTCATGAGGAGACTCTTGTAGCTGTATCTTCTCTTTTATAATTTCTACATGGTTTCCAAGGAATTATTTTGCCAGAATTAAGGAAAGATACAGATTGTTATCCAAATCACTTCCAGTCCTTCTCATCATTCATGTCTCCACTGACCAGGAAGCAAAACATAATTAGAAACAAAGCAGCCCACCCACTTCTAAAGCACATTTATGTAGTGTGTAGGGATTTCTGAGCTCACTGCTTCTCACATGAGGGGTAAACAGAGTTGATTTTTCCCAGCTGAACTCAGAAGTTACTCAACAGCAGTGAATGAGGTTGCATCTGTTGAAAAGCAATAAACTGCCATTTACCGTAGTGGAATTATTCTCAAATGAATAGAAAAATACCAGGCCAACGGAGTAGAATCATTTTGTAGACTTTTTTTCCTCCCTCTTTTACAAATTTATTCCTTTCATTTGTACTGCCCTTATATAAGCCACTTTAAAAAGTCCTAGATACACAGCCAATATACATTATCTAGCCCAAGGCAGCCAGTGAAGTTAGACAAATTTAACAGCTGAACATTTAGCTCTATCTTTCTGTAAGAAAACAAAGATTACATTCTCTATATGTAACAGTTTATCTCTGTTTCTGTTCAAGCAGCACAGGAGTGTCTGAAACCTGAGTAACACTCTGAAACATGAAATAAAGGGAAGTCAACAGTTCCCTTGGCATCGGCATGCTGTTAAGAGCAGCGTGACATAGTGCTGCAGTGATCACATACTGAAAGGCTAATATAATGTGGAAGGCAAGCATTGCTGTCTCAGGGCTTTTGTTTAAAAATTGAAAATGGATGTAGACTTGTTCAGGGTCTCTGAAAGAGGGGTGCAAGTCATGGAGAAGCTATTAGAACAAACATCAGCAGAGAAATCTTCTAATTGCTGCCAATTAACAAAGTCCCAGATTAGGCTGGTACAAAGAAATTGCTACTTAGGACAGGCTGGAAAGGAAGGATAATTACTGTTTTAGAAATCATTTTGCAAGTGCAACTTTAAATTTATCATCAAGCTTCAAGGTAGATTAGTTCAAAGATGTCAAATGCATCAAATGTTTATTACAATATTCTTTAAAAGGTTCATGTTTCAAATAATGAAGAGTTGAGGAATTACATTTCAGTTTAAAATCCAGATAGTGTTATATTACCATTGTGTTACACCAAGATAACATATTAGTCTGAGTATAGGAACAAAAAAGAATTATGCATGTTCTTCTAGCCATTTTACCACTTTAAATAAAGAACAACCAGAAGAAAGTTATAAAATTATCAGTTCTACAAAAAAAAATAGATATGTTGCCTGCCATGCACATGTATTATTTTAAAAATCAGTCTCAATTTTTCTTGTGCCAAACTAAAAATCATGGGAAGCTGGATAAGGATTTCAGCATATTTAACCTATCAGTTTTGATATTCTTTGTAGTTTTATGTTTTGCATCTATGATGTACATAAGCCCTTTCTGGCTTCATAAACTACAGAAAACCCTTTTGGAATTCGAAACATTCCCTAGAGTATTTTGCTTACTGACAAACAAATATTGACTTCATTGATTTGTAAATCCTATTCCTGAACAAGAAAGGGAATACATGGCCAAAAAGAAATTAGATTGCAAGGCAGAGAACTGGGGGTGATGGCGAGTATGACCAGGATGGTGCAGGTGTCCAGGCTGCACTTGAAATCTGAAGCTTTCCCCACACTCTCTAGCCCCCTACCTCTGGTATTTATGAGGGGAGAGAGGAGATGATGATGTCAAATGGCTCCAGTGAACAAATCTCCACAGTATGATCAGAGGCAGAGATATTACTTCCATACGTATCCATCAAATTCCAACTAAATTAGGCTAGATTATTCACTGAAAGATTACAAAAATAAAAATACAGAATCAAGGAAATAGGAAACATGCTACTTTCTAACACACTCAATGCAAAAAGCAGATTTAAGTCTTTAGTCTAAACATTCTATTCAGACCAGATCTTCATCTAAACTACTCACTTTTCATCAGTAGAGTCTTTTTTCCACTTAACTGAGGACCAGTTACTCATGTTCATAGGAGAGGTATTTAGCACCATTCAGGAACACAAATTTGGAGGAGAATGTCGTGTTAAAGCTTAAAGTAATTTGGAGTGATGCCCAATTCGTCGTTGTAAGTCCAGTCATGTTCAGGGTACTGAACTATCACGATTGTGGATGCACAAGTAACACGATACACCTATAGTCTAGTCACGTTCTGTGAACTACCATGGCTACACTTAAAGAGTTTGGTCGCGTTCAATGAGAACTATCACTGCTAGACTAATGAATAGTGCAGTTTATTAAAGCAACAGAAACACAGGTTCTTTTGGATTGCCGGTGATAAATTCACTGTCTGCAAAGCACGTGCAAGTACCAAGAGTATGAGTAAACACATTAAAAGATATAAATAAATAAATAAATAAAGCCACTCCATAGAGATTTTCTAAGCTTTCGGGAAGGCACTTGGTATAACCAAGTGTTCAAATCTTACCCAAAGATGTCCCGATGGGGGGGAACAGAGGCTCAGTCCATCGACGGATCCCAGACGCGAGGATGGTATCTTCTTGTACATGATGGTATCTTCCCTAACATCCTCTCTCCCTTAAGCTATTTTATATAATTTTTACCTTTCAAGTGGAGCTTGAGTGACTCTAGTCCTATGTACCTTTGTTACGATTAGAGTAAAATTTTCTCACTTTGCTTTTAAAGGTATAGACTAGAAAAATGTTAAAGCGCAATCACAGTGAGGAGTGCTTACACCTTGGAGGCGGGTGGCTTTTGGGATGCAGGTGTGTCTTGGTATTATAATGATATCATAATGGACAAAGTTCACCAAAATGACAGCATTTTGTCAAAGACATGACAGACCATTGGCCCAGGGTAGCAAGTATACAGTTTATCGGTTCCATCATACCTTCAAGTTCCCATGTTGTATAGAGCCTGACTGCAGTGTCTCCACTCCACTCCACATTCCATACATTCCTCTTAGAGTCAGCACACCAAGTTCCCCCAGTGTGGCCACCATTTAAGCTTGCAAGCCTAGGAAACTTCCATGGAATGGATTTCTTTCATGTCAGCCACACTCCACCTTGGAAGCTGTACCCTTCGTTAAAATGTGAATGTAACTTTAATTTCTAAGTCACCTCCAGCAATTATTCCACAGAGAAATAAGTGGAATAGGAGAGGTAAGGAAAAAGACCCATTGCCCATTCTTAATTCTACTCCTCATAAGTAGGTAAGTCTTTTCAGAGACACAGGGCTCCATAAATATCTTTTGTTTCTAACCAAGTGTAATTGTGATTAGAGTGGAGCTGTCCCAGCTGTGTGTGTGTGTGTCCCCAGCTTCTTGTGCACACCAGCCTCCTCACTGGTGGGGTGAGAGGCAGAAAAGGTCTTGACTCTGTGTAAGCCCTGCTCAACAGTAACTAAAACATTCCTGTGTTATCAACACTGTTTGCAGCACAAATCCAAAACACAGCCCCATACTAGCTGCTCTGAATAAAGTTAACTCTGTCCCAGCCAAAACCAGCACACAGGCTAAACTGAAAACATGATGGACTAAAACTGTTCAGTCCCAATGAAGTCAGAAAAACCTTTAACTCCCTTATTCTACCTTTTTTTTTTTTTTGTTGGGCTAAAGGGTTTCTCAGTGGCACATGGCAGCAGCAGTACTGGGGTAAAAAAATACTATTCCAATGCTAGGTATTATCACTGGAATTATAGGGCATGATGAGTACTTGATTAGCAATAAAAGCAGAAGGATATTAGGAGCCGTCCATCTTCCAGCACTTCTGATGAGCCGAACTGGATCCTTTTGAGTGGTGGGAGCTGCAGGTGTAGACACATGAAGATCTCAGTCTAGCCCACTGGTCTCCTCTCATTATGAGGAGACAAGAGTTTATTGCATTAGCAAAGTGGAGTCAAAAGGTGACACTCTTCTGTGGTAATGATTATTCCAGGATGAATGCTGTGAGACAATTGTTGCCCAGTACATAAATGTTACATGGCATATGTTTTAGACAATATAAGGAAAAAGTGGCGCTTTTTCTGTTTGTCAGCATTTATTTTTGTAGAAATTAAAAGGTTAATGAATGGATTTGTTACTAACATGAAGTACTAAAAGCCATATTTTTTGCTAGCAGCTTGTGTAGGCTACATTTGTTTCAACAGTAGCCCATAAACTTGGGTATCTGAAGGTCTAGGCCAGGATTGTACCTGGATGTGTATAGAAAATTCTTGACTACTTTCAAAAGTTAAGGTCTTAACCTCTTTATTACTTGTCTGTAGAAAAAACACTATTAATTACTTTGTTGAGATTGCACAGATTAATAAGGAGCTTTAGACACAATTTGCTCAAATCTATAAGCTTCAAAGTGTCAACGTTGATGGTGATGCTCTAAGTGGCTGTTACTTTTACAGATATTGCTGCATTTCAGATATTTATGGTAGCACTTCTAAATTCTGAAATGAATGTTAGAGGTGGGTCTGAGCATCAGAGGTACTGCTTGATTTCACTCGTGGCTATTTCATCAGCTGCTTCCAGCATCTCCTCAGCAGCTCAGTGCTCAGCAGCTTATAAATGTATTATAAGTCATGGTTTCATCTTAGGGAGAGGATCATCAAGTTCCTTCTTCTACCCTTCCTTTGCTGTAGTCCCCAGAGGGGAATTTGACTCTCTCTGATGCAGTGCACCCATGCAATCAAAAGACCTGTGTGCGCTTACATGATTTATAATAAAAAGACCCACACTTGACTGATTTCATATTGCTGCATCACTGCAGTGACTGTGCCTGAAACAAACAGGCAGAGAGACTACTCAGTAGTCATATCTA
Source organism: Gorsachius magnificus (assembly GCA_034008185.1). Taxonomy (NCBI): domain Eukaryota; kingdom Metazoa; phylum Chordata; class Aves; order Pelecaniformes; family Ardeidae; genus Gorsachius; species Gorsachius magnificus. The sequence continues at coordinate 70,696,061 of CM067109.1, forward strand.
CAGAGATTAATTAATGCAGTTCCTTGTACATCAACACCTGATTAATGTGAGTTGGAAGTAGGAAAAACAGCTATATGATGGCTGTTTGGTTTCCTTATTCAAGTCTGGAACATGCTGAAATAGGATGCCATCAATGATTTAGACATGCAAAAGGTGCATCAGTGATGTCTTCTTTAATCTTGAAGAAGGCAAATAGGAGAAAAGCATGAGAAGCTGCAAAGGGAAAAGGAATGTACTGCTTACTGATGATAAGACAAAAAGTAATGAGCTGAAATTTCTGTTGAGGGGAGATAGTATATATAATGAGACTTTCTAATGGTATGTTAGCTGAGCATCTGAATAAAACTGCTATGGAAGTAGTGAAATTTCAATTACTGCAAATCTGTAAGAAAATTCTAGATTAACATATTTCAGGGATGTTGTAGGTGTCATCGTTAATTCTGATTTGGAGCATGTGGGTGGACCAGATGCCCCCTCAAGGTCTCACCCACCTGTGTTCTCAGGGAACTATTAAACAGACACCGTTGCTCCAGAGGGTGCTGGAGTAGGCCAGAAAAGAGCAAATAAAGAAAAACAAAGACAAAAGGAGGAGTGAGCTTCAGAAATTAGAAAACCAAACCAAACAAACAAACAAAAAGCCACACAAAAATAAAAGAAAAAGGAGCATCATTGGACATTCACAGTACATATAGGGAAGTGCCTGTCTATCAGACTACTCTAGCTGGTAGCTCCAAAAGGAAGACAGAAGGTTTCTCTGCTGAATAACCCTGCAGTGGTAGGAAGAGAAATTAAAAAGTCTGTCCTTCCCTAATCTTGAAAATACTGGACTCTCAATTTAAAAAAACATTATTTTTCTTATACTTCTCAAACCTTTCCCTACTTGTCTGCCTTTTCATGGTGGTACAGAACAAATCCAAGCCGTAGCAGCAGCTTATTTGGAAAAAGCTGAGGCCAAGGCTCCATTTTCTATTACACAGTAGCTCCCATTCTCTGCAGTAGATCTCTGAATTTTATTAGTCATACAGAACAAAGAGAGATACCAAAGAAGATGGCCTGGGGAAGAGCTGCATGTGTCTTTTCTCAGTTTTAAGAAGCCCAGGAATGCACTAATAAATCTGCAGAACTTTAAATCAATATTTTTTTTTTTTAACCTGGAGGAAACATTTGATCCAAATTTTAAAACCAAGAGCAGCTCTTCAATTTTGCCTTCTCCATAAAATTGCCTTTCTGATTCTGTATTCAGAATCCTTGAATCTATGGTACCTTACCAATGAAAAATACTCTCTGAGATTTAAAAGAAGCTGCAGCTTTGTTATGGTTGAATCTACGTTTGCTATGAGACTGTATCATGCTGAACAAATCGATCAGATCAGACATAAAGGCATCTACTACATAATGCAACATCTGTTGATCGGTTTTGCATTCCAGTGAAGAGGCAAAATGATCCCCAATGTGCTGTGCTTCCACCCATACTTAATGCACTTCCACTAATCTGGTATTCTCCAGGCTGAAGATATATCTATATGTTTTAAATCCGTGTTAATTAAAGTAGGTACGAGGCAGTTTTCATGTTAACTTGAGTTATCAACACCTACTCATGAATTGCCCTTTCATTTGAAATAATCCTACTAAATCAGATTATAATGAATGTGTATACCTTAAAAAATCTTCATCTTTAGGAACAACAAGAATGACAAAACACAGCAGAATTTAGAATAGCTGCTTACGCCAATCCAGCTAGGAAAACAAAACAAATCACTTTGTTTATCAGCTTGCGATTTTCTGTGTCCTAATGCAGGGTTTGATATGGTCATTTAAATGTTTATATTTGCAAGTGTTAGAAGCTTATGTAGCTTTTAGCACATCTACTTAATGAGCACTAAAGATGCTCATTAGTGAGCTTCAAATATAACCTTCTCTTGGGCTCTTTAGGTTAACTGTGAAACAGAAAATTTGTTTATTGAGAGGTTCAGGAAAAAACTAGCAAGTTGTGTTGTGAGCAGAGAAGTTATGAGGTCCTGTTTCCTAGGGGGTTCCGTCAATGTCCCTGTGATCCTGGCTAACCCCATTCTCTCTGGTCTTCCCATCTGTCCCTTACAAGGCACCACCACAGTACTCTTAAGTTTCTCCTTGCTTTTTCCAGATCCCTTTCTGCTGTTGTCTCTCAAGTTGCCCTTTCTTGTACCCAGCACTGTGCGATAGGAAACAGTCAGCTTCCCACACCCTCACTATGCTCCCTGCTGTGTTACAGCCCTGCTCCAGTCCAGCTGCTGTCAGGGAGGAGGCAGCATGTTTTGGCTTGTGTTGGACCGGTGCCAGATCTGATGGACGGCATGGCCATGGCACGGTCTCAGCCCCCAGGGTGGCTGCAGCATCCCTGAGGGACCACTGACTTCTCTTGCTTTTTATTCCATCCTCTGATGGGTCTCTCCCCTCTGCCTGGGCAGTGTCTTTCACAACACTTTGGGGAATGTGATTATCTTTGAGACTATTTCTTCCCATCAGATTTGACTGAAGTAGGTCAATGGCTTTCATTGACGCTCATGAGGAACCATCACACAGGTGAACAGACTGTTGCCATAAACATCACTGTCTAATGCCATAAACATCATTTTCCACAGAAACCACAATAATAGTTGACAATTTTTACAGCAATAAACCAACTGCAACTCCTCAGCCTTAGCTTTAATGAAAACTCAGTTTCACACAATGAATTTGCCTTGACTATAAATTAAGAAAAAATTAATGAAGTTGCCTTAGAAGTCTAGCCAATGGCCATCAGAAATATATGCAGAGTCAGGCATAACCCTTGCTTTTCATTTTCAGAAATAAACAAGATGCTAATCTGATGAGATTTCTTCTTTGTTCAAGTTCCTAATTTTAAGAAGACAAAAAAGCTCTTGGTTTCGTGATTGGTCTGTAACAGATGAAAAATTCAGGTGATTTGTACAGGCAGGCAAGAGAAGAGGTCACTGGTCTTGACGTGTGGAAAACAGACTCCATAATCCATAAGATTGTAAAGTAGGTATGTTTATTCAGCGCTGGGCAGCACGGGGGGTAGTCCCACCAAAGTCGTGCGCACCGCAACACAGCAGCTTGTCCTGTTTATATGTAGCAAAGTGTTACATATACATGAAGTTTCCCAATACGCCTATACATAGGCATAACCTGTCCCCACTTCGTATTAAAATTAGTTTCAAGAGGTCATTTCCATAAGTCCCTCCCAACTGCACATGCTCAGTGATTTGAGTCGGTGGTCTTCAGGGGTCGTTTACTTCATCCACTCCTCTTCTTCACCTTGTCCTTTTGGTGAACTCCAGCTTCTACTCCCCTTATTCTGCTGTCAGAACAACACAGCTGGTACCAACCGGCTCCCCATCCTTGGCTAGCCTCATATCGACAAAGTGCCAGATGCTTTGTTCTCCTACATGCCTTCCAAGGCCTGTAACAAAGATGGGCCATCTCCTACTAATCTCTCCTCTTCCACATTCCCTACAGTGTTAGTTTCTTATCTATAGTTTACTTCGTATTATTAGTAAGTTAATCTAAAACACAATGATAGCAATTTAAGATGGATCTACAGTTGGCTTCACAAAGGTCCTTTTGTTAACCCTTTAGCCTCCCTTCAGTCTTATTCTATGATTATTCAGAACTATAAATGTATTAATTTTCTCTTGAACACAGTACAACAGTACAAATTTGCCAACCATACTTGCATATTTTTGTCTGGCTTATAAAACCATCTGCTCTGAAGGAGCGGTGATTGTCCTTTTAGTAACTTTCTTTTTTAACTGTGGGTTGGATATACAACTGGAATAGCATTTTTCAATTTGCAGTGCAGTTGCTTTTAAAATAAAATTAACATAATCAGTTGCAGAATGGCATTGGATTTCTTTTTCAGGAAGTTTGTTTATACTCTTCCTCAAAGAAAAATATTAAATGATACTTTTAAAAATCATGCCTACTTCAGTGAAAGCAATTCCAATTCCATCAAGGTATATTTAATTATTCATGTGTATCTGAGTATCTGAATAGGGCATCTGACTATATTCTTTCTGCTCATATTTACAGGGGAGGGACCTGTAGAAATATTGGGAAAAAACTGATCTACCTCCCCTATATCGTTTGTGTGCTTACTATTCCCAACATGGGTGCATTTTTACACTTCCCAAAGATGCCAGCAGAAAACAGTACAAAATGAGTGAAGAGAAGCAGCAAGATTTGGTAGTGAGGGCTCTGGGTTGAGGTTTCAGCTCCTGATCTCCTCAGCTTTGATGCTGGCTGAGGGGAGGTGATGCTGCTTTCTACCACTCTGCTTCTCTCTTGCTGTTTGAGTCCATATTATCTTGTTTCCTTCCTAGTACAGGGGCTATTTGGTTTGGGGCATTGAAAGTTTTGGCCCCTCTCCTAGTTGTTACCTGAAGGCAGCATTGCCATATAATATAAAAGCGAGGAATCACAGCTAAACATATCAAGGTAAGGCTTTTAGATTTTTATTTTCTCACAGGAAACTTATGCAATTCAATCTGTTAGAAGTATCTGATTCCCTCATCATATCTGGATAATCTAGACCCTGTAAAGAAGTCATGAAGCTTTATAAAAAGAAAAATATAATATAATCCTTTGTTTATTTAATATGTTGTATTTTCCTTGTTCCCTTTGATAATTACATTTCAAACACTGTGACTGCCTCTCTGTAGGCAAAATCCACTTGCCCCCCCACCCCTGCCACCACTTGGATTGCTATGATAGATTATAATTGAAGACCATTAGTACTTGATTTGTGAGAGTAAGTAATATTTGTGTTGGAAGTGTTTGACCAAAGTTTGAATTCAGGACTTCTGATGCGTATGTACAGTATGTACGGAAAAGCTCCACGTATTCAACTGACCAGGTTTGTTTAATTGACTGCTGTTACATTAGAAGATAATTCTTAGAATGCACATCTGGTCTAATTATTAGATCACATAAACTGCCTGTTTAGTCTATCTGTCTCCCTTTTTGTGATAGGATATCGCTCCTTTCTTTTTAAAATAGAAAAATAAGGTAATAAATTAAATAGCAAAAAAGGTAATGAGACTTAAATCACAGCACTAAAATGCTCATTAAAAGAAGATTTTTCTTGCAACAACTTCCAAACAAATAAAATATAATAAAGTTAAATTTTGAAAGAGTTTCTTGAATTGCATAGATGTTCTGTTGTTACACTGCAGTAGCATGCAAAAAGTAAAATGCACATCACCATTAAAAGACACGTCCTCTCTGTATTCTTCAGAAACTGTTTCAGCATTTCAGTGATTGCTTTGTTTGTAAAAGTTAGGCTAGATAAATAGGCCCCATTTTCTTTTCATTAACTGCAGTGTTCCTGATTGTCTTTTTTGATTAATTGCTTCTCTTTTCTTCTTCACTGTGAGCCTATCATTTAAATATCCTTAGTCCAGATGCACATAAATCACTGGAAGTCCTGGACCAGGACACGAACACTTACATTTTCAATTAGCTTCCACATTTAACAGCTGCTGTTAGTAGTTTCTATAACAACTTGTCACGCCAAATATAATGCAATTTGTGAGCTCAGAGCTATGGGTAGGCTGTGGAGGGCACCACACAGAAGTACATAGAGATCATTGTATATGTGTTTTGCATACTGGTAGGACAACAATATAATCAGATTTTGCTGCAGACAAGTGTTTTCTTTCAGACTTGGTTCATATGACTACTGCATAGGGCATTGGGCAATTTTACATTGTCTACTTATAAAAGCTGATTTTCTCTACTGTTGAGGATTTACTCTTATTGTACTCTTTAGCACTGTCCAAACAGATGTTTTGAACTTTGTACACAAACCATTTTTCAGTTCTTGATTAGGTGTAGTAAAATGAAGTAGTGGAAACCACTAGGTACATGTAGGAGACCAGAGGTAGAAATTTTAACAAGAAAGCAAAAGTGAGGTCACCATTGACCATGGTATTTTCAAGCTCTGACAGCAGCATCTTTTCATATGTGCTCCCCCTTACTTTTTTTGACATTAGTCGCATCTGCCTGACCTGTCATCTCTGGAAAGCATGACATGGCCTTTTCTTCTTAGACTGATGAGCCTCTAAGTTATGATGTTGTCAGGGTTGTGGTCAGCAGATTTTACCTCTTTGTTCTGCAGGTCATGAAGTGCCTTCACTGAATAGCTGCACAGAGCCAGACTTAAGCAAGGACTTTGCAGAATTGCATGAGTACATAAATCTCTGGGGCCACTGACTCAGTCAGCAAGTCAGATCAATTATGTGCCACAGTGCTTGTAATGAGATTTTCGATGGTATCAGCTAAATGTTAACCCTTGGTGGCCTATTCTGGGTTGTTGGTTTTTTTAATATGTGAGTAATTAGAACATCATCTTTCCAGTTCTTGAGTCTCCATTCTGCTTTAGACTGTAATGTAAACTCAGTATAATTACTGAATTGCTTGTATTGGAAAAATACATTTCAAATTTTACGCTCACTTTTTATCTGGTTGTTAAGGTAAGAAAATTCCTAGACCATTCTTTGACTCAGTTTTCTTTCCAGATGCTGCCAGCTACTGCTGTGGTTTTCAATAGCGAGGATGTAATAAAAAGCTTCTAGGTTATATGTCCATAAAAAAAATTAAGACAAATAAATCTTGCATCCATAGGCCTTAGCTATGTAGGACTCTACACATCCATTTGAAAAATATCTAGCAATGATTAAATTCAGGAAGGTTGCAAACCACTGATCTATTGCATCCCAACACTACTCTTGATTTTTTTGTGACTCCTTAGTATCACAAAGGCACTGAGAAGGTTGTAAATGTATACACAAACCAAGCATACATCCAAGCACTTACAGCAAGCGTTGATTTCCACAGGACTGCGGAGGGTGCCATATGACTCCTGATATCTCTACCTATAAGTAGATGTAGATCTGGATTAGATCTTTAAGTGAAAGGAGAAAATTTTCCAAATCCAATTTAGGTGTAGGAATGTGACAAAAGCAGCCATTTACAGGGAAATTAAACATTTGAGCTTTTGATTACAAATCACAGCTCTTTTCAAGTTTTGCATCTGAATCCTGGACAAAATCTGACCAATGTCCATCTACATTAATTTCTAGTAATCTTGAGCAGTTTTATCTGAAAAATAGTGACGAGTGAACATAAGGGAAGTGCAGAACATTCTAGCCTGGAATATGCGTATTTACTTACTCAATAATTTTAATTGAAACATGGTATTTCTCATTTTAAATCTCAGAAATATACAATTAACATAAGTTTTAAGAGAGATTTTTGCACTGATTTGTATTTTATAAAGTATGAGGTAGAGAGGAAGAAAGCTATTTTGAAGACACACAGGTAGAATGTTTTAGGAATGCTGATTTAAGATCTAAGCAGAAAATTACAGATTCATCCTGGAAAATTTTCAAAATCTATGCTCATTATCTGTAATGAGTGAGGATATACCCACTTCCCAAGGAGTATGAACATTTTTGCATTCAGAATGTATTAGTTATTTGGATGTGATTCCTGGTAATAGGTGTCTCGAGTCTGGCACAATGGCTCAGGATGGAGATGAAACTCTTAATGGTGACCGAAGTCAAGACAACAGTTCTGTGTTGAAGTGCATTGAGATTTGGTAGGTTTCCATCTTTATAGGATAGTTGCATTGCATTTGTATTCAGAATTGCTAAGGTCCAAAATTGGATCTTGCATGGTGGTGGCCAGGTGGAGACATTTATATCAACATGACATCTTAGCAAAATGCATTTCTATTATTTCTCCCTATTTTGAGAATGGAAAATTTTAAGTGGCCAGTGTTAAACAAACAGAAGTAAAGGACTGCAGGGTTGTTTCCACTCCTCAGCAGGGACATCCTTTGTTCCTTCCCTGTAAGTGGGATGCTTTGCTTTTAGCCCTTATTTTCATGCAGCATCGTATCAATGGGTGCAACAAATAGATTAAATCAGGGGGTCAGTTTAGGAAAGGCTCACAAAGCTCTGTGTGATAGTCCCACAGCAGCTGAGCACCTCTCCAGGGCCCAGCAGATATTGGAGAACAACCCTAGTTCTCTTAGGAATGAAGGTAGGTATTTCAGGAAATCATGTAGAGGTTTTTGTACAAATTTGATGTTATCCTTTACCTCTCCCCTTATGGGGTGATGGGTCTGCATTTCATGTATTTCACTTAGCCTTGTAAAAATGTCTAACTGAGCTTCCTCAGCTATATAACTTACCTGAACTATTTTTTTTTTTCAGTTTCAGTGATGTTTTACCGTTATTCTGATCAGTACCACTAAAAGATGTGGGCCTAAATCCTAGATGTCACTCACAGTTAAGCTTAGTAATGCCAGGACAGACTAACTGTAAGTGCAATAATAATGCATTTCAGTGCTGCCAGTTGCAAAATATTCCCAGTCCTCCTTATAATTTTGACTTAGCTTAGATTTGGGAAATGCTCAACAAAGCAGTCTGCAGAAATTTTAAAAAAATTATTATTTGTATTAAGTGCGGTAACAGTGCCACCATGTGGCAAATTAGCGCAATCACACATCTTATTTACTGGAAATTTTTCAAATGTAAAACATTAAAAATTGAGGCTAGAAAGCTGAGTTCTGACCAAAGGCTGTGTGTTAAAACAGAAATAAGAAAACTTATAAAATCATAGAAAGAATTCTGCAGAAGAATCTGTCGACTCCATGAATTCCTGTAAGTTCCTTGGCTATCTTTCTCCTCTACCCCTAATTTTAGGGATATTCTTGCATCTGCTCCCTCCTTTGGTCCACCACTGCCATGAATCTAGTTCCTCTGATTCCTGCAGAATGACTAACAAAAATTGTTATCAAGAATGGTCAGTCTTCAGCTAACCATGCCACAAATCTCTATATTTGGGTAGACTTTCTTTGCCCATACTAATCTCTTAGAAAGGTGATTCACAACTTTATTCCTCTGGTATTTAGAAACCTTCCCCTTGCCAGCCGGTATTTATACAGAGCCTGTAAGGCACCCTTATTTTTCATTCCCACATTGCACTTTAGTGTAACCCTTATGGATTTGTAGAGAGTTATCATTCCCTGCCCTCATTTTAAAAAGTTAAGCAAATCATCCCATTAGTCTGTCTAGTAATGTAACCATTGTAAAAGATGATCCTTGGACTTGAAGATACTCACTGTTTATCAGGTAATATACATTTATAAAATCAGCATAATATGAACAAGTTTACCTCTGTATTTATTCAGAAAGTCTATGACAGAAATGATCTTCTCCTTTGGAGAAAGAACTTGTTTATAGTATCTTTTTAATTTATTAATATTATGGAGCAGATGAAATGCTGTGTTGGGTGGAAAGATTTTGCTGACATTGAATTCAACATATAAATTGGTGATGAGATATAGATTATAATCTTGTACATTTTGGTTTTGCTCTGCTGCGTGCTGCTGTGTTTCTGTGATCAGTAACTGCCACTGTAATCAGTAATTGCCATGGCTGTGATGCACTTGGCCTTTTCCAGCAATCAGTAAAGTGAGAGGGTGGTATTCAGCACAAAGGTTGCTGCAGTGCTTCAGATTCGGTCGTTGCAGGTTTTACGTTGCTCTACAGCACATCGTTCTGAAGATGCATTTGAGCCAAGTGTTTTAGCATTTCATAAAACAATAGGGCTTGCCACCGTTTTCAAGATTAATGCCTCTCAGATGCAGCATAGCCAGGGAGCAAGGGTGAAGTTTAGCTCTAGGTTACTGTGCGATGCTCTGAATGCAACTGTGTAGAGCTGCATTCTCTCTTTGCTGTTGTGTCATAAATCAGGGAAGGGAGAAGCAAACTGAGTTTCAGCCAAGAACACTCTTCCATTTGGTTTCGAGACTTACATAAAATAGAAATGAAAGCCACTTTGTGAGCTAAATTCAGAGCTACTCTAATGGCTCCATTTTCCAAATTAGCTCATGACCTAGGAAAATGGGATGTGTTAAACATAAGAATAAATCTACACTTGCTCTGCATTTAAAATAAATGTTTGTTTTGCTGATCTAGTGCTGGTGCTGGAATAGACAGGAGAGCAGCCTCAAGAAAGCAGTGTTGCAGCTGACTTTTTTTCCTGCCAATTTCTTCTTATAATCTTGACATTCACTATTATCATTAATTCAGCAGCTATGTTAAATCACAAGATAAATTGCAGCAGCTACTACAAGTACATAGAGAAAAAGACGGAGTAAGAACAATAAAATCCATAACAAACATTTCACTTGACATGCCCCTCAGATATTTTGAATAGTAAAAAAGGCGTTTTGCAGATTGTCAGGATGACAGCGGGATGAACAGTGCTGTCATTAGGTTTTAATTAAGTGTAGTATGGTTCACCTATATTATTAAATGACACCTTAAAATAAACTACCACCAGCATTTTCCAGGACTGGCTACAGAGCTCAGGACTCTGCTGCTTTGTATAGGTATGCCTTATATACCTTATAACAGGTATAAAGCCAGGTTGATTTAATTTACTACAGAAGTGCCCTTTGTGCAGCTCAACCTCATAAAATATAAACCAGAGCAGTGAAAGGCGGGTTGTCTGAATATACCGGTGGCTCTGTGTATTTCTGGGACAGTTTTTGATGACAACGAGAGCGAGAGCCTTGACTGTGCTGCCTTTCCCCCGCCACTAGCAGTTGCCCAGCTGCCCAGCGAGTCAGATCAGCTCGCTGCTATGACTGAAAATTAACTTAACTGAAAAGAAATAATTTTGCAACTCCTGTATCAGGTGATCTTGTACTATAGTTTAGAATATATAATGAAGAATATTATTCCAAAGATTACAATAGCATTTGCACACAATACCCAAAACACAGGTATGGTTTCTAATTCCCTCATTAACTCACTGTAAGCTTTCCCTTCTTTATTCCCTTCACCTCCCAATTTAGATGTAAAGTATGCCCATATTACTTAAGATTTGATATACTGTAAGATCACAAGTTGCCATTTTCCAAAAATCAGTAAAAAGTAAAATTTAATGCACTCTTAGGTGTTTTTCTTTTAGTATTTTTGAATCTTAAATTTTCATTTCAAGTTTTATTTTGGAATAAAATTTAACATAAAATTTTAGACAGCCTTTTTTTGTTGGAGGGAAATTTGGAGGGGGAAAGGTATGTTTATCTGGAGCCTTACTTAAAAACAAGTAACTTGACATTCCAAGATCATTGCTAATGCTGTCATTGATTTTACCTCTGTCTTGCTGGGGTAAAGATGGTGGGGCTGAATGAGGCTGTAAAGCAAGCTGGTATCGTTTCAGAAACACAGAAAGTTTGTAGGAGACTAGGAAAAACAGGTTCCCAAGTCTGCAGATCAAAATATTTCACCAAGCTGTTGATAAAGGGCAAAAATAAATCATGGGTTGGCTGTATTTTTCATATGGTAACATATAAGAACTTTAATATGAGAAGGGATTTTTTTCCAAGAATGTATTTATGATGCACAGCATGAGATCTTTAAATTCCAAAATACACTATACATTTAATAGCAAAATACCTCCTTTGAAGAACTATTTAATAAGCCATTTGGTACCATGTTGTACCAGTTGTTGACCAACATCCAGGCAGATTTAATTAACCATGGCTTTTGTCTAGAAAAATTGTTTAGCAAAGAAATATATCAGATTAATCTGGCTCTTTCATTAGCCAGGATTCCATCTTCTTCCAGTAACCTCTTCTGTCCTTTGTCATTATTCTTATCTTCCACTCATATTTAATAAGTTATCCCTGAAAATTTTACTTGAAAATTTCTGCTGTATTGAAGACAGACTAAAAGGCCAGGTAGTTACCCAAATCATATTTTTCTCTTTCTTAAGAGAAATTCTTTGGTTTCCTACAATTCTAGCATTTCAATAGTCCAGTCATAATATATCAAACAGTCAGATATTTTGTTAAAAAGCTGAATTACCAGGCCTGCAGTTTTCCAATATTTCCTTGTGTATTCTCAGTATATTTTTAACAATGGCTTCTACAGCATGTTATTAGTCAACACTTAGATGTGTTTCAAGACGAATTTTTCAGAGGAGGAGAGTTGTTTTCCTGTTGCTCTTTTTTCTTAATCACTCTATAGAATTATAAATTCTGTCTCTACTTCAGTGTTAATGTTGCTCATCTCAGATGACAGCAGTTTAAATATTGAGTATTTTTCCCCATGCATCTAGTTTTGGGTGTCAGTTTACTTTTAATGGGCGTTAAAAGGAGTGGTGTAGTGCTCTGGAACAAGATGGAAACAGAAGTTAGGCACTGTGTATGCTTCATGTGTTGCACTGTATTACATTAGGAGATGCTTTTTAAGAGTATTAAAATTAACTCTTTGTAGAAAAAGTTGATAATAATAAGGAAGACTGTAAGACTCCATAAAATATATAATCATATTTTTAATTCTCTCTTTTTCCAGTATTCATAGAAAGCTATTTTTTTATATATGTACTCTCATGTATGGTGGTGGTGTCCCTGTTTGGTTCGTGTAACTACCTTCATGCAGATTTTGCTAAGAGACTTGAAAGAGACTTCTCCATCCATGCATAAGGAAGTCTCCCACCCTGTGTAATATAGCCATTTTCCAGCATAACTAATCACATGCAAGAGGCCGAAATTCATAGTGCAATATTGTCTGTAAAATCATCAATATCAGTGGAAATAGAAGAGATCAGTCAGGCTTCATTTAAATACAGCTATCATTTTGCATCTCCAAGAAGCTGCAGGCTCGCAGGTACAATACTGCTCATTTCTCTACATTTTGTGAATTTCTGCTTTCATAGGATGGAGTTTCAGCATGGGCTCTGCCTACCAGTTCCACAGCTGGCGAGTATTTGTGATCGTCTGCGCACTGCCCTGTGTCTCTTCCGTGGTAGCCCTCACGTTTATGCCAGAGAGCCCGCGGTTCTTGCTGGAGGTATAATTTTCCAAGTGGTTTTTAGATTCCACAAAATTATTTGTGTGTTTACATCATGACCTCTGTATAACAGGCATTAAGTTTGTTCAGTGACTATACTGAATATCTTAATCTGTATGTACATTTTGTTTAAATGTTTTGATCAAATGTTTAGGTTGGAAAACATGATGAAGCTTGGATGATACTCAAGCAAATTCATGACACAAACATGCGAGCTCGTGGTCAGCCTGAGAAAGTCTTCACAGTGAGTACTGCTTTTAAAGCTAATCGTTTAGCACATCAGCAAGCTTGCTGACTGGAAAGGTCTGGAGGGCTTAAGCAATCAGTGTTAATACTCTGCATTACAAAATCAATCATTTGCACTCTAAATAGCTAAATATAAGAACTAAATTCCTACTGAAACTGTTATATATGCAGCAGATGTTAAGGTATCAGCCTTTGGCCGGCATAGTCTTGAGCATATGAACCCACAGTGTGATAATTTTTTCTGGTGTACCAAGATACTTAATAGACTTCATATGCGTTTTATTTATTAAGTTTACTTCACTGTTAGTAATAAGAATAGGTGCACAGAAGTCCAAATGTGTTGGCTGTTCTGTCTTTAAAGTTTTGAAATTATTTTTTTCATTTTTATCCGCTAAAATAATTTTTAAAAATTAATCTTCACTTCTGTGAAATAGTAATTTCAGAGATTTAATTTTCATAAAATATCTTGGAAGCTCAACTGCATCCTGTTGACTTGCAGGTCTAATGATAAGGCCATATTCAAAGTATTGATGTGTTGTTTCTATCTGGAGGAGAAATTGGTAATTCCAGTGTGGGACTTTTTTATGTCATCTTCCTTATTTATGAAGGGTATATACAACAATTTTGTCTTCCTGGATGCAGTAGGACAAAACAGCAGAAGGCATTTTCTTGCCTTGAAATCCAGTCTGCCTTTCCAGCTTGTTCTGTGTCGTGGGAATGCTGGCACTCTACTCCCTCTCAGAGCCATGTGTGGGATGTTTTCCCTCTTCCAGAGGCTATATTCTTCATTTAATGCACATATAACTCAATTAAGAAATCCTCTTAAAGGTTCTGCATTTGCAGGGAGTCTGAGGGAATGACCATCTGACCATATAACTTTATTCCATTGAGGCTCAAAATTTATTGCCTCGGATATAGTTTCCATTGCGCCCATTTCATTTTTTCCACAGAGAAGCTCAAGAACTCCTATATTTAGCCTAAAAGGAGGCTGTTTAGCACATCTATCGCATTACATCCACATTTATTGATACACTGGTGACCTACACCTAATCCCATCTAACTTAATATTTTATTTTCTGACTTCATTTACGAGCAAAGGGATTTGCCTAACACCATACAGCTAGGGTGTAATTTCACAATTGGCTCTTGTGGATCTGAGCCGCTTTCAGGTAGAGTATGCCTGCCCCCAGTCACTCTTTTTCTTCTGGCAGTGTTGATATTCATTGACTGATTGCACAGTCAGCCATAGCACAGACCCTATCCCCCTACAGTGTTGCTTTAGGAAGGAGACAGAGGAGGAAGAAGACGGAAATGTACTGGGACCAAAGGTGGGAGGAAGGATCAGGCATGAATAAGGAAAACCCCACCACTTTCTTGGGATTTTTGCCAGTTTCTACAATGGACAATTGGAAAATTCAGCTCTGGATATTAAGGAGTTGAAGGATTAGAAATACCATACTCTATGTCAATGTTACACATGTATGGAAGTCCCCGTTTTTAGCTTGCAATTTTACGATTAGAAAACGCATCATTGTCTCCTCACTGAACAATATCAGCGCTTCATCTTATAAAACCCAGAAAGCAAAAAATTTATGCATAATTTGTCTGGGACATTCTTTTAGTCTCTCTTTTTTTAAAATACAAGTTGGTCCTGGATATTGTGACATTTTGACTCAATAATTTATCCACATAGATCTCCTAAACCCTGTTGCTTCATCCAGTACCATTCTATAACTTACGCATTATTATTTTCCTCCACTTCATGTCACTAGCTATAACAGATACAACTTGATAGTATGTTTTCTAACTCTACAGCTGATGTAACTTTTTCCCCATTCCTGCTATAGTTTTGTTTTTTTCTTTTATATGTTTTCCTGATTATACTGATATCATCTTTTCCTAGAGGTTTTTTTCATAAGTCATGTGTATTCATGTTATTCATATTGTCGAGGATTTTACCTTCAAACCTTTAGAATAAAGAAGGCATTAACTGATGAACAGTTGGGTTTAGAGTTAGAAACTCCAAAATTATGCATTCTAGTTACTGTTTGTGGAGGTGGTGGCTCTTAATACTTTTGAAAATCTCTCATGAGAGCAGTGACAGTAACAGAGATGGTAGTAAGTTGATAGTATCTTCTATTATGGGACTACCCAAGTAAAACATTTATGTACATGCTTAATTACCTTCCTGGGCCTTTCAAATATGTATTCATTAGCTCTGTTGTTTTAAAAGTTTGAGTAAAAAAAAAAAATCTTTGTATCCTTAAAACCAAAATTCTCTCCACACTTTCATTTCTATGTATTAATTAATCTTTTTTTCTGCAAACATTTCCATTTGCACCATGTCTTGATTTAGTAATATTTAAAATATTGCATAATTCTAGCCATTTCTTTTAAACAGAAGTTCCATTCTCATTAAAATAGGTATTCTTTATTGTTTTGCTTTCATTCTTCATATACTGACAGCTGAATTTACATGGTCCAGATGGGCCATTGTCCTGATTCAATAGGACCTTTCTTATGTTAAAGAACCATCAAGGCCAGGGGCTTTTTGTCCCCAGTCACATACAGTGGTCCTAGGATATATACATGTTTTCCCAACCTCCACAGCTCCAAATGAGCCAGGTGGCCAGGACAGAGAAAAGGCTGCCCCAGAGCCTGCAAGAGTGGTACTGGTTTATATAGCATGATTCAAAACGCATGCCCTTTCTGCCTGGAGGTGTGTGGCATGTGAGGATGTCTGTGTGTACAAGGTCTTAAATAATCTTGAAGGACTCAACTTGGTCTTTTGTATAACGTGTTTCATAAAAGCAGTTTAAGAAAAGTTTAGAATCAATGGAATGATGCAGGCAGGATTACTGCTATTGAAAGAGGCATGATGAGAAGGGTACAGGCTTTTGATATAGTCATGGTTTGGCAAGACAGTGAACTGCAGTATTTGAGAAATGAGGGTGGTTATAGCTAAAACTGCTTAGTGAGCTTTTGTTTGGTTTTGTTCACGGGATGAGGCTGCTGGTGCATCTTAAGCAGTGTACATCTGTAAAAGCAGTGGGCTGAAAACTAGAGGTTTACCATCAATACTGCTATTCCCTGATGTTCTGTAATCGACTATGATACATCTGTGGGTGGTGGTGTCCTCATTCTCTTTAGAAGAAACACAAGGTGTTGCCACCTCCAGAAACTGCAGTTGAACATTGAACATTCTGCTGCTCTCTCGCTCCTTATCTGTCAGTCCCTTTCCACATTTTATTTATTTTCTTTCCATTCTCTATTTATCTTCTTTTTAAATAAACTGTGGATGAATACACTGCCTTTTGTGATACTGCTATGAACCTGGGACAAGAGGGGAAGACAAAACCAAAACCATACAATGGTATAAGTTTGTCAGGTCCTGTGTCTGGAAAGACCATATAACACATTCTTGTTCTGCTAAGCAGGAGAGTGCAGGTGAAAATTAGCATTGTAGGCAACATCACATTCTCTGTCACTGGTAATTCTGTATTTTTCCCTGATGTCTGTTTATCTCATTTCACTTTAGATGAAGTAGATGATTGCTCGTAACAGCAATAACATGAGCAGTTCCAGATCATTTCACCTAACATTTTCTCTCTTCATTGAAAAGGACAAAGGCAACATCCAAAAGACAAAGAGAGTTGCCCATCTAACACTACAGGAAATAAGAACAAAAGAAAAATGTTATTCAACTATTAATTCTTGACATTTTAAATACTTCTATTTTCATTACTGTATCTTTAATCAATAGACTTCCAACAATTTTGTGACAGCAAGTCAAAAACAACATGATAGCAAAATCTGGACATGGTTAACTGAGGGTTTAAATAATGTTTTATCCTTTGCAGCATTAGGGTTATGTGCAGCAATGCTCTAGCAGAACATGACAGCTTGTTTAAGTCAGAGGAAATGGATTTCCTGCATGCTTTGAAACTAGAGCTTTTCCGATACAGTTTTGACATTCTGGTGTGCTACTATTGCTTTATATTTCTAAAGCATTTCTAGTGTAGACACAGGTTTAATACCTGCTCATTTTTAGTTTATGGTATTTATTAAAACCTTCCAATACTCCTCGACAGGCAGTTAATGATTCAAGAAAATTCAAACATTTGCTTTTCTTTTTTTCTTTCTAGGTTAACAGAATCAAAACTCCGAAGCAGATAGATGAGCTCATAGAAATAGAGAGTGATACAGGAACTTGGTACAGGAGGTGTTTTGTTAGAATTCGCACAGAGCTATATGGTGTAAGTAACAACATCTCTGTTCGTTCTGTAATTACCTTTCTTCTTTTTAATTAGCCTTCAGAAATGGGATGGATTGATTGAGGATTGAGGATTGAGGATTGAGAGCTGCAATGCTACATTTTTCATACAAGTGGGAGATTCAGGAACCAGTGCAAGGTTCTGGTGTCCTGACCCAGAAGAGGCGCAGGTGAATCATGGAGGCTGGTTCCAGCTTCTGAGGAGGAAAATGCTGCACTGTTCTTTACACAAGTGATGGCTGATAGTTACATAGCCATATTCCAAAGCACCACAATATAAGATGTAGTGGGAAAGTATACCAATATACACCTATGGAAAGAGGTGACACATGATGAGATGAAAAATTATCAGGAACTTGTGGCAGCCACAATATAAACTGTAAAGTTGTGAATAAATTGTGTAAATGAATGTCAATACAAACTTCATAAGGCCTTGTATCTCCACCTATTTTTAGGCATGTCAGATATTTTACCAGACAACTATGTTAGAGTTGTTTCAGTAAGTTTAATACAAGCTCACTGGGCCTGTGTTCTGTATCCTTTTTTTTTCCCAGACCAAAATGATACATTACTTCTGATCCTTGTAATGCAAAAAGTCTCATTAATTTAAAAAACAAACAAACAAACAAAACCCCAAGAAAAGTCAAAAATAGCTTTTTGTAACTGTTAAAGATCTGGCATCTTAAACCTCTCCAGAGCTATGATGAAGTGTTGTAAACAAGGTTTCTCACAAAATTGCTTTGTTTGGAAAAATGGCATTTTCCTATGAAAAAAAAAAATCCAGAAAATGTCTACTTTCATAGTTATTTGTCAAAAAATGGAGTAGTTGAATATTGAAATGTTATGATTTTGTCTTGTTGCTAAACCAGCTTGGTTGTCTCACATCGTTGTAATCTCACTGGACTGGCCCCTTGTTGCATGATGTGTGCTGAAACCTCCTAGGGCAGACTGCCTCTTCTCTTCAAAAGGATGAGATCATCTTGAGATGAGAGAGAGAGAGGAAAACACTATTCTTAGTCAGCTCTGCTGTAGCATCTCTGGCCTGGGGGTAGTCTCAGCTTTTCCTCATATAGTTAAAGTTCTAATTTATATCTGTGGTAGGTGGATCAGACTCTGAGTGTGTCCCTATTGAATTATGGAATATAGTTTGCCTAAACTTAAAGCAGTGTAATACTGGGAATTGAGAAGAAAACATTTCTGACAAGATCTCAGGTTTATCTGAGATAGTGAAATGAACCTATAGATTAGCAAAGTTTGAAGTGATCAAAGCAGGGAGGAATTGACAGACACAGTCCACAATAGTGGATATAAAATTTGGTATGAGCTGGCAACATGTGCTTGCAGCCCAGAAAGCCAATCATATCCTGCATCAAAAGCAGCGTAGCCAGCAGGTGGAGGGAGGTGATTCTGCCCCTCTGCTCTGCTCTGGTGAGACCCCACCTGCAGTCCTGAATCCAGCTCTGGGGCCCTCAGCACAAGAAGGACATGGAACTGTTGGAGCGGGGCCAGAGGAGGAACACAGAAAGAGGACTGGAGCACCTCTCCTATGAAGAAATGCTGAGGGAATTTGGGTTATTCAGCCTGGAGAAGAGAAGGCTCCAGAGAGACCTGATTCTGGCCTTTCTGTATATAAAGGGGCTTATAAGAAAGATGGAGAGAGAATTCTTACCAAGGCCTGTAGTGACAAGAGAAAGGATAATAGTTTTAAACTGAGAGAGGTTAGACTTAGATTGGACATTAAGAAGAAATTTTTTACAGTGAATATGGTGAGACACTGGAACAGGTTGCCCAGAGAGGTTCTGGATGCCCCAACCCTGGAGGTGTTCAAGGTCAGATTGACTGGGTCCTTGAGCAACCTGATCTAGTGGAAGATGTCCCTGCCCATCACAGGGGGGTTGTACTAGATGATCTTTAAACGTCCCTTCCAATCCAATCTATTCTCTGATTCTATGAAAAGAAGCTGGAAAGTCACAGGACACACACAACCTAGCTACAGCTGGAGATTAACATACTTGTATGAGAAGTGCAGCTATGACCATTATCAAAGAGCTGATCTGCCCTCTCTGATACCCCGAAGAAACAAGCAAATCAAAATCAAAAAACTTCTATCATTTAACAAAATTGTTCATAATATGATTTAAAATAAATGTATTTCCTAATGATTTACAGATTTGGTTGACGTTTATGAGGTGCTTCAACTACCCAGTGAAGGATAATACGATCAAACTTACAGCTGTGTGGTTCACCCTGTCTTTTGGGTAAGAGTGGTTGAGATCTTAAACCATTTTTGACAGACCTGACAGACAGAGAATCACCTGCATGCAAATCTCTGACACTGTTTATCCTTTTTATTCAGAAAGGTTTTATTCAGTGTCTTTCCACAAAATGTTGTATTTATCAGTTAGTCTGTTCTTGCTTGCAAGCCTGACTCACCAAGGATATCTGCTTCAGAAAACTGGCATCTTCTGGGGTCAGCATCTTTCAATATTTTTATTTTATGGAGTATTTTATCATCATGGAGCAACTGCTCCATCACATAAATGGGCAAGGGAGCTGCTCATCCTCATCTTGCACAGATTTCTGAACAAGTGAGATTGGTAACTAAGCTTTCTCTGTTTTTCACAGCTACTACGGTTTATCTGTCTGGTTTCCTGATGTCATTAAACATCTGCAGTCAGATGAGTACGCGTCCCGAGTGAAACATTTCCGCAATGAGGAGGTTTCACATTTCGTCTTCAACTTCACATTGGAAAATCAGATTCACAGCAATGGAGAATACATCAATGACAGGTTTAGAGATTTCCTAATATCCTGACTTGGCTGGAATAAACAAATGCATGTTTTAAAGGATGTCTTAATAATCTAATGTTTTTCTCCAATAGCTAATGCTAGATGGTTTTGTTACTTTTAAATGGGAATTTATTTCTCTTCTTGATTTCTTATGACTCATGGAGGATGGGGAGAAGTGGACCTGTACATGCCCTGGTGGTTTCTGTGTGAGGATCCCCCATGCAAACCCAGCTTCCTTGTCATCCTGAAAAACAGACCGAAAAGCCTAAGTTAACGATACTTCCTTTCACAGTGGGATTCAAAGGTTCTCAGACCCAACACATGCAACATATTGTAGGGGGCTGGGGAAGGACGTACTTTCATCTCTGTTGCCAGTTCTTTTCTTGTGTTGATGAAAGACGCTTCTGTGAAAACATTGAACATCGAGAGGTTAGGAACTTAACACAGAAAAATAAAAGCTAAACATTACTGTAAATCAATAAAAAGTATGAAAAGCTCTGAAACGGGAAACAACACATTGGCAATGCCTTTTGTGTTTTTTAGATGAATCCAAACATATAAGGCTCTATCTGGACTTTACAGGTAACTAGATAACTCAGGGGAAAATTAAACACAGCTGTTTTAGGTATCTGGTTTCTCTTAAGAAATATACAGAACAATCATGTGAATGGTCTCCCGGATATCATGGTGCTAAGTAATTATTAATTCCATGTGAAAATCTGTATCTAAGTGAATAAAATTAATTATTTTGGTAATATGGGGGGGATTAAATTATTTTTAAAATAACTTGAGTTTTGACACAGTTAAAGTTTGGTGCATTGCAGACAAAAAATAGGAGTTACCTTATTTATAAACTAGACATTGCTTCCCAGTTCTGATCCTTTCCAGGAAGCAGATGTTATCTTAAAAGCAAAGAACCATTTACTGTCAGTAACTGACAGCACTCTGTCAACCCAGGTTTTATCAATTTGAGCTGAAAATTCTTGTAAAACACTAAATCTAACATTAATCTACTCTAAACCAGTAATCTACTCTTTCAAATGTGGAAATTTAATAGTCCTCTGGCAGTTATTTGAGATTCAGAAAATATTTTCCACAGAAGTATGAACTCATTTGATATTCTTCCTCCACAAACATTTCAATCCTCCACTCACCCACAAACTTAGTGTTTTCTTCATGTTCTTTCTTAACTAGAAGATCCTTCAATACTTGACTGTTTACTTCATCACATTTCTGTTGGGTTTTATTTCAGATCACCACAACACCAATTTTAATATAGTCACAATGTGTTTCCTGTCCAAAGGTAAAAAGTGCATCAAAAGAATGTAGGGCACATAGTCTGTCATTTCTGTTCCAACTGACTAATCTAATTGCTAAACTTTCTTTGTTCTCCTCTGGAATTAGGCTGCATTTTTAAATGGAAAGTGCTATATGAAAAATTATAATGAGATGACACTGAACACCAGCCTGATTTTAATCAGAGTCTGTCACAAATGATGAATGATATAGTAAATAAAACTAATGGGCTGAAAACACTATTCTTCTGACCAATACATAAATAGAATTCATTAGCTAGTAAGTCTTTTACTGTGATAGACATAATTATCTTTAGCTCTCCTTTCTCATTGTGTGAGAAAGGGTGATTCCAACAACTTTATTGAAGAGAGAGTTTAATTTCTACTATTTTGTAGGTAGCATATTTTATGTGTTCCTATTCCTACTATTAGTCTTGTAACAAGAAAAATGCTTAGCTAAGCACACCAGGTTTAATTAGAGCAGAGCCAGGTCTGTGTTCAGAAGGCTTTGGCATTTTAACAGTTCTTACTGCCATATAACAATTAAAGCACTGCTTTTCAAACTATTGCCACTTTGGGTGAAATTTGCCAGCAAAACTGTCCTTTTCTAGCTGTAGCTTTTTCCACACCATCATGTGAAATAAAAGACATCACAAAAAAAATGATGTATTGCTACTGCCATCTTCTTTTTGTTAGCATAATGATGTTATTTGGTAGAATTATACTAAAGAAGACTTACAGCATTATTTTAGTCCAGTAACATTGAGGTAGAAAGCTACTGCTAGTAATACACTTCATCACTGACTTTTTTTATGAACTACTTGATTCACAGTCATGATCAAAGGCCTAAGAGTTAAATGAGAGTCAGTAGGAAGGAGGGTGTTCAGAAACAAGATGAGCTACTGTCAATTTGCTTATAGCTGTTTTTACACACACAGGAATTGCAATTGTACCCACAGACACAGGATTAACAAACACGTACTTCCAGGCAGATATCTAGCTGTATAACTGGCAATGTAATTGTTGTGTTCATGCTAAACCACTTTCTGAAACCATTTTTTAACACTTGGACCTAGCATGTCTTGCATTTGAGCCTGGCATGGTGCCCAGCGTGTTCATCTGGAGAAATAAAGGTTCTTTAAAATGTTCTTTCTTTCCAGCTTGTTGGTACCAGCAGGTGCTTTTTTGTTCCAAGAGACTGAGCTTCTGGAGCACGATCTCCCAGTTTCTGACTGTAATGTCAAATTATAAGGAGTAGTGATTTTACAAGGCTATTCCATGAATGTCATGACATTGGTTTTGGTTGATGGTTCAGGACAAGTGATAACAGAAATATAATCAAATAAATTATATTACCAGTTGTGGCCAGTAGCTATGTGGAGCTATTTGTCTTACTAATGTTTTTTCTGAACAATAGCAGTCTAGAATCAGCTAATCATCTCCAGAATGCCTTTACGGAATCACTGTTTCTGGCACTGAGATTTTTTTAGACCTGTATAGCTGCATCAGCTTGACCTCTTGCTCTTTCTAACTTATGAAGGTAGACTGACAGAAATTATTTATATTGGGCAGGTTTATTATGATGAAGTTTAAATCAGTAACCTTTGAAGATTCACTTTTTAAGAACTGTGTGTTTGAAGACATTACTTCACTGAACACATACTTCAGGAACTGTACTTTCATGAATACCACCTTCTACAACACAGGTATTACGAGAAAAAACCCTGAACATCCATTGTTCAGCTGTATGTTCTCATCTTATGTTTATAATTTCTGGTATTCTTCTAAGGCATAAAAGAAGTCCTCTTGTAGAGAATAAAAAGCTATGAAAAACAACAGGCGTCTGTAATGTTGTAACAGAAAAGTGAAAGGATCACACCTGCATTAGAGATACCACAGGCCTAATATTGACTCAGATAATAAACATCTCTTTGAATTTAATCATATCTAAAGAGATAAGTCTGGAGATGAGAAAAAAAATACTGCCTTATTGGTAGCTTTAACTAGTGTATTTTTATTTAGTCTAAATTGGACTGGTAAAATAACTTAGTTCATTGTGCTTGCTGTGGCATGGGAATCTGAGTTCAGGATTCAAACTACCTAATCTATAATTGTTTCCACTCTCCTAAGTATTTTAACAAAAATAGGAATGTGTATTTTCATACGTTTAAACAGAGGACTCTTTTTTCAGTTTAATAAAACATAACTGAAAGCAGAACATGGCCAACTAAGCTTGTTGGAAAGATGGGGCACTTACCGCTTTCCTGTAACACCAGCAATCGTAATAGTAATAGAGTTAGGTTTCAGAGAAAAAAATGTCCAACTTTCTTTGCATGGGAGGAAGGTATTCTTGCTTCAGGGTTATAAGGCTGACAGGAGGAACAGAAGGAAAGTGGAAGCATAGGGAGAGATCTCTGAAATGGTATTGGAAGAAAAATGCCCTGAATGGTTTGTATGTAGTAACTCACCCATGTTCAAGCTGAAGATCACAAGGCCTTCTCAGAAATGAAAACTAGTTTAATCCAAATACTGTAGGAACATTTAGTTTTAAAGGAAGTCAAACCAAACTGAGCGCCATTGGCAGTCTCATCCAAACGGCTTTCCTGGTGTGGAAATGGGAGGTCTGATACAGAGCAAGACTGAGTGACAATGTGCAGATATCCAGTGTTTTTTATGCAAGACCAGCTGGTGCTCAAAGGCCTTAACCAAATACAGTCCAAGCAGAGCTGAAATACATTAATATAACTTGCCTAATTCTAGGCCTTAGTTCCTCTTTTTCATGAGCTTTGCATATTTTTCTATTAAGATAAAAAAGGTATCAAAATTAACAGTAATAACTAATCCCATTATATGAAGCAATGAAATCTCCAAGTTGTCATCAAAGTTGCCTAAACTTGAAATGTTTTTAATCAAAAGCTGCACATGGAGTCGGCTGTTAGCTGAAATCTTTCTTTTCTTCTTTCCACAGATCTCGAGCAATATAAATTTGTTGACAGCGAATTGATAAATTGCACATTTTTCCATGTGAGGACAGGATGCCAGATTTCTTTCGATGACGACTACAGTGCCTACTGGATATACTTTGTTAATTTCCTGGGAACTTTGGCAGTGTTACCAGGAAATATTGTGTCCGCTCTCCTGATGGATAGAATTGGACGGTTAACGATGCTAGGTAGGGGCTTCACTTTAAAATAGGGAACAAGAGCAAAACCTACAGCTCTCCTGATAAAGTAACATGCTATCTTTCTAATGAATTTGGTTCACAGAGATGCAAAATATTTCTTATGCAGATACTTCATTTATGTGGCATAGTAAGTGCCATTTTAAAAAGCCCCCAATTTAGAAACTCTAGGAACAAAGGGTTCTGTAACCAGTTCTGCTAGGCCACATAATCAGTCATTGCTTTTCCACCCTGATATTACAAGACTGTTATTTAGGCATTTGGGATGAGATTTTGGAGAGTGCTGACCATTGGCTTGTCTTTGCTCCAGCTGAAAGGAAAGCAAGATGTGCAGAGGTGACCCTCAGCTAGTGGAGCAGCTCCTTGGAAGAGTCAGCAGTCCTTCACCCATTACCTATTTTGCAAAGTAACACAGTCAAAAAATATCTCCTGTGGATTATCTGCAATGACAAATCTGGTTTCAATTCACTTAACTATGTGGTAGTTCATTGTGTTAATTTCCTAGGACAATATCTCTATATAAATTCAATTCCCACTTAATGTTTTTATTGCTACTAGATATAAATTAGTTTCATGGAATTGCAGAAGATGACAAACAAAGAAGAATGGGGGTAGTTTTCCCCAAACATCTTGCTTTGGGACTTCAGAGAGGGTTACAGCTCAATACTTTATGACATATCCTAATATTTGAGGAGGTTTTTTTCTTTTCTGAGCCAGTTACAGCCTTTGTCTGCCTGACTGGTCTTACCAGCAGAGGAGGTCTCTTTAGTTTTTAACTCAGATATATGGGTCAATTACTTAGCTACACTGTGTGAATAGAAACATTAGACAAAACAAACAAAGATCATTCTTTAAATACAGCTCTGCTTCATGTTCATTTCACCTGTCTCATACCTAGGTGGCTCCATGGTTCTCTCTGGCATCAGCTGTTTTTTTCTGTGGTTTGGGACCAGTGAATCCATGATGATAGGTATGCTGTGCCTCTACAATGGCCTCACCATCTCAGCATGGAACTCTCTAGATGTCATTACTGTGGAGCTGTATCCTACAGACAGAAGGTATGTGCAGATACAGCTCCCCTAACCTCACTGACACTATCTCTATGTACCAGCACAAATGGTAAATAGAAATGGTTACATATGAGCTTTACAGTGGTAGTGATGTTTTGAGTGGGCTGAACAAATAGTTTGTCTTATGAATATCCAGGGGGGGAAGAGATTGTTTGAGCTACCTGTTATGTATTTTGCATCAAATATCACCTAAACAAGAGAACACCACAAATGTAGTTTCATATAAAAAAAAAAAAAGAAGATCTAACTGCTTCCCTCATTTAAAACACGGCTGATTAGTAGTATTTCTGAAAACAGTAATGGAGTATTTCTGGGTTTCCCCTACTGCCATTGGCTATGAAGGCAGTTTTTTGTCCAAAATAGCAAGATAGCTGCATTTGTCTGTTGGCTGTGAAATGGTGGGGGATGATAATAAAAATCACTGTCTGGAGCTGAACAGCGTCTTCTGGAAGAGCTTGTGGGCTTGTACCATGCTGAGCTGTTAATCGGTCTGCTACGAATTTGTATGCAGGGTCACTAGGAGTGTACATACTCAACATTAAGCAGATATAAAAATGTCTTGGGCACTGCTCCTTGACTCTTCATGGCTCTTGCAGGAAAGCTCAGGACAATCTTCATGTACTGCAAGCATTGCTGCTAGATGACATGGTGGGTTTTTCAGATACAGGGTACTTTTTAACACTGACATAAGTCACGTAATGGACTGAAGGAAGAACAGTCGAGTCATACACTGCTGTATGTCGAGTTTAAAAATGTAAAAGCCACGTTTCCTTGAATAGACTGGGATATTTGTCCCCTCTGCCCTGCTTAAACAGTTTTTATGGAAAATTGCCCAGATTCCTGCCAAAGAACAGTGTGTCCTTTCTCCTGTCACAGTGCTATTCACTATGTCATTCACTAGAAGTTTCAAATACAGTGAAAAATATTTCCAGTTTATAAATACATGATGCCCTGCTGGCAAGTCTAAGTGTTTGGCCAGAGGTGCAACTGTTTTTAGTATTGCCCATCAGGAGAGGAAGACTATAGACTGACTTCTCTGTTTTCTTTTCACTGGCATTTTAAAAATGTGTGCTTCTTCACACAAGAAATTGATGTGTATTGTGGTTGTATCAAGTAATTGTACTAGGCTACTCATGAATCCACAGCACTAAGTTTTAATATTAAGTGCTACTGGTTTTATTACATCTCAGGAAATTGCTTTTCTGGCAAGAATTATTCCATCATCCAAATTCTATTATATAATTCTAATAAATATCCTTTAGAAATAGCTATCTTTTTAGTATTCCTGAATGTAGCAGCCACAGTTATTTTCTTAAAATGACGTAAAGAAAAATAATTGGAAAAGCAATTGATGTTATGCGGAAGACCGGACTCCTGACACCAACCAATATGATCTCCAGAAGCCGTTTATTATACCTTTGCATACAGCTTTTATATTCTTCCAAGCCCCGTACACATGATCACGTATACTTTTCTAATTCGTACATACACTGTCTATCCGACAAGCATATAAGCCTCCAGCTCACTCATTGGTTATTTCATTGTCATCATCTTATCCTGCTTGCAGTTACTGCTTCTCTGCTCTAGCAACTAAGTTCCGTATACTAGCTAAGCATTTCCCTTTTAATAGCATTCCGACCTTATCAG
Organism: Gorsachius magnificus; assembly: GCA_034008185.1. NCBI lineage: Eukaryota > Metazoa > Chordata > Aves > Pelecaniformes > Ardeidae > Gorsachius > Gorsachius magnificus. The sequence continues at coordinate 70,723,477 of CM067109.1, forward strand.
GACTTGATGTCCTCATTCTGCTAGGAATGTATCCACAATGTTAATGGAAGCAAAAGTAATCATTGTTACTAAGAATGATAAAAGGAATGTAACTGATTTCTATTCTAGAGCATCTGTATTTGTAGCTAATAGTAGTTTTTAATAGTTTCTGCTAGCTTTGGGATTGTAGCAGATTCTTCCCCATTTTTCTTTCTTAAAAAGCTTATGCATGCAGTAATAGCTGCCTGGAATTCCACCTCAGAAATTTTCTTGCAACTTGCTTGTTGGGGTTTTTTGCAACAACTCAGATAGAAAACCTATCACTTTATATTATTGATATAAAAAGTCTGATAGACCAAGTCTACCTGTGCTAGGAAAGACACCACCCCCAAATTTCCAAAAGCGATGGAACCACCACTGCCAGTTATTGCCAACTGGGTTGTAAGGAAATGGGCAATTCTAGAAGTCACTTCCTAGATACGTTTGTTGGGGTTTTTTTTTTAAACTGGGAGCAAAGGTTCTTCGTGTTTCATAGAACTATTTGAAAATTAATACCTGCAAGGGACTCAAATAACTTTTTTCTCACACTCTTCTCCCTGACATTTTTTTATGCAGACCAGCCACAATTTAACACCACCATTGCCTACCTCTGACAGCCCTGTCTTTCCTTCTAAGTCTCCTCTGATCCCCATAACCTGGCATGACTTGTCACAGTTTGCTGGGAATATCCAGGTTCTGCAAGTAGCTGTAGGGCTGAACAGCTTTTCCAGGCATATATGGTACACAAAGCTGCCTGATGTGTTTTTGCATACAAGGTCCTTCATGCTTAAGATGATGTCCTCTTTCATTTCAAAGCCACACCCAGAGTGAATCTGGTCCTGATGCTGGCTTCCAGTTTCCCCTCAAGAGGCAATCTAGGCAGAAAACTTTGCTCACTGTCACTATTTTACTATTCCAATATGTACTTTTTTCCTACTCCCAACCAGTGAAATGTCCACAAACCAGCAGCAAAGTGCAGCTGGAGGCTGGGCTGGAAGAAAAGTGTGTGGAAAGAGGCCAGTTCGTGCTACCATGCACAAGAGACCAGGCTGGGCAGCCCCTTCTTTCCCTCCTGCACAACTCTTGGAGACCAGCCAGTTGCCAAACCACTGGGGCTTTGCCAGTGTCATGCAGGGTAGTACAAAAGGTGTTTCATAAATCGTACTCCAGGTTATTTAGGGATCATACTGGCTTTTTGCCATGTAGGGGCGTGGTGAGCAATTTGGAAATGTGCAGTGTATATGATACGCGGCACAGATTTCAGTTTCCTCTTCATCAGCTGCCTGTAGGGCAAAGTTAAGGTTGCTTCAAAATTTTAACAGATTTGGATTCCATATACATTCAAACTCATCTACCTATTTACATTTTAATTTACTAATGCCTGGATTTGAGGTAATTAAATTGTGTGTCCTAAATTCTTGATAACTACTTTCAAATTTTATGCCATCTATTGATTTGCACAACTGCTAAAATAAGAGATGTTAGAGACTGTATAGATTTCAAATGGTGCTCAGGTAGATGATGAAGATGTGCTAAAAGGTGAAGATACGTTACTACTGGTAGTCATAGGTAGGTTTCTGTCTTCCAGATGAAATGGTGTCATTGTTTAACCCCAGCCAGCAATTCAGCCCCACCCAGCTGTTTGCTCAATCCCCACAGTGGGATGGGGGAGAGAATCAGAAGAGTGAAAGTGAGAAAATTCATGGGTTGAGATAAAGACAGATTGATAGGGAAGCAAAAGCTGCGCATGCAAGCCAAGCAAACCAAGGAATTCATTCCCTGCTTCCCATGGGCAGGCAGATGTTCAGCCATCCCCAGGAAAGCAGGGCTCCATCACGCGTAATGGTGACTTGGGAAGACAAATGCCATCACTCCAAACTTCCCCTCCTTCCTCCCCCTTCCCCCAGCTTTATATGCTGAGCATGATATCATATGGTGTGGAATATCCCTTGGGTCAGTTGGGGTCAGCTGTCCTGGCTGTGTCCCCCCTCCAACTTCTTGTACCCCCCCAGTCTCCTCCCTGGTGGGGTGGGGTGAGAGGCAGAAAAGGCCTTGACTTTGTGTAAGCCCTGCTCAGCAGTAATGAAAACATCCCTGTGTTATCAACACTGTTTGCAGCATAAATCCAAAACACAGCCCCATACTAGCTACTATGAAGAAAATTAACTCTACCCCAGACAAAACCAGCACAAAAAGACACTCATGATGACTAGCTATAAACTCAACTTTGAATAAGTAAGATGATTAATCCAGATCCACAATGTAAAGAGCTTGTATTAACTCATCTTTTAACTCATCTTTTAACTCCTCTTTTCTCTTGACTTTCGCCTTACCTTCTTAATGGCCTGTGCTATTCTGGACTGCTCAGCAGTCAGCAGGTTCTGAAAAGTCTTTGGCTGGTCATGACCTTCCTGAGGGCTAAACCAAACTATTCTGTAACCATGAAAGCTCTGCTCTGAAGGAGAGATACTAAATGCCTTGTGAACATTTTTGGGTGCTCTGGAGTGCTTTCCTACTCTTTCATAAACTTTCCATATTTTACAAACAGTGCTTTGAAAGGAGGTGATGTAGAAATTGAGGCACAGAGGAAAAAGGTATTGTTAAAACTGACTTTAGGTGCCCTATTTGACATGTGTGGTACCAACAATCCCAGTCACTAAGTATTTTAGAAGAGGGAATGGGTTGAAAGGATAACTTCCACTGCAGCTGTAAGTGTTCAGCACTTCAGCAACACAAACCTGAAGGTGCTAAGCCGAGCACCCAGAAAATGTGAAATGCATACCTAATGACCTTTTAGTTAGATTTAAGTGACTTGCTTGCATCATATATGAAAACTGCGGCAAGGGGCATGGATTCTATCCTTTCTCCTGACAGCACTCAACTACCTTAACCTCGAGACTGCTTTCTAATCTTGCAGTTCCCAGCCTTCTTCACAGTGTGCCTTCCAACTTCTGCAGCAGATGAGGGAAACCAAGTTTTCTTCAATTCATTTATGTTTTACCTCTCAAGCTTTCTTTGTTCTGTGCATTGGCAGAGTGATGTGGAAAAAAAAATAATGTGTGATGAGGTAATTATGGCTTGTGTTGTAATGTGTGTGCCCAAGGGGCTTGCAATAACATTGCACAGTTTCCTAGCTCTGTAATATAAATAGGAATGGAAGAGAGTTAAAAGTCTCTGAAGAAGCAACGTTTAGGAGATTTTTATGCCTTTAAAATGCAATCATTATTTTCACACAAATGATAAATATCTTCTTGTGAACTAACTTGGGAACCACCAGCTTTATAAGCCAAGATTCTTGTCAAGGAGCGGACACAACAAATAAGCCAAACCTAAACAGAAAGCAGAATAGAAATAGGTCATCTCCCACAGAATAAATCAAGGTTGCATCAGATAACCAACATTCATCAATTTTACTACATCTGCCAGACATCTGGGTTTGAATCTTGGCCAGGAATATTTAGAATTCAAGGTGTGCTATAAAATGAAGTCATCCGGTTTTTCTTTTTTTAATAATAATAACTTATTTAATAAGTTCATCAGTGTTTGGTCATAATTAAGAAGTCACCCACGTATATTCAGTTCATTATATTTAGATTTTTCTCTTCTTGGGCCCTGAGAATCTATCCCCGGAGTAATAAACATTGTTCACAGGATATCTTAAGTCCAACTTTTTATTGTTGTGGCTGTCAGAAGTTGTTTTCTATTCTTTTGAGTCATAACAGCAGTCATCAATTTACAGTAGACTTCCTGACAGCTATTTTCTACTGCCATCCTGTGGATGTGGTTCAACAGCATTTTGCTGAAATTTCATATTAATTTTTTTAAGGCATGACATGCTGAACCTATGCAATGCCTTAGGCAGCAGTCCAAGGCAGGAAGGCAAATTCCACAGTTTTACTTGAACACTGAGTGCTGTAATTGGCCAGGCTGTGATATCCACCTTCAAACTCATTTTTTAAAAGATCCTAAAAGCTCTGGATGTTAGAAAGCTGTCCATAGTGTATTCAGAAGCTCTGTCTTCATAGTCTTTGCATATTATCAACACCCATAAAACTGATATTCAAAGTTATTTGTGAAGTGCTGGACATGCTTAGCACTAGCTCTGGCAAGAAGGTTAGCAAAAATCTGTGCTACACATTTAGTAGCACTCCACTGCTGGACAATGGATTTCTTAGGTGCTCTGACTATCAGCAATGGAGAAGTGGCCCTGAAGTATTTTATGTAGGAATATAAGCACCTGGTCTAAGAAGGAGCATATTTGGCAACCAGGAAACAAGCTCTTTTAATCTAAAGGCTTGGATAATCCCTCTATTTTTAACTGTTTGGACTATTGCCATTTTTATGTGGGGCTTGGGTGAAAGGAAGCTAAGTGTTTTTCTTTGTTGCAGATTTCCTGGCAAGAGAGGTAAGATACATTGGGGAAAATCCCTTTTCTCTAACTTCCAGCTTTCTCTCAGACTTGACACTTTTATAGGACTTTCGCATTTTTCTCCTACCAATACTAAAATCTGTAACTCTTTTTTTTTTTCTTAAGGCAATCCCAAATTGATTCACCAGCATTATCTTACTGATGCATCTGAAGAATTCATTGTCATTCTCTAGCTGGACAAGGGATTCTTGATGCTGAATTCCATTGACCAGTAATAAAGATTGCTCATGGAGTCAAAAGGCATTTTTGTACCAGTGCTTTGCCCAGTAACTGGTCAACATAATGGAAATTGGTGTATATAGTAATGGCCTTATGCCCTCAAAATTTTTCACTTGATTCATTCTTGATGCTGAGGTGACACATCACATATCTTTGATCATTTGCAGACTTCCCATACACTCTAGCACTTTCTTGAAACACGGTAGCAAAGACTGTACTAGTGCTGCAAGAGAACACTATGCTCATATAGGTATGTGAATTGCAGCATATTTATTGCCTGCCATGCTTACTCCCTGGGATTCAGTAGGATTAACTATAAAGACATGAATTAATACAGATTTTAGCTGATTTGAATCACAAACACTGTTCTAAGAAAGATGTTTTAAAACCAGCAAGTCTGAATTTGCTATCCCTAGAGCTCAACAGGTCGCTCAATGATTTAGTTCTGACTGTTAGTACACAACAAATTTCTATTCAAAGACAGTATTAAAATTGAAGGATATGAAGGCAGAAGGCTGAACAGTAACAATGCTTTTCGGGTACAGGTAACAACAGCATTTTACTTAAGCCTGTAAAAATCTTACTGTTCCTGCCAATGATGTGCACATTTTAGGCAAAAGGACATGCCTGAAAACTGCTTAAACATCAAAAGATTGAACTTCTGCTGAGCTGTTCATTTAGTATCATCAGGACAGCCAAAGGCTATAAAAATGGGCTTACTTTGTCTTACTCTTCTTTGGTTCTAATTTGATAACAGTAATGGGATTAGTCAAATAACGACCCCTTGCAATTGGAAAAATTGAGTAAGTCCATTTTACAAAGCAGAACTGTTTTTTCAGTGCCAACAAATTACCTTATCTTTGCTCAGATATGAAAGATATTGTATTACAAAATTACTTTAAACCTTAATAAGGCAATCTTGGGTATAATACATCTAGATCACTGTTGCAGCCCTGAAGGTGTTATTTGTAGAGCCCAGCACATCAAAAGAAATGGTCCAAATTGCTCAGAAAACTATGTTCAGACCCCTGTTATATCTAGTTAATATAAGCAAATAGCATCTGTGAAACAGCTTACCTTTATAAGGCAGTATAAAACAACACTGAATGTAAGTAAAGCATCCCCATATGTTTTGTGCTATTGTCTTTCCAAAGATTTCCTGCCTGTATCTATCCAAATTTGCTTTAGCTAGATCTATGTATTCCTTGGGGAGTTCTGGTATCTCTCTGGACATACTGAGGTTGTTGATGACTAAGTGTCTGTTTTCTCTATGTGAACATGGTTTTTTTCCTGTTACTGTTATTTCGGGGCAAGTTTGGTTTTACACCAGTACTGGCAGCTGGAGAAATTGTGTTTACATGTGCAGACACTGATCACAACCATAACTTTAGGAATACTTTCTGTGCATAAATGAGGCTGAAATTAGAACAGTTCTGACTCTTTTCCTCGCCTTCTTCCCCTGACTTGTTCAAAATAGCTGCAGACTCTTACTATCCTATCACATAAACTCTGTTTTCCAGGCTGGCTGTGCTGTCTTTAACCTCTTCCTACCCGTTTGCAATAAAGTCTATTTTACCACAGTGATTCCTCTTCATGCTCCTCCTTCCTATCCGCACTCTCATTCACCCTGGAAAGACGCATCAGTCTGGAGCTCCTTCTCCTGCTCAGGAGCTTCTCCCCATTCTGGTCAGCTTCCTCCAGATATTCTTCTGATGCTCCGCTTTATTTGTCTTGGTAGCATAGATATTTCTGTGATAGAGATTTGATCATCTTCTTACAGGCTTTGAAAGATTACTCCAGTAGGGTGGCTCTTTGCTATTTCTTTCAGTGCACCTCCCACTCCTCCTTTGGACTGATTCCTCCAAAAGTCTTCCTTAAAATGGGTAATTTGTAACTTTCTCATTTCTCCTCTGAGGAAGGCATTTTCAAGGAGCTACTGCAAATTTTTCTCTGTCGGAAAGTTTCACAAGCAACACTTCCAAAGTTTCTTCATCTGCTCTCCACATTGTGCTCACAGGTAGCCCTCACTGGTCTGCACTGTTGACCAGCAGAGCATGTCACTTTGGAGATGGTTACCTCTGGAACATGCATGTTTAGCTTTTCTCAGCAGTAAGTAGTATGTAAAAACACTGCAGGTTTAATCAAAGGTAGGTGGAAAAAAGCACATAAGGGCTTTGAACATTCAGGAGGCATATCCAAGTCTCTTCTGATTGTGTTTTCACAGTGTTTCTGGGTAGTTTCTGCTTTGCCATCAGAATGACCTCTCTCTCCTCCCTTAGATATGGCTGATACTTGTTGTCATGCAATATCTGGATGGGTGCCACGTTTTGCACAAAGAGGAATTATGATCACTTCAGGCAAAATAATAATTACTTTGTTAAATCTCAGGTATTTTCAAGAGACCAAAACACTGCTGTCAAGTGCAAGAGATGTGTAGCCAAACTAATAATAAATTTATTATGATTATAATCACCCAGCAAAAGAGACTAATTTGTGTCTTGTCCTGGGGTCAGAAAAGGCATATAATACACACAGTTGACACTAGAACAGTATCAACTCTTCTCATTTTACTTCCATAATGTTCTGTTCTGTTCTTCAAACATCCTGTTAATTGATTTCAAATTTTGGCAGTCAAAATACCATTACTTGAAATTAGCACATTTCAGAATCTTGTTCAGATTCTGGAGTTGACTCTCTGGGTTAAGTGGAATTCTGCTTCTTAGAGGAAACCACACCAATCTAGAAATATACCAGAAGGATCTAGACCTACTTTCATCATTCTTTTTGTGCAGGTCCTCAAATATACCAGGACTGGTATAATTCTGAAGCACAACATGTCAGATAATCAGGGCATGGACAGTGCTGAAACCCACTATGTCCTGGTCAACTATACTAGACATGAGCTTTTACATCTCTGCCAGTATAAGAATTGGATGTAGGGCACAGAAGGGCCTGGCTGATCAACACTACTGGGATCCAGCAGCCAGATTTGCAGAAGAGAAGACAAGATGAACTAGTGACACTCTGGGCTGTGGCCATGTCCATTGATTGCTTGAGGGAGAGGATCTCTTCTCTCTTGATACCATGGTTTGCTGTTATCAAAATCAAAAAGTAGTTCTGTGAGGAACATTGAGAATTTATATCCTTGCTCTCAGCTGGGATCAAGTCTGCTTACTTCAGGTTGATTCTCTGGGCTGTTCTTTAGGAACTCCAATAGAAGTTTCTCAAACTTCCTGGGAATTCAGGCTATTGGGCTACATCTGAGAACAGGACTTGTTCCTTTTCTTCACATGCACCTCGGTATAATAACTAGGGCTCTCAGACCATTAGCATTTCTGTTAACCCCTGCTCTTTAGACTGGGGGCTTTTTCCTTCTAATGGCAGTATTTCATATTAACAAAAGAGAAATGTTTTGTTCTGAAAAGAAATTTCTATGCTCCTGATTCTTATTATTTTATCTCAGTGAGGACAGTGTGAGCTCCACATAATCATCTCTTTCACTTCTAAGAAATTTGAGAAATGTTAGGGATTCTACTATCACACAGATATTTCTGTAGGACATTCTTGATGGGACTAGGTTATTCCTGCAACTATGAACCATACAGTCATGTTAAAACACAGTTTATTAAAATGATGGCAGTTTGCATAATACATCTACACATGGGTTACCAAATGTCTAAAATACTTAATCCAGACTACTAAAATCACACCACTGCAATGCAAAAGCCCCTCTGAGTTGCCCAGTCATGCTTTCTGTTGGCAATCTATTGCCTTTCCCTTTCTTCCAAAGTTTCTCCGATATCTCTTCTGCACCAAGCAGGGTTTTTTTATGCCGTATTCTCTTTAGCTCTAAAAGACAAATTTCCAATTATTATTGGAGTTGTCATTAGCCTTTTGAAAAAGCACTGGTTGAACGTGTATACCACCTGTAAGAAATCCATAGCTATTCAGTACCCCAAGATGATCATCCTTTTATTCTGGTGACTTTTTTCCCAAATCACCAAGTAGCTCTCAAAAAATTTCCTACCTCCTGTCACCCAATCCAGCATTTTAAGTGTTACTGAATTTCCTTTCGCAAGTCCTTTGTTCTACTGTAGAGGTGTAAAGTTACCTATTCAGTTATTCATTTCACATTTTGGTCCCTGAGGCAGCAGAATGAATTTGCCTCAATAAAATGCTGTAGCAGCTGAGCTTTGATTTCCCATTATAAAGACAAGCACAGAATCCTTGTTGGCATACATTCTGTTTAAGATATTGAGGCTGTACTGATTTATTCCCACTGATGATTTGTCTCAAAGGCTTTACTCTTTCACCCATTTTTTAACGTTATTCTGTTTTCTCTTCTAGGGCAACAGGCTTTGGCTTTTTGAATGCACTATGCAAAGCAGCAGCTGTACTTGGAAACCTAATATTTGGTTCCCTTGTTGGTATCACCAAAGCAATCCCTATCCTCCTTGCTTCTACTGTTCTAGTATGTGGAGGTCTGGTAGGACTTCGGCTTCCTGACACAAGAACCCAGGTGTTGATGTAACTGGAAAAAGCCATTTACTGTTTATTTCCTTCTTTGTACAAATGTCAACTCTCCTGACTGATGGTGCAAAGGCTTCAGATTCTCAACGCTTAGTAGATTGCTCAGATGTCAGAAATCAAACTCAAAAGATACTTTGGAGTGGCAGAGATTTAGAAACCTCTGTATGAAAGTTTTAAATGTCACTTTTGTTTGCTTGCATACATTGCTATTCAAAACCACTTAACTTCAAACTGCAAAGCTACCTCCAAAACCACTTTCAGTGACAGGGCCAGGAAAGCAAAAACCACACTGAAAATTAGATATTTAAAATGCAAGCAGCCATATTATTTAAAAATGCATGCTAAATTTGGCCATGGAATTGTGAATACATACATGCAAGTCAATTACTTAGCAGTATTGGTGCAGAAAAAGTTAATATTACATATATTAATGCATGCAGCATTAATCGGGAAACTCTACAGACCGTATCAGTACTGAGAATACTGACCTTCTGCAGCTGTGCTTAGATGGTAAAAACTTGTGGCAATGCCACTTTCCTAGGAAACCTTTTTAGGTAGATTCAATCTAAAGATTACCAAATATATCCAATATTTGCCGAGGAGAAGGCAACAGCTACTGCAGGGAGATGAAAAGCCAATATGGGTGAGCAGCAAAGAGAGTAACAAAATAAGCACTTTCACTCTTTGCTGCTGATCCTCCTGAAAACACTTGTTTTCTTCTCCCATGTGGCATTTGGAATATTTTTGCTGTTTTAAAACAATGGCTTTGTTTTAATGCAGGAGTAAATCAATGCAAATATTTATATTGTTGTAAGTATGAATAAAGGAAGAATCAGGCCAGTGAACTATAAGAAAAGTAAGATGCATTCAGAAAAGTTTGTTTGGTATTTACATTTCTAATACATTTTTCTTTGTCACAGATTGGTCATAAAGCCACGTGGCTGTAGAATGCCACCTAGTAAATTTAGTCAGGTCATAACTTCAATATAGAGTATAATGCAATTAAAACATCTCAATTTTTTTCTTTAAATAATATCAAAAATGAAGAAAAGCAATAATAAAAAACACCTTCATTATTTTCACAGTTTATACACTTCTTTTATAAACATTTTCTCAGTGGATTTTTAATAGTTCTAAAGATATTTCACATTTAACAATTTCAAACATCCCTCTGAAAGGCCACTAAGAAAGGAGCCATGGCAAGACTGCAGGGAGTGGCAATGTCTGTGTTAGACCAAGCGCAAGGATGGAGTGTAGTAAATAAAAAAGGTAGTAAATATATTCTTTCTAAGCCATATGCTGTGGACTGTTCTGGACTACAGCAAAGAGTTCCTCACCAGTCCTACTGCTCTGCAAAAGCCTAAGGGATCTCTTTAAAATGTTAACATTAAAAATTAAACAGAAGTACATCTATAAAATTAGCAGCCAAAAGGGGCAGATCCTGTGATGACAGAAACTGGCATTGCTTTCAGCGGAGCTAAGACAACTTGTATCAGCTCATGAACTGTCTGCAGTTTCAAGTTTCAAAGAAGAAATCTAGTATAAAACATAAGGGAAAATATATCAGTATTTTTTCTAATTATGTCTGACAACATTTATTAGGTGGTTGAATCATTGCCAAAGAAATTATGCTTTCAGATAAGGTCATCGTGTAGTAGAATAGATTTCTTTTTCATTAATTTTTCTCTTGCTCATGTATGTGAACTTAGCTTGGGTAGTGATATCTATCACTGCATTCTGTGTCAGTCATCATCTTAGTTGTACTGAGAGAGTCAGTAAAAGTCCACATAATAAGATTATTAATGATATTTAAAGTTCACTGCTTAATTTACTGATTCTAGAAGTTACATTTTTTTCATTTATTAACAAATGTTTGTGCTACATATTGTAGCACCAAAATATTAGCCCAAGATGTGGTTTTCTGCAAATGAGAAAAGTGGCTAAATTTAAAAAAGCATGATTATGGAAAACTAGTGGGCATTTTTTTGATGTTGATAATTAAATATGATATAGTAAGAAAAAAGTTTAGGAAGTGCATTTATTTTGCAATATAAACGGTCAAGATATTTAAATTTTATATTTAAATCTGACTTAAACATGTCTTTTAAATTTCTAAACTATGTTAAAAAGAAAGGAGAAAGAATTATTTTTCACCAAGTTCAAGGTTAAGAAAAAAGTGTTGGCCTTAGTTTTGCATCTGTGGCTTTTGTCCACTAGTCATAGTCCTAAAGTTTTTTTTCAAAGCTGTTTTCTCCAATGAGAATTATATTTGAGACTTGTTTCTCTGTGCCATTCATTAGTAGCATGTGTCCACCTCCTGGTATTTACTGCACAACTTATTTTGAAATCTGAAGCCTCTGTACATGTTTGGAGTAAACACCAACAGCAATGGTAAAATATTACATTGTCTTGCTATGCACTGTCCACTTAAAAGTAGTATATTCTGTCCATCTCTATATGTAACTCTGAAGAACTTTCCGATCCAACACTTCATGCCACCTGACCAGTGTGGAGGAAATGAGCCACAGAAAAAGGTTCAACTTTTGAGGGCTGCAGTTCAAGGCTAACACACTAAAATCTCATTGCATGTAAAATGATACTGATTTCAATGCTGGTTCTTACCCTAAATCCTGACTATATCTATGTATGTGGTTAAGTCTGGATGAAGTAGAATATAGCAACAACAGGAATCAGTAAAGATGAGCAAAATTCTCAACTACATGGACCTTGCATGGTCCAGGATTAGAGTGGGAGTTCAGAGGTAGGAAAAGGAAAAAAGAACAGGGGGCAGGAAAGGGGATAAAAAATAAACAGAAGAGTCAAACAAAGAAAAAAACCCACTAACATTTCCAACATACTAACCAAAACCTAAAACTAGAATCTGCCTACCTGGTGAGCCAATTGGCTCAACAGATTTGGACTAGTGTACAAGACAGCATCAAAGCTGTTTGAACAATCAATTGTTTGGGCTTGAGTGCAGTAAAGATTTATCTCATAAAGACAAAAGAAGTGAATGCAATTTCAGGCTGTAAATACTTGCTTAGATCCATACAATCCATAAGCTGGAACAGAAATACTTAATCTATGGGGATCTAGACATAAGTGTTACTTACATTATAAGCAAAAACAAACTTGATCTACAAAAAAAATTACTGCTTTTGTGAATTGTCTTTTTTTTTTTTTTTTTAGTTTCCAAAAAGGAAAGGGAGGAATTGCACTTCCTTTCTGTGTCTGGCACTTATATTCAACAAAAATCATTAACCAAACTTGATAACATTTGTATATGAGAGCCATAAAACACATATAATCACACCTGCTTATTTTTCTGTTTTGGTCACTGAGCTGACTGACCACAAATTGGAAACTCCTTTCAGTATAAATTGAAGTAGGATATAAGGTCTAGTGATCTTCTCCTGTAAAGCTGAAAGGCTCTACCCCAGCGACAGCAATGACAAAAAAGTACAATGGCCCCTGAAGACACAGAAGATTGACAGCATTTAGAATAGTGATGGTCAACTACTTTAAAAATTGAATATTGTCTGCAAGAGACCATGTTTTCATCTTTGGCAAAGAAATTTTCTTTTAATTAGTTTTACTCTTTGGGTTGTCTGATAGAGCTTGACTCAGCAGACTCTTGTTTCTTGAAAGCATCTTGTTCATTGTGTTTGTACATTTTAACCAGTTTGGCTATAGTCACATTAGCACCGTGTTGGTTGGAAGCATGCACTACAACATTTGGTATGGATTGCTTTGGTTGCTGAGTACGGACTCCTAGCAAGGGAACCAGGACTAGGTGTTCATGGTTTCTGGAGTGCTGAAGGGGCTTACTAATGAATGATATATTGGGAAGCCTTCTTCCTCTGTGCTCGATTTTAACCAGTGCCATTCCAGAGGTGTATAGTACAAAACTGACACAGGTGAAAAAGTGATAGGCCCCCTTCCTATGGCTCCAGTAGTCTACTCTTCGTTCACCATCTTAGAAAAGTGGAGCAAACTCAAGCTCTGCTCTCTTTCTCTTAATGCCATTCCATTCATTCCATCCCAAACTGCTTTTCTTACCAGAGAGCCAATCTTAAAGAAAGTCAAAACTCACTGGTCCTGCTCTCACTTTCTTCTCGCTTTGTAGTGACATTCAGTAAGAAGGTTTGAACCATATCTTTTGCAATTTGGCCGTCCTTTTTTAAACCAAGATGGGAAGAAAACTCCATGAACACCCTTTTAAGGCAGCCAGACTCCACATTTCTCTACATACTCAGAAGGCTGATCTGATATAAGAAGGGGTCTCCTCTCAGAGGGGTCCTTGTTGGGTTCCTTATGCTGTGGGTGCAGATGTGGGGGAATCTTCTTGTCTATGCATCTAGCTCAGCTCCATTTGGAGGAAATGTTATTCTCTGTTCTTGTTTTCTTTTTCTACCACTATGGAGCCTTATCTTCATGTAATTGTTCTCGAGGCGCAACTGTCAGTTCCAATTCTTATCAATGTAATATAGTTCTCAGCCCCTCATATGGACAGCTTCTGTGTGCTGTGCTTTAGCTGTCTTCCACATTGTGAGTTTTAAAATTATCTTCTTTAGTCAGAGAAAGATATTTACATCCAGTCACACCTCTTTACCTAAATAAGATGATATCATGCTAATACAACCTACAAGCCATGTTTCCTGTTTACTAATCTGGAAATGCAATTGAAATTTCAATCACAATGTTAAAAAATGAATCCTTGCACTCAGGGGGTCAAAGACACAAGAAGTGAAAACAGAAATGTTGCACTTCCTCTGGAGTCTTGAAATAAAATGCATGTTTGGTAATCATATTCCAGAAGACAACATGTCTGAGAGACGGCTTTTCCTCTGCATTTCCTGCTGCCTTGTTCATTAAACTCACTGTAAAATATTAGGTATTTGTCTGAATTTGTACTTTCCAATGCTACTAGTTCAGGAAACACACCATGAAAAGGCAGACTTTTGCATGCAGTTTGGAGGCAAGACAGGGATCAGGCAGCGATGTGGAATTAGCAGAGACATGTTGGCCAGAAAATCTGGAACTCAGTTCAGAACCTAAATTAAATAAGAAGCATCAATTTATAATGCTACTTGCAGATCTCCATTACCTCCACTTACCCTCACCCAGTCTACAATCAGTATCCATATGCTGAAATCCACCTCAATTGCTTTCTTCTAACTTGGATAAATACAACCACGTGATGCAAAATACCTTTGGATCCAGTATTGTTAACTGCATTCTTTATTTCTGCTGCAGTGGTGAATACCCTACTTCTTCCTACAAAGAAAGGATCCTTCAATTTTTAGTCCTACTCTAGACGTGTAAGATTATTATACAGGACTTCATCCACATTCAGGACCTTTCTTTGATGCAGTGACTTAGCATGTCAGAAACAGGAAAAAGACAAAATAGGCCTGATTGCTTTACTTTTCTTATTTGATAGTAGGTTGAATTCTCTCCAAAGATGCTGGCCTGTTATATGTGGCCATGCTTTCTAGCCCTTGGAGTACACCCTGTCTAACTGAAAACTAATAAAGCAGTAATCATTTGCAGTCTCCTCCCACAACATATGCACAAGCTACATTTACTAGGAACAGTGTACTTTGGGAAAAAATGGGGGGAAAAGCAGGTGTAATTGCTTTCTGGGTTGAACGATCTTCCCTGCTTGACAAAGGTCTAGAACATATTACTCACTTGTGAGCAGTACACAGTCCAATAACCAAAGACTGGAGATTTCTTAACAACAAAAGTATTTGGATGAGGATGACCTGACACAAAAGTATTGTCCTTTCCATGCAGGGTATTCATGAATATATATATTCTAGCACCACATAACCAAGAAGATGTGTAGAGATCTTGCCTCTACTCTGGCCATCAACACTTCTGAGCTGTAGCCAGACACATCAGTCTGCAAGTGAGAGAGAGAAATTGCTGGCAGGCTGGTTTTCATCACTCTTTCCACAGCTAGCCACCTAAGCACATTTCTCTTGGATGCTGAAGATTTGGTCTTTTACTCAGACTCCTACTTTCTAATTTTGGATGTCTACCACCAGCCACCCAATTTTCACCAGTAGTCCTGACCAAGCAAGTTGAAGCTGCTTGCTGCTAGTGGACAGCACTCAGAACTCATTGCAAGAACAGTACTCTGCAAGAGTCCAATGTCTTATGTGTTGTTCCAGTTTCATCTGATGTCTTGAGCTGGAGTTGTCATCTAGCATTTCTTTCTGATAATACTGCATGTTTTCTAAGCTGTAATACATGTCTTCTATCCTCTTAATATCTGCCTTGTAAATATATGCCTGTCCCCCACTGGCTATGTGACAAAAGTCATTTGTGAATCTCATGTAGGTCTGTCTTACCCAGATAAAAGCTGGTCCTTCAAAAGAAGAGGGTCAGGAAAAAGCAATGAAATTAAATGCAAACCATAAAGAGTAAGACTTCAAGGTCTAGGGTTCAATTACTTTTATTTTTGTCAGCTGTTTTCCTTAAACCCTAGCCTGCAGCTATATAAATACTTTATATTGTAAAAAAGAAGTATTACACAGTTAGAGGTGAATACATATACAGACACATGTGTGGGTGAGTATACACAGATATATACACACACACCTCCCTATAGCACAGGTGGATGTAAGTCTTACAAACCATCTTCTCATCTCATTCTCGATGACACTAAGCGTTACTTTCTGCATTATGCATTATGCTTTGAACACACCTAACATCCCATTTTGTCCCTTGTGCAGAACTCCTTACTCATTCATGCACAAAATTGTTTGGATGCCAAGATTCATCTTAGCTGGCCATTAGCTTTCAATCATTGGAAGGGAAGTCCTGAAGAGATCTGAAAACTGAGCTCGGACTTAGCTGTAGCCTTCCCTTGCTGCTGCACTGTGCCAAAAAGCAAAACAGCACATCGTGCAAAGGCACTGGTCATGTTCCAGCTATGAATCTTGTCTTACTCAACTAGAAGTCCTTCAAAATGTTCCATGTGGATCTCAACATGTTAACTTCTGTGTAACATATGAGAAAATGTCTGTGCCTTCCTGTGTTATATGTTTTTCATTGTTTCTGCATACCATAGCTGCTGTCATGCTCGTAATGTTGCTGAATGACGGTTTGCTGCTGTTCTTACCAGCAATCTTTGACCAGCCTGAAACAGAGCCGTTGCCATGGTGTCTTTCAATTAGTGTTTGACATCCACAAAGACCTTCTACAGTAGTTAGTTCTGTATAAAGTAATTGAGGCTACAATTTGAGCAAATCCAGTGTGAAAATAGCAGCACAGGCACACAGAGCAGTGAGGGTGGAGAGAGCTCTTTCAAAAGCTCTGGCATCCACTACATTTCACCTTCCCTCTTTGCAGGACATCCAGTCTTTCCAGTGTGCTTCCCCTGGTGGAGGACGTGCACACATGCTACAGAACTAAGAAATCAACAGAAGAAAGGGCATATTCCTTCCATAGGACTTAATAACATGTATTTGCTGTAGGAAAGACAATTTTATACTAGCATTAAAACTAATGAACAAACAAATAAACTCAAGCAGCCTGTAATTCTTTTTTCCCCTATGTGTTCTATGAGTTGATAAACTGAATACCAGTCTATACCAAACCTTTGGGAGGAGACTACAAAAGGGTAGCAATGCCCATTTAATAGCACTTTTGGAAAGTAGTGGGTCTTTCCAAAAGGAAAACATACTCACTGAGTGAGACTGTAGCATGAAATTTCTAACTGTGATCATGTTTAAAGTTTAACTTAAATTTTATATTTACAGCTTAAAGTAGAAAATTGCCATTCAGATTCAATGTAGCAGTAGATAATACTATCTTCTGTTTGGAAATTTGTAAACATAGATTAAAACCAATAGTTTAGAAGGAAAAAGAGAGTAGTAAAGTTTGGAAAGCAATCTTACAAAACACAGCGTCCCATCATCATTTTTGCACAAACCTTACAGCTCTTTCCTGTTTCTTCCTGCTGCAGATCCTTTCTGACTAGCGCTTCACTAGTGAAATGAAAGGTTTTGCTGACATTTACAACAAAAATGAGAACAGGCATGAAATCAGTGCTGTAGGAAAGGTAGCTTATTTATAAAGAGTTAAAACAAAAAATGCACCAGGCTGCTAGTGTCTTTATTTATTGTCTTCATAGTGGTTTAGTATCCTACAAAGTGCTACATGAAACTAGTATTGTGTGTCTAAACTGATCCCTGTTTAAATCAGTGAAGCAATTTGCAGGATTGGAATCTTAGCTTCCTCTTTCAAAAATATTGAATACATGATTGTGTATACACTCACGCTGGAATTGCTGGTGCAAGAGAAATATGTTCATTTAGCTCTTCTTTTTAACATGAATAATTTTAGCCTGGCTTCTTCCTATGAATGTAACATTTCCCAAACAGTAAAAAGATTTTTAATAGCATCCCATGCTGCAAGCCAAATTAATCACCTGGCAGATTATTTTAACCATTTTTCTATAGATTATTGTATTAAAAATCCCAAATAAAACTTTCAAAAAATTTGCTGTATTACTCTCAGCTGCATAACATTGTGACAACTAAATTGTAGCTGATAGTTGGCCTCAAATATATGTGACGATGTAGTATACATAATTAGATTTTTTTTTTAAGTGGGCAGTTTCCTTTGCAGTGTAATGACATATGTGCAGAAGTCAGGCATCAAGGATGAGGTACTGAAAGTAGAGCTCTTTGCCTTCACTGTAACTTATTGGCATTGTCAGGTTACTGATTTTCTTAAATACTTGTTAGCATTTCCTAATGCTGAGCAACAGGCAGAAAACATGTATTCTTTCCTAGTTTTTTGTGAGCTATTTTCTGTTCCCAGTTTCTCCTACTAAACTTCCACTCAAATTGCCAACTGTTCTGAGTCAACTGGGAGTATAATTTTTCAAACTGTACAAAAGTGCAGGTGTGTCAGTGTGCATATGTTGTCAAGAAAATCATAACCATTTCTGACAGTCTCCATTTCTTAATGCGAGGAAGCATGTACATATTGTATATACGGTAATGAGCTACTTTGAAGTCAGATTCCCATTTATACATGTTTACTTCCAGATCTGCTAATCTGCAGCAAGATCTTGGCAATGGCCCTGACCTCTCTGTTTCTTTGTTTGTTTGTTTTCTTTACTGCTGTGTGTGATCTCCTGTAAAGCAGGTTGCAGTCATCACTATTGTATATATGTGTTTGCATGTGTGTGCCTTGACAAATTCTCTCTTTTGAGGTTCTGAATTTTTCATTTCAAGTCCAGCTGGTACTATTGTGAACTCATCTTTCCAGTATGCTCCACTGTGTCAGATTGTCAACTTCCAAAATGTTTGACCAAGTGTTTTAAGTCCCTTGAGGAAAGCTGTCTGTATACTTGTGAAAGGGCATGCTCTGTGTAGGATGACTGTGTACAGTATAAATCTATTAAATGTGGAAGTGTTTATAAATTTATCTGCCAAATATTTATCATCCATGTAACAAATGCAAAGTTATTTAGTGTACATCAGATTAATAAATGGGGATATTTTGCTCCACTATATTCAAATAAAGATTTGTTCTCTGCAATGAATATATATCAGGTGTGTTGTTAGCTGGAACATCTTTTTTGCTACCTATAAAACACGGAAAACAGTTGTTTCACGTTAATTACTTCTTTTATAAAGGCTCTCCATGTATCTCATCTTTAGTGCCTGTAATGGAGGTTGAACATGCATTAAAAGAAAACATGGAACAAGTTAATAAAGCTAAAGAAATGTAAATTACCATAAAAAAGACAGAGTAGAAGTTGCTATGGTTGCAAGAGAAAAAGTTCTTTAGTTAGCCATCTGGGATTCATATTTTTTATGGTACATAATTGCACAAAATAGACATCTGGCCTTTCACTACACAACTGCACTGCAGGGATATGTTATCACCCAAAGGGTCTAATCTAACTCTGTGAAAAGCATACTGCTGCAAGGTATGCATCCAAAAGGCCAATGGGAATTTACACATCAACTATGGTTCCATAAGAACTTGGTATTCACCAAAAAAAAACCCCTCAAACCCAAAAAACTGAAGCAGCACTGCAACAACATAAGTTCTTAATTGTGTTTGTGCACTAAGGGCCTCTGAAAAGCTTCAACAGATCAAATGTGGTAGTTTTAAAATAACAAAAAACTGCTGAGTTATTTATTTTCTGCCATCTCCATGGCTGGATCAGAAATACATCTCCAAACATAGGTTATTCCAAACAGATGATGGACTGAACAAAACACGAGCCTCTTCAGCTGTGTCACCAACAGGGAAAAGTTAAGCTACATGTGAATTGAAGCATTTTTCAGCTCACGCAAGAAACTGTCTGCAAAACCCAGCAACCAAGGAGATGTATGATTTTGTGGCTCTCCTTTGGCAACTGGAGTTTTTTTGTGTTACAGTACAGAAAAAACTTTCTCCGTTTATTAAGTACAACCAACAGAAGTACTAATCCATATTTTAAGTGTCCTTAGATCTACACCCTCATCTATCTGCATCTGAAGGAGATTGATAGTATAACTGCACTGCTCTTGTCCTCCAGTGAAGCTTTCATGCTTGTGTCTCCTAGGCTGATTCTGGGAAGAAATCAACCTCTTGTGCAGCAGAAAAGGTAACAATCCAAAAGGGATCGTGGGAGAAAATTTATACATATTCTTCATAGCTACCTTTCAGAAAATTCACCTACCTTTCAGAAACTTCACCTAATCTCTAGAAAACCTTCAGTAGGAGGGAATCTTATGTTGGAGTACATATTCTTGAAAAAAGGGACACTTCAGCTTGTAGGACTGCATTTCTCCAAAGAATTTTGCAAGCATACATGTATATACTCCTGGGTGATGCAGTTATGCTAGCAAAAAGGTGACACTTAATTCAGAGCAGTGTGTTTGTCTATATATTGTGTGAGGTAAGACTGGTACATAGAGACTCTCAATGCAAATGTAAGAGGAGGAGGCTTATTGTGGTATTCAGCACTGTGTATACCTGAGACTAAATGTTAAATATATCATGTGCACCCTCCATATGCTTTGCTTTCCACTAGGTTGCCAACTAGTCTGCGATTATTATCTAGTCCATTGCAATCATAAAGGTACATAACAGTAATATATTAGGCTGATGTGAGACCAGTATCTAACCTGAACCACTCCCCATCCAATTTAGTCATCTCTGGAACTTTTTTATAGCACTATACATTGACAACAGATAAAAAATACATTGGCTTAAAGTTCCTCATAGACTTCCCTAAAACTATTAAACTGAACTGAAAATCATGCCATTCTATATGTTTTCTGGTGGCACCATATGGAAACTTTCACAGTATACAGGTGAATACACTCTTTCTGCAGAAAGCATACAGATGCATTTCACTTCATGCTACTTCTGGCTGGTCCAGTTAGGACTGCAGTAATGATTCTGTATTACTATAGCAGACTAAAGTTGCATGTGCAAAATAGCTTGGGAAGACACCAAAAGCCATATTACAGAGAGACTTCCCGGGAGAGGAGGATAGAGCTGGAAGTAAGGGCCTGACCACATCATTTGCTGAATTATGCAAACACAAATGTCTGGTAGCTGTGATATCTGTACCACTACTGACTGCAAGAGGGTTCAATGCCATCTTCAAAGGGCTGTATGACTTCTGCTCAGAAAGCCAAATGCTGTCCCCATGTTTAGACCTAGAGGCAGAAGCTGCAGCTGCTGCCATTGGTGGTAATGCCTGAACAAGCTACATCTGGAAATGCCTATGCTCATCAATCCAGGCAACATTTCCAGCTTTGAAAATGAGAAGACTAGCCAGTGTCAGCCTTATCAATCCTTGAGTAATTTCTCTTACCCTTCAGAAAAGCCAAACTGTGGCACTTCTAGCCACAGAATGAGAAATTTATGTCAATTGATATCAAAGTATTCCTCAAATACACTGTCCAATCCTGAAAAAAAATAGGTACTTAAGAATCCCTAGCTACAAGAATGAAGTGTGAAATGCCTGCTATAACCACTTAAAATGTTGGTTGAATATCCAGATAGCTTGGCTGAATTCTGATCAGATACAACCTTGGCTACAGATCTAATCTCAATTCTCCCACAGGCAAATGGCACTTTAATTAAAAAAGTTTCATGATAATACACGGAGTTGGATTACTGTAGAACAACAATGGTTTTGTCAGTGGTTAGAATAGCTCTGAACTGTGCATTTTACAACAGGTTGTATCATAACATATTTAATTGTGTTGTGTGCCCATACAGACTGCAAACTGCTTAACCCTCAGAACTTCAGGGGCTTCCTGACCTTAAATAAAAACATCCTTTGCTTTGCAGTCAGGTTGGACTTTATAGAGACTAGGAATGAGAAATCAGATAAAACTAGGAGTAATCCACCTTCTCCAGCATCCTAGAAGTGAAGCCATTAGTGGACTCTCATATTTGCTACACCATTTAGCCTTGAGGGGCTGTCCTTGCACACGTTCCCCCCAAGGACTCGCTTGCAAACTCCAGATTCTGCTACAAACATCATCGCAGCATTGATGGTAGAGCTAGACTATCTGAAAGGCAATCCTCCTGGTATGTAGGACTACATAGCAGTTTGGATCTTTTTTCCCAGGTTTATTTTGCATCCAGCAGGTCTGGGCCCTTCGTGACCTGCTGTCCCTTCCCCCCACTCTGTCCATAAAGAGTTAGGGAAATTATTGCTTTGTTACTGTCCAGCAAAATTAGATGAAAAATAAGATCAGGCTCCTTGAGAACAATTATTCAGCAGCCCAATTCTTAGTATGCAGGAGGAGTTTGACTTTGTCCTTTCATTCTTTAGCTAAAATCAGAGCTTTTTAATTTTGAATAAAATGGTGAATCTGTTCAGAAAAAAAAAAAAAAAAGAAGTCGCTAGCTATTAGTAAAGATGCTGGAGTAGGACCAAGAAAGAGTAAGATATGGCTGTACTCTTCAGTTACAGCAATATCAGTGTTACACTGCTAGTGAGAACTCTAACAGATCATTTGGTGGGGCTGTCACAATGTGTTTTTTGTGAGTTAAAATACATATAAAATACATAATTGTTAAAGACCAGAATATGTGGGCATATGGAGCCCAATTCCCAGGGAAAAACTCTGGCCTTTGCCTGGCAAAAGCATATCAGGACTATTGGCTGATCATAAATCTGAAAGAAAAAAAGCTGGATAAGATCACACTTCTGTTTAAGAAGTCACCTGTAATTAAATACGTTACTTTGCATTTTTATTGTTACATGAATGTTGAAACAAAGGAAAAATATTTGTTCACTATGACACAAGACCCTTCCTATGTGGCAACATTAATGCTGGCCATGTCAGGGGTGTATATTTTACTGCCAGTAGTCCGGTTATAAAAAATAAGTAAGTCCAACAGTGCAATTGCCAATCTGACCTACAGGTGGAGTAGGAAAAATAGCTAATGGAAAGGATCAGCAAATACCTTATTAATATAAAGCTCTCTCAGAGTTTCAGCTATCATGGCCGAGCAGGCTGAGATCCTTCACTTGTAGGTAGAGCTGCTGCCTGGGTACCACATGCTTTGTGAGATGGGCAAGCAAAGTGTCCTGAGCTGGGGACTGGCTCACCTCTGCCACGCGTTCTAGTGGGGCAAGTCTAGAGCAGAGAGCAGTGCCTGACCTCTCTGCGAGCCGTGCTGCCGTAACCCAATGAACCAGCACCAGGGTCCCAGCGCTCCCCAACCTACCACAGGCTTCTGGTTCATTTTTACCTGGAATCTCACATACTGATTTTAATGCTGTAGCCGCAACTGATTTGGGATCCGGTTATAGAATCATAGAATCATAGTAAAGTTTGGGTTGGAAGGGACCTTTAAAAGTCATCTAGTCCAAACCCCCTGCAATGAGCAGGGACATCTTCAACTTGATCAGGTTGCTCAGAGTCCCATCCAGCCTGACCTGGAATGTTTCCAGGGATGGGGCGTCTGCCACCTCTCTGGGCAACCCATTCCAGTGTTTCACCATCCTCATCATAAAAAATTTCTTCCTTATATCCAGTCTAAATCTACCCTGCTTTAATTTAAAACCATTACCCTTTCTCCTAATGCAACATGGCCCTGCTAAAATGTTTGTCTTTCTTATAAGCCCCCTTGAAGGCCACAATCAGGTCTCCCCACAGCCTTCCCTTCTCCAGGCTGAACAACCCCAACTGTCTCAGCCTACCCTCACAGGAGAGGTGCTCTATCCCTCTGATCAGTTTTGTTATCCGAGGAATACCCTTTTTCCTTAGAAAAACAACAAAGCTGCTTGCAGAAGCATAATTCAAACTGAAGCCATTTTGATTTAAATAAGAGGAGACTGCTGACACCGTGTTCCCTGTGAATGGTCCTGGATGCTGGAATTAGCTCTCCTCGCCAAACCTCCTGGAGCCTGAATTTGTCACTCTTTTAGACACGTTCTTCATTTTTTTTACACTAATGTGAATAATGAGGAGCTTTTCAAAAGGCTGGAGCCATGCCAGTGGAAAAGTGGTGGAAATAAGAAGAGCAGAATTAGTTTAGTGGAAATCCATGGGGGTTCAGCCCATGCTTTATCTGTGGGGCAACTGTTGGCAGGCTAGCAATAGTTATAGGGTTGCCTTAGCTGTCACTTGGTTCGCTGTCAATGTAAAGCTCCTAGCGCTCTGCCTCTAGAGTAGTAAATAAATAATACATTAATGAGTGAATAATGCATAGACTTTTAGCGGAGTGGAAACATTGCTAAGCACATGCAATTGCAAGGAAGCACACAGATGCTGTATTACAAAACCAAAAAAAAGCCCACCCCAAACACCTCCTAAATCCCCCCACACACCAAAAAAAAAAAAAACCCATACCACTGCCACAAGCAGACCACTTATAACTTGTGGATAACATGTGAGGAAACAATCAAGATTTTACTTTTGCTACATCCAACCCGATAAAGAATGCTTTTTTGCTTAATCTGCGAGCTGCAGCTGGGCACAGATGTTCCCTACATTCAAACAGTTCTGAATTCATTTTTATGGCCATTCATTATGTCTAGACAAGGAGGGTCACTCCACTCCGAAGTACTCTGTTAAATGAATAAATATTTATTCCAACAGACAAATGGAAAAAGCTCTTTTCTGGCAAAGTTCTTGCAGAAAGATTTCCCCTTCTGTCTTGCTAAACTCTTGCCACTTTTGCAGGAACCAGGGCATTGGTCCAAGACTTTCTGAACAAACACTTCTTTTTTTTTTAAACCTGTTCAAGCAGAGAAACTGGTTTCTTAGGTACCTTGGCAGGCAGGATTTAACTAAGTCCTGCCAGGGTGGGAAAAGCGGAGGGACCCCTGACCTGATAGGAAAGGTCATATAAAAGTACACCTTAGAAATGCACCTGAGGTAAGGCTAGGATGTATAACATGAAGCAATTAGAGGTAGACACAGCAAGGTATGGTATAACTTGGTATCTCCCGCCCCACCACAGCTTCTCACTTTCAGCACAGCAGACAATCACTCTCCCCTCTTTTATATTTGAACAGCAATTCAGGAGCTGAGCTGGCTTCTGAAAAAAAAAAATCACAGCTTTTGGGCAGGGAATAGGAATGTTAAGTCAGCTCAGTCCCATGACTGAGATAATGGTGTGACCCCACAGATAGCCTCACGAGCCCAACAGCTTTTCCCTCAAAACACAAGGTCTAGAAAGGCTCTTTTCCTCAGAACAACTTAAGTGTAGGTGCTTAAGCACCTTCTTACTTTGGTAGCTGCAGCTTTAAGGCAAACAACATCAGATTTGTGAGTGGTAGAAAGATGACAGATTTCTGACACTGAAGTAATTTATCTGATCATGTTCTTTTCCAGGTGTCAGTGCTATACAAAAACATTCTTTCGAGCACATTTTAATAC
This sequence comes from Gorsachius magnificus, assembly GCA_034008185.1. NCBI lineage: Eukaryota > Metazoa > Chordata > Aves > Pelecaniformes > Ardeidae > Gorsachius > Gorsachius magnificus. Next base: position 70,748,551 of record CM067109.1, read on the forward strand.
ACATCTTCTGGTTTCTTTCTCTAAATGTTTGGCTCAAAGTTACCCACGTTTGTTTTCCCTGCATCCCACAAATTATTTCTTTTGATTTAAAAACTGGGGTTTCAATTTCAAGACAAATAACAACATCATTATTGGTTTTAATTTACACTGATGCCCAGCAAAGCTCAGTTAGGTGTATTTCCAATCACCTTGGCTCACCCTAGCAGCCATTAGAAAATCTGAGGAACATGTTCCTTTTGACATTGAGTTTTGGTATTCAGTATTGCCACCAACTGTATGCCAGGATTGTTCAGAAGTTAAAATCACTTCCTCAATGGGAAGGAACTGTTGCTGCTGAGCGAGAAACATGCTTCAGCACTTTTGTTCTGGGTCTCCATTTTACCCACCCTTTCAGTTCTCCGTGGTGTTTTGAATTTGTGAAACGTCACATTTGTTTAGGATTCTTTGACTGACATAGCTCCTGTCTAGCTTGAGCTTAATGTACCCTTTTAATTAGGGGTTCTGCTGTGACCACAGGCCCTCACCCATTGGAAGGGAAGAGCTGAGAGGGGAATCAGGGAAGGGGAGTGCTGGGTTACATGGTCGTCTCTTCCCTCCAGGCACACAAGGCAGGCAGCAGAGGCAAGCGATGTCCCTCGCTTGCTTTTCCTGAGCAGGGGAGTTGCAGCCTCCCTACTGACGCTAGCTGTGTTTTTTCAGGGATCCCTGCGGCCAATTATGTGATGACATATTGGTTTACTTGCCTCACGGCAATAAATAATGCATAACACAAATACCGTGCTGAGGGGGAGGCTGTAACCCAGCCCGATTCCCAGTGCTGAGCCCTGCAGCTGATCCCCTTCCCCACAGAGGCAGCCACTTGCAAGACCCATAGAGGCAGCCATGCTGGGGTAGGGGGGCCACTTCCCTATTTTGTGTTTCCTAATGTTGCCTTGAACACCTCTTGACCTTTTGGGGTTGGATTCATAAAACACAGCAGTCATGGCCTTATCCCTGCAATTTCTGCAAAATTATTAATCTGGGTTCACCTGGTGTTCCCACTGAAATCCTTATCAGTGTACAGAGGGACCAGCTCTGCCGCCATGGCCTTCCTGTGTGACCATCCCTTTGGCCACCTCTGATGCCCAGCAGGGCTGAAGGGGCCCTCCCACCATGCTGAGGCACCTGGGGTACATCCCACAAGTCAGGGAAAGATCTGCTGGCTGCACAGGGAGCTGTAAAGGACATCTGGAGGTTTTTGGTTACGGCATACTGTTACTGGGTCTGCAGAAGCGCCAGTGTGGCAAGTCCAGCTTAAGCTTGTCAGCCTTTAATTAGCTGAGCGAAGGAAACAATCGAAAAGGTCCTTGTGGTAACTGGGAGCCTGCCTGGAGCTAATCTCCTTCCCTATTGTGCTGCACAGATTCAGGCTGACCCACCCAAGGAGCAGCTCCCTGCTCCCACTTACTGGGGCAATCTCTCCAGCCCAGTCTTTCTTTCCTGTGAAAATAAAAAGGATATAGTCTTTCTTTGCAATATGTAAAAGGAAAAAAAAAAAATAAAACCAAGCCCCAAACTCTTCTAAACTAGCAACGGCATTTTTCCTTTCTGTAGGACAAATGCAGCCAGCCAAGGCATATGGTTTACCAATAAAATAAAGGTATTGTCACAGAAAAAGTGACATTAAAGCTGCTGTTCCCAACAAAAAGCCTAGTGTCTCTAATTACCTGCATGTACTTGCGTCACTGCTACATAAGCCACCCAAGAATTTCAAATATCAATATCCTTTGCCATATAAAATCCCTTTGTACACAATAGGACCATCAGGAAACATGAAGTAGCAGAGGCCTCCAGTATTTTGATCCAAGGGCAGGCAATGAGATGAGGGAAAGGTACATTTTCATCCCCCCCTCCTCCCAGTTTTCCATCAGCTTGTTTCCCTGTTAGATCTGGAGCAGTCCATAGCTCCCTCTGAAAATACAGATGACGTATGTAAATAACAGGCCATTCACCCCAAACTCTCTCCCACATTCACTCCCTATCGAAGGCACGTTGCTTTGCTCACCGGCAGGTGCAGAGGCTGGAGCTGGGCTGTTAGCAAGAATGCAGTGGGAAACACGTTATCCACAGCACAATGCCCTTGATAATATGGTGAGGACATTGATCTTAAGCTCCATTAAAGGACCCAGAGCACGAACAGGAAATGTTCGCATTCAAACATTTACTCTAGATAGCTGACTACACTATCTGAAGCACTTGCTTCTTAGTAACTATAAAAGCAGAGCGCTTGAGTACAAAAAAAGAGAATATGGTCCATAGCCTTAGTTCTGGTGTAGGCTGACTAAAAATCTGTGGTCGATTTTACATCAGGTTTACTGCAATCAGGTTCCAATAAGAGGGTAGCAGGATGCACAGTGTGCTGCCTTTCTTGCAGGGAAACCTTCTGGCCAGCCAAGCCAGCACTGGGTGCAGCTGTGGCAGCACTTGGGAAGGGGAAGAAGGAAGGAGAGGAGGAGGGTGCAGAGGGACTGCTCTGCATGCACCCGGCAGCTTGCAGGAGCAGGCTGCCACTCCTCTGCCTGGTTCCTGCCAGAGGTGTCTAAATCTTCATGCCACGAACAGCTGATGAAGCTTGCCTTTCAAGTCAGAAAACCAGGATTAACAAATCTAATGCAAGAGGTCGTGAGCAGACCCACATGGCTGCTGCTTGTTACTCCAATAATCTTTTACCTGTCTCATCTCCTGCTGACAGCATTTGGTTCCTGTTGTGGTCGTTGCTCTGTGAGCATTACGGAGGTTACCTCTGCCAAAAAAACACTATCACTTCTCCTTACCCTGGCCTTTCATTTCTCTCCCCAGGCTGTCCCCCTGTCTGTGCTGGCACTCGCATTTGAGAGGCAGCTGGGTGAAAGTGATGGAGGAACTTCTGGCCTAAGAAATAACCTTACCAAAAGAAAAAAGTTACTTTTTCATTGGGATCAATTAGCTGAGTCCCCATGCAGTGACAAAAATGCTTGTGCCAGTTCAGGGCAAGGGGAGCCATGGAGCAGAGGAGGGAGAGGACATGTTGCAGATACAGAGGCTGAAAGACAAGGGTGAACATTTTCTCAGCAGCAGTAACCACGTGTGTGCACGTAATGCCATGTCTGCACACACCCTGTTCTTCCCAACCACAGCGAGTCTGGGAGCAAGGAAACACACCAGAGACTGGCACCGTCTCACAGAGACCCTCTGGAGCTTTGGCAGATGGTTCCTCCAGGAGAGACACCCCCCGCCACCCTGTCATACCGTGACTATGCACCCCGCAGACTAGGCTGCACGCTTCTGAAGAGAGAAGTGTTGTCATTTAAAACATGATGCAGCTCTGTGAAAAACCAGCTTTCCAGGGGCACAAAGCCACTCGATTTTAGTCAAAAAACATTTTAAAGAAAACTTTGAAGTTTCTGATTTTGATTAAAGAATACAATAAATGGAGGGAGAATGTGTTCTTCAATATTTTCTTGACATAGGCTAAGTATAAGAGTATAAAAGGCAGTAAAAATGGTCATTTAAAGCAAATGTAAAGTTTTCAATCAACTCAAATGCAGTTTAACCTGTGGAAGCCAATTTCTTCATTTCTATGTTGGGTTTGGTCACTCACTTGCTTTCTTTTGTAGGAGGAGAAGCAAATAAATGGGCAATTGCTTAAAATTCAAGAAAGCATTCAGAACACCAAGTGCAGGCTGTGGCTCTACCAGGGATGGAGGAAAAGGGAGCAGAGAAAACCAAGATGGCCTCAGGAAAAGTAACAGTGTTTCCTGTTGGGCATCATTTTCTTCTGTACCCTTTCAGTCCTTTCCTCCTGAACAATCCATGTTTTAATTACTGTCAGGAGTGTCTTTTCCCTCCCAGCATGTTTCCAACCTGTGGGCCATAACCAGCACAACCAGAGACAGGGAATGAGCAAAAAGAAAGCCTTGCAAACAACTTACAGACATCCTCAAACCTGTGGAAAACCACAGAGGGGAGTCTGTAGATCCAGCACTGTTTTATTTTGAAACAGAAATGACTGAAGTCTTCCAAAGAATCTGCAAACACCCATCAAGAGTCACCTGGCACCTGGCTCTGCATTAAACCACAAGCATGCCCAGGTGCATCGTGTCCCACGGGCTCTGTGAGGCAGGTCGTGGCTGCACACAGACACCATTTCACTCTCGATCTTCCAGGAAACTTCACATTAGGGGCTTAGAGACTGCCAGGAAGATATGGTGCTGCCCTGTAATACACCGCCATTTGAGAACCCCCTGCCCATCTCCAGGTGTGTTTCAGATGTCACCTGGGAGCCTGTGGGCACAAAACATGAACCTTTGACCCATGGATTTGTTGCTCTTCTGTCCAAAATCAAGCCCTCTCTGAGGATACCAGGGTGTTGAATGCAGGCACATGCCCCATTCCCTTGCAAAACCCCTGGAAAGGGGCACCGATATGGGACAGGCCTGAGCAGGCGCACCTCACCCCAAAGGTGCCCTGCAGATTGCAGCGGTGGCTTCCTGGCCCGGCAAAAATGCTGCTTGTGGAGGGTGAGAGATTTTCAAAAGAGCAAAATTGCAGTTGGGAGTGCTGGGCTTGTTTTTTCGCTCCTCTTCACAACCTTGGACTGCCAAAATGCCGGAGGGGAGGCACCTTGGCCTTTCCCATTGTGGGGCTGGGTTATTTTTGTTGCTTTTTTTTTCTTGGGGGAGGGGGGGCTGGGTTATTTTTGTTGCTTTTTTCTTTTTTTTTTTTTCTGAGGGGGTGCCTTTTTTCTTTTTTCTAGGGTTTTTTGTTCTTTTTTGCCTGTTTTTTTCGTCTTATCGCCCCCCTCCCTTTTCTTTCTTCCTCCCCTCTCCCTTTGTTTTTCTCCCTTTCTCTTCTTTTTCGTCCCCCCCGCGCCCGCGGCACACGCGCGCCGCCTACCCCCCACCCCCCCGCCGGCGGCGCTCCGCGGCCCGCGCGGGCCCCCCGGGGGCCCCCCCCCCGGGGCGGGGCGGCCCGGGCGGCAGCAAATCAGCGGGGCCCGGGCCGCGCATAAGAAGGGCGGGCGGCAGCCGGCCCCGTCCCTCCCGGCGGCGGCAGGATGCACCATGAGGAGCTGGCGACCCTGCAGCGGCCCCGCTACGGCTGTGAGTGGGGTCGGGGGGGGGCGGGGGGGCCCCTTCAGGCCTTTTTTATTTTGGTTCCCCCTCCCTCGCCGGCATTACCGGCTTAATATTAAAAGAGGGGTTTGAGGGAAAATAAAACCCGCCCAGCAGACTCTGTTGCAGCGCGCAGCGCTCCGGCTTGTTCCAGGTTAGCTCGCAGAGATCTCCGGCTGGGTTTTGAACAGCTTTTCACGGGGCTGGGTTTTTTGTTGTTGTTGTTGGGAGCTGTAATTCTGCGTTGCAGCTTGGGAGTTCTCCGTTGGGCTAGCTCCTTTTAACTTTGTAGCTTGGTGTTATAGGTGTCGCTCTGGGTTGTAACTTTGTAATTTGAGATTGTAATTTAGAGCTTCGGGTTGTGACTTTGTAACCTTCGGAATTTCGGATTATAAAATTAAAACTTTTCTTTCTAATTTCATACCTTTGCTTAGAACTTTGTAACTTGCAACAATAACTGGGGCGAGGCGCGAAGCAGTGCAGGTACCGGGCATCTCTTTTCAGAGGAGGTGTATTTGCTTCCTAAACTGTATTTAAGAAAAGCCCTGAAGCGCCTTCCCCCCTCCTGCTGCAGGGCGGTCTCAGCACTGCTGCGCCGTGCTGGGATCCTGCACCGGGCTGTGCTTTCTGCCTGTTCCTGTGGGCAGAGCAGTGCGAGCCCTTGGCTTTGCCGTCCGCGTAAGAAACGCCTCTGATATTTCAGACGTTGCAAAATGTGAACATGCAAATTACTTGCAAAGCTTGCAACGATCCTGGCACCCTGTGGTCTGATGAGCAGCTTCCCAGGTCTTAGCATAGCAGCTTTGCTTAAAACCGGTTCTGAAACCTCTTTTTTGAAAGAAGTGCAAACACCCTTGACAGTATTAGGGGTCACCTCGCTTCCACCCAGGGTGGACAGACAAGGTGGCACCTGGGAGCAAGACCTTCAGCTTGGAGGATGCTGTGCCCTCTGTTGATGCTTGCCAGTTGGGGCTGTCATTCTGCCTGTAGGTTTCGTTTTTTATTTGCACTACTCAGTAGGTGGATGAGAGAATTTTTGAAGGTGTGTCCACTGTTGGCAGTACCCATAATGTTTTTTTGAGTGGTTACTGGCCACGTAGGCTGGGTGCTTATGATAGCATGTTAGCAAAGGTGAATATTTTGCTCATGAAGACAATCCCTCAGTCACCTTAGCTTGCTGTGCCGTTGCCCATGTGGTAGGGTGGTGTCTGGGCAGTGTGCTGCATGGTGCTCCAGGCCCAGGTTGGTCTCACCTGGCATGCAGAAACTCCTCAAATTTACATGGTGTGACCATCAGGCCACCAGCAACAAGGGCTTTACTGTGCAGATCTGGTCTGGCTGGTATCGAGACACATGAGCCTGGACATGTGGCACTTGCTAGTCTGTCATAAAGTCCAATATGATCAAAGGTGAGGCTTTGACTTAAAGGGCTCATCCTTTGTGCCTTGGTTCCTGCCTGGGCACTGAGGATGATTTACCTTATTGCCAGAGCTGCTCAGAGTATTCAAGAATGTTAGGCCTTATTTATTGTGGTGAAAGAATGGCCGCATTAAGGATGCTGAATATAGTTTTGAAGGTATCATCTGTCCTCTCAGTATTTGTGCTTTGCTATGATAGTTCAGAGCTCTTTGCTGCAGTGACCTGGGAGAAGTTGGTGTTCTGAGTTGTAGCCACTCTCCTGGTGTTTGGCTTCCTGTCCCAGGGACAGGAGCAGATGAGAGCATCCTTCTTGGCTTTTCTGATGCCATCTCCCCTCTGACCCATGCTGCCTGCTTTCTCAAGCTCCAGTGGCTATTTTGTCCTCTGAGTGAGAGGCTGTGGCTGATGTACCACAATGCATCCTCTTTTTCTTTTTAGGATGCTTTTTTTTTTTTTCTGCAGGAAACTTTGAGGTAACATTGCTTTCCAGAGACTGGGCAAAGACTCCTCAAATATGCTAGGCTGATGCCTATATTTAAAAAAAAAAAACACAAAAACCAAACAAACAAAAAAAACAAAACAAAAAAAAAACCAGACCAAAGAACTCATAGAGAACTTCATACACTGAAGAACAACCCATAGCCTTGCCTGTAATGGTACACAAGTGTGGGTCCATGTTTGGTTTTTAGCCTGTGTCTAGGAAACCAAATAAGCTTTATCTACACTGTATTTGCCTACCATTTGGGGAGAAGGGGAGAAGAAACATCTTAAAAAGCCAAAAAAAAGGAAAAAGTTCTCTAACTAGAAAACTTACACCAGTATTGTCTGAGCTCTCATGAAGCCCGTCATTAAGTTGTATGTTCTCTGTATAACTAGCACTGCACTTTGGATCACTGGCAAACAGTTCCCTACGTTGAACGCCACATCTATGCTGGATTTCCTAGAAGAGTTAATAAGTTGTCCAAATTGGCTATCAAATGGCTAAGACTCCTTGCTTTAGTGACCTAGTACTGTTTTAAACATTTAACTTAACTTGGACTTTGGACTTTGGCTTCAGGCTCCAGGCAGAGTTTGTGTGTTGCTCTGAAGAAGGCTAGCATTTTGTTATGATAGTTCTCTGCTAGGAAATATATGAAACAGTGTGTGGTTATCAGTAGCATTTCATTCCGATAACTGGAGAGGAACACATATGCAAATCTTGGCTACATTTTGTAGCCTGATGAATACCACTGGGGAAAAAAGTGTCCCTGGGCATAAGACCTCATAGCACAAAGTGACTAGCTGGGAAGACATATCCCTAACTTAAAAACTGGCTTTGCATTACAAGTTCTGCTGATGTATAAACTCAGAGACACACATCTAGAAAAAAATTCCGAGAGCTGATCATTTTAATCTTTAAAGTCAGGAAATAGCTGAATGAAACCAAACAAGGGGATACCTTTCTAGGTGGGTGCTAGTTCAGAATGAACATGGTTTGTGGAAGAAACAGGAGCTCAGAGCAGTCTTTCAGCCTTCTCTTCGCCTGTTAGGGCCAAAGTCTTGTGGCTTCCTGGATCACTTATTGAAGGGTGACTCCAACTCTGCATGCTGTCGATAGCTTCAAAAAGATGTGGAAGAGATTTCTGTTGGTGCTGCACTGAGTCTTTCAGATATTCCTGTCCAGCACCGACTCAGATGAGATCACACAAGTACAAGGAAGCAGTTTATGCAGCAGAAGCCACATTAACAGGCACACTGCAACCAAGTTTACGTAGCTGGCTTCCAGTCTGGCTACAGCTGTTGCCTGGTTTGTTTCTCAATCCCAGCGCAATCGGATGTAGAAGTTCAGAATTGCAGAGAACTGGGACTTGTATTACAACTTGAGGTATGAACCATTTTTACAACACAGATGCTTGGTACTGTTGAAGATCGGAAAGAGAAAAACTATAAATCTTGGGCGTGCCTCGCAGATCAAATGTGAAGTTTTGAACATAGGAAGACAGTGAATCAGGCAGCAGTGTATCTTTGAGAATGCTTTTTTCACTCTAGGTGTCCCTGAAACCCCTGTACAGAAATGAATACTTAAGTTTTGTAAGAAATGTCTGAATGGCCTCACCACACCTCCAGGAATGTAGTAAAGCTACGGTGAGTGAGGCCATGAGCATCTAGATTTGCAAAGGATTTCAGGTGTTTCCGTGCTCAGAGTAGCAGAATTAACGTACACCCCAGGTCCCTGTATACAGAGCAGGAGAGAAACTAGATGCTTCAGCATCATCAAACACATCCCTTGGAGACAAGCAGCTAAAGGAGTTGTCATCTTTCCTGCCAAAGCTGGAAAGCCAGCTTCACTGGGCATAGATGTGTAAATATGGGGGAAACTTGACATTGGTATCCAGTGACGAGGGCGTTGCTCGTGCTTCTGGCCCTGGCTCCCAGGACTGCTTCTGTTTGGCACTAGGAGCTGGGAGATGAGACAAATCAGCAGCATGAAGCTTTGTGCGGGAGAGCTGCCCTGCCTATGGAGACAGTTAGGGCAAACCTAAAGTGAAAACACAGCCTACGCCTCTCTATGAAACTGCACCTAGCTTCTTACTTCGGCAGGATGTGAAAGCTTGCAAAACAGTGGCTTTTCAAAAAGCGTTTAACTTTAGAAACTATAAATTTGTCTGCATGTCTATTAAGTGCAGGGAAACAAATGGCTATTTTTCAATTGAGGGGGGGGGTGGGGAATCTTTTGGTAAAAGTTCCATAGAATTTTTCTAAGTGAAAACAGATGGGATTTCTAAAGCTTAGGAAAAAAAAAAACACCAACAAACCACCCAACCAAACTTTACTGTATCCTATGCATATATATTCTTTTGGGCGTAAATTTCTGTAGTACTTGTGGCTTATGAGAATGCTTTTCTTTTTTTTTATTGATGGGTGTAATTTGGCAACCAAATACACTGTTTATCTCTTCCACCCTTTTGTAGGTTGCTAATAATTAAACTGCTGAATGAGAACTTGAAAAGTTTAACTGCTTTGTTTAACCAAGTGCACATAATTCATTTGGTGGGAGTGGTTCTCCGTGTGCTTTTTGTACAAAGCAGACTCATCTCCCCTGAAGTCTCTTGGTAAAGAAAGGACAGAACTGTTACAGCATGCTTAAAGCTACTTGAATGTTGTTGAAACAGGAAATACTAATATTGCACTGGAAACAGGATTTATAGCACGTGTGAATGTGCTAGATCAAGTCCAGTACTTGGGGCAGGGAATAGGAAGTATGCAGATCTGCAGCTCTCCTCCTCTGTTAAGTGGTGTTTCAGTTACGTAGTTGTTCTAGCTCAAGATTTCCTTAATACTGGTGCTGATTCAAGCTGACTATGATTTACTAGGAATAAAATTGCATGTAATGTGGGGAAAAAAAATGCCTGGCAGAGATAAGCAGGGCTGGTGGGTCATATTTCAGTGGGATGATAAGTGACTGCTCTCCTGTTCTCCACTTGCAGGAAATTATTAACCTGCTGTGTTTGCTTCACTTGTTCAGGCTGGCTTGGTGGTTTTTTGGAACAGGTATCCTTGAACTGCCGCACGTTGTGGAATGAAAGTGCAGGTGCTGGACAGGGGAGAGGCGATGCCCACCCCATCCTGGAGAAGCAGAATCAGGGAGGGCAAGGGCCATGTGCCCACACCCTGGGAAGGGGGGGCGAGCAGGGAGGAATGCCTGCTGTGGGTACCCTGTTTGCCCATCCTTGATGAGATGGGCTGGGACACGGGGAGCTGGGCCCTGCACAGCTCATTCATAGGTCAGCACTTCTTCCACCTCGGCGCTTGTGTTCACCTTGGGAAAGCACCGTGTCCTCTTTAGCCTGGTGCCAGCTGGGCTTTGAAGAGGGTTGTGTGCAGGACGCCTACTGCCTTGTCTTCGTAGCTGGGGCGAAAAGGGGCCTGCTGAGCACCTAGCACAGGGGCAGGTTTGTGCTGGTGACCAACAACTTGCCCCTGGCGCTGCCCCAGTTGTTTTTTGGCAGCTGCTATGGCACTGGCCAAGGGTACCCTGGGCCATAGTGGCGATGGGCTGGTGGGGCGGGCAGCGCCTGCAGGGTGCTCTGTGGTGGCCAAGGGCCTTGGTAAGGTGTCACAGTGGGCCATGTGGCAGGACAGGGCAGGCATGGGGACATGATCATCTCATGGAGGTCTTTGGAGGGGAGAAAAGGGATGCTTTGGTTTGGAGATCAGCTTCCCTGCTACACATTAAGGGAGACACAGAATCGAGTGGTGTTCATACAAACTCTGCACAGCTCCTAAATACCTTTTGAAATGCGTAAGCAAATAAACAGCCATTAAGAACCTGTGCTAGTGGCTGATTTCAGTGTTAAATTACTCATGTTGTTCAAATGAGTATGTACTAGCAAGAAACACTTACCTGGAGGAATCATGTCAGTTCTTTTTTATCACTTATTGCCCAAGTTAAGAGGTCAGCCAGGTATAAATTCTTCAGGAGTCAGATTCAAGGAACACCTTACAGCTCTGACTCACAACTGCTGGCAAACTGCTGCCAGCCCCTAAGAACCTGTTGCCCCAAGGTGTGGTGCCTGCCTTGCCTGCCCGCCAGGCTCCAAAGCTGGCAGAAACTACTGTCCTCATTCATCCCAGGTGCTTCTCTTGACTTGGGTGTATGAGGCTAAGCAGCCTGCAGTTTCAGCTAAAGTGGGTGATGAAGGATGTGGTCTCTGCCCACCCTCCCCTGTGGACTCTGACACGCCTCTTTCAAAGTACAGTAAAACTCTTGTGGCACCTAGCAGGGTATTTAAGCCAATTCTTACCAGGCTTCGAAGTCTGCTGAGAAATATGTAGTCATGCATGCTATCCATCCTCTACTGGCTGTTACTCCTGAAAATTAAGGGTATCCTCCTGCATTTGTGCTTGATTTGTAAAGCTGCTCAGCACACTGGTTATATTTGCAGGATTGGAGCCTCCCTGCTTCTAGGAGTACAGCACAGGTTAATCCAAGGGCAGTTGGAATGGAAATGCCCAAACTCTGTACAGAAATGTGCTTCACTAAGGCAACTACTCTTTCACAGAGTTGTAATGTCAAATTATAGGCCAGTAAATGTTTCACTTGTGTTTTTTAAAGGGGTGTTTCAAACCTGTTTTGGGGAATCATAGGTAAGTACAGGGGATATCTCTGTCTAATAGTCCAGTTGAAATTATTAGAAACAAGTTAAGAAGCTTGAAAACTAAACAAGGGCACAGGTTTGCTTTGCCAAAAACATGATCCTGTACCTAGGGCCATCTTCTTTCATGAGAGAAGCTGCTGTTTTTAACTGGTGTTAATTACATTGGGATCCCAGCTCACACCTTGCTGCAGACTGTTGAAACTGGTCAAGTTTCAGCAGCCCAAACTTGCTGAGGTGCCTTCAGCTGCTCCAGCAGGCTGCTGTGGTCGTCACCTCTTGCCAACCCTCATACGATGGCATGCACAAAGACCTAATCTGCCAGGAAGCTAATCTCTCCTTGCAGAGCTGATTTGCATTGCTGGATTTGCAGTCACTTCAGGCCCCTGCAGGGGCTGGCTGTAGATCTCACAGCTGTGCCTGCTGGCCCGAGGTAGGGGGGTGACTTTCTGGCCAGGTGGGACTGTGGCCGCCAGAAATTAAATGTGTTTAAATTGCTCTGGAACCACACCCTGAAGCTGTGGTTTCTCATGTGCTTTCAGTCAGCTCTGCTAGTGGAAGAAGCAACCTTGACTTCTTCCCTGGGATTATTTTTGGCTGGATTAGGTCCCCGGTCTGGCTCACAGCATGAAGCCGCAGGCAGGTCTGCCAACACGATGTAGTAGCTGGAGCAGGGATGAGCACAAGTGGTTGGGGAAATGGCAGGTCAAGCTTATTTAAGTTGCCTTATGCTGCACATATAGATCTGGAAAGTGTGTGTGTGGTGGGGCAGCACATGAGCGTGGACTGGGGCACACGGGCAGGAGCAGCATGTGTCACCATGGTGTCCCCTCGGGTGCCTCTGTTGCGGCACTGCTGCCGCCCCAGTGCCCTGCTGCCTGCCAGGGCTGGGGTTGTTCTCAGCTCTTCTGCCACCCAAGATGTTCCAAGTTACAGAAATGTTTTTGAGGGAATTTAATCTCTAGTGCTGTAATTTCATAAAGCTGTAAGCGTCAGTAATGGCACCACAATGTTCACCAGGCAATGCAGCAGCAGTAAGAAAATTGTACAAAACTGTCTAACTACTAGACTACTTGAACAAGAAAGAAAAATAAATGCTTTTTGTACATAAAGTAAGATTCAAGATGCTTTTCCAACCCTTTTCTGCTGCTAAAATTACTCTTGACTTTCAGGGCCTCAAAACCATAGGGATGAAATACGACTTGCGGTATGTGCTGCTTATTTCTGGGATTTTTAGTTTTTCAAGCCCAACTGATTTACCCAATCAATAGCTGGCTGGCCTCTGTTCAGTGGTAAACAAGTCTTAAATTCCATATGTTCTCAATACACTATCGCAGAATAAATAATGCACTGAAATATCAGCATGGATATGTGGTGGTGTAGCTGAAAAGGAACATGAAGGAGTCCTGGGGAGAGCAGGGATTATGTTTAGATGAATCTGGGACAGAGCTTTTACCAAGGAAAAATGGTTAGCTGTTTTTACAAAGCCAGGCACATAGTAAATGTGATTTTACTACATCTGAGCTCAGAAGTTGATTTGAATACTGCTTTTCAGGCCAAAGCAGAGCATTGATTTCTTCCCTGTGATTTAGTGGAGCCTGGGAGATGAACTAGCCTTGGTTTGGCATTTGAAGTTGCATGGCAGCTGAATGCTGAAGGTGGGTAGACAGCTTACCTGCAAAGATTGGACGTGACTGCCTGCTGCTTTGGATTTACATCACCTCTGACTGTAGTAATAATGTTTAACAAATGGGTTAGATTTGTCCAGAAAACCTACAGATTTTATCACATTTAAAGCAAGCTCCTTGCTTGTGGTCCAATTCCTATCGTCATACAGACCACAAGAAGTAAGACCACATGGTTTTGCTGAAGATTTCACTGATGTGAGTTATTTTAGAACAATATGAATCAAATTTCTTAGTATTGTGGGTAGTAACAGGCAAAACAAAGGCTGATGTTTCCTATAACACTGAACCATGGCAATAACACTCAGCAGTTTCCCCCTTTTTTTTTTTTGCTACACTTAAACAAAATTGAGTAGCTCCATAAATGTTTACAGAGGCTTCTGGTAAAAATAGAGGTAGATTTCCATAATATTCATCTGTATCCTTTTTCCTAAAACTGTGGTGGGAGGGTGGTGGCGGGTAGGCTGCTTCTGTCCAGGCTGCAAATGCTGCCCATTGACAGGCCTACCTGGACTCCCCAAAAGGGTGAAGAAATGAGCAGTTGAGTTTTTTGGGTTCCTACAGCAGTAGCAGAATTGGTCTGCACAAGCTTCTTGGGCACATTTGAGATGCAAATTTACATCTGATCAAGCTATCTCAATTTAATTTCCTCAAGTAATGAAATATAGACTTCCTTGGAAGTTGACCATTTGCATGAAAACTGTTACCAGTTAGATAGAAGTACTTTACTTGTGCTAACTCTTGACAAACTTTAGTGCACAGGCCAGGAGAAGAAGCAGAACTACTGCTGATGAACAAGGCTTGTTGTGACACTAGGTCTCTACAGAAATAGTTCCCTTATAGAAGAGGCATGGCAGACACTCACCTGGACAAGATACTGGTGATGGAGTAGCTATCTTTTCAGGCTGCTCTGCTCCCTGTGGCAGCTGTAAATACCTTATTATAAGGAGGCTGGCCATAGGGCACGAGCTGGAAACCAGGGCAAAGCTTGGAGGAATCATAGAATGTTTTGGTTTGGAAGGGACCCTGAGAGGTCATCTAGTCCAACCCCCCTGCAGTGAGCAAGGACACCACTAACTAGATCAGGTTGCTCAGAGCCCCGTCCAACCTGGTCTTGGAAGAACCACTACAAGTCCTAGCAGAAGTCTTGATTTTTGAAGCAGTGCTTCAACAAAGGAAACAGACTGCAGCTACACAAAAGATGATAAAAGTCAATGTTCGGCCCTTCAGGATGTGAATTTCCTTGTTGGGTAGGGACTTCAAAACTTGCAAACACATTGCTTAATTTGTTGTTAAATTTGTGCCTATTGCTTGTACTATGGTTGCCACAACAGTGACTGAAAGCTACTTACACTTCCTTTATTTTAGTGGTCTTGGTATTGTTATTTTGGGCAGAACACTTGTTTTGAGGTGTTTACACAATGCTTCCAAAATACTCCCGATATTTTATTCACAACTGATATTTAGTGTCATCACTGGAAATGGATTTAAGGCAGCAAGGCGGCTGTACTGTGGTCGGTACTTGCTGCATTAATCCAAACTTTTTACTTGTTGCAGCAGGCTAAGAAGTAGACACAAGCAAGTAACCTGAAAAATTAAGTTCTTCAGGACGAGATTGACAGAGTTTTATGTCAGTTTAGGGGAAATATGAATTTAGTAGAACTAATATAGTTATACTTAGAAATTTGTGATTGTATGATTTGGGTGAAAGCTTATCTTGGGAGCGCAGCTGTCAATGACTTGTTCTGGAAATGGAAGTACTCAGTTTATTGATAAGTTAGGAGGAACATCTGGCTCACTCTCTATCTGATGATTTTGCATTGATATGTACTATGGTAGATGTGTCATTGTCACTCAGAGCAGTTTTGACTCTCAATGTTTAGGTACTGGATGTACTGAATGAAAGGGTGGAGGGTTTGTCTGCTCTTTTCAAACTTTGCTCAAAGGTCTGTGATTAGACACTTAAATCTTTTGTGCTTTTGATCTCTCCTATGATTCTAGCTCCTGATGATGAAGGAAAAAAAAAATAATTCTTATTACTGGGTATATATGTAAATGAGAAATAAGGGCTGGAGTTGTCCAGAAGCAGTGTGGGCAGTTGCCCCACAAGCAATGTCTGCCTGCCTGTGTGGTGTGCTCCTGAAGTGACCTGACAGGGAGCACTGGGAGGAGGTTACCCCTGGAGCCAGCGATGCCAGCTCCAATAACTCTGCAAGTACTTCCTTGCCAACTGTGGAGTGGAGGCAGCCAAGCTGGCTTCAGGTGATAACTGAGGTCATTGCTGACATGGGACCACCTCTGAACTGATTACCTGCATGGACACACAGAGTTTGCCTTCTTCCTGCAAGAGCACGTCACCTCACCCATGAAACAGGAACAAAGAAGGTGCATCTCCATCCCCTGTGCCTTCCTGCACCTGTGTGGACCAGTCCAGCTGGCAAGGCTAAGAGGTTGTAGGGTGAGATACTAGCTTGTGAGCCTGGATCTCCATCCTTTTTTTTTTTTTTGTGGTTCCTGCTTGTGTGGGGCCATCTCAGCTGCAGAAACAGCTGCTGAGTTCACAGCAGTTTTGGGAGTTGTTTCACAAGCAGCTCAATTGCCTTCCCATGGAAGTCAACAGTGTTGGAGGGAACCGCCATGGCTCTGTTCACTCTCTGCCTCTGGGTGCCCAAAGTGCTCATCACCTAAACTTATCATATCTGTGTGTTGGTGTTCTGCATCATATAGTATAGTCTGTCTATGTTCTTGAGAATTTTAAGCCATTTTTTGTATTATGTTCAATCTTATTCTATGGGCCTGTAGGTGCAAACTGAATTTGCAGATGTATTATCCCTAATGCTTAATGTTTGGTTTTTTTCCTCCCCACTAAGATTAAAAAAAGCCATTGTGCCTGTAAATCAAAGAATTTGAATTACAAACTTCAAAGGTATTTTGACTATAATAATTATTTAGGCATGAAAAGCAAGACAGAGGGAAATGTGTTGTCCAAGTTTAAGGCTGTAAACCTCATGGCATGCACACTTTTCTTTCTTATTGACATGCTTGTGTTTGCATCTTGAAGGAAAAATGTGCTGCAAAATTTCACGTGTCTTCTGGAGCTGCTTTTAGAAGCAGATGATTTGTTCAGACCTCGGTAGAAGAAGGGCTCTGCAACAGACTGCCTGGGGAAGGAGCAGGGAGTGATGAATTGTCAAAGGAAGAATTAAGAACAGATGTCAGGGCTGAGGGTTTCCACACAGCAGTCTTTCTCATGGTGATTTCAAATTTACTCAGTGCTTAAGTGATGCTCTTGCTCATGGCTTTTCCTAGAGGGGTGCTTCAGTCCTCCTGGGTCTTATGGTTCAGGCCCCGAGACTTATGTAGCTCTTGTCTGAGTTACTCAGTGGCACTCAAACACAGCTTTCTCCTCAGGTTCTCTTTGTCTTTCATTCCAGTGTTCTTGCTTGTCATCCTCCTTTTCTGTTCCTTAAGCTCACCTTACCACATTTCTTCCCACTGGTTACTGTGAGTTTGCTGGTGGGAAGCTTTTTGATGTCAGCTCCCATTGATATGAATATTGAATCCATTTGGCAAGTGTTCCTTCCCAAACAATATCGTGCTGGACTTTTTTCAGGAGGTGTGAGGGGCTCTTCCCTTCTCCTGTCTCACTTCTCCCATCCCTCTTGTTCTTGTCTTCCTCCTTTATCACAGCCAAAAGTAGCCTCCAGGTAGTAGGGGTTTACTACCAGTGTATCTATAAATCACTGTTCTGGTCTTCTACTGTAATGCAGATGAGCTTTTTGACATTTTCAAGATTGAAAAATAAATCAGACAAGGTTCCGATCCAAAAATCCTGTGCAGCATTCGCAGGGCATTGTCTTAATTGATTAGTGTTTAAATGGCCATCAGTCTTCTGAATTTCTACCAGAGAATACCAACAGGCAAACTAGTGGAAGTCCAAAAACCCCAGTGTTATGTTCTTCCTTCTGGACTTCCACTAGTTTGCCTTTTGGTGAAGCATTAGTGGCTCTTGTCAGATGTGCTTAGGTGCTTCAGTTCCTAGGGTCTCCCTTTGCCACAGTAAGCCTTGTACTTTATTCTGGTCCTGAGTGTTGGCTCAGATGCCTCAAGCAACTTAATTAGGGTGATCTTAGCTGCTGTTTGCGCAGCAGAGGATCTAAATTGGCAGCAGTAGGAGTGCGATAGAGCCGTGTGTCAACATGAACGTGTGCGAACAGATGAGGGGCGGGCAAACCTGAATTTGGGTTTCCTGCTGCCACCGTGATGAGTGTGGTCTGTGCCCCTGCCCTTCCTCCCGATGGTCTCCAGCCCCTATTTCCTGTTCTTCTACTCCACTTCTGCAAGTGGCTTTCTGCCCCATGCTTGATCCGCACGTGTTTATGGGTGGGGTTGTGGACACAGGCAGTGGTGGTGTGACTACATATAATGAAAGCTGCCTTTGGGGTTCAGCAGAATGCTGCAGGCACGTCTCCTTTTGCTGTTAGCTTGTGTCTTTGCTTCCAGCTCCTTGTGTAGGGATGAATGCCTTTCGGATGAGCTTTTCACCCTTTTTAGGTAATCTTCAAAATATTTTATCCTCCACAAGTCACTCCTTTTTTGTAGGTGTGTGTATGTGTTTGACTTTATTAATATACCTGCAGTTCTTTTCAGAGAAAAATGAAATACGAGCTTTCTAATGTTAGAAATAAATGTGATGGCATTTGTAGGCAAGAGACTTGGAATTTTTCTTCTGACTAAACCAAATTACAGGGTTGATACTGAGGCATGCTATAGATGTTAATATTTTTCTATGTCTTTCATAGTTGAGTAGTCTATTTTATTAGCCTGGCAATATTAAAATGTCCTTTTCATTATTTCATTTACATTCTGCTTGTGTTAAGTTGAACTGAGGTCACAGTAAGTAAAATGTAAGGAAATGGAATCCATATGGTAAAATTTTGGCTCTTTTATTGAAGATTATTAATGTATATTGCTAATAAAAAGGAAACAGGTTAAAGTCATTCCAGTGAAATGAACGGAGCAAATGGTAAATGTGTCAAAATACATGGAATTCAAATCACAAGGTCTTTATTTAAGAAAGCAGTGAACATATAAAGCTGATAGAGGAACTTTTCATGCTTTACTGTTTGTTTCCTCATGAATTAACCTCTGGAGAAGGAAAGCCTGTTAGAAATTCCTGCTAGAGTGAGCAATATTATTTTGAATGCCTCAAGCCTCCAGTGATGTGCTAATTTGACCAACCAGCCTTTTCAAAAAATTGCTTTCTTTTAAAGTAATTCTTGCTGTAAGCATGGGGAAACTAAGCAAACCTTCCAACCAGACAGATTCCTTAACAGTGTAGCCTTTTCCAAGCTGTGTTCAAGCTTGGCTATGTTAATGGCTTTTGGACAAGGTAGGTGGAGATAGGTTGGCCTGTAAGAGAAATAAATAATAGTAACTGGTGTTCACTGCCTCTTCAGGATCCATCAGTTTGAGTGCTTCCTTAGGCTTGCAAATTTTTCAGGAACATAAACTGAAGGTTTATTAGCAAAGAGTTTTAAGTTCAACTGGGTAGTCCACAGAAAGGAGCTAGAATTTTAAAGCACCTGAATCTTGGCGAAACCTGTTCTGCCTTGAGGTGACTAGCTAGCAAAATATGCAAAGATAAACAGGTTACAATTTTATTTAGGAGCTTCATGAAGTATTGCTGGAAACAGTGGGACTGGCAGTTGAATGTAGGTGGAAGTGTTTGGGCAATAGGCTAATAAATTGCATTTCATGTTTGTAATTGTAGATGGCAACATCTGAAGCTGACCGAAATTGTTTGGAGCTGGTTTTCATATACTTCCTTCAGCTCCATAACTGTCTCCTTGTTCTTCCAAACATACAGAAGAATTATACTGAAGTTAAGATAAAATGAACAATGTTGTTTTTCTGCACAACGTTAAAGGACTCTACTAGTAAAGAGGTGGCCATGCTCTGGTATGATTATACAATAAGATAATGTCAGAACTACTTAATGTCTTTTAATGTTTCCTCTACTAAAATCTCACTTGATGGTGCTGTAGAAAGCCTGAGGTTTAAAAGTAGAGTAAAAGACGTGTATACCTATAAGCAGAAAAATGAATGTTAAACGTTAAACGTTCTGGTGGTGCATGTGGTTACTTGCTGAATGCCAAAGCTATCTTGTGTCTTTGTGGTTAAACGAGACTTTTTCTAACCTTTGTGGGAATTTGAGTATCTTGAGACATGTCTGAGGAGTCCTTGTGCCATAGCTGGTTCTTGACAGACTGTGAAATCAAGCAGTTTTGACGCTTGGCTACAGGAGACAGGCTGTGGTTGCTGTTGCATCACCGTCCCCTTGGTATGGTAGTCCTAATGTCCATGTATTTTAATAGTGCTTAGTCTCTGTAAATGGATGTGGTTGGACTTGTGGTAGCAGACACATAAGACTGAAATAAGGCCTTTTTCAAGGAAATGAGGGGAGGAGGACTCGGGAGAGTGAATGCACAGGAGTGAGGCTCAATGAGAAAGCTCGAGGGAAAGACCGGTTTAAGCAAACATTATTAATTTTACATCAGGATGTGTTTTACTGGACTTCTGTTGTCAACACTCCCATGCTAATGGTGTTTGTTTGTTTTCCCTGTTTGTGCAGTGTCTGGCAGTGAGATCTGGTCCAGAACAGTGGCCCTGTAGATCCTGTGTGATCCTTGTGAGAGTGGATAATGTCTGTCTGCTGGCCAGAAGATGCATGTGTATTTCTGTATGAAAAACTGAGCCTGCAGGCTTCAGACAAAGTAATAACTAGATTACAAGAGGCATATCCATTTTTTAAGGGAGGGGGAGAGTAGTTCAATGTTGGGAAAACTTGAAAAATGCCGTATCCGAAGAGCCTCATAATTTAATAAAGTGTACTGGTCTACTATCTCCAGTGAGTCCACCCTCCAAATTCACAGCTGTGGTATCTTTTTGAGTGATTGCAGTGTTTGCCTTTGTCCAGAACCCTTTCTTGGAGCAAATGTTCAGGGAATGGACAGAATTCCCTTAACTAAAGCCACAGAAAAAGGCTCAGGCCATCTGGTTTTATTGTTGTGGGACATGCGCTAGCCGCTTGTGACTGTGCTCTTTGACAGAAGAAGTCTATAGAAAGAAAGCTGTTTTGATCAGAGCTTTAAATTTTTCGTCCAAAGATAAATGTCTTCTGGCATAACAATAGACTTGTAGGTACTAAATACCTTAATAACAGAACACTTGTAATAGGTGTTTGGTGCTGTAAAGCCATTTTTTCTTAGTAGCCTACTGAATGATCTCTGTTCACATAAAGTTGGCATATTTTCTTCTGCATACTTAATAAACTGTTGCATTAGATACCCGAGGGAGTATTGGGCATATTGGGAGTGGAGGCTTGGGAAGGCACTCCTTCTGCCTCTGTAGCTTTGAGCAGTGTTTTCCTGGTACCTATACCTGTAATCCTGTTCACATATTTTCCAGCTGCCTGGCAGTGCTGTAAGCTCCTGCCCCATTGCTGTGAGGGCAGCTCAGGTAGCAGCAAGCCTGGCTCAGAGCATTGCCAGCTCAGACCTGCTCCGGTGAGGGGGGGTTGGCTGGTGCTGTGTTGGTGCAGTAGTAGCACCTGAATTGCCAATCTAGGAGTGACCGCAGAGCTGAACTGCCCTGGGCAGGCACTCCTGGGGTGCTGGGTACCTGAAAGTACAAATTTTACTAGGAAGAAAATATGGCACTGAATTTACTGACCTCTTTCACACTAGGACAAAATACTTACATGCTCTCATAGAAGGTTTTATTCGCCTTGACCATCT
This sequence comes from Gorsachius magnificus, assembly GCA_034008185.1. NCBI lineage: Eukaryota > Metazoa > Chordata > Aves > Pelecaniformes > Ardeidae > Gorsachius > Gorsachius magnificus. The sequence continues at coordinate 70,769,721 of CM067109.1, forward strand.
CAAATGCAACTAGCTTTTTCTTGAAACTGCAGCATTGAAGTGTGATGGCAAATGCTCCACGTTCACAGCTTGTCCTCATGGTACAGGCAGACATAAATGGGATACTGCCCAGAGCCTGTTGTACTGGGCTCAGCTTTCACCGGGGCTGGCTATGGCCAGCAAAGTGTCAGTCAAAAGTTTTTGTGCAAGAGGGGCTCAGCTTTTGTTTTTGTGTTTTCAGCTGTTACAGCATGGCTCAGTTAAATGCTTTTCAGTGTGCTAATACTGGGGATGTGGGGTTGGGCCCGGGTGGAGGAGGCAGGAAGGTATGGCAGGGGGAGGGGGGGGGAAGATATGCAGAATTTGCAGAATTTCTCACTGGTGGACTGGAGCACTGTCATGTCTTGCCTGCTGCATGGCCAGGATGGCACACAGCTAGGACTACCAAATGTGGTTTAGCTAATGTTTAATTCAAATACTTTGATGAAAATCTTTTATTCCAGCATTTTACAGTATTCACTCATGTATCTCCTTTCTTCTCCCTCAATCCTGACTTTACAAATTCTTTTCTGTCACCGTAAGAAGATTTTGTTCTTTTTGTCCTCTGTTATGTCCTGTGTATTGAGCTTTGCTGTTGTGGTGCCGAAAGAGCCGCCCTCCTCCTTGCTCACGTCTCACTTTCCATGGGAAAAAGTCTTGGGTAGCAGGAAATTGAGGGGGATTGGCCCTGGGAAATAAAAGCCTCTGTTCCTTTCTTTGCCTTTTTAGTATAAGAAGTCTTTTGGTATGTCTGTGGCAAATGCCTTATTAAAGGTTCTGCCTGCTAGAAGCAGCCACGTGCTGCTCTTGAGCTATTGCAGATAGTCATGTCTGAGTGCAAATGAATGACCAGGAAGCCTTAAATGCTGCTATAGGTTTTGCTGCATTTTTTTTCCAGCCTCAGTTTTTTAAGATGGCAAAAACTGTCTGTTTGGGGAATCATTATCCCTGAATAACTTAGATTTATGCCTTGTAAAGGGTTCTATACATTTGCATTCAGAAATTAAAACAAATGTTAGTTTTCCTTGCATGCTCTTTGACTACGTATTATAGAAGTTTCAAGTTTAGCTTCATTTAAAAATATAATCCATGGATCTGTGGGCTCATTTGAAAATTGTTGTGAATTAGACCTGTAAAACACCTCTTATTTAATGTCACCTCAAGTATAAACATACTAATGGGAGAGATCTGGTAAGCTCAGTGTTGATGTGGATTATCTCTGTGACCCTGGGACCTCCAAAATCCTTATGGTTGTGATAAGAGGGCTAATTCTGAATTTGGGCAACATTCACACAGCGTAATTGTTCTTAAAATTCTTGTGTAAACTGAGCATATCTTATGTGAACCTGAAGTTTGGAATCTCTTTCCAGACACTGTTAGTAAGGTCATGTCTCCAGCGGCTCTTGCACACCTCGTCTGATTACTAGTTCCAGTAATTATATTGCAGCTTCAGAAGTGGTGGCCCTATTTCTGAAGACTTAGTCAAATCCAGAAGGTTGAAATGTTTTTATGTTGTTTTCTAATTCTGAGTCAGACTCAGTAAGTGCTGCTTGTGTCATGTTGACTCTAGGCACATGGAGTGCCTTGGTTGTGTTGGCAGCCCTGTGGTCAGCGAGCTGACAGACCTCCAAGTATTTGCCAACAACTGGAGTGGCTGTCTTGGATCAGGGCACATCAGAAAGTTGCTGTAATCCATAACCAAACCCCAAACATCCACTAGTCCTAGCTACTGCCTTCCGTATTCTGCTTTCTTCTGCGATGGTGGTACACAGGACAAATATTTCAGACAAAGAAGAGGGTGGATGTAAGTGCAATACATCAGCTGAAGGGAGGTGCTCAAGACTCAGTTTTTAAACACTTTAAACCTAGTAAGCAGAATTATTTTTGAGAGAAATATATGAAATGAGAATATGGAAGTTGCTGGTAGAATGTGACTTTATTTCCATCAAATGAGTTGTGGGAAGAATTTACTTAGACAATTGTTGCATCACACTGAGTGACAGAATAAGTCTGTTCTCATGTTTGTTCAAAATTAGGTGTGGAAATTTAAGCTTTAGTACTGCTCCCTGCTCCCATGCAGTGTTTCCTATACAATTTTTCTTTAGTGTTTTTCCATGAAGGAATATCTGTAATGAGGGAACTTGGTGTCTTAGCATACATGCTTTGTATGGCTGTGGCCTAACAGGGTGGCAACATCTAAAATTAATTGAAATGGAGAACTTCCAGGCTAGCTACACTGGCATCTCATTAGTTTTTGTAGTAGTCCAGACATACTCTTAACATTCACTCCTTGAGGGAATAGTTGGTATTTTTCCTCTTAATTCCAAATCAAAAGTCACAAAACTGATGAACTGAATCATAAGATGTTATGTTTAGATGCCTTTTTTCCTGCATAGCTTCTCTGTAATGTGCTTGTGCCTTGTTCTGTGGCATTTGGATCTTTACAGCTGCAACATTTTGAGTTTGTCTGGATCTTGCTTGGCCTTACTAGTGCACTGGAGGTCTTCAGGTGAAGCCCAGCCCCGTAACATCCTTTATCACAGCACTCTTCCCTCGTGAGTTGAGCACTATCAAGAAGTTACTGATATAGCAGAGATATGTTTATTCTGTCATCAGTCTCCCAGTCTTCTGACTAACACTTCCCCTGTTAGACAGAGAAACTGAGATTTCTGTCTTCAAACCAAGCTCCTTTGTGTGTTGAACTTGATGTGGCTGGACTGATGGATGCACTCACAGTGTGTTTGTCTGAAGTTGTGGAAAGCTATATGCAGGTCTCTAGTCAAAGAATGAAGCCTTTGCCAAAATATATTGTGGTAGACTAGACTTTAGGGACCCAAGTATTCAAAGTAGTTTCCTCTGCAGCTGGGGCCACCTCTACACTGCAGGTTGTCACTGCTGTTTCTAAAAGCATCTGTAACTACTTACTTGATGGGATATCACTGTTGCTTTGAAGCCAGTATGTGCTGGACAGGGAAAGAGTGTAATCAGTCTTATCAGAAGATGGTGTTGCAAGAGACTCCTCCCAGCATAAGCACAGTAGGTGTTGGCACTCCTTGTGCTCTGCCTTTTTGGTGCTTGGATATTCATCCCAAAAACAGATGCTTTGGCCCTGGCAGGAAAGAAGCCTAATTTATTACCAGTGAGCTGCTGATACAGTCTCTCATCTAGAAAGGACCCAGGTTTTCCACTTTTCCAGTGTCTCCGAGCTACTTGTTCTTGCCTCTTGCCCTTTTCCCTCATTGTTGGAGGGTTTACTAAGCAGAACAACTATTACAATCCCATAATATCTGTCAGTGGCTTCATCCACCCTCTTAATCAACAATTGCAAATCATTTTAATGAGGGATTTGAGGCTGGCAAGGGCTGCTCAATCTGGGATGTCCTTGTTGAGGATGGGAGGGACCTGTGGATGTGTAGATCCAGGACTAGATTGTAAAGCATTAGTGTTTTTCACGTAAATTCCTAGACTGATATTATCAAATGGATTGTGTGGTTTTCTTACTCCTCCTTTCAGACAAGTGGCCTTTTTTGCTGCTTTGCTTATGGCTGTGGTGAGTTGTGTTTGGAGGGCAGGAGTAAATGGCTGTTTAATGAGCTAAGAAGAGCAGGGCATGGCAGCTGTGTCACGGGGGACAAAGGCTTGGTCCAGTATCGGCTGTCCCATCCTGGCTGAGAGGGCTGTAGCCCACTTGAATGGTCAGCTGGGCTCCTCTGATGGCACTTGTCTTCATCTGTGGGGCTTTCATAGCTGAGGGAGAGTGATGATGTTTGAAAAGTGGCCCTAGAGCTCAATGTCACAAGTAATAAAGTGATATGATAAACTTCAGTGTGGTGGCTCATCACTACTTCTCCCTCACTCTGGGGAGCCAAGACACCTCTGCAGCAGAGGAGCTGTGTCAGGGAGCGGGAACAGCTTGTCCTGGACCTGATGATGGTGGCATGGGCAAGAGCAGCAGTAGGGTAGCCTCCACAGCCAGTTTGCCAGGCTGAGTGTTTTACCACTTGCATCTCAAATTTGCTTCCAAATTAATACTGTGGTTCATAGCAAGTGAATAACCTGGTTACAGTGTCTGAGAGCTCATTTTAGAGTGAGTTACACTTATTGGAACTACCAGACTTAAAAGGGACTAGGAGCAAGACACGTATTTGTTTTATCGGTGTACGAAACTTCTGGGTAATTAGGAAGAGCCTTCTTAAAAGCAAAGGAAGATGAGAGATATCAATGCTCACGGTGATTAAAACTGAAACTACAAAGCTTAAAGCAGCCATATGATACGTTGACAGATGTGTGGTATCATCAGTCCAAAATGTGGGTGAGTAGTGTAATTTCTTTTGTGTCCTTAGTAAATGCATGTGGGATCATTTCTGTGCTGGGGTTTTTTTTTTGAGGTAAAACTTTCAAAGCATGCATGTACTTGTACTCCTTCTTGCTTTATTATAGTGACTTTTAATTGAGTTGCCTCTATCAGCTACTGGAAGGTGTTTACCCACTACATGAGGCAGCTGCATCAGGAAATGTTGAAAACTTGCTCATGACATGCACAATCTGTGTGGCAGTTGAACTAAAAAAGCATCTCACAGTGCATTTGAAGAGGAGAGGGGCCTGTGGTTTCTTTACTGAGGATGCATCTTGTTCTCAGCTAACCAGCTCATGGCCTGCAGCAGAAAGTGGCTGGCCCAGCCCTGAGTTTCCGTCCCCTCCCTTGTGCCTGCACCAGCGTGCCCACAAGTGTGCAGTGTCTCAGATCAGGGACCTGATCTTCCTAGAAGCAAGTCTTTTCATAGCCATCACTCTTCAGCGAGGGCTGCCCCTTGTCCTGGTTCCCTGATGCAGCTGCAAGATTGCCAGCTCTGACACGAGAGGTGATGGGAGTACGTGGCTGGGAAACATGAGGGAGGGCAGGGCCAGCTCTTTTAGCAGCCACAAACAGGGTGTCATTTTGGTAACTGGTTTATGATGAAGGCTGTTTCCAAAAGCCTCACATTCTGTGATTGAAACTCAGCCAGAAGTTAGCACTACTGTACGGTCCTTCAGGTTCATTGCTAGAAACATTTGGAAGAATTGCAGATTTGTTCAGAGACCCTCTGTACCCTACAAAGGGTAAGACCAGTCATGGTGAGTAGTTGTTAATAATCAGGGTTATTTGCAGCCAGAGATGTGCACAGTCATCCTTAATAGGCTGGGAGAGTGCTTTTATGGGAGGTGATGTGGTTGCAGCAGTAAGTAGGAGTGTGAATACCGCAGCTTGTTCATTTGATTTACAGCTCTCATCAGCCCTGTCAGTGGGAGGCAGCTCGGTCTGTCACAGGTTGCTGAAGCTGCAGCTAGTCCCCAAGTTGCCTTTAAGATACCTCTGCAGTGCACTGTGGTCTTCAGCTCTACTGCCAAGGCTTTGCTTAGTACTGGGCGGCTCCACCGCTGCTCACTCCAAGCTTCCACTTGCGAGTCCTCAGATTCTTCTGAGGAAGTGTAAGCTGAAATTCTGCTGGGTCCCAGCCTCAGCCCCATTTGTTTGAGTGCTCCATCCTGCCCCCAAACCAGGTGATGGGCAAAGAGCAATACGTGCTTGAGTTTGAGCAAGTGAAACTTGAGGAATTCACCATACAGAGAACAGTGTCTTCTTGGTGACCTAAATATCTTTGTGCACCATGCTATAAAAGGCCCCTTTTGAGGAGGAGGGATGACTATTTTAATTTATCTTCTGCAGTAATTTGCCTAGGTTCTCAGTAAAATTGCTCTAAGAATCACCCCTAGTATGTAACTTGATATGGGTTTCTGTTTGCAGCTATTGTGGATGATGAAAGGCTTTCAGCGGAGGAAATGGATGAGAGGAGGCGTCAGAACATTGCTTATGAATATCTGTGCCACTTAGAAGAAGCAAAAAGGTAAGTAAATGCAAACACACTTATACCTGGCCTTTATATACAGAAGTTCAGATCTGTTGTGTTCTTGAGCATTGTAACCTTTAACTCAATTTCTTGAATTACTTGGATTAACTTAACATTGGAATTTTATAGCATTCAGTATGAGAAAGTAATGCCCAATGTGAAAAGTTTAATTCAAAGAAGGATTTGGAAGTAATCAAGACAGTCTCCTCACAGTTACTGCGGTAAACACCTTCAGTGAAAGTAGGGGCTGGGTACAAAAACCTAAGGCTGTCATTTTGTGAGAAGCTGAGTCAGGCCTATGTGACTAATGAGGGAAGTTCTTTTTGTTCCTGGCTGTGTGGTCATGCTCCCTTCTTGGTGCTAGTGCTTCTGGGGCAACTCAGATTGCTAAAATGACAGAAAATCACCTGAGCTCTTGCTGGATTAATGACCCATATCATCTCAGTGTTTCAACGGTAAGGGAGGCAGGGCAGTAAGATAACCTGGACTCTGCTCTTCCTTCAGTTCCTCTAACCCATTGGTCAGGAGTACTCATCTCTTGAAGCAACAACCTGTGAAGAAGCACTGCAAGTGCACAGGGATTTTATCACCTTTGTGCAAATGTACTGTGCTATGTACACTTCATTCTCAAAACAAGTATTCAACAATATTTTCATAATCACTGAGCTAGGAAACAAGGTGCAGCATCCTTGCGCTTTTCGAGTAGCTTGAAGTGCTGTTATTATTGTATGTAAAAACATTGTGCATTCAGTCTGGTGAGAATTTTTCAAAGATGCCTGTTGTACTCAATCTATTGCCCTGGGCACCACGTCAGTCTATTGCCCTGGGCACCACTGGTAAGTGTCTTGCTTCTGCTTTGTATTTGTTGATGACGGTATTTTTAGTCCTAAACTTTAGTTGGATGACTTTCCTAAGAATTTATGTAGAGAAAAGAAAACTCTGATTAGTAGTGCAAGCTGGGAAACCTCAGTGCAATGACAAACCATAGGATCTTTAGAATGGAGTACCAGTGTACTTCAGTCAAGAATCAACCTGGGCTTTGTTTCTGCACTGTTCCCCTCTCCATCACTGTGTGGCACTGACGGTTACCTATTTAGCAGCTGTGGGGCAGCTAGCTGCCAATGATCTTGTCCTAGGGATGTTGTTACAAAAATCAGCCATTCTTACTTCCTTTTCACTATGCTGTCCCGTTTGCTGTAGCAAACATTGCCTCCTTTGCTCTTTCTTCCTCTTTCCACTGCAGAGTGAATGCCCATTCCCGTATTTAAGATGGCAAGCGTCTTAATGCTGCCAGAGAGGACTGTTCTGCTCTGCACACTCTTGTTGCTTCCATCGTAGCAGTTGCAAGAGATTGCCCGTGGTCAGCTGAGTCAGCTCTCTATGCTAGCAGGAAATTCATAGCTCTTTTGCTGAGTTAGTTTTCTAGTGGTTTAACGAGCTGACTAGTCTGATCAAGGGGTCAGAGGAGAATCAGTGCTGGCAAGAGGAGGGTGATGGGTTGCAGCCACAGGCTTGAGAGAGGGGAGTGAGCAGGTCTCCACCTTGCTTGTTGAGGGGTTAGATCAGCCTCCACCACCTCAGGAAACCTCAGCGAGTCAAGCTTTGATTTTACTCAAGGTTCCTCCTTGGTTTGTTGCAACTCACCTACCTGTCAGCTTCTGGCATGATAGGAATAACAATTAATCTCCAAATCCAGCCTTTTCTATTCTATTACTGTTATTACTAATTTATCTTCTTGGCTTTTTTCACCCTCCTCCCTTGCCAGGGCTACTTATTACTTTGAACTCAAGTCCTCTAGCTTGTTTGAAGCACCTCCCTTGATATTTCACAAGGAAATGTAAAGTTATTTTTACAATTAATGACTTAAATTAGAATTTGTGATGAATAACCCCTCCTCTTCCTTGTATTTATTTTCATACAGGTTCATGCTATTAGAAGTTTTCTAGAAGAAATACTTGTTTAGATCTGCCATCAGGTGAATAGTCACTCCCAGGGTTGTTAGGTATCTGGAAGCATTTCTGGATCTCAATTTGGAAAACTGGAACTTACTGGTAATGTCTGTGGCCAATGCTTGCTACTGCATGAGGTGGGGGTGAGCAAAGGTGTATGGCTGCATTCTCTTCAGCCCCAACCTGGCAAAACAGCAGCACGAGAAAATGCCATATGTCTTCTCACTGTACAGTTATTGCCCTTTCTATGTGTTTGATCAAGGGTGAAACATGTTGACATGCTGTCTCTGTTCTGTACTTGCACAGTTATAGCATTTTCTTTGTCACAACAGAGCCTGAATGGATCTGGGGACTCTGGAAATCGAGATAGCAGCCTTGGAGAGAGCAATGGGGTTGTAATTCAAACCAGAGCAAAATGAGACCAGCACAAGCTTGGGAGGCTTGGGTGTTGGGCACAGGTTATCTCGACAGCAGGTCGTGAGCCGTGCTGGGGGTGCAGTTTTGCAGGCAGCGCCAGCTGATGGATCAGCTTTTGCTGCTGCTGAATGGAGGGGTCCCAGCTGGGCACTCACCCCTGCTCCTCAGTGCTAGACCAGCCCTCTTGGGAGGGGACCCTGTGCATCCCCTGCTGTGTGCTTGTGGTGGTGGGGCTGGGTCGGAGCATGCAGGAAGGTGGCTTTGGCCATCGGTGCTGCAGCCAGTTGTGAAACTGCCTGAAGCTGCATCTGCTGCCTGCTTGCTCCCAGCAGAGCCCTCCTGGGCAAAACCTGGGAGTGGGAACTGCCTCTCTGACATGCTTGATTTCTGTTTATTGTTGCAAGACTTTTGCTTCTAGAAAACCTGAATGCGTGGAGAGGGGTGGGTTTTTTTGGTGTTCAGGACACTATAGATTGCAATGACAATAAAAAGACTGCAATGGGCAAAGCAAGGTGAGCTTTTTCCATTCAGTTGGCAGCTGCTGAAATGACAGCAAATACTCTTTCAGCTAATAAGCAGTGCGCAAACACAATGTGTTTTGGCCCATACTGAAGAGAAAGAAATACTGAAATAAGCAATAATTGGCAAAAGATTGAGGCAGAGCATGGCTTTATATACAGTACAGGCAAGAGTTATGTTATTTTCTCACCATATTTGTAATTAAAACACTATTTTATAGCAGCTCTGCATTTTGAAATGCCAGAGTTAATTAAAAGGGTGAAGAATGTGTACTTTCAGCTGCTTTTCAGACCACTGTTCACACACTTACTTCCTGTAGCCCAGCTTTAATAAAAACTTTCCAAGCTTAACATGAAACAAGAATCCTGTTGCTGGTAGCTGATGCTTCTGCAAATACCTTCTGTGCTAGGCACAGTGACTGTTGTTATGTATACAGCATAGGAAATTGTTTTTTAAACACAGTGAGCAGGCTTGCTGCAGAGGTCAGTAATGTTTGCAGAGGGTGTTATAATTAATAATGGAGAAAAAACAGTTTGTTCTGTTAAATTGCTGGTCCCTTTCTCCCCAAAATCACACACCTGATAAATCAAGGCTTTGATTGCTTGTACGTCATTTGGTTTATTACTTTATTACTATTACTTACTAAGGTAAGTTAATTCCATATTAAAAAAAAAGTAGAGAAAAATGGATTGTATCCAGTATCCTTGAACTCATGTGAAGAGTAAAATCAAGAATAAGAAATTAGGAGTAGGGCTTTACTCACTTCAAACAATGTCACCATGGGTGCCTCAAACAGAAGATCTCCAGAGATTACATGAATGCATTTCCAGGATCATTTGGGAAATTCTTACATTTAATAAAAAAGGCTTAAGGTGGGCATGAACAGCTGTGTCACAAGCCCTAATGTCTTACTGGATTAGGTTAATTTTAACAGATAAAATATACCACAAAATCCTCCCTTACAAAGGTTATCTTTATAATACCCAGCACATCAGATTCTGCCTTGAGTTTGGCTTTTGCTGTTGCTTGTCTCTTTGCAGATGTGTAGTTAGCTTGCTGTAAATGATAATACAGATTTGAGGGCTTTTAAGCTGTGATTGAAGCTTTGGCACATAATGTAAATCAACTTTGCAGTAAATCTGTTGTGGCTGGCTGGCTAGGGTTATAATCATCCATAATTAAGCAGGTGCTATTTCTCTTTGCTTGGAAATTATACCTTCTTATGCTAAGCTTGAATTTGAAAGGCCTCATTTTACTAACCTTGTCTCTCTCTGCATGAAATGGAATACACTTTGTTTAACAATGTGTATGTTGCAAGTTCATAACCGGAACTACCAGAATTTGTCTTCTTTCTTTTCACTTTTCTCACTCAGCCCTTCAATAGGACAGGAACTTCTGTGAAATACTGAAGCTTTAGCTTCAGTGTTTAGACAATGAAGACACAGTGGAGGAAAACTATCCAGGAAGTTTCTTTTGAGAAGCCATTTTTTGTTTTGAAAATGTAAACCCTCATTCTTCTCTGATTTCTTTACAATAGAAAAACAAATCATCCACTTTAGGTTCTGAAACCTGCCTTCTTCATTGTATTGCATTTTATTAAATTGGTTTGCAATGGCTAGTTGCAGTATTGGTCGCTGATGAGATCACAGTTGGATTCTGCTGTGCAAAAATGTACATGTGGTTTAATATACTTAAAAGGTCAAGCCCTGAAGTGCTTAATTGGCCTCAGTTAGAGCTGTTTTCGCAGTACCATAACACCATAGAAAGCTCAAGTTGCTCCAGTTGACAGGACTGCGGGACCGTGGAGGGTTTGCTTTGGAACCCACACTGTTCCTGGGGGTTACTGAGTTCCTGCAGAGGCTTGGTACAAGTGAATTCTGCAAGGCTGGGTGCTGCTGTTTCTCCACGAGCAAAGCTGTGGTAACTGTGCAGCCCTGGCAGCTCATGAGTAAATTAGTGTTCTTCAAATGCTGGTTTAAGTCTATTTCTAACAGACTACACGAAATCTTTAATGCACTGTGCTTAGAGGTAAATGCGTAAAATGAATATAGCTGTACAACTATAAGCAGAAAATGTTAATATATTTTTTGGTAACCTGTTTTGCATGGGTTTGTCAAGAAAATCATTATTCTGGGAGTGGAGTCTACTGACATGTTGTAGACTGTGAACTTTGGCTCATCTCCCCCCTCTGTCTGCCTTAAGCCTAATAAGGCACCAGTGAACACAGCTGGCAGCAGCTCTGTGAAGGCCAAATGTTTGAAATTAAGATGCTTCAAGAGATAAAATTCTTGGAAAAATCCTACTTAGCCAGGATATACCCATCCCTAAAGTAGCTCAGTCCACACAGAGGTATTGGTCAGTGAGTACACCCATCGTCATGTCACGTTTTGATCCTCAAGGGTAGTAGACAGACTGCCAGCTATTGAGTTGAACAGCTTTTTTTTTGTTCCAGATAGTTATACAATTGTGCAGATATGCCAGAGTCTTCATACGCAAGTGTCAGTGATATCAATCAATCCTATAATTGTTTGGATAGTGATATTTGCATATGAAAAGTCTTACTATTAAGATCTGAAGGAGAGAGAAACCTTTGTGCTACTGTGAGAGAACTCCTGTTTCTGTACAGGATGCACTGACCTGCTCACTGGGATGTTGAGGTAATTCGTGCACATGTTATGGGTCATTGCTCAGTATGTATAGTTGCTGGATAATGCTGCTGAGTAATGATGGATGTGACCTTTGTTTTTTGGAGACTAAACCATATGGCACTTATCCCATAGCATGCACTGAAGCTAGCAGTACAGTCATTTCAGAGCAGTTCTCTTTCATGAAGGTTTGCACCTTTGTTTTAGGCACCACCTTCTTGTAAAAGGACTTCTGTTTTTCTGGGGTTTTTTTTTTGGTGGTAGAAGAGTGACAGATTTGAAGCTAGTTAATGCTCTGATGCCCTCATTTTGGTGTATTTTGTAAGTTCAGCTTCATCAAGAGAGCACCAAATATTTTCATTTCTCCTTCACTTTCCCCTTTGCAACTTGGATTATCTGTGGTGCAACTCGAAAGCCTGTTTGACTTCCTAGTCCAGCTATAAGACTGGCTGCTTGTCAGATCAAACTGATGGCTTCATTTTGTACCCTGAGTAGCTTAGTTAATACTAAGTGTAACCTGAGGTGGCCTTGCAAAGGTATTGGTAGTGGCTGAGTCATGGTACCATATGGAGCAAGGAAGCAGGCTGCCAGGGAAGGCTGGCAGGGAATCACTGATCAAAGCTTCCACATCTGGAAGGATGGTAAAGGGAAGCTTGAGACTGAGCAGTGTGGGGAAGAACACAGCTGTGGATATTGGAGGTAGCAGATGGATTTGAGGCTTGTGCCTTGCGTAAGGTATTTGTATGAAGTTGCTGTTGGGAAGAATCTGTGGCAGTAACTGTGGGATGGAAGGGCTTTTAGGTTTTATCCTTTGCTTAGTGTTGAAGGGCTTAATTGGCTCTTAACTTTTGCATAGGTCATTCTGCACTGTTTGGACTCTGCTCATTAAGCCAGGGTGTATTTCTAGTTCATCTGAGAGCAGCCAAGGCCTTTGCTTCCCTGTGCATTAATGATGGAATAAATCACAGCATGTGGGCCAGGGCATGCTTGCTGTATGCCCATGCCAACCACCCTGGACTGTGGGTTGTGATGGTTGAACGCATGCTGCGTTGCTGGTGCAGCAGACCAGCAAGTGGTGCATTCTGCCTGGCACACATCCCATCATGCTATAACCCTACTGGTAGCGTTCAAAAAGCTTTGTATGTGGTTGCATGTCTGCTTGTTTTGGACCAGAGTAGGAAATCACCTGGACTAACGCAATCTGGTTTTTAACAGCTCCCTTGCAGGAATGTACTTTTCACATGCTGAGGTCCTCCTTTCCCAACTGCCAACTCACAGAGAGTTGTTGATCTTTGGAAGAAGTGTTTATCCAGGTTTTCACAGAAACTGCTGTGGAAAAATGTCAATGGTTCTTGATAGATCAGAAGAGGTGAGGCAGCAACTTCACTTAGTGACCTTTATAGCACTATTTTGTGTAGACCACTGCTGCTGGTGAGGAGCCCACAGGTATGTGCTGGTAGGATCTCACTGTATTGGAAACAAGAAATTGAGTGTTCTCAAGAAACATGCTTCTAAGTGCAGGAGGGTTTTTTGTGAATACTAGAAATCCAAGTCCCTACCACTTGCTTAGCTACAGCTTTGGGACCGGAGATCCTAAAATTGATCCAGTAATTGTTAAGATTTGCAAAAGAACCAATGTGTGACTATACCTCCAGTTCTGGATTAGAAAAACAACCCAGGGAGTAGAGGGGTCAGTGTTCACTGAATGTGTAGGTGTGACCTTGCACTTGGGTTTTGAATTCCAGCTACTGCAGGCAAACACTTTCTGGGATAAGCTGCTGAGGGATATACATCTGGGTTACCTTAAAAATAACTTTTGGTGCAAATAATTCACTGACTGGTGAAGAAGCACTGTGACAGCTTGTACCTACAGTCTTAGGTATCGAGTAATGCTAGAAAGTGCTTTGGCTGTTGATGTTTTTCTCTATAGACCACGTGAATCCTGTGTTAGTAGATACAGCTATTGCAAACCCCACAGCATTCCCCACTAGAAGATGAGTGGCAGTCCTCTGTGAGGGACTATGTTGCTGCCAGTTATGACTTGGGAAGATACTTTTTAAAGCAACAAGTGATCAGACTTACAACCGAGTTGGTTAAGTAGCAGGGTTGTGTGGCTTGCTGTGACTACTGTCTGGTGCTTTCACATGCTTTAAGATGGCTTTCTACCCACCTGCATTTAAATGTAAGTATTTATTAAGAGGTGGAGTATATCAGTGTCCCAGAGTTGCTAAGAGCACATATGGACCTTGCAGGAACTCAGGTATTTGAGACAGTCTCTTCTTGATGTGGAGCCACTGTCATTTGAAGCTGATAGTGCAGCAGCCTCCCATAATTGCTTTTGCTATTTTTGTTGATAGATGTAGAGATAGGCATGTGCAGGCTTCTGTGTGGGGACAAGTAAAACCCTCAAGGTCTCTCCACCTTACTTGAGGTAGGGAGATCTGTGAAGATAGCTCTTGGAGCTTCATTGTTGGCTTGTTTTCCAGCTGCCCATACTTCTTCTAATTGCTTATGCACTTTCAGTAGTACACAGGAGGAGAGATTTCAGGGTAATCTTCAGTCCCAGATTTAACAAGGGGAAAACATTCTTTAAACCATGCCATTCTTTGTAAAATTTAAGTGATGTATCTGTTTCTCAATCAAGTTCAAGAACTGGCATGCACTCTTGATTTAGTACAACTTGAACTTACTAAATTGCATGTGTGAAAGAATGTTTTCTTTAAAACCCAAACAAAAAATATTTCTTGCCAAGGAATTTTACAGTTCCAAATCATATGAGGTGGTCAGAGGACCTCTTAAAGACCAGTGCATGTGTAGATGAGAAAACAATCCATGGAGTCACCTGTTTCTCTTTCTTAAAAGAGAAATGGTGGCCCAAAACATCCTTGCTGTAATTGCCCACAGTGTATTCATTCAGAGTTAGCTTTGTGTTGGCTGCAAGATAAAGAAGTGAGATAGCAATTGTTTCTGCTTGAACGCCTAATGTATTCCACTGTTTCTACTGCATGCTAGCATCATTCTTGACAACTAAGGCCTGAAATTGATTTCAGAAGCAGAGACTGAGAGATATGAATGGGTTTTGAGCCTGACAAATTTGAGTCTGGGGGACAGGCTGTGAATGAATCCTCTCAAGTGAATGAATGGAGCTGCTTTCAAGCTTGAAGTGCTAGAAAGTATTTCACATGGCTTCCAGTGACTGTAAATGCTAAGCAGGTCCTGGCTTGGAAGCAGACACCTCCATTAGTTGCAAGTGTAGCAGCTCTACGAGCTTGAAGGGGAGATAATCTTGTAGGGTTTTGTTTTTATTTGCATTCAGTTGAGAAGCGTTGACAAGTGAGTTGTTATTGTGGCATTGAGTACAGATTTATTCTGGCAGGATGATGGTTAACTGCATGCATAATTCTCCAGCTACATAGAGGACAAACAGCTAGCCTGCCCTGGGATGAGAGCTCATAGATTTGTAATCATAAAGGTGTGCTATAGATGCCTTCACTGCAGGAGTACCCTGCTTGTATTGTTTTGCATGGCAGCAGACATGAGAGCCCAGATTCTGATCCTGGGTCTTATTGCTCCCATCTGGGTCGTTAAAGCTTTTGGGTTATTGGTGGTGCATTTGCCCTGTAAGGGGAAGTGATAAAGCTAGTCTGACAACTCAAGATCTTCTGTCACCTGTAGCGCATTAACTATTTCTAAAACTTTTGTTACCATCAAAGTGGATGAGAGTATTATAAAATTGGGAGCAGTAAATAAAGAGTGTAAGAGGAACTCTTGTAACAAATTAATTTGCCTTAAAACCAATGCTTTGCATGAACTCTGTCATTCTGCTCCCTAACAGTCTGCCTGTTGTAGGGCCTAAGGCAGAATTTGCACATGAAGGCAATAAAAGCTGCAGTGGCTCCTGCAGCCAAGCATCCCTCACTGCACCGGGATTGCCCTGCTACAGTGTAGTTACACTCAGAGCACCAGTGTGTTTGTTTCCCACTGAGGGGAATAGGGAGAAGCAGTGGGAGCAAGGAAAGGGGAATGGTGCACTGGAGTTGTGGAAAAAGTATGCCAGACTGGAGGCTTAAAAGTGGGAGAAATTTGTGCAGGGACTTCTGAATGCAGGGTATAGACCCTGGCTACTGCTCCTGGATTGCAAGACTGGGTGGGTGTATGGGGGATGCTGCTGCATGCCAGACACACTCAACCACAGGGCACCTGGTCTTATGGAAAGTGTCACAACATCAAATGCATGATAAGCCACGTTCTGTGGCAGGAGCGTCTTTAAAGCCTGGCTGTCAAACAGACTCTTCTAAGATGGGTAAATAGAGTGATTTACATGGAACATGTATCTACACATTGTGCCAAACCTCTTTGTCTGTGCAAAAGAAACAAAGTAATGCAATAATGCAGCATCAGTGAATGTTAAAAGCTGGAACATCTTCCTTTCCTGACAGCTTCTGAGCTGCAGATTGCATCACCTCCCTTGTCAGGACCCAAGGAAAGCTCAGTGTATTTTATTCAAGCGCACCTGTACGTGAGGTACAGACTTGGTCATGTGGGATTTGCTTTGCAGCATGTTTGGGAGAGTGCCAGCCCTTGGTCTCAGCTGCACTCTCTTTGCTGAAACAGCATTCAGCTGGATCTGTGACTGAAGTCAGGTTTTAGGGCTTCCCGTTTTTCTGATGAACATCTACAGAATAGGGAAGAGTCGGCTTGATACACCCAGTAACTCCTGAGTCGTGCTTTCTTCAGCTGTTTTGAAAAACGGAAATCAAAACTCTTTACTACTTTATGTTGAACATGAGCTGTTGAGAGAGGAGATAAAGTGAGGTTTTTATAAAATATTGATGGCACTGAAAGAGCTGTGTGTTTGCAGGTTTTTGGATTTTTAATAGCATGCTTTTACAGTACTTTCACGTCTCCTGTTCATGTCCCCTTCCCCTAGTTCCCCTATCCACAAGAGCACTGATCTAATTCTGATTAACTTAATACTTTATACTGGGATGACCACTATCTTTTTTGGGAGAGCTTATACCTTAGTTGAAGTCTTGGTAAATGCAAGAGTGAAGTATTGAATGGTATTGGCATATTTCTGTGTTCAGTTTATAAAACCAGTGGATACTTTTTTAATATTCCTGCTGCTTTCTGTCCCCACAGAGAGAGACCTTGATGTGCTGCTGCTAAATAAATACATTTCTGTTGTGATTCCAATTTCAACATTTTGTCTACTTCCTCAACGTCAAAGTGATATCACATGACGATTAGTAGCACATATTGTTTTCCTTATGAGTAGTAATAGGAGAGAACATACTTTAAAACAGGACTTTATTCCATAAGGTGTTATTTACTGGTGGGTTTATGGACTCTTACTCCCAGTTTCTCCTTAACATAGTACAGGGAGACTTCTTGATATTTTTCTTGTGTTCCCTTTAAAAGCTGTTTATCATCAGAGAATATGATAGAGAGATGATAAAGAGAAGATGATAAAGCTGTTTATCATCAGAGAAGACTATAAGAAAGATGGGGTCTGCTTGAGTTTTCAGTGCCTGAAACTAGTAGGGATTAACCCATTTGCTGTGGTGATCGCTGGCTGAGTATGTATATTGCAATGGTGTTTTGAATGTCAAAAGTAATTATTTTGCTTCTTGGAAAAACATATTAGCATTTTCAGACCTTTGTAAAGGTGCCTAACAGAAGATTGAACTTGTCTGTTGCAGTGCAAAAATAAGACTAGGAAAGCAGGGGTAACTGCAGGACGTAACAAGACTGACCTTTAAAAACCTGAGATGCCAGGGAAGAGGCAATAGACTGCAGCTGCTGAATTGAGACCTCCTGTGAAATCTAGAATGGGCTTCTGATGTACTGAGTATTCACTGGGGTCAGCAAAGCAGTTATTTGTATTTACTCTGCTTTCTGAAAGTGAGGCCAAAATCTGTATGTTGGCAAAAGATACAGGGTTTTTTTTGATTCTGCTTTAGTGCAGAGAGAATTGGATCTGTCCATATCAAAGGACCCTTACTTTCTTTTGGCTTTGTCATTAGATTTAAAAACGTACAGTTGAACACTGCTGTTGCTTCACAAGTTTCCTAAAAACTTTGACACCTATGTTGCAGTGCAGAATTTTCCTTAATCCTTCCGTTTCCAGCAAGTTCAAAGATGAAACTTGCACACAGTACTTCTGATTTGAACTGATGTCAAGATCCATGTTGCAAAAGAAGACACTTTCTCAGGGCAGAGTTCACAGGTTCTCCAGTTATTATGTTTCTGTACTGTATGTGAACTGCGTGTCACTGGAGGAATTGTATCTTAGCTGGTACTTTGATAATGAGTAGATTAATAATTAATGCCAAGTATGTTGTGTGGCCTTTCATATAACCTAGGATGTGAACAAGCAAGTGACTATTAAAAATTGTCTCTGCCTGCAGCATATCAAAGACTTTGGGTCATCAGCAACAAAAAAATCATAACAAGAAACTTGTAGGATGTGTTGTTTTTACCTGAGTTCACAGCAATGGCAGGGGAGTAGGGCTGAGAAAAAGTATAAGAATTACTTGAGAGTTTTCAAGGAAGAGCAAATTCCTTTTGGCACTTTTTTTTTCTTCTGGCTGCCCTGCAATTGCTGAAAATAAAACTAGTTAAAAAAACCAGATGTCTTTCTGGCCTTCCAAAAGCCTTTAAGAACAGTACACTAAAATAGCAAATTTTTTATATATAACAAAGAGAGTGAGTGACAGAATAAGATTAATCAAACACTTAATTTTTGTAAACTAAATGCTATGACAAGTTCTTATGTTTTTACAAGCATGAAAACCATTCCACTTCTTTGAAGAAAAAATCTTGAGCTCTTGGCTGATGTCTGTGCTAAGGCGGCACACAATTTCCTCTTGTTGGCTTTAGGTCTCCCACTTCTCAGTTTCATTTTAAGAGGTGGGTGACCAAAGTTCCTGACCTTTCTCTGCTGGTCACTTTTTTTTTAGCCATTTGTTTCAGGCCAGAAAATTGTGCTGGAACACGCCACAGTAGGATGGAGTGGGGACCTTGCAGGGGTGGCATTGGTTTTCTTGAGCATCTGTAGTAGAGCAGTGGAAGCAGATACAGCAGAAGAAGCTGCAGCTGGGGTTTTCCTCCTTCTGCTACAGAAAAGGAACATCTGTTCTCCACAAGACCAGCCAAGCAAGGGTTTGGGAAAAAGATGTGCAAATTTGTTAGCTGAACTAGGGGTCCAAATATTAGCATGAGACATTCAGCTTTTTGAGTGACGCTATTAAAATAAGCCTGTCCCTAGTGTAAAATGGCTATCACCTTGAAGCAGTGAATCCTTTCACATGGCTGCCTACTAGTAAAACTTGTCTGGGGAGCATTAGAGCATGCAAGTAAAACAAGAAAACTGCTTTGTTTAGAAGTACAGCTTTAGTAATGTCTGATAAAGCACTTTCTAAAATAACAGTTGTTAGAGCTTTTGCACAATACTGCTTTCATCCACATCTGACATTTAAACATTGAAATACTATTGAGTCAGTGTTGCAGAATGTTTTCATGATGACCATATTAATCCAAGGAGTCTGATCAAGGAGCCAAAAAACTGAATAACCTCAGGCATTTTTTCTCCCGCTGCATCATCTATTGGAAAGTTTCTCTCAAGGCGTGCATTCAGAAATCGTGATGAAGTACCCTGACACAGTATGGAAAGACTAGAAAGTGACTTAATGAGTTTAAAGTGCAATCCTCACTTGAATAGAGGTCATGTTTTAAAGGTCAAAAGTGCTTGAGCTGGTGATAAAAATGAGCCTTTGTTGTAATTCATTTCTGTTAGCTACTCTGGCTTATGGTGCTACAAGTGAACTGTACTGGATTTTCGTAGAGGTAAGACTTCAAACTACAACTTATTAATTGATGTAAACCTGTCAAGACAGATTAAAGACTTATGACTTGATCTGCAGCAGTGGTGTTTTTTTTTAACAGCTGCAAATAATAGGTGAAATAGCTTCAGTTCCATGGTGGATTTTCAAGTTTGGAGACTGCAAGAAGTGTTTTGAATTATAAACTTGGCATACCTGCATGGGAGTCGAAGATGGACTCCTGCCACTTTCCTGAGTGAAACTGCATGAGAAACACTCAGAAGGTGCTTTGTAGTGAACCTGACCTGTTCTTCCTGTCGCCGTGGGAAGGCTCCAGCATACATGAGAGGGGACTGATAACTTTGTTCTGTTTGACTTGTTCATGTATTCAGCAGGCTTGACAATTTTTGATCATGTGAATGGTAAAGAAACACACACCCAAGTCATGAAGGAACCTGTTAATAGCTTTTTTCCTAAAAATGTAATCTTTTAGGTTCTTTACATGTTCATCTCTGTGCCTGCCCTGTTGAAGTCAGCAGCAGCTCCTTTCTTCCAGTGTGGAAGAATTACAGCTGGCAAATATTTACCCTGATCATGCATATTGGAGCAACTACAATGCTTCTAAGGGTATAGACATGATGCTAGCTGCCAAAGGGTTTCACGGACTTTTTCCTGCCACTTTTTTCCTTCCACTCCCATTAGGTTTCATATTAGAAAAGTGTTTCGCTAACATGGTATTACAACTGAAGATATAAATCCGCAGCTCAGGAGGGCTAAAGGTTCAGGCTCTGACATAGTTATTCAATTGTTTAAATTTGCTTTTTTTATAGGTAGTCATATTGATTGAGAGTTGTCTTTTTCATGCTTTTTCCAAGTACTCAAGAAAATACCGTATTCCAGATACCCTGTTTGGTAGTGGTGTGTGCAACACTGAACTTTGAGTAATCTAATTGAATAGATTAGGGATGAATACAGCAAATATCCTGTCTCAGTATCTATAAAAGACATTGCACAGTAAGTATGGCACTGCTGTAATGCACATGGCTTTCTGCTAGGCAGGTGGAGAATGAAACCTTTTGAACATGGTGCCGTGCAGATGGCTTACTGCTGTCATTGTGTGTGTGTCAAAGCACAAGATTTGGAGAAGGAAATAGCAATACTTAGGCTGGATGTGAACTGGTAAAAGAAACAGGGGAAAGATGCTCAGATGTTCCCTCTGATGATATTACAACCAAATGGTTTTGTCAACAGTGGAGGAGGGAAGAAAGAGATGAAGTGTTCTGCTGAGGTTGAGGCTTGATCAGGCAATTTTGCCTCATCAGCTGGATCTGAGAGTTAGGGACACAGTCAGACATTGCAGTTCCCTGGCCACTGCTGATGAAGCCTCTTCCTGAGTTTGAAGAGTTTGTCTTGCTGTTTGTCTGCTTTAGCCTCAGAGTATGGCCTGGGAAAATCAGCTGGCAAAGTCATGAATGGTCTTTATTGCAGAAATTAGACCAGGATGATGTCAGAAAGACAGAAGTGTGAGCTTGAAAGAGAGGAAACAGATGAAGAGCAGAGGCAAACATGCGGCCTGATGGTGTGGGGGGGGTAGGGGTGGCCCCCGCAGGGAGCAGAGGAACAGCTCCAGCAAAATCTGCAAGCCTCTCTGTCGTGGTTTAACCCGGCTGGCAACTAAGCACCACGCAGCTGCTCGCTCACTCCCCCCCCTCCCTCAGTGGAATGGGGGAGAGAATCGGGAAGGGGAAAAAAGGTTAGAGCCGAGGGCTGAGATAAAGACAGTTTAATAAGAGAAAATAATAATAATAGTAATAATGAGAATGATAACAAAATATACAGAATATACAAAACGAATGATGCACAATACAATTGCTCACCACCCGCCGACCGATGCCCAGCCCGTCCCGAGCAGCGATCAGTACCCGAGCGACCGACCGACCCACCAACCCCCCCGAGCATGATGTTATATGGTATGGAATAGCTCTTTGGACAGTTTGGGTCCTAGCTGTGCTGTACTCCCAGCTTGTTATGCACCTGGCCAAGCAGGAGAAGCTCAAAAAGTCCTTGAGCAGTCTGAGCACTGCTTGGCAACAACTAAAAACATCAGCGTGTTATCAACATTCTTCTAGTACTAAATCCAAAGCACAGCACTATGCTAGCTTCTGTGAAGGAAATTAACTCTATCCCAGCCGAAACCAGGACACTCTCCCAAGAGCCTGTCACAACAGGATCATAGACAAGCAGGCCAAGAAGCTGGAAAAGCAGTGAAGGAGGGGCTGGGGGCCTGAGGATGGCTTTTTGGATGAGGGGAGAAGCTGCATCAGAGAATGAAAATAGGTTGTTCCTTCTCTGCCTTAAAAAGGCAGGTTGGGAGGGAACTAGACAGGACTACACGAGGCTGTGCTGTTGAGGAGTGGGTAGAAAGGGTTGATGCTTAGTGTGATGAGATTTGTCATCTTTTTCCATCTGGTCTGGTTGGAGCCACCATGAAAGGGATGGGTAAGGACTCAGGGGGTAACGTGGCGTGCAAGGAGATGGCAGCCTGGAGGACTGTCAGGTGAAGCCCCATGGTGGGCTTCTGGTGGCTGCCAGCACATAGTCTTACTGGAACCCTCTCTCAATTTAGCAGCTGGGATGGGAATATTTTATGTAATGCTATGAACAGTAATATTAGTCGTGATTTTTTTTTTTTAAACTCTTTCTGATTTTGGAAATTCTGAATTGGTAGAGTTCAAACACTGCTCCTCTCTCAGAACAAGTGCTAATGAGTGCTCCATTCTGTAGAGATAAGAAGGTCTTTGTTCTGCTCCATCCAAATGTTGAGCTGTAAACTTCGTCTACTCATGCTGTAAACAGTGATTTGCATCTAATGATGAGCTGCTAAAGCACACTGTGTTCCTTACTTTTAAAAAGTATCTTAAATGTGCTGTAACTACCAACATATCTGTGCTAGCTATATAGTTAGGGAATACTAGCTCTGTACTTGTTATGCAACTTAGCTGCAGAGAGAGGAACAAGGTCAGCCCATCCTTGGCAGTGGGTCCATAGCTTGCATCTGTTGGAGTGCATAAGCCCCGATAGTCACTGACTTTAGATTAAACAACTTCTGAACGTGTCAGATTAAACAGTTTCTATAAACAAGATATCTGACAAGCAAATGTTAATTTACTCTAGTTAATTCTGACTGTTAAAAACACAGTGTTAATATACTTAATGTAAATCTGTTTTCTGGCAGTGTTTTTTGTTTTGAAGATGTGTATGATACTTATAGTTAAGGATTGAATGCCAAGACACTTAAAGTGAGCAAAACAAAACATTTACCAAAATAGCACTTGACAGACAGACACTTGTGTTGCTTGTAGAAGCACAATTAAAAAAACATCAAACCAGTGAAGTAGTCTGGGAGGGAAAGAAAACAAAACCTAAGGAGTCATCAAAACTTGGGTTGAGGATCGTTCTTGGGATGAATGGAGTCTGCTTGGCCAATGTTTTGTACTGTCCTGGCAAAAGCCATAACCTGTGAATAGTCTAAAAAGAAAACTCAGCCAGACAAAACCTCGTGTGATGTATTTCCTGGGTCAGCTGTTCAGGATCACTCGCTGCATTCTGCTTAACTTTGAATCTGCTCCTGACTTGCTATTTGTCATCTCTCAGAAGTAAACATGGAACTTGTGTTCCAGTTCTTGTGCTGTGGTTTTGGGCTTCTCTTATTTTGACTTTGCATGGGAGGAAAACTTTAAGCATTTGGCTTACTGCATATGTATCTTGTGCAAACTCAAGCAATGATTCCTGAGTAAGACATAGGAAGTGTGTGTCTTCTTTCTGATTACAGCAGTTATTTTTAATGCTAAGAAGCAGAAATATAATCTGTGCAAGAATATTGAGCATTTCTTTTTGCTGTTCCTATTTTTCTATGTTTTCATTTTTTAAGAAATCCTAAAACCCAAGAGCTCTGTTTCTTACTTGCCATCTGCTAATTGATGCAGACTTTTACTCTCCTGTAAGCACAGCATTGCCTGCTGTATTCCTACTTCAAAGGCCTTCCCTAGCTGTTGTCTGTCCCATCTGTCTCAGACTGGGATGCCTGATGTGAAGCAAGCTGAAAATCCTTGACTATTTGGGTAGTCTGAGCAATATTTATGAAGCCAGTGGCAAGTATGAAAATTAAAGTGCTCAGGGAAGCATCCTTTTAAGAAGTATGCCTCATCAGTGGGAAGGAAGGTGGCTGTGCAGGTGACATCTTGTTATTTTTCAATAGGTCTTGCTCCCAACCCTAGATGAAATCTACCTAGTGAATTCCTTTTTTTTTTTTTTTTTTTCGATGGGGGGGGTAAAAAAACCCCAAATCCAAACCTCCTGAAGTTTTATAGCTCCTGTTCTGCCTCCTCGTATTCGGTTTAAAAAATAAGAGGTTTTCTTCCGGCTCCCCTTCTGCTATTCTTTCCCACAGCCAAAGCCAGTTCTTGCCACTGTTGCATCTTCCTCAGCCTTTGCATTTGGGATGGTTAAGAGACTTGCTGCCTCTGTATAACTGACTGTTAGCCTCCACCCTTTACTGGTGTTCCCAGCTTTGCCTCAAACAGGTATGGGTCTTTTTTTATCCTGAACATCAGGAGCAAAAGTGTACAGAATCAATATAACCTCCCTAGTTTTGTAAAGACAGTAAATCATGACTAAAGCACTGTAGCAGCCTGTTTGCATGCTCAGAAAGTTGGTGACGCTTTCAACTTGCATTGCCTTCACATTTTAAGCTTTTAGGTCTAATGAGAAAGAGTAACTATGTATTTTAATGAGATCTTAAATTCTAGGCAAGTTCATTCCGCCAGGTCAAACTTCTTGTTTGCAAGGGGTGGACATTTGCCAATATGCTGTGCTTGAAAGGAATCATTGTGCAATATCTGTCCTTTTAAGCTATCCTACCCTATAACTGCATGTTATCAACTCAAGAATGCCACTTTTTACATGAGAACAAGTGTGATGGTATGGAAAACAGATCTGCATCTGTTGGTTCTCACTTGATGTTCAGACTGGGGCAAAATTTGTAAAAATAAATCACCTAGATATTTGATTTACTTATTAATAAGTGTGTGTCTACACCTGGGTGTAGTCTGTGTGCATAAGGTTTCTTTTTCATGCAAATCATGCTTGCTACAGCCTAAGCCTTCCTGGCCTGAATAGCTTTCCTCCCCTTTCACAGCCTAACCCCAGCAGCTGTGATGCAACCCGGGAGAGGTTTTCTCCTCCTGGCTCAGACCACTGAGTCCCAGGGAAGGAAGCGGTTGCCGTGGCACTGCTGCGGGTCTTGTTTAGCCCTGTAAAGGAGAATCGATTTGGCTTCAGTGCGGCCATTTGTTATTGCTGTGGTGGTGGTAGCAATATATTCTGGCACAGAAAACTCTTGCTGAAGTGAAGGTGTAAGCCATATGTAGGCCTCTTTACAATAGAGATGCACGCTAGGTTCACTTCTGTTTTGCACAGTTCCTGTTTCCCCCATTCCTGCTGCAGACAGCCTTGCTGAGGAGGGATAAGAGATCTGTTGCTAGTTACCTGGAATTTATTTTTAGCTACGAAGTCATCCTGAAACGGAAATCTAGAGTCAAATTACATCTGCTCTTTGTTGCTCCAATGCTCCTTTATATCTGTCCTGTGGATTATTAATCTGTGCAACACTTTTTGGCCCTACTGTGGAGAGCAGAAGGGAAGTTTTATTGATGACTGATTTTTCCAATTGCTGTACTTGAAGGTAGAAACACCAGATACTTTTGGTTCAGCTAATGCTCTCATCTGATCCTCAAAGGGCGATTTGATGGTAGCCAGATGTTAGTCATTGTTAATCTTCATCCCACATGCTCCAGGCATTGAAACAATGATTGCCTTTTATCTTTGAATTTGGAAGCTATTGTAATTCACCTGGTATTTCAGTTTAGCATTTGATGTAGGAATGGTGAGTGGTGTGTTGCAG
The DNA here is from genome assembly GCA_034008185.1 of Gorsachius magnificus. Lineage (NCBI taxonomy): Eukaryota > Metazoa > Chordata > Aves > Pelecaniformes > Ardeidae > Gorsachius > Gorsachius magnificus. Next base: position 70,794,942 of record CM067109.1, read on the forward strand.
TCAGTGTGCTGGGCAGTGAAGGAAAATAGCGCTGGCTGTTTCATTTCATCTAGAAATCAAACTAACATTCCACATTTCTAGGTTGTGGTCCCATCTGATACTCCCCATGAGCGCACATATGCTGAAGTCCACATACCCATCACTGACTTGCTAATAAGACATTGGCACAAAGTAGGGAGTGTCTAAATAAATCCCAGTATTTGTGGCCTAACTATTCTTACTCATAAGTGTTATCTCAAATAATGAAAGGAGATGTTTGGCTTCTCTTTTAATGGGGAACTCTCGGGCACGGTGGAGATCAGTACTAGAAATGACAGTAGTCAGTCAAACATGTGGAAAAGCAATAACGAAACTTTATAAAAATAGCTTTCTGCTCGGTGCCAAGTTTTCTCCCTAGGTACTAATCACTTGTTTGAGGTTATTGCTGCTTCTGTCAGGGTACTTGTGGAGCTCTGGAGGTATCTCAGCAATTGTAGTAGCCTATTCTGGATCAGAATGGGTTAGACTTAGTTGCTTTAATTTGATTGAGTAACCATGCTCTGGTAGAGACAGGTGCCAAGCTCCTTTCTATTCAAGATTCATTTCCTCTGATGAAATGGATATATTAGAGAAGCCCTCTGTGTAAGCACTATTGAACAAATGAAAATTTGTCATGAAGTGGTTGTTTCGGGGCTTTGAAAGGAAGCAAAAAACCCATCCATATTCTCCTTTTAAATATTAAATTATTCTAAAGCATCAGCTTCAGATTCTTAAGAAAATAATTATTGTGTTTTAAAATTATTGCCATCTCCAGGATGCAATTAAATACCACATTGTTATAAGAAAAATAGTTAAAGAGGTTAAGCATAAAAAGAGCAATATATATGATGTGTTCAGTGATAGTGCTGAGCCATTTTGTTGGAAAGCAGTCTTTGCAGGTCAGTGTGCTTGTCACTTGAAGGGATAGTGACAGGGACACGCAGCCGTTCTGTACTTGTTCTCACTGCTGAAAGTGGATGGGTTACACAGCTGTAGCACCTAATTTGCTGTGTCCAGATGGGTCAACTTCAGATGCTGTGTATGCGGCATCACTTTGTTGCTAATAAACAAGATATGGCTCACAAAACCCAGGCTAAGAATTTGTGCAAGAATGTAAACTTATACTGAGCTGCACAATAGCTTAGCTGGCTCTGTCTGGCCATTTGTGCCTTGAGGGCAGAATAAAGCATTTCCAGAATATTATCAGTACCGCTGTCCTCAGGCTCATGGCAATGCCAAGGTTTCTAGAGGAGATGCTGATAACAAGCACACACAGAACAAGTATTCAAAACAGGTGAAATATTTGACTTGTGAGTATATCTCCTAATGAAACACACTGACCCCTTCAGCAAAGAGCAAGCATGTAAATCTTTTTTTAAGATGTTGGGGTAATGACCTATAATTTGGTGACAGCCATTGTTTTCCATGGAGCTGAAGAGTTCTCATTGGTTGCACTGGCCAAAAAAATTGAGCGGCAGCTGAGGAGAGCAACTCAACTAACTCTTCTTAGGATAGTTAGACTAGTCCCTCTTAGTCACTTGTCCATTCCATGTAAATGCACAGAAAAATGTCTAGATGTATTCTTAAAAGTATTGATTGAATTTCAGCCTGAAGTGGCTCTAAGTGCTGTGTTTCAGTGCCTTTGGAAGCAACCAAGTAGCTTTGAGTATTCAGTCCTTGGGAGTGAGGATTTTCTTGTGCACCATCTGCACACACCTGTGCATTCTTGGAGTGCAACTGCTGGAATAAATGACTGTGCTGTCTAACAGCTGCTTGAACAGTGTCCAATACTGTTTATGTGCAAAGAAGCCTGAATTGTTGTACCTTAAATTTAGGACTAATGGTACTCAGAACTGAAGCTAGCTACAAACCTGCTGCATTTCTATAAGTTCTGGTTATGCCTATATCCACCAGTTGTCCATAGGCCTTAAGTGCTGATCATCTGAAGTAGGTAGTTCAGACAAAAGACCTATTTAAAAAAAAAAAAATCTCTGTTAACAAAGTTCTGAGAAATTGAGGCTCGAAGGATTTTGAGACTAATTGGTAAACATACTTACACATCTTTGTGTTGAATGTGCCAGGTAGTGAAGTATAGAGCTGTGGGATCTGTTGTCCAGCCTGTGTAACTGTCCCTCCAGTTTATACTATGGCATGCTTCTGATATTCAGGCTGTTTTTCATAATGAAGTTTGAAATTAACACCAACATATCCCATTCAGAAGGCAACCTTTTAGACACAGGACTGGAATTATCTTAAATTGTTTGCTTTGAGACTCCTGGCAGTGTACCTGCCTTGTCTTGATGGCAGGAGAAAACTGCATTGCGTGGAACTTGCTTTGTAAAGTGTGCAATTGGCTTTCACCTTTGGATACATAGAGCTCAATACACTTAATCATGATGACAAATCCCTCTCTGAGAGTGACTTAAGAAGAATGTGGAATTAAGATACTTGCTCACGTAAGTAGATAAGAGCCAACAGAAAAGCGGAGAGACGTCAGTACAGCAAACCTGTATCTTGCTCCTGTATGCACCACTGGCTTCACTGAGCAGTGCTTGCTCTTCCTTGGAGTAGCTGTCTCCCAAACCTAAGCAATTAATAAATCCATCATTTGCATAGTTTAGCACTTAAAGTGACTGATTCAGCGTGCACTTAGCCTTCCTGGTTAGTAAATACTTTAAATGAGGCTCTGCAGTTGTGTAAGATCAGATGCTTCCAATACACCTCAAAAAGAGTTAGTGTCAGATCTTCCCTAAGCTACAAAATAAAAGCAAAAAGGACAACAATGTATGTTAATGTGCCACATCCTTTTATGTATAGACATGTTTCTAGTGTTTTTGTCAGCTGTGGAGACACATTTTAATCTTCTGCCCCCACAGTACCCTGGTTCCCAAACTGTGTCAGACATCGAAACGAGGATTGGCTTTACAAACAAGATCCAATTAGTGACTAAAGAGAAAACATTCTTCTTGGAGTGGATAAGTGTCTGGATTAGGTGAAGAACTGGAAATACTTCTGTGATAATTAGCATTATTCCTCAAGACAGTCCGTAATGAGAAATTGTATTTTTCAGATTGATTATTTAAAGGGTTGGGCAAGGTCGAGTAGAGAAGGCTTGTTGTGGTCCCATGGCCATGCCTTTTGCACAGGGTTAGCGAAACTGCTGCTTTCAGCCGTGGAAGCTCTCATTTGGCAACAGCAGGTAAAGTAACTTGCAGCTGAATGTGTGCTTGTGTACCTGCTATGCATTGACTGTTAATAAACCAATACATGCAAGCATGTGATCACATAGCTCCAGTTTTTGGGACTGTATAATTCTATCTGCCTGTTTGCTTCTCTAAGATGCTCCTTTTCATTTAAGTCAATAGTGAGATTTTTAGCTGCTCTTCTGTACTGAGCAGCGACTGAACTTGTGTGGACCCCGTGGTCCACTAGAACAATACAAACCTTTGAATTGCGCGTTCTTCCCTACTGTGGCTCTCCCCTCATTTTGGAAAGTGACTCACAGGCTAGGCCTGCCATAGTTGCCAGAAAATGATGTAATTTGGATAATGTAATATCCCACGTACAAACCAAAGGCTATTTAGAAATTGGGCTGAGAAGAACAAAAAGGAAATAGCTGCATATCAAATAAATATCTCAATTTTAAAATCAGTGTGATTATGTGTGCACTTATTAAATACAGAGGTAGTGCAAAAGGCATAAAGAAAAGCTGCAGTGTTCCTTGAACTGTGTTTTCAGATGACCACAGGGTGGATAATCGTGTTCTCCCGCTGTCTGCCTTGTGCTAGCAGTAGTTGATGCAGCCAAGCTGTGTCAGACCAGGGAATTGATCCGGTCAAGCACTAACATATGTATATCGTGGTGCTGTATTAGTACTCAGCAGGATCAGTTCCCTGGTCCCACTCTCCCCACAGCCCCTGGGGCACTGGCGTGGCCAAAAAGCAGAGGGAAAATACAGGCGAGAATGAGCAGCAGAGAACGGGAAGGGAAGGGTGGGAAGCATGTTAACTTGTCCAGGGGCCATCACTTAAAGTGACCCTGAAATGGTGGCCCTAGGCTCACTAGAATGGCTTGACTTAATTTCAGATGCACATGTCTAATGTATAGACATGGGATGTTTCTTCCTCACCCCGCCACATGGTCCGAAAAGCTGATGTTTGCTGATGGCCCTTGTGTAGTTGGTGGGACCCAGGAAAGGGCTACCCTGGGGAGTAACTTGCTGTCCCCAGGACTCTCTTGCCACAGCAGCTCAGGGTGTTCTAACCCTGCCACACAGTGGATGGGGCTCCTGGCCAGTGCCTGGCATGTGCAGGTGAAGTACTGTGAATCTGCATCGAATAAGACTGGGGCCAAAGTCTTTTCCCTGATAAAACGGCAAAGGCGAGAGAGGCTAACAGGTAAGATTTGGTGAGAAAATAAACAGTTTTATATGCTCTATTTTTTCCATCTCCTTTTGTTCCTCTCCTGTCGCTGGCAGCTTGAATTCTGGTGCTCTGTGAATGTACATGGAATTTCATTTGCTACTAACCACCACACTTTCAGATGTCTGACCCTGGCCTGGAAATACAGTATACAGTGTATCCCCAAGATAAATGAACTGAGCAGCATGTTTCTTATTACTTCATCTCTGTCTCTGCATTCTGCATTAAAAATTAAACAGTGAATAAAAACTGGCATGTAAACTGACCCACCTGTATTAAGCACAGCACTAGGCAAGCTAAATCTACATGTTCAGCCTGTGCACTTCATTTCCCTGTGTGATACAGTGCTGGCTCTGCCTCTTAGAGCAGCGTGTTTTGCTGCTCCTGCTGCTCCTGATTATTGCAACTAGAATACAAACAGATGTTCCTGGTAAGACAATTACAATATAGCGTTGAACTCAAATTCATCATAACTTAAAACTCTTTTTGAAAGGGGCCTTTGCCCTTCTACTGTCCCTAACTCAGATCACATCTTGGACCTGTAACTTAAAGGGAGTTGGAGGGTGTCATTATTTGACTGCCTTCCACTTCTGGCATGGGATTTCCCATCTACATGCTGATGTGAAAGGTACCATCAGAAAAGAATGCTTTTCCACCAGCCCCTAACTAAAGAGCATTGAACATCGCATATTATACATCTCAATGCAGATAATTGTTCTTCAGAGGTCAGAAATGCATTGCCCAAGAGAAGGCCACAGTGCATGGTTTTAAATAGGTGTAAAAAAAAAAAAACCAAAAAAAAAAAACCACCCAACAAAACCAAACCACCATCACCCCAAAAAAACCAACCCCCAAAAAACCCCACCAAACCCATAAATCAAATATGCTAGGCATTAGAGAGCAAAGTACTGAACTACTTGATACAATTTCTGCAAAATTAAAATGGGTTGCAATGTATTCCTCTTCCCCAGTCATCTATTTCAAGCCCTGACCCTGAGTTACATCCCTATTAATTCAATATTTCTAGATGCTTTTGAGTGTCAGTAAACACTCTGCTTTCCCTTGACATGTATAGCCTCCTCTGAAAACTCTGGCAATGCAAACTCACATGTGTTGAACAGAGATGAAACAATTCCAGCACTTAGACTGGAGCTTCACTGTGACAAGATTTGTGGATCCAGAACAGGGTTACTGCAGGACTGCTGGGCAGCCTTATGCATGTGCTTGAAAGTGTGTGTACTACTAATGGGAATTGCTATGATAACATAAATTTATTTTCAGTCTTGGTAAAATAGCAATAGACTGAGTAAAAAAATAAAAACTTCTCTAGCTTTTGAGAAGATGCAAGATGAAGGCAGTGGCAATTGCTGAAAACTAAGAGAACAAATAGATTAATTTTTGTCGTGCAGGTATTTTGTCATAGAAAATTAATTCACTTTGATACAGGACCGAGGAGAGACTGAGAAAGACTTCCTTAAACCAAAGAACTACAATTGTTTATAGGTTTTGTTCTTACTTACAGTGCTGCTGTTTAGATTAAACAGCACAAATGGATACAATGCAAATAATAATACAAAGGCAGTGTTTGATTTCTGGCTACTCTTGAATAGTGGCAACTGGAAATATAAAGACAGTGTTTTAGTTTTGCTCACCATCATTTTCTAATAAAACTCCTCAAAGTAAAAGCAGATGTGTGGTTACTGCTATATAGCAATTACTCTAGTGTATGGTGCTGCCCCTTCAGTGAGTAAATGCCTTCATTTTAATTTTAAAAAAATAGTCTGCATGTAAAGTTTATTTGATTAGGAGCCCCATAGAAATGCAGCAAAAATTTGCATATAGGAAGGTCTAATTAACCATAACACCCAATATGAGAGAGTTTGCGAGCTGATTTGCCAGTAAGCACTGCCAGTAGTAGAATATGTGTCTACTGAAATAAATTTAAAAATGCAATGCATGGGGAAAAAAAAAACCTGAAAACTTTCTGAAAAATCTAAGTTTAGTTTCCCTCTAAACCTAGAGTTTCCTTGACTGTTTCTTGCTCTACACAGTTGGTGTTTCTCTGTCCAGTTGTAAATACTTCAGCCTGAGTTTTGGTGTGCTTGTTGTACAGTGCTGCAGTGGCAGGAGAGTATTTTTTTCAAAGCAAACCAGAATGGAGCAGAGAGGCAGTGTTTATGTAAAGTAAGCTGTGTGAAAGGAGTGTGCCATAATTCAAGAATAACATATATATGTTTATAAATGTAGAATTAAGTTACTTAAGGTTTTGCTAACAGGCTGTTCATATCTTAAGACTACATCTGCCACCAGAGTGGTATCGAAAATAACAGCTTATCTTTCATTTAACGTGTTTGCAAAAGAATCAATTAACAAAGAAAAAAATCCTTATTTCTTAAGGATAAATTCTTACGCTCTTTCCCTGGCCAGCCATACTGAACAAAAAGCACTTTTGTGCAGGTATCTAGAAAAAAATAGTTTCCAGCTCTTTGTGTGAGTAAGGGGGATATCTTTGACTAGGGACGTTATGCTGTGTGTATGCTGGGCATAATCTGCTATTTTTCAGTAGAGCTAAGAGAAGTAAAGGATGTACTTGCAGCAGTCAGTTGATGGACAAATGAATTAGTCTGGGATTTCCCTCAATGCTACGTTCACTGTTACTGTGCATAAATTTAATTTATGCTTGCTGAATAACAGCATAAGCTATAAGAGCATTAGAGGAAATACAGTTGCTGTTAAATACTTTGGCTTCCAGCTGATATCAAGTGAGTTCATCAAACTTGCTGCTCAGGTAGGAGCTATGCACAGCTGTCCTGGTTTTTGCTGGGATAGAGTTAATTTTCTTCGTAGTAGATGGCATAGCACTATGTTTTGGATTTAGTATGAGAAGTAGGTTGATAACACACCAATGGTTTAGTTGGTGCTAGGCAGGGCTTACACCAGTCAAGGACTTTTCAGCTTCCCATGCTCTGCCAGGTGCACGAGAAGCTGGGAGGGGGCACAGCCAGGACAGCTGACCCCAACTGGCCAAAGGGCTATTCCACACCATATGACGTCATGCTCAGTATAGAAACTGGGGGCAGTTGGACGGGGGGGGGGCAGCAATCGCTGCTTGGGACAGGCTGGGTATCGGTTGGTGGGTGGTGAGCGGTTGCACAACTTGTTTTTCCGGGGTTTTGTTTTTCTCTCTCCTGTTGTTTTCCTTTCATTTAATTTTAAAAATAACAATAATAATTATTATATTTTGATTATTAAACTGCTGTTAGCGTAACTCATGAGTTTTCTTACTTTTACTCTTCGGATTCTCTCCCCGATCCTACTGGGGGGAAAAGGGGGGAAGGGTGTGTGAGTGTCTGTGTGGTGCTTGGCTGCTAACTGTGTTAAACCATGACAACATCTCATCCAACCTACTTATTTCCCTTACCCGTTTGGCTTATTAGGTTGGATGTATATTTTGTTTTACTTTAATATGTTTCCCCCGCCCCCCACCTTAAATTGTCACCTTGATGTGCTTGCAGACTGCCTGCTCCTCACAGCAGTGCCCAGCAGAGGTTTAGTATGAGTGATAGATGTTGATCAGATTTTGAGTCACTGGGCGGGCAATGCTTGAGGTTTGCTTAGCTCTTGAATGCCCTTTGCCTAGCTGCTTGCTTTGCTTGAATGCCATGCCTCAGATACTTGCCTTGTATGTTGGCATCAAAATTCCTGAAACATCTGTATGTGTATAATCTATAAATATCCTTCCCACCTAGATACTGGATGCTCAGGTTACCTTAAAGAATTGGTAGTACTGGTTTTGGTTTCTTCTGTGTGAATGCTTATTAGTTCCCTTCACGAGAAGCCTATTTTTTTTTTTTTTTTAGCACGCTACTGCGTAGTATTGTAGGGATTAATCTATGCATGGTGTTGGGGTGGGAGGGTACAAGGAAGGACACATGCAGGTATCTTCTGAACACAATTTTTGAATTTCAAGGGACTAGGCATTTGATACTAGGACAAACCTACAGTCTTCTGATGGCAAATATGTTGAAAGTAGCTGAATGCTTAGTTATAAATTTGGATTCTGTTGTAAACTTTTGGTTTGTCTGAGAGCTTGATGCCATGGAAGTTGGGTGAGATATGACTTGGCAACCAGATGGAGATCTGCTTTTCCACTTTGGAGAAACTCCCCTTACTGTGGTGTGGTGATGAAAACATACCACCAATCTGGGCAACTTGGAAATGGCTGTCTCCAAAAACGTCTCCTGCTTGTAAACTGCTACGAGAAGCAGCTGAAGCTTTAGTGGCTGACTCTGTTATGAGGGAGCAAGAATGGCAAAAGGACTGTGCTCATTCCCTTTTTTCATCTTGAAGCAGAGGAAAGTTGTTGTGAGAGTCTTTGGGTGGTTTTGCACCCTAGTGAGAAAAAACAAATTATATCTCTGCACAGGAAAAATCTGCATCTGTGGACATGGGACTTCAGCTGGGTTTTTCATTTATTTGCAAGAACATTTGCACTTCTGAAACACAGTCTTAGAATGTTACGCTCATGTTCAAAATTAAGAGCAACTGGGCTGTTAAGTTTCTTTGAATATACGTATTGGTTTTCCTGAGGAGAAAGAGAAGAGCATGGAGACATTTTGACTACGTTGCATGTTCATATGGAAAGCTGAAGTAAAATATGCTGTTTAAGGATTTGGCTGAGTATCAAAGGAAGTGTGAAGAAGTTCTGCAAGGCATACTTTTTAAATCTTAGATGAAGACAAATGTCTAAGGATGAAGACACTCTGTGTCAGAGTTAGAAACCTGTATTCCTTAGTTTCAAGTTGTATCTGTTAGTGTAATTGTGCACATACTCCAATGCTCTCTTTTGGGCTCTTCCCTCTTTTTTCATAAGAATTTCTTGAGCAATTTTAGATTCAGTATTTCAGCAAAATCTACTGTGACCACAGGCAACTCCCCTCCCTCAGTCAAGCACCTTTTCCAGTGCTCATGTCCAGACTTCTGATAATACCAGTTGAGTTGATCTGACTATATGGATCTTGTGTATTCCTTACAGTTGGGCAGATCTTCCTTTTGCTGGTGTATTGCTGCATCTTGTTCTTGACCTGGACTAAGGGACATCATCCTTCCGCACCCCCTTTCAGACCTTTGTCAACATTGCCTACCGAGCTTTCTCTTCCCCACTGTAAATCTTTCTATCCTGGCGTCCATCCTGCTGGTCCCCCTTATCTGGCTGCTGCTGTGGTTGGCTCTTCCTGCCGATTTCTCTTGTTGACAGGAACCGTGTGGCCCGGTGACGGTTGCACTACTCTTCCTCTCCCCCATGGCAATTGCTTTCCCAGCACTAGTGTCTGTCTCCACATTCTCCATCACCACCTTGCCTGCCACCCTGCAAGCTAGTCAATCTGTTATTTGTTTTGGTTTGTTTTTTTAATATTCTTGGCTAAACTTTCAACTTGCTGCAGGAGAGATTGTTATGAAAGCTAGTAGCATCCCTGTGGCCCTCTTTTACAGGAGGACTTGTATTACCCACGATGGTCAGGTTCTGCAGGCTGCAACTACCCGTAGCTCAAAATACACAAGCTCTCCTAAAACCATGCCCAAGAAATTATAGGGTGAAGTCGGGATCCAGCTTCAGGATTGTGTGGTTTCTGGCTGTAACTGTAACAGCATCTTCCCAGCTTCCATAACCAGCGCTGTGCAGCTGCTGTATGCACTTGGGATACAGTCCCCGAAATGGGAAGAGAAAAAGGAGGAACAAATTCTCAGGTCAAAATAGCAACCTAAGTGACTTAGGTCTCAGTGTAGAGCTGAGAGTTAACAAGATGTGATGGTTTGCTGATTAACTTGATTGAAGTATCTAGGTCATTAATAGGCTTGGCAGCAAGGTAAATTGACTTAAAATATTTTTTGGTTCAAGTTCATGGGTGTAGGCAATATTTTTTGCTGTGTGAAATTGTTGGCTGACTGTGGTTCAGAGACCCTGAGTTAACTGCTGCTTATTAAGAAAATCAAGAGTGATCCTGTAAAGCATTTTAATGTTTATTCTCTCATCCTACTAATTTCCACTTCAGTAAACGCAGTTGTGCTAAGTATCTTTGGAGGAGTCTGAGTATAATAGTAATGTGTCATCTTTTTAATGTGAAATTTCATGGTAACCCCTTATGCCTTTTTAAGATGGAGCAATCTTTTTGTGGCAATAGTAAAGTGAGCTTTACCAGCCTAAAAATTAGTTTCCTAATTAAAGGGGGCTAATCAGGATGCCTTTGGTGATTTCAAAATAAAAATGACTGGCACTATTTCCGTCTTTTAATACGGAGGTTTTTATGTTAATTCTTGTGCCCGAAAGCACTTGGAGATTTTGGGGGAGGTGGTACAGGAATATTTCCAAATAGGGCACTGTGTTGGTTGAAGCAGTTTGCAGCAGCTCTGTTTCCACTGAGTTTCTCTGTAGTTTTTGTTTTTCAGAGAAATGTCTTCTATAAAAATCAATGAGCAAACCATTCTATAGGGTTCGTGCAACTAAAGGTTTGCTAGAGGGTTAGAGCAAGCTAAAATCTCTCTGGAAACACACTTGTTGTAGTACATAAGCTCCATAACTAGTTTGAAATAGACTCTAAAACTTGTCAAGTTTTTTCCTTCTGATTTTAAATTTCTTCCATTTTTATTTCCTCTTCATGCTTGAGCAAGGAAACAAAGGAGCGCTTTGTTTTACATTTGCCACTTCACATAAACTACTGAGGTTTCCCATAAGGAGTCTTAAACATCCAAAAGTGGGTTTAATAAGACTTTTCATGCATGTGGCATCTCGTGTTTACACAGGGTGACCATAGCATTCTGGCTGGTGTTGTGCAGCTGCTGTGTGCAACGCTGCTGGCTTGGTGTACCACTGGCAGGGAGTCGCCTGCTGTCTTGCTTTTCTGCTGGTGGTTGATATGATGACACCGAATATCCAGAGGCACTCACAGTCTGCCCTGAGTGGTAGCCGCAGTAGGAATGGTGTTACAGGGCAGCAGAGGCTGGGTCAGCTGTGGATGAGTGGCGATTGTGTTACAGGGAGAGTTAGCCAGAGCACATGGGCTAGCTCAGAGGAGTCAGCTGACAACATAGATGCTGATAGCTGGTTTGCCCATTCAAATTATTGCAAAACACTCTTTTTATTTTTGGTAGGATATAAGAAAATATTTTATGCACTGGTACTCTAAGTCATGTGGCAGTGGGGTTCTTGGTTGGTGCTAGGTGCCATAAGCCAGACTTGATATACCATTGACCTGTTTGTTGCCTTTGAAAGCAAGTGGTGTCCCAGTAGCTCACTTTTGCCAGTGCCTAATATCTTGTCTGGTGACTGGCAGGCTCTTAGCTGATTAAGTATTTCTTGAACCTCTCTTACTGTCTTGAGTAACCTGGGGCATAGATGGTAGATTTTGAGATTACTTGGATTGATAGGAATATTTCACTGTTTGATCTCGGAGACAAGATTGCCTTGTTGGGAATGGTGATCTCAAAACCCTTGAACTGAAGTGCCCTCACCAGACACTGCATATTTGTTGCATGAGGTACTATTGATCACACTGTTAAATTTTTACCGTACTGATTGCAATATCTTTTCTTCCTAGCCTAATCTTCAAACTACAGCTTCACTTTCACTCTGTTCTATTGCTACCTAAATGCATTAATATAAACTGTTCCAAGGGAAGATTTTAGAGTTTTGCAACTAAATCAGCATGTCCTAACACTTAGATTCTCAGATCCATTTTCTTAAAGCAATGGTTTTATTCCTGACTCCTAAACACTGTCTAGAAAAATGTGTTTGAGATGCCCATGACTATTTTGTGCAGCTTTTAGTAATATGTCCTCAATAAAAATTCCAGTTTGCGCAGATAAAATTGTAGCCAGGTCTTCAGCAAGAGCTTGTATCTGCGTATGGTACAGAAATTTTGGATATCACCATTAGTGTAAATTGATGTTAAGTGGCTGCCTCAGCTCTCTGTAGAAACCTCCAAGTAGTTTTGAAACTGGGATAATGATATGGTCCTGGAGGAGCCAAAGCTTTGCTCAACAATTCTTAGTTTATATTCTGATGATAAAGGTCAGGCTGCAGAGCACTTGTGAATTTTTTTTTGCTGTTTTTGTTATAGAAAGGCTGCTTGTCTTCACCAGTATGAATACCATGAATTTCTTGGGTTTTCATTTCTTTGTGGATTATTAAATGCTGTTATACTGCTCCTTACATTTTTCTCATCTACTGCAGGCCTGATCTGTATGCATATTGTTCTCAAAATTTTATAGACTGTTATTAGGTAGGTAGGGAGAGTACTGTCTTTCCAGCCACTAAAAGTGAAAATGATGGAGGAGAGCATTTCTTGCATAACCATGGGAAGAAGAAAACAGCAAAAGGTAACTGTAGGTGCTGTGCATGGAGTTTCTCACCTAGATACCTTGGCTTTAACTTTGTTCCTCTGTCTTATGTTTCTTTTTGACATGGGACAAAGTTTAAACTTTTTGCAAACTCCCTCTTGTTGCTGTTTTGCAGTGTTTACATAACACTAAAATGTATTTAACAACAGTTCAGGCTTTCACAAGCTGGCTCTTTCAGTCTTTTCACTTTAACATCTTGTTCTCTCATTTGTGTCTTTTAATTCTTACTTGGCTGCTGTCCTACACCTTTCTTTAAGAGTCCCAGCTGCCTGTCTAGTAGCTGTGCTTCTTGGGTCCTTTTTGTGGTTTCCGTACCTGCATGCTTGCTGCTAGTTGCTGTTGCAAAAGTAACCTTTGTCAGATGTTAGGCAGTGAAATACAAATACCTGAATCTGAACCAGTGGCCTTGAACTGGTCAAGGAGTTGGAACAGCACCCTGCATTCTGCCATGCTTGAGTTTGGTTTCTGGCTCTGCCTTAGGTCTCTGGTGTGGCCTCAACACATCCTCTATTCTGCACCTCCTTTGGGAGTTGCTGCTGATCCAGCTGCATCAGTCAACAAGTAAAGATGCAGGTCTGCAGCTGTGTCTTGCTGGTCTTGAATCATGGACTTGGCTTTAACACCTGCACAATGTACAGAATTTTATGCTGAATCTACACTGGAGGAACTTCCCTGGGTCACTCTTCTAGCCTAGAAAAGTGTGTCAATTATAGACATGGTAGTAATCTTTATGCCTGTCATCATACCTGCAAAGAAAGGTAATGGCATATCCCCCTAGTCAGCTGGGGACTAATACTTGCATGGAAGGCACTGTGCAGTGGTAATGGGCAAACACATAAAGTACCAGATCTTGATGTAACAAGGGCTGTGTTTTGATAGTTTTTTAGCTGTCCTTCCATGTGTATCTAGCTTTACAGCTGCTGGAAACAGCACATCTGGTGATGTTCTTGGTGATGATCACTGGAGTTTTGGAGAGAGTGAACAAAGGATGCAAGTTCCCTGATGGACAGGGAACTAAACTTTGGTTTAGTTTTAGTAGTAGCTTCATCAAAGTCACTGTTGGATAGATCACTTTGTAGAAAACAGAGCTGTAGTCTCTACAGATATGGACAGTAATTACTTCTGTGTCAGGGTGTAGATTTTGTGTAAAGATGTACTGTAACTATGACTTAAGATTAATAAGGCTATTGCATGATGGAAGTGTGAACATTATCTGAAGGACCTGTTATTTATTTTGCCATAACATTTTTGTGGCTTGCCAAGGGCACGTATCTTCTACTACTCTTCTGCTCAAGTGGGTTACTTGGAGGACTGAGATTATGCCAGGCCAGAACCCTTTAAATTGGTAAATCTGAAATGCCATTAGGCTGGGTTTTTGAGATGGTGCCTTAAATTGTATTGCCATGCTGCAGCTGTAGAAGACATAATAGAGCAAACCAAACTGCAGTAGCCTGTAGCAAGACAGTATAATGTGCAAGTCTAAACTAGGGTCTTGGAGTCTGTAATCACAGTGTTTTTCTAAAGCAAACATTGTCTTTTGGGGGGGATAATGTGTTTTTGCAACACATCCACACCAACAAATGCTCTACTGTATAAAAAATGCTTTTATTGCTGTGTCTGCTTCTGTTTATCAAATCAGTGTCTCTACAGACTGGTAAAATACTAAGTTTATGTAAACTCACATGCCAAATTCTGCTTCCCTCTTTTTTGGATAAAAGCATTATTTGATTTGTAGGGTTGGAGGGGAGACCCTTTGTGTTTTCCTGTGGAACTTGCTATAGAGCTCATGCCTGTGCTACCTGAAATTTCATTAGTAGTTTGAGTCTGTCATCTGTCTGAAATCATGCTTTCTAGAGGCCACTGAGCCACCACTGCCAGACTAACACAGGTAAGACTTGTCTTTCTGCTGCTGTGGTCTCTGCTGCCTGTTGGGAAAGAGGGATGTTAAAGCAGGTCTAGACTCTGCAGCCAGGTAGCGCACATCAATCTGAATTGCGTTAACTTAGTCGTACAGAGTTTGCAAGGTTTTTAGGAGAGTACTGAACAGTTTCATCGTTTTTCCCCTTCTCATCCAAATAAAAAATCAATTCCTCCTGTAAAAAGGGATAGTTCAGCCCACATTTCCCAGATATTTTTTCCCCCTGAGACATTTGAACACTGACTTAATATTTTCTACCTCATCTGCTCAGGGAACCTGTTGAGTACTGTTCTTTCTGCTGAGAAGAATTAGGTGAGATTTCCTAGGGAGAAATACTCGCTGTGGCTGTTCAGCTGCCACCAGCATGGCGAGCTCCCTTCCCAGCACTGCTTTCTGTCCTGCCTCTTCAGCATTTGTCCCCAGCCACTGGCAGCCCGAAGCCAGGCTGGGAGCAGGGGGATGAGATGAGGCATACCTGTGGCCATCAGCCTGGGCTTTGTTAGCGTTGGCCGCTGCTCAGTGCATTAGCTCACAGGGCGGTTGTCAAGTTTGTGGTTGATACCCGGTGCTAAATTTTAATGTCTCTGCAAACAGAGAAGACAGCAAACCAAAACCTGTTCTGATTGCAAAGGTTGGGGGCTTGTCACGAGACGGAGGCACACGTATTGCTGTTGTCTGTAGGAGTGTTGCTGGAGAGTATATAACTGGTTTTTTTCCCCCCACCTTAGAAGTGCTGAGTAAACAGGACTTGGCTGCTGCTGGGTACTTTGTGGGGCCGTGCTGGGGCTCCAGAGCAGGTTTCCTGAGCAGCACCTTGCCTTGTGGAGTCTAATCACTGATTAACCCACATAAGAGATGGCTGGAATAGAACAGATTAAAACAACAAATAGTATCTATGCTGCCATCTTGTGAACCAGAATTTTATAACACCTTTACATTATTTTGTAAATATGGCAGTGTTGCCATGGCAGCAGAAATCTGGTGTGGAAAAATGTTGCTGAAATGATTTATTGCTGGTTTACTGCGCTGTACGGGGTGGGCAAATCATCACTGCTGCCCGCTTCTACTTACCTAAATTGAATATGAAGTGCATCAGAAGGGCTTTGATCAGGGAAATGAATGTTGCAACAAACTTCACACAGGTGTGCATAACTCAACAAAAATTTAGTAATGTGCAGTGAGATCCATATTATTTTAATACTTACGCACAAAGAATCCATACATGAATGTTTCATAGTTTTCAGTGGAGCTCTTACTGAAAGTCAGTATTCTCCCTGGTGAAATCCTAACCATAACAATAAGTTGAGATGCTGCTAAATCTAACACTAGCTGGAAACCCAGAGATGGGCAACTTCGAATTTGAACTGACTTATGATAGGGTAAAAAATTAGAGCACTACAAGTTAATCCAAAATCTCTTGTTAAAGGGTTTGATGCTCATTTTATGTGCTGAACTTCGGAGATCTCATGTAGCCAAGTGAGTCGTGGTGTTCTCCATAGTGCTATCTTTATGTTACTTCCCGTACACAAGATAAGAGAAGTGGTGACCGGAACAACCTGCATCACGCCTTGCTTCCCCACACTGTTGTAGAGACCCACAATCACAAAATGTTGTCTTTCAGTCAAAGTATGTTTTTAGGACGGATAAAACTTGAGATTCAGTAGAGACTGTCACTGTAGTATGAATCTAGAGCCTCAGATTTAGAAGATGATGTTTCCAGGGTATCTGGCTCCAGGAGTCAGTTGGCAGCAGAAGGCTGTAGCTTTAACTTGAGCCAAGACTCCCAACTGTAAGGAAGATTTGGGGCTGAATGCACCAGCATGTGAGAAAAAAAGGCCTGAAGAAAGTAGTTATCTCAGCTGCCTGCTCTGTCACTGCTCTCCACAGCCTCTAAGTGGAGCCTCCCAGCTTGTGCAGTTTTTTTATACAACTTGTACTTCTTGCTGCGATGGTATTCAATTTGTCTGTATCTATTTTTACAGAATGGCTGGAAGCTTTGCATGCTTTTGCTCTGGAAATACCATGTGGCCATTTGTGAAACAACCTTCTTCTAAGGTTTCTTTCTGGTTTAGGAGAGGTATCATGCTAAAGCTTGCTGTCTAATGAGAACAAATTCCAAAGTTAACACACAGTCTTTCCTGATAAACAAATCAACGTTACCACCACGACTCCTGCTCAGCCAAGCATTACACATGGCTTGCTTCTACTGCTCTCACCCACCTTTTTAAAGCAATATTTATGGGACTGTTGGTGGAAAAAAATACATCTTTTTTACATTAAAAACAAAAAACAAATGGAGACTTAAGAGCTGAGATTTGTTAACAAATCTTTAAATTCAGAAGCTAGAGACATAATAATGTGAAACTCTAAATGGTGAGCTCTCTTGCTTCAGACTATTGCATGTTTCTAAGTATCTTCAAATAAAGGTTTTCATTTAAAAACAATCCCACCACTTCAGAGTCATTTAACTAACAATCTAACATTTTGCTTTGGGACTGACTGTCCTTACTCTTATTTTCTAGCAACTTTTCACCCATTGTGTGGAATGAGATGGCTGTATTGTAATCTCTAGGTGAACAGCCTGTTTCACTTCCTCACAGTGTTGAGTGTGCTGAACCAGACTGAAAGTCTGTGGTTGTGAGCCAGGGAGGTAGTAAATGGGTGGTAACTTATCTTTACCTTGTCTTCACTATACCTTTTTCATAGCAGCATTGAGCGTTACGAGTTTTGGCTCTGGAGTCCTGTCTTTGCTTCTCCAAAGGTCTTCTTCCCAGGAGGCGAAAACCTGGTGCCCTTGGATCCTCATCTTGCAGTGTAAATCCGAAAGGGCAGGGCAGCACAAGTATAAATTTTGCTGCAGTATCCAGTGTGTGCCAGATGTGATGGGCTTTGGGTGGGTTATACAATGTATTTTCTCTTCTCTGCTGAACCCTGGCTCCAGCACTTTCAATCCCTTAGCCAGCAGTGTGTGCTTTGCTGATCACACAGGCTGTCAATGACAACTTCAAAACTGGTTAACTTCACAGGGCAGCGCTGGTGCTTCCAGATCCCTTGACCCTTGCCTCGACTCAGATTCAGGTTTTGGACTGTGTTTTTGTGCTTTTAAAGTGCAAGCCTGAGCTCATTATACTGCTGCTGTTTTGCGTGGTCAAATGTGGAAACTGGAATCTCTTGGTGAGCAGCATGATGTTTACTGCTTGTGGGTCTGGCACAGAAGTCATCATTGTTATCTTGCCAGAAATTCACTGCTGAACCACTCTGCCTCGGATTGCCAAAAGTCAAAACAGAATTGAGCAAAGCAAAAGGAAACTGTACCTCAATGCTCACTCCTGGCAGGCTTTCCAGTACTATGTATTGGAATTAAAGTTTTGGAGATTTATTTCCATTGATCAGGTCTGGGTTTGGGTTTTTGTCTAAGGCAAATCAAAAAGCAGTTTCTGTGCCAGCAAGTACTGCAGTATTATGAAAATAAAAGCAGGCTGTATTTATGCATTCTGGTGTATGATCTCAAGTATCTCCCTTCAGGAAAACATCTGTTTACGCATGTTTGAACTCAAATATTAAGACTAAAACTGGCATGGGTAGCTCTGCAAGGCTGTGCTAATGATTGCTAATTTTTGGTGGTGCTGAGTAAGACTTCAGGGACGTTGCATGTTCTGGTCAGCTTCCTGAGATTGCCTTTTGTCCCTCCACCATGGAATGGGGTTTGGGTTTAGCTGTAATGAGTGACCAAGTCAAACGCCATGTACACCACTGTGGCAGTCTCTCATGGCATACATCTGTCAGTGCGTTAAGGCCGCTAAAAACACAGTATAAGTTATGGGATTGCATTGTAGAAAAAGAAATGGCAGAAAAGCACACACACATTTGATAGCTATAATAGCCTTATTCCACAAGTTTCATACTGAAGAAAAACATACTGTCTAACATTGAGTTATGGGCCCTTCCTCTTGTATAGTCATGGTATTAACTACTTTTTGTGGGGAACAGTTTCCGCAACAGACTTAAATCTGGTGCTGATGCTGCAGTATTGTGTGCTCAGGAAAACAGTGGGTGAGCCAAAAGCAAGGCTGAGTTTTTAGCCCCAAAGAAAAATAAAGTGCTCCAAAGGTACCTATAAATCCTTATTGTCAGATGGATATTCCCTATTTCACTTAAAGAAACAGAAGCATTTCTGGTTTTTTCAGTCTAGTCTACTCCTGCTGTCGACACTGTGTCATACAATAACTTCCATAAACTCACCGAACTGTATCTTAAAAAGCAGAACCTCACAACCTTAAAGTAATGCTTCTTTCTGTTTAAAACCACAATTCCCTTATAACTGAATCAGTGTAAAGGGAACAAAATTACTGTAATTGCAAGCATGGGGGAGAAAAGTGCTACAGATATCTCAATAAATACTAGGAGAGAGAGTAACAGTTGGGCAGCTGTTTGCATAACTAAAACTTATAAGGTTGTTTGTATATTTGCAGGATTTCATGCAGATCCTGAGGCTTTTCCTTCCTCTGATTAAACACGTGCAAAATGGAGTAAATCCTTTCACAGTAGATCTTGTAGCTAAGTTCTGCAACTTCCAGACATTGGTAAAGCCTGTCTTATATGTAATACAGCTGTAGCTGTGTTCTCAGTCTTGGAGACTGATTCCCAAGAGCTGTAAGTTACAGCTGCCCTATTGCAGACCTGTGAGTTTTTCTAAATGGTTATCACTTACATCTTTTTAGCTACGAATGGAAAGAAACTCTTCCCATCTTTCAGGTCTGCTCCACTTATCTCTATTCTTTTCCTTTTTTCCACTGAGCTTCTAGTATTCTTCTAAAAAGAGGCTTGTTTCCTTGTATTTTTATCTGGACTTGTTGGATTGACAAGTGTATTTTTCACTACACACACGTGCTCCTTTTTTTTTTTTTTCTTTCTGGTTTCTTTGCTTCCTCATACTGTTTCCTGTTTTTTCCTCAGTGTATTGCATTTACCCAGGCTACCCAGGGTAGCCTTCCTGTCCAGAATAGGATGGTTCCAGATTAATCTTAAAGGCTGGAAACAAATTCAAAACAGTTTTGCTGTTGTTGAATAACAGGAGTTTTGAAATCTGATGAGTAGTTTTCACCTTGGATCAGCCTCTTATTTAGCACTTGGAGAATGACTCAGTTTTATATGGACCCTTCTATAAACCAGACACAACCCACCCACATGCATCCTTTCCTCTGCATCCCCAGCAGCAGGTTATGAATAGCAAGCTCTTTGTGTCACAAGAACAGGAATTTGGGGGGTTATGAATTATAACCTAGACCTGCTCTGAAGGCTGCGCTTCTCTCCTAGTGTCATGCCAGGTTGCAATTAGCCCTTCCTTCTTAGCACTAAGCAGTGCCTGGCTAATGGACATTCGACTATAAGGCTGTTAGATGTAATACCTGGGCCAGTGCTGACACATGGAGCTGTTTCTGCTGGTGAACCTCAGTTGTGTGGTGAAGGAAAGCCTGAGGAAGAGCTGCTTGTGATGGAAGGGCAAATAGCAGGGCTTGGCTAGCTTTCAGGGGGAGTTTCTGCACCATCTGGTTTTGGGCCAGGGGAAAGTTGCCTCTAAGTAGCAAACTTTTGTACCAGAAGGGAGAAAAGCAATTTGGGGAGGAGGGGGCATATGTGTGTACCTTCAAAGACAGTTCTGATGTGATCTTTTTTTGGTGCCCTCGACTGAAGATGTCAGAAAAATATTTTCATAAGAAAACTGAGAATTGGAAATGTAAAGGATCAAGTGCAAGGTACCAAATGCTGCTCTGTGGGCATAAGGTTCATCTCACTGGAGATGGTCCATTGGACAATAGGGCCAGCTTCAGCTCATGGTAGATACCTCCAGTGGCTCAGCAAGTTCCTCCTGCTATCTGTACAACACTCTTTCTAGAAGACCTGTTTTAGGAATTAAATTCTATAGAAAGAGCTAACTGCCTCAGGTGAAACCTACATTTGCTGGGAGTACAGATTCTTTGTTTCTTCCTTGCCCTCTGTTTCGGGGAAGACAAACGTTGTGGCATTTTGCCTTAGTGTGTATATCTATTTAGTCTATAAAATTTCATTAATAAGGATGACTTTTGGGACCCTTGGCATGGACCAACAACACATGAACATGCACCAGGGGATGGAGCAGGGAACCTTTTCAGGGATACTATTCTCCTCACCAAAACAGCTTTTATACTGCAAATTACAGTTCTTCTAATGACACTCACTCCGTGCAGCTTTGTGTGATATTGTCCTAGATTTATGGCTGGTGGTTTCCTGAAGAGCTGTTTGGGTAGTCTGTGCTTCAGTGAAACAACTTTCATATGTCCTGTAACAAATCCAAAAGTGTAATGGAGTAGGTCGTTTGTCTTGAGTTTTAACGTGAAACAAAATGATGTAGTGAGCTTTTTTCTTCTCTGTGGTGGGGGAAAAACTGGCTCATTTTCAACTTGGATCCCAGCTTTATGGTTTCTGAAGTCACCCCTGTGGAGATGATGTTAGTTTTGTAATGCTGTCTCACACAGCATACAGTAATGCTGCCTTAGTGACAGTAAGTAAAGCGAACTAATGTCTTCAGCTTTGTTCTTGTCCATTTGTAATGGTATTAATGTCCTTCTAACATCAGCAGAGGTTGCCTAAGCAAAAAAAAAAAAAATATACTGGGAAAGAACTAACCAGATTTATAGCTCTTGAAATGTGATTTAGCTACTAGAAATAAGAATATCACAGGGCCAAAACACTTAGACCACCAATGTAAGGGACTTCTGGTCCAGTGATTAGGATGCTAACCTCTTTCAGAGTGTTTTGGTAGCAGTTTCTCTTGGCTACTCATTATAAACATACTGGATAATGTGGCTTTATGTCTGTTACTGGCCTTCTGAACTGGTTATGTATTTAATAATCACTGTTTTCTATCTAGTACCATATCACATCTAACGCTCAAAAAAATAACTGGTTTACCACCTTGAAGGATTTAGCCACTGTTTGGTGAGAAGCCATCCTGCCTGATGGGTGGCAGGAATGCTCCAGCTAACTCATTGCCAGGCAGACCTCCAACATGTAAAATACCTTGGGTTGTTTCAACGAAAAGCTTTACTCCCTCCCGCAGCACCGGCACTGTGTGTCTCACGGGTGAACGTGGAGAGCTGCCGTGTGATGCGGGAGGAGGATGAGTGGCAGGAGTGCTCTGTACAGAGATGAGCATTGCTGCGAGCGTGGGTTGCAGAGCACTGTGGCCACAGGAACCAGCCTCGCCCAGCACATTGCTGGCCTTGGTGCTCTTGGGGTTCAGCCCTTGCATAGATATCACAGAGTGTTTTTTAAATGTAAGCATCAATAATACACAGAACTACGTGTTTTCTTCGTGTTTCAGCTCATATGACTGTGACTGTCTATTTAATAGCCTAGGGCTGTTCAAAAGATCTGAGCATTTTCACACTGGTGTGTGAAAATGCAAAATAAATTATACCCCTTAGGGGACGTATACTTCAAAGCATGTTGTTTAGTTATTGATGGGTCATGACCACACAATGCAGATATGATTCTCTAGTAATTTTGATCTGCTGTGTGAATGAATATGAGAATTTTCTCCTTATCCTGCACCCTTTTCTCTTACTGATTATAATTACGTTGTGGTCATGACATTAAAAGTACTATGGTTGTGGCTGAAAGATTTCACTTCTATTAAAATCACAAGTAACAGTGTTTCTCAAATTATGTCTTTGTAGATGGATGGAGGTCTGCCTGGAAGAAGAGCTGCCCCCGACTACAGAGCTGGAGGAAGGCTTAAGAAATGGTGTTTATCTTGCCAAGCTCGCGAAATTCTTTGCCCCTAACGTGGTGTCAGACAAAAAGATCTACGATGTGGAGCAGGCACGCTATAAGGTAATAACTTTTTCAGTTCTCTTACCAACAAGACAAAAAATGTAGTGTCTGTATTCCAACTCTTAAAGATACCCAAACGTGGCTGGTTAACTTTCTGCATCCCTTTCATAAGGCTCTCAGGACTAGATGGAAGATACAGAGCACTAAGAAGCCAGCGTGACAAGTTAGAAATGTTTTACCCTTAGAAAAACTATATCAGTGTCACTTAATGTTTTTAAAGATGAAAAAATTACGCTTCTGGCTCCAGGGAGAACATGAGCTTTACCATTTATATAATTATTTCTCATTATGAATAGGAGCCAAAAGCAGTTCAGTAATTAAACTATTCCAGATTTTCCTCATTTTGTATGGGAGTACATTCACTTCATTTGATCTGTGTGTTTATTTCAACAAGTTTAATACTGAGAAGCAAAAAACAAGCTACCAGAAATTAAGGTTAGCTTGCTACCTGTGCAAGCTGTTCATTAACTCCAAGATCCTCAATAATGTAGAAATAGATATGTGCATATGCAGTAGTCCCCCTATGGAATGTATTCTCTTAACATGTAGAGGGGGCAGAAAAAATTTGAAATGGCCATTTTTAAGGTGTAATCACTGGCTGTTGTTCAAGAGTTGAGAAATTAAGCTGTTCTAGGTCCCATATGGTTAACAGACCCATGCTTAACTATCTTGGTTATACATCAGTGCTTCTCTTGAAAATCTCCAAAACTTGAGTTCTTTTCCCCCTCTACCCTGACCCTTCAAAAATTAAAAAAAAAATAATTAAAATACTTTTCCCCTTTGCTCTTTTAACTGCTGCTTGCATAGGCTGTAGGGAGGATCAGCTATTCAGGTGGATCTGAAGAGTGACTAGGAGCTCCTTATCTGTTCTCCTTCCCAGTAGTGCTGAGGAGTGTTACCACTTCCATATTTTAGAGGTAGTGGCTCCTGGTATTTGACAGCCAGCCTTTACTCCCGAAGGCTACTGAAGGGCTGTACAAATGGCTGCTTCAGTCACAGTTCACCCAGATGGGTACAAATGTGGCTAATGTTACGTAAAAGGCCGAGCTGGACAGCGTGGGGCTGTTGATGAGTTAGGGTGCTTCATCAGCAGGATTGCGGCTGTCATACCTTGGTCTCCAGGTTCAAACAAGGGAAAATTCCCTGAACTCAACTTTAGGATATAAAACTGGGAAGCAACACAACAACCATTAAATAGAGAATTTGCTTTATGTAACTTTTATCATCTTTTCCTTCTACATTTCTAATAGAGATCTGGCCTTCATTTTCGGCACACTGACAACACTGTGCAGTGGTTAAGAGCAATGGAATCCATTGGTCTGCCTAAGGTAAGCGTTTAAATCTTAGCCAAGAAACTTTAAC
Organism: Gorsachius magnificus; assembly: GCA_034008185.1. Taxonomy (NCBI): domain Eukaryota; kingdom Metazoa; phylum Chordata; class Aves; order Pelecaniformes; family Ardeidae; genus Gorsachius; species Gorsachius magnificus. The sequence goes on from CM067109.1 coordinate 70,818,933, forward strand.
AAAAGCACTGACTCACTGAGATGCCCTTTCATCTGCTTGAGCGTAAAAGGTTGCTTACAGTAAGTCTACGGAGAAGGGGTAATTCAGGAAAAAAATCTGAAAAGAAGGTAAGGCTGAAAGCAGTGGCAGCATCAGTTCTGTGCCACTGCTGCCATTGTGCGTGGGCTGAGGCTGCTGTGGAAGAGTGCTGTGGGTGGAAATGCTCAGGGTGCTTCTCCCACGGGAAGACAAATGGGGACGCTAGCAGTGGTTTAGCTGTATCTTATTATGAGTACAGTCTCTGTGGGGGCCTGAAAGGAAAATGGTTTAAAACGGAAAACTTAAATATTTTCTTCCTTTAGGTTACTACCTCTCATTGTGTCTCTTGCTGCCTCTTCCTCTTAATGTACGTCCCACTTTCTCTGCCTTTACCCTGTTTCTAGACTGTCCTTGCACGCTCCAGTGCATCTGCGTGGCTATGCTGCTGCTCCTCTTCCGCCAGCTGCTTTCTTGGGTCACCTCTCATATTTATCTTCTTCCTTGTGGGTCTTCGTTTGTCATCTCCCCCCTCTGCTGCTGTTTCTGGGCGCCAGTGAGTCTCTTTCGGATGGAAATCCTTTAAGAAAGGGCTGTGTGTAAACACCTACTCTGCTTGTTGGACATTTCGGCACCCGCACACGTCCTGGGGAGAGTACTCCCTTGCCCAGGCTGCCCAACAGCTGCCCTAGGATACCTGGGCAGGGGCAGCCCCAGTGCTACCGCACGCGCTGTGGCGTGGGGCACAGCAGGGATGCTCAGACAGCTGCTCAAAGGGCTGCAGGGGCTAGTAGCCAGTCACTGTGGGCAAACTTGCATACGCAGAAAGTGCCGTCAGAAATGCAGTAGAGGTGAGGAGGGTTCTGTCTCTTCCAGGTCAGGCTTTATTTTGTCTGCCTTGATTCCCCTGCTCAGCTGGGTGATATCAACCCTGCCATCCCTCCTCTGAAAGATTTTGCTTCTATTACGGAGGATGGTCATGGCAAAAGCTTTCCCGAGTCTCCCTCCCAAGCCTGTTGTGAGCAAATGATGAAGAGGGCACTGTGCTCCTGACTTACTCAGTCTTGTCCTACTAACCATGGGACAGTGGAGCCCCGAGTGCCTGGCCTGGGCTGTAAGCACACTGCCAACTCTCACGGTTAGCTAAGTCTTTTATTTTATTTTTGTGAAGAAACAGTGTTTAGTGACTGGGACCAAGGCCAGGAACAAATTAGTGGTAGAAACAAAACTGGAACTTATGATGTGACTTTTTGGCTAAATTGCTTAATATTCCCCTCTCTGAATATCTTTCTCTGCAAAAGATGTATTCACACAGTTAGGGGTGCTGGCAATTAGAATTTTGCATTTTTAAATCATGCTTGGTAGGTTTGGTTTGCAATGAGGCTTTGCGAATTGTAACTGCATCCCAGGTTTTGGGTGTCTGTAGGAGGACGAGGCCTACTGGCTGAGCTCATGCTGAAGGATATTTTCTAAAAATCTTGCTGAAATGCTGTCTGTTTATCATCTTTTTTCCCCTCTTATTAAGTAGCTTTTATGCTTTATTAAGCTCTTTCTTATGAAAACTACTGATAAAGTTAAAATAACATCAGAAGAGACTTGATTCATAAGTATTTAGTAGTAACAGCTGAAGTTCTGGAAGTTTAAGGTATGGTTCTACAGTGAGATCATTTTAGCTACTTTTCTGCTCAGTAATATATCTTCTCCCTTAACTGTGTGCTCTTTGGTTTTTAGATCTTTTATCCAGAGACTACAGATGTCTACGACAGGAAAAACATCCCCAGGATGATATACTGCATTCATGCTCTAAGGTAACTGGTGATGGGAGTAAAAGTTAAAGTAACTGCCAAATCTAGGAATGTCAGTCTTGAAATGGCTTTAGGGTAACCAGTGTATCAAAATCTATCAGAATTTACAAGTTCATTAATTTAAAGTCGGAGACAAAAGTTCATTTTGTCAGGACTATTGGCCAAATTCTTTTCAAAATAGAAATGAAGGACTATTGAAATGAAGGCTTTACCAAGGGCAAGTCCTGCCTGACCAACCTAGTGGCTTTCTATGATGGAGTGACTGCATCATTGGGCAAGGGAAAAGCAACAGATGTTATCTCTCTGGACTTCTGTAAAGCCTTCAACACAGTCCCCCACAACATCCTTCTCTCTAAATCGGGGGGATATGGATGTGATGGGTGGATAAGGAATTGGTTGGATGGTCATATCCAGAATGTATGGTCAACAGCTCATGTCCAAACGGAGACCAGTGTCAAGTGGTGTCCCTCAGGGGTCTGTACTGGGACCAGTGCTGTTTAATATTTTCATCAATGACATAGTGGGATCGACTGCACCCTCAGCAAGTTTGCAGATGACACCAAGCTCAGTGGTGCAGTTGACATGCCAGAAGGATGGGATGTGATCCAAAGAGACCTGGACAAGCTGGAGACGTGGGCCTCATGTGTGAACCTCACCTGGTTCAACAAGGCCAAGTGCAAGGTCCTGCACCTGGGTCAGGGCAGCCCCCAGTTTCAATACAGGCTGGGGGATGAAAGGATTGAGAGCAGCCCTAGAGAGAAGGACTTGGGGGTACTGGTAGGTGAAAAGCTGGACATGAGCCAAAAATGTGTGCTGGCAGTCCAGAAGGCCAACTGTATCCTGGGCTGCATCAAGAGAAGCATGGCCAGCAGGTCAAGGGAGGTGATTCAGCCGCTCTACTCTGCTCTGGCAAGACCCCACTTGGAGCACTGGGTCCAGCTCTGGGGGCCTCAGCACAAGAAGGACATGGACTTGTTGGAGCGGGTCCAGAGGAGGGCCATAAAAATGATCTGAGTGCTGGAGCACCTCTCCTATGAGGACAGGCTGAGAGAGTTGGATTGTTCAGGCTGGAGAAGAGAAGGCTTCAGGGAAAACTGGTTGTGGCCTTTCAGTACTTAAAGGGGACCTATAGAAAAGATGGAGAGAGACTTTTTAGCAAAGCCTGCTGTGACAGGACAAGAGGTAATGGTTTTAAACTAAAACAGAGTATGTTTAGACTGTATATAAGGAAGAAATTCTTTACAATGAGTGTGGTGAAACACTGGAATGGGTTGCCCAGAGAGGCTGTAGATGTCCCACCCCTGGAAACATTCAAGGCTAGGTTGGGAGGGTTTCTGAGCAACCTGGTGGGTTGGACTTGATGACCTCTAACAGTCCCTTCCAATCCAAAGCATTCTATGACTCTATGAATTTAGCACAGACACCCCTGTCAATGACTACACCCCCTCACAAAGTGCACGTACCATTTCAAAACACATACTGAAAGAACAAAACAAGTAATGGACAAAAACTTAGCAAAATATTCGTATAACTGTAAGGCAGATGTGCTGATCAGAGTGAAAATGATGAGGAACTGACATCTTTCTGTCCAAAAAGAGAAGCAAATAATTACTGCATTCTGAGGTCATTTATGTAAAAATTAACGTTTTTCCAAGCTTGAAAGTTCTTTAAAGTTGTTTTTGAATATAAAGTCAGGAAGGCTTTGACCAGATCACTGAAGGTAGAGCTTAACATTTTTTTATGTCCTGCCTTAAGGATTTTCTTGATGTTTAGCACTAAAAGTGAAGAACATCTGCCCTGTGCTGTCCCTGGTGTGAGGGGCAGTGGTGTCCCTTTCGTGGTTCTCGCAGCTCATTTTTTGCATGTGGAGCCCTTTTCCTTTCATTACTTTCTTGCATACTATGCTTGCAGACGACACAATTAAAGTACACCCCAGACTCTCTTCTATGTTCCTAATGCTATTCAAAGGCACATCAGCTGCTCCAGAGCTTTAGGTCAGAAACTATTCGTTACATGCTGTAATTGAAATTTTTTAAGGTCTAATCCTTGAAATTATGTGCTCACTCTTGCATTCTGCTCTGTGCGCTCACTGCCAATAAATAGAGCGTACCACCAAAGCTCATCATACTTCTTTTGAATGCTAGGTGTTGGGAGTTGACAGCCCTGGTATATTTTTTTGTCACCTTTGACAAGTGTTGCCACTTGAAATTATTATCACTGATGTAATATTAACTGGACAGTATCACCAGGACTGTTTGGGGGTAGCTCTCACCTAAAACTTGGTAGTGTGGTCTGTTCCATCAGTGAGTGTCTCATGTAAGCTTGAAGTGATTTCCTGAAGTGGATGCATGGGCCTCTAATGTTAACCAGCTCAGGCTGACACAGTGGTGGGCTGTGTGCCCTCCGGCCATGTTATGGGCCAGCTCAGGTGTTAAGTAGGAGGTGGAAGAGCACAATGAAATTTTCTGATATTTTCTGCCCTCTCTGTGGAGGGGGACTTTGTCAACTGTGGATTTGAATGCTACATGAACAATAAGCCCATCCGTTAGATACCTTCTTAAGACCTGCCTAGTAGTTGCAATAATTCTTTTCATCTCAAACTGAATTTTGCAATGGGTTGAGCTTTGGCAGAAGTTTTCCTTTCTCCATCTTGACATGCCTCAACATTTATGCCAGTATCAGAGTTGGTCTATGTTGTCTCAACTTTCACTTTCAAGTTTGTCTTGTTGAAATTACTTTTCCTTGCTGCGTATCAACACAAAGCTATAACTCAGTACTTACGAGCTATTATTTTAGAAATGGACTTTACATCAAACATGTCATGCTGCACTGAAGGTGAATAGGCCTGTAATGCGTTTTTGCTTATGATGCTTTCCCATGGTAGTGCAGGGCTCTGAGCCTGCATCCCATGCAGGATGTAAGAGTCGCAGAAACAATGAGCTTCATTTATTTCCATGTCTTTTCCCGAAATGCATGGGTGTCCTTCACTGGAGTCTTCCAAATCAAACACCAGTGGCAGTATTGAATGGCACCCAGCCTACATTGAAAGTGGTCTGGAAACAACAGAATTAAGGACAGGGTACTTTCTTGGCCTTGGTGTTACCAGTTGGGTTGGCATCAGAGGAACACTGAGCTACAGGAGTCCAGTTCTGTTCACATTGCATTGTTGTTGACCTGCTGGTGTCTGTCCCTTTGGGTCTACCCTGTGCACCTGCTCTACTCTTCAGGTCTGTCAGAGCATCCTTTTCAGGAAATCAGTACAGCGTTCACCAACCCTGGAAAAGTCCATAGCCCTGTTGTTCTTAGGGTCTGGCACCACAGCATCTAGAAACAGCAATTGCAAGCAGGCTTTTCACCTTTGTAGCTGTGGCATATGCACATGACCACTATATGAAGAATCACCATTGGGTTTAAATGCTAAATTCTAATGCAACTTGGAGCACATGCTCAAATTTCAAAGGCTTATAACTTGGGAAATTTGAGCACTTTCTCAGAGAGGTGAGCGGTTGACCTACTACACATTCTTTCTTAGTTGCTTTCAAGTCATTACTCTGAAGCACCATGATTCTTGAGCTTTCCAACAAAACTATGTAAATTTAACAGAGATAGGATATTTTCTTATTTCCATTCTTGGAAATCCTGAAGCCATCCTTAGCTGAGATTTTTCCTACATTAATTCATTTACATACAGTCAGTATGCATAATTTAAGTGCTTAAAATTGATAAGATTATTTTTAATTGCCCCTATAAGAAGCATGAAATAGCCTTAACTGTAGGTAATAGGAGCAAAAAGCTCTATCTATCCAAAGGGTCCATTTGACAACTGAAGTGTTAACATTTCACAGGGAAAATCTTTGGTTATTTGGGGTTTTGCTGACCTTTGTGGGCATGAAGATAGACAATGTTTCTAAGAAAAATTGTTTAAATATATTTTTAGGATATGCCCTGGTTCAAGTCTGAAATGAAGACAATTGCACTTACAGTATGTAGAACAACTTCAAATACACTGTCAAATACAGCACTGCTCTGGCCAGGAAGGAGTGATCTCGCAAACACTTTCTAGACTCCTGTTGAATATAATTACCCTCTTGCTTTTCTGCTGTTGAAACATCAATTCTTAAAGCCAGACTTGAAAAATATAAATACATAGTTCTCATTTGTTGCACCATTTTTCTTATGAAGGCTGATTTGTGTTTCATCCTGGACTAAATGAGGTTAAGAACTACTTCATTTAAATTAAGATGCTAACAGTGCTTCTTTTTCATAAAAAGCAGTGCTCCTCAGATTTATTTTTTTTTTCCTCTGAAAAATTTAGTTTTCAAAGGATCTTTGCAAGAAGATCATTGCTACATCCTGGAAAAATGATTCCTCCAAAACTGGACAGCTTCAAGACATTGTCTTCCTAGGAAGCAGTAGAATAACAAGCCTATGGTTTTTTATTTCTTTTTTTTTTTTTTTTTTTTAAAAAAAAAACACACTACTTTCAGATCTGTTTTTTACAGCATGTGATATGTGAGCTAAGCTTAAAAGAAGACCCAGGAACCTCTGGCTGACATGAACCTGCAGTTCTACATGGGCAATGCAAAGGGAACTTCACATGGGAATGGCCCTTTCCCCTTTGTTTCTCCTCTGCTCCTGATGCCTCATAGCCAGCTTTCTTGACCCCAAGACCCCCTGCTTTTTATTTTATGTGGGTTCCCTGAGTTCAAGTTACACTATAAAAGCATTAAGGGAACTGTTTCAAGTGAAGTTATACCTTAATACAGAGTAGAAGCATCTTTGCATTCCTTGCAAGACTTGAAGAACATTTTCAGCACCACCTGGTGGTTAATAAGTTTATCCAAACAAAGGAGTGTAGGAAGTAAAACACGTGGCTCAAAATCCTCCTGGAAGTGCTGAACAGCAAACATATGAGTCTCTGATGTTCATACCACTTTTTTTCCCCCTCGGTCTTTTTATCATGGTGACCCTCAAAAAAGCCAGCATAGCCCCGTGATGCTGCTGATCTCCATAACTGTATGACACCCAGTGCTTCAGCCAGGACTGTGTCCCTGTCTCAAACTTAGAGTAAAATCTCTTTAAAAGCCCACAAGGAAAGACCGTCAGGCAGATCAGAGTAATGGAAGGACCTGGTTCATTACTATAGGTATATGGGTTTTTTCCTGCTGTACCTAACTTGCATTTAAGACTGCTTTGAAAGGTGAGAATGGCAGTGGCAATGATTTTGAGGGCCTGCAGCAGTCAAAAGTGTCAAACCTGCATGAGATATGCTGTTGTGTCTAACCAGGTCATGACAGGGCAGAGGAGTAGCTGTGGCAGCATGGAAGATGAAAAATGCTGATTCTATATGCTCTAAAATAAATGTGACGGCTACAAATACTTGCTTTGAAATGTCATCCTGTCATTTGCTAATAGCAAAAACAAGCCCGAGAACAAAATGGAAAAGGGAAACATGCCCCTCTAGAAACAAAAACTCCAAGCCACAATGCACATTTGCAATGTATGAAGTTCGGGTGAAGTAATTTGAGAGGTGCAAAATAATCCTTTTGCAGGAATGCATTATTTAAGTCTTGTTTTTAAAATCTACCTTTTTGATCCCTGATTGCAAAGCTCACTTGTTTATTGAATTTCACTGAAATACCAGCCTTTTGTAGATAAATACATGCCTTGTGTTTGGAAGATATTGGGAAAATAAGTATGTACTCAGATATTTTATCCAGACAGTAGCACAGAGCTCTAGGTATAATGTCTATAGATATTTTTCATGTTATATTGGAACAAAAATATTAGTTCTTGGGTAGCACTTTAAATTGAGCTTATTTTCTGAAGACTAAATAGCTAATGACACAAATATATTTGAGGCTGGCTTGGATGAACTTACAGGTTCTTGTTCCTCTACACTTAGTAAGAAGGGTGTCTGATTTTCATGTCTTCAGCTATTAATTACAGGGATGTAATAACACAAGTCAAAACAGTACATAGATCCAAAGCTATAAGCTGTACTAAGGTGCATTCACATCTTGATTTTTTTTTCCAATACTAGCTGTTAAATTGTCTTCCACTAAGGTTTTCTACTTGTTTACATATCCCCTGTGATATGAGATATGCTGACAGTGCCTCCCTCTTAGAGGTGCTTATTTGAAACATCAAATCAAAAAAGATTTCTCTTTCTGTAAGACATAAAAATAGAGCATAAAGAAAATGGTAGGGTTAATTTATTCTGCATCAGCCTATGAAAGTCAAGGGTTAAAAGAAAAGCTTCATAAAAGCACTTTTCTCTTCTACAGAAAATAAACGCTTCAACCACATGCAGGACTTTAAATTCTAATTTTCTTCTTTGCAGTTTATACCTCTTCAAACTAGGATTAGCACCACAGATCCAGGACCTACTAGGAAAAGTAGACTTCACAGGTAATAAACTGCTTATCTAATCATATGTTAGATGGTTTCTTCACCCAGGAAATCTGCTAACATTGTACATATTTTCTATTATGGTCTTTCTCCTCCCGCAAGGTTGTTCTGAACGCATCCTAATTAAATAGGTGGGAGGCTGCTATTTTTGATGAATGTCAGTGTCTGAAGGACAGAAGGGAGTGAATTTGCATGGAATACTTGTCATATCTTAGATTCCTTCAAAATGGGGGGCGGGGGGAGGGGGAACTGCTAGGAAGCCCTGGCCACAAGCACTTTCAAAACCACTGCACCCATATTTGTAGGTATGGTGATTCATAAGGAAATTCCTATGCTTTTGTTCTGATAGTGGTTTTTTTTTTTATGTGAACAGAGGAAGAAATCAGCAACATGCGAAAGGAGCTAGAGAAGTATGGTATACAGATGCCATCTTTTAGTAAAATTGGTGGGATTCTGGCCAGTGAATTATCAGTGGATGAAGCTGCATGTAAGTGTGGCTCCTGTTCTGTTTTCTACTGGGTAATTTGACAGAATGCTGACAAAATACTTCCTGTATTTTAGATCATCTGGTTTGCCACCTTTTAATAAATAACAAGAAAAGCAAGCGAGTTTTCACTATCACACTGCACCGTTGTTACAAGACCTCTTGCTATTTTTCAGTCTGCATTTTCAGTATCCATTGAACCATAGAAAGTGCTACCAGAAACAAAGATTTCTTACAACCTTTTGCACGGGTTTTAATCTTTTGGTAGCTAGTGCTCCTCCAGAATGGTGAATTGAGCTGTGCGTCTGCCTCTGTGCTGTAGGGGGTACAATGGAGATGGCCATAGGAACAAGGTGTCTTCTCTGTGCCTCCTTCCCATGTTGGGCTCTTGCACTTTTCCTCAAACACCCTGTCAGTTTGCTGTGAGGACAAAGGAGTGTTCCAGACAGCACTCTCGCACATGGTGGTGCATATGTGGAGGAACTACTTGCCTCCATGGGCAGCTTTTGAACTGTCTGAGCAGGGGTGTGAGACCCACAGCATGGTAGAACCCTGCTGGAGGGCACGTCCTGCTGGTGCACCTGAAGTAAGCTTTTCCTTTTTAGGAGGATTGGTGCACACTTATGGTATACTTTTGAGTCTGTCTTGAACAGCTCCCACTCAAAACTAAAACTAAAAGCTTTTCTGCTGCCCAAACCCATCCATCTGCAAATCCTTTTTTTTCTCCATTTCCATTTATTTGTGGAATGAAGCGATGTATTTTAAAAAACAAACAAAACAAACAAACAAAAAATCCGTTTGTTTGACCTTAAGTGATATGAAGTTAAGTGTGTCCACTGAAATCCACACTTCACCTCTAGTTATTTTGTTCAAAATCCTAGCCTTTTTCAGAGGGGCAAACTGAGGAACGGAGGGGCTGGCTTCAGTATGTTCACGGGCACAGAGGATCATTGATACAAACCAGTAACAGCACCACAGACTACACACAGGGCGGGGGGGGGGCGGGCAGAGGGGAGATAAAGGCTGCATTATAATTAAGTTCCATTACAACTTTGTTAAACCTTACAAAGTAGCATAATTGAAACAAGCTGATTCATGATGTTACTTAGTGTACTGAAATTTCCAGACCCTGTGTTGATTCACGTTTTCTGTGTTGTATATTTTGGAGCCTGCTATAGCTTAATATGTGCATGCTTCTGTAAGGCTAGCTCTTAAACCTTTGGACATGGGGGTAGTGTGTCTCCTTTTTTAGCAAATTTTCAGAGATTTATTGACTACAAAGCACTTTCCCAGGGAGCTTCCTTCCTTCCCTGAAGATGAAGGGGCTGCAACTTCCTTCTCTGAAAGCTTTTTATAGAGTGTGTGTAAGTTTTCCTTTAAATTCTGAAGCGTTTTCAGTCTTCCACAGAAAAGCAGGGTTTCCTGATGTTGATTCTGTCTCTCTGGGCAAGGAGTCTGCTGCAGATAACAAACCCTGCCCCAGAACAGGAAACATCTGCTATGGGAACACTCACGCACTAGTGAGGCTGGACATGGAGATCCTCCTGGAGGAAAGGGTCTACCATCCTGCTTCCAAAATGGAGTAAGCAAAAGGATATATTAAGTGAAACAACGGCTGACTTCTGCTGTGCTGTCAGCAATAGGAGAAATCAGCAAGCTAAGAGTAAGCTGAAGTGCTTTCAAAGTGAGCTTATTCTACAAGTGGGCCTGTCTGTTATTCTATGCCTTTACACGACCCTTTCAAGTCCAATCAGGTTTCTTAGTGTTTCTCTTGGTAGATAGGTTCACAACATTCAGCAATACCTATTCACGTGTCTCCTAACCTTGAACCTACCTGTTGACTATGTTTTGCTAGATCCACCTACATCAGTGAGGCCTCTCACACAACTGTGGAAGAGATTATGTCCTTACTGTGTGTTGTGTTTTATATGAGGATGCAGGGATGATATATGTGCCTAAGAACTGCAGTCTTCTCTTAGCCCCTTGAATTCGATCCGGGTGTTCACAGAATCATAGCATATCTCAAGTTGGAAAGGACCCATGAGGATCATCAAGTCCAACTCCTTGTTCCTCCCAGGACTACCTAAAACTAAACCATGTAACTAAGAGTGTCACCCAGATGCTCTTTGAACTCTGACAGGCTTGGTGCTGTGACCACTTCTTTGGGGAGCCTCTTCCAGTGACCGACCACCCTTTTGGTGAAGAACCTTTCCCTAATGTCCAATCTGAACTTCCCCTGTTCATAGAGTTCAATGTCAATGGAATGAGTGAACCTTTCTGCTTGCTTCTCCTCCATCATGCCACCTGCTTATGTTTCCCCTCTGATGCTGTGCTGAACTGAGCTAGAGCAAAATCATTTTAGAAGAACTTTCTAGCATGAATTTAATGCTAAGCAATGGATGATCCACCAACAGCTAGGCAACTCTTTCAGTAACTACTCTCTCTGAGAATGTATAGCTTCACTAAATGCTTAATTTGTCCACGGTCGGTTTCCAATGGTCTGTTCTTCTGTGCTACTTTCCTAAATTTGTACACTCCTTTGTCTTTCTAAAAACTCAAATTTCCTAATCATTGACAAACATCTTTCATTTATTTCACATACTGAAGGAAACTGAAGACTCTAAACTCAGACATATAGACCCTCAGTTAAACTTAATCCAAAAAAATGTTGAATGCTTTTCTCCAGTTTAGCAAAACCATGCAAGGCCATGTAGCAAGTAAATACTGATAGAATAAGGAAAAATGGCATTCATGTTTTCCCTCACACACCTCATTGGTGGCATGAAAGGGAATCCTAGAAAAGCTGCCGTGGTGATAAATGGGGGTCCACTGTGTTCCTCCTTTGGGGTAGGATCTAGATAAACATTTATCAGGAATTACACTTTATATAGCAGTGTGTGTAAAATCTTTGAGGTGGATGTGCCACCAGACAATCACTGGGCTCTTTGTGGCATGAAGGTCTAGATAAACTGTGGCTCTAGAGAAAGTCCTTCGTCCAGACTGATCTTTGGGCCAAATGTGTACAGGGAACAACTGGGAGGGGTGTGTTAGCCACTACTCTACATCTAATTCAGCTGCAAGTGGGTTTGATTTTGTACATTCATGTAAATTTGCCCTGTGGGAAAACAAGAGCATTTCTGACACTTAAAATGTTGGAGTCAAGCATTTATTTAGTAGTTGAAGTTTTCTTGTTTTCTCGAAGGTTTAACACTTGAGCTGGTCAATGGCTCTAGCATACCCTATGGCACTTTTCTGCCTTTTCCTATGCAACAGTGTTTTGGGAACCCTGCAAAGCCTTTTGTGTGATCTTTACCCCCATCTGAAATTTGCTGTCCTGGGGCTTTGCAGGTGACAGAAGTAGTGACCATTACATTGCTGTCTCCCTGGTTCCCCAGCTGCTCACATTGATCCTCAGGAAAGGAGTTCATCCCAGACAGTCTTAGATGTGGTATGCAGGATTGCACCCTGGCTGGGCAGTCTTAACTATGTTTTCTGGGGGACAAGTTTCATGGCATTTGAATTGCCTTATTCTCATGTAGTGTCTTTCAGATACAGTTTAGAAAATACTTTCATGTGTCTTGTATGTTTACGGACACGAAAGAAGGTTTAACTAAAAGAAAAGCTGCTGAAAATGCTTGCAATCAATTCCTGCATATAATTACCTTCTAAATGACCTAGGACTTGAACAATAGAATGTAACTCGCATGTGATTTTCTGTCAGTAAAATAGTAAACCCTAGTAGGGAGAAGGGCGAACACACAACGGAGAGCAATGTGTCACCCTTGAGCAGACATGGAGTTCTTTTGTTGCTGCGATCTAGGGTAAGCATTAGGAGTGGGATGTTTGAAGGGGAATATGTAAATTGCTGAACACAGATTAAACACCCATTTCAAAGAAATCAAAATAAATGGTGCCGGTATTAATAATAAATGGATACAAGGAACATGTATGTGAGGAGGAAGGCTTCCAATCTGGTGTTCTGAAAGTGTCCCTGGCGAGGTGGGTGTCAGTCCCAGGGAATCCAGCTGAAGGAACAGAGAACTTGCATGTGGCAGCTGACTGAATGGGCAGGAATTAGTTAAGTTGAGTTACTTACATGATCATAGATACCTACATACAAGCTGTTGTTCTTTGATTCATTTTACTGCTACTTCTGTTAATAAAATTATTTCGTGGTCTTGTGGCAACAGCTAAGTGATTTCCTGTTGATTGGTGATTTCCCCATGTTTAATTAAGAAAGTTATATTTCTACTGTCACTCACATGTCACTTGCTTTTTCTTTTTAAAAGAAGCCTTGCATCAAGGAATTAAAAGGTTTTGAATTGAATATGTTTGCTTACTGAAATTTTGGGTTGTGCTTTTAATTTTAGTGCATGCAGCAGTCATAGCAATTAACGAAGCTATTGAGAAGGGAATAGCTGAGCAAACCATTGAAAAACTGAGGAACCCAAATGCAATGTTGCTAAACGTGGATGACGAACTTGCAGAGGACTATCAGAATGAACTCTTTGAAGCTAAAAGGAGAAAAGAATCAAATGCAAGACTTAAGGTAACAGTATTTTATTAGCACTCCTAGTATACATATTCCTCCATGTTTCTTCTCATGCTGTGGTATTACTGGTTTAAAAATAAAGATAAATTAATTTTAAAAGTTAGTGCAGTTAGGAAAAACCCCACAATTTTAAGCCAAATAAGACAAATCATGATAATGCAACAAGCTGGCAGCCAATTTTATAAGATATGATTACTATGAGCATGATGTAGCTTAACTTTGACCAAAGGATTAAATACTGGAAGACTAAAACCAAAAAGAAGACTAGTTTTCCTCTATCAACTGCTTCAGAAAAAAGAAGTTTTCTGTTTAAAAAGTTGAGAAAAAAGATACCTTTTTTCAGCATAGAATATAACCTCTGCCACAGCTCTTTAATATGAAACCATTTACTTGGGTTTTTACATGGGAGCTAATGCTTTCTGCAGTTGAAAAATGCTACTCTATGTTTATATGCCTGTTTTACAGGAAGCAGAAAATGCTTTAAATATCTTTCACCAAATGCTAAAATTTCTTTGGTTCATGTGGTCAACAAATTCCTTTACAAATACATCCAGCAAATATTTCAGCTGATGCAGTTCTAATGACTCCCACTGATAGCTTTTCTCTGCAAAGTTTTTGTGTGTACTAGCAACAACTTTGTTTTCCTAGAATGGCACAATATCTGAGGAGGAGAGAGATGTTTATGAGGAGCTGCTGACACAAGCTGAGATTCAAGGCAATATCAATAAGATAAACAGTAAGCTATTCCGGATTCTTATGGACGTGTGTATGTAACACATAATCTCCCAGATTCCAGCTGAACATGACTTGAATCCACAGGAACAAACAAAATATTTCTGTGGAAACTTAAAAAATACACAGAAGTAGCTAATATCTGTCTACAACAGTTCTTTCTTGCTGCTCCTTCTCTACTAATCTTTTGGGGGGCTAATGTCTGTGTTTGTGGTTTTTGCTGTAAGGATTCCTCAGTTCAGAATCGAATCATTTATTGCCTGCTGTGTTTTCTTACGTTTGAATTCCTTTTGTGTGCAGAATACTGTAAATTTTGACCCCCTCTTCTATATAGAACTGAAATTCGTTCATAAGCTTCCAGTTAGCTGTGGCCCAACTGCTCCCATGTAGCCTCGCACAGAGCCGTGAACTCCCTTCATAGGATTGGTCTCGAAATAGATAATCCTCTGCTGGATAAAGACTGCCACCCTCGCTGGCTTTTACAAAAAGTGAGATGCTGACAGCAATGGACTTCACAAAAGCGTATTTGCTGTTTATGAGCATTGTTTTCATTTCAGTTCACATAGCTTTAGTCCAAGTGAATGAGGCTATTGACCGGCAAGATGAAGTGGCGCTGATGGCAGGTTTGAACCGTCCTGCTCTGAGCCTACTTGAAGTTCTGCCGCAAAATTCCTCATGGTACCTATTGCAATTGTGTGATTCTAAAGAACAGAAAATGCAGGTAATTGAATGGAACGGGTACTATGCATCAGTTTGCATTTTTTTAGCTGATTTTAATCCAGAGAGAAATCACCTTTACTTTCAGCATCACTTAACGAAACAGTTTTTATAAAGGTTTTAGAATAACTGATGTACCAATTGACACAAAGTAGCTGCATTTGCTTTAAAGAGCATCATACCCTTATAAGTAGCTTCTAAGATAAAAGAAGAAAAATTGAGATGCAGCATGCAACCCCTAATACTATGTTTGCTTTAGAAAATGAGTTGTAACTTGAGTACAAAAAAAGGTAATATTGAATCATTAGCAGCAAATGAGAGAGTCTATTGGGTTTTAAGGAGAAAATCCGTCATTTTGAGTAAGATGAAAATCACAGGGAAAGATTAATGCTGCATTTACTGTGACATTGTATTTGATGCGCAAGGCTTAGTACAATCAAATCCTAGTGTCCCATCAAGGGGTTTTATCCCTTCTCTCTCATTAAAATTAAAAGCATAATTAAATCTTTTTTTTCTGATCTGTTAGATAGCAGGGGTTCCAAATATGCTCGACAAAAGTGAAATACAGAAAGAAGTTAGTGTTGCCAATGCAGAAGCTGAGGCTCACAAGCTTAGTGAGTAACTGTTTTAATCCTCATTTTTTACCATCACCATTTAATTATATTAAGCTGATGAATTGAATCCACCATTCCTTGCATGTAAACAAGGTTTCTCAAACTGAAACCAGACGTGTTGTGTTTTATTTTTCTAACTGTTCTTATCAGTGTCACAATTGCCAAGTCACCAATCTGTGCTGCATTGGATATGCTCTTTTTATCTGAGGTAGCTAACACTTTTTTCTTTTAATAACTTGAGCCACTGGTAAACACGTTGGCTAACTGAAGACAATGCATGGCTTGATGGCTTGAACAAGTATTTATCAGTGCAGTATTAATCCTCACTTGGGAGCGATGACCATCCTTGTGGAATTACAATAGAATGATCACATGGAAGAATATTTTGCAGTCACATCACAGAGGAAAATTATTCTCACTTTTAGGCACATGTATCTAAATCAAACCTGTTCTTAGCCTGCTAAGGCTGTCACGAGACACAAGTTTATAGTTTGCAAAAAAATATAGTTAAGGGGGATCTAAATTTGCAGTGCATTTATTGCTGCTTTTGACTGGAAACTTCTTTGCTAGGAAGCAGCTTCAGTTAAAAGGCTGTCATTTCACGCTACGCCTGGGCATGGCTTAGTGGCTGTTTTGTCTCTGGTGTTATTTCCAATGCTCTGAATCCAGGCTGATTGCTTTTGTAACGCGACTTTGAAGGCTGTACTGTGAGGTCACCAGAAGCTAAGTTTGACTTACTACCTTAAAAGTTAGCCTATTTTAGATTGGTTAGGCATGGTGAGCAGTACTTTCTTTAAAAGAGCTGCCTCTCAGTAAAGGAAATGAGGAGGAAAAATGTGATGTATGAAAAGCAGTACCAGTGATCTGGAGAGAAACTTAGTTCTTACATTTGGTTTGAAAAGTTCGGTTCCTGAATTACAGAAATCAGTAGCTTGGTTATTGACTACAGAGCTAGTCTAGTCCATTTGTGAACTATGACTCTTTTCCTCTTTGCTCCTTTCTCTAAAAAAGCATGCACGCCGTAGCTTTGAGAGCCTTTGCTTTTTCTAACCTCAGGAATAGCCAATATTGAGAGCCTTCAAGAGCAACATGGCCACATATGACCATGCTTCAGAACAATTGAAATAAGAGGTGAGGGGCTTGTTTCAGTGGGCCTGATTACTTAGGTTTTCAAAATCTTTGTGTTGGATAATAAGATCTGAGTGTTGCTGCATACATTGAACTGTGGATGGTATCTGCTGTACAAGCAATCTCGTACAGACCTGAGCAGTCAGTGGTGACTAAAAGCATTCCCTGGATAATAATATACAGAAAAACTGGCAAGATAAGGTGGAGGAGATGGGGGTTATTTTGCTGATGGAAATGGCATTTACATAATTGTCATTCTTTACTCCACCACACACACTCTAACCGTCAAGGTTGTTTCCCTTTGTTGCACAAGACCAGAGCAGTCCCTTGTACAAGGTGTTCCTGGGTGCGTCCTGGCCCATGTTTCTTCAGAGCTGGCTCCTCCAGGTGTGCAATTATGGTGGCTGTGACTAAGCTAAGGGGTGTTGTAATCTTTCTGCGGCCGTCCAAGCGGGAAGTGTTTTTCAGTATTTTTCTGCTGGTGTTCAAACCTCTGCTGAAGTCAGTTCAGGAAAAAGCAAAACAGGCAAGTTGTTCAGGTACTGAAAAGGGTTACACTCATACTCCTCTATGGCAGTCGGTTTGATCTGAAATTTGACCTGTAGAGAAGGGGATAATTTCTAGATGGCAGTGCCTGTGAGGGCTGATCTTCCACACCATTAAACAAACAGGTGATGGCGTGCAGAGGAAGTCCTAGAAGCCATAGCATGTGGTTTTCCATCAGTTCAGTCTCTGAAAATCCCAGCCCCCCCAACATGTTTGGCTGATTTCTACTAGGCCTCCTGAAATGAACAATAAAAATATTGCTGGTGTTGCAAGACAGGCTTGTTCTAGCTAGCTGAGTTAGGTCCTGCCAAAAGGAGGAGGTGAGGCAGGAAACACAGAGCAGAAGGAAAGTAGCACTTGGGGTGAAGCACGACTGGGGCGCTGGAGCTGATGTACCCAGCAGTACCTGCCACAAGCAAACCCAGGAGGGATGTTAGGTCTTCCTCTGTTCTAGAATGGGGTCAGCTCCTTGGTTTGGGTTAAAGGTACAATAAGCACTCTCTAATATCTAAAAGTCCAGAAATTTTAAAGTCCTCCAGTCCATTATTTGCTGCATACCTTTGAATAGACACTGATTTTGCAACATTCATCAGTTGCATATGGAAGAATCTCACACAAATATGGTTTTTACTCTAATGACAGCAAATTATATTCTTTGGAATAACCTAATTGTCATCTAGATGGCATAAAGAGAAAACAGCATATGAAAATTAATAGGCTTTTCTTTCCCTGCTGTTCCCTAGAACTTATAGCAGTTGACAATATCAATACTGCAATTCGTAACTGTGATCCTAGTAACACACTGGTTGCACTGATGAAACCGGAGGCACAGCTGCCTGTTGTTCACTCATTTGCTGCTGCTGTCTATCAGACTGAGCTGTTCAACCTCCAGCAACAGAATGCTGTGGTAAGAGTGAAAAGCTTACAACCTGCTTGCTGATGTTACGTAGTCATGAAAGATCACAAACATAGCATGTTGTTGTGTAAAATCAGACTTAATTAACTCTTGCCATCGTGGTACATATTGCATGACTGGTTTTGGTTGAATAGGCAATATTGAATCACAGAACTTGTTTCCTGATACACGTTGCTCTGGCTAAGCTCTTGTGTTGCAATAATTCAACCGATATTTTTTTAAATGTTTGCATGCTCTTAATGAGGACTAACTCTGTTTTATATATTGTGTAGAAAAGTAATGCCCTGTTATGAGGGTAAAACCAGAATAGATGGGCCTGTGGGGCAAAAGAAGGAAAGGTTGAAGGGATGTGTAGCAAACCCAGTAAGCTCCATCACCAGTGTTGTGTTAATCTGACATGCCTGTAACTAGGAAATTTGCCAGGCTTTTTAAATCGATTCCATCTCCTTGGTGGTATCTAGACTGTGTAACTCAAATTTGTTACACTGCTTATTTAGCTTCCTGACTGTGGCACATTATTGTCCTACAGAACTACCTGGCACATGATGAACTGTCTATTGCAGTAGAAATGTTATCAGCTGTTGTGTTGTTAAACCAGGCCTTGGAAAATAAGGACATCTTAACAATAAAGAATCATCTCAAAAACCCATGCATTGGCTTCAATAACCTTGAAGAGGAAAACTTTCAACGGTAAAATTTCATTTTGTCTTGTCTGGATGAGACTTGGCAACTTCTGCAAAAGGATAAGTAGGCATTTTACTAGGTGGGCTGTCCTGTGTTGTGGCTATGAAGTTGAGAGAGCTACAAGATAAACATTTGTGTTATAAGTTAATACGGGATAATGTGACAATTGCTGAACTAGTTGTGTATCCTTAAGTATAAGCAATCACACAGTCTCAGACGTCTGAGGGTACATGATGTGTGAGGTGTGGGGAAAATATCCTCGGAAAGCAAATACTAAGTTCTGACAAGAATTTTTGCAGATGCCAACTGTAGCTGGAAACTGTTAATCAGTAATCTCTCTGCAATACTGAAAGACGATCTTTGGAATGAGGTAGCATTTAACACCTTAAGGTCCAGGAGGTGCCTTAAACCATGGCTGACTCTTTTTGCTTGAGAATTGCAAAGGTCTGAAAAATGTAGCACAGTCCTGCTTGCTAGAAAGCTGAGTGCAATGCTGTGGCACATGTGCATGTTCAACATTAAATTACAGCCTTCACTCAGGTGCCAGCTGCTTGCACTGCCATGTGCCTGACTTCTCACAGCCATGTGCTGCTACCTTTGCGCTCTTTTGTGTATCTGCAAAAAATACCAGGCGACATCATGATTAGTCCAAGACCTGAGCCTCGAGCATGTGGGGGAGAACATGGGGGCATGGGCTGGTTCTTGCCTCTTGGTCATAGGTGGTGGAAACCTCCATGTGCTGCTGGAAGGCATTAGTAGGCACAAGGGACCGCAGTGGCTGAAGATCTTCACCAGGCTGCCAGGGGACATGAATCTGAGAGTGGCCCTTGCCAGGTGTCTCAAAGCTGGAAGGCAGGCTGTCAGGATAGGAAGAAGAAGCCAGTGTTTTGGTTAGAGGGAGCAGAATGCCACAAGGTGGAGCAAAATTAGTCCACCGCTTGGTCTCTGCTAATGTGAGGCGGTGCTTGTGGGCAAGAGAAGCAACATTACAAATATACAGAAATGGGTCCCAAGTCCAGCATTTTTGGCTGGTGTTACTGTGACCTGATCTTTAGATTAAGCAGCCAGTCAATACAAATGAAACACGAGGAATTAGTTGGAGTAGAGAATAAAATAAAACTTTATTATGCTGTTATGTAAGTCTGTGCTGCCAACCGTATGTTGAATATTGCAGGAAGCTTTGATTGCACAATACCAGAAGGAATATAGTAGAGCTAGAAAAAGTTCAGTGAAGGGAGAGTGTGTTCAGTGGCTTTCTACCAGAAGAGATGAATTTAATAAGAATGTGTTTCCTAGAAGAGAGAATTCAGGGGAAATATGACATAGTTCTGCAAAAGCGTGCATGTTGTGGGGAAGGTTAATACAAGTTGCTAGCTTCTCTTATAACTTCAGTTTTTATTTTCTTAAGAGAATTGGAGCAAGAAAATTTTGGACAGTATCAAATATCGAGTTTAAAATTTACATAAGGAACTGTCATCTCACAAAACAAATAGTGGGACTCATTCCTCAAGAATATATAAGATTTCAAATTAGATTAGATAAATTAATGGAGCACAGCATTGTTTCCAGCTATTAAGTGATGTGTAGCCTCCAGGCTGGGAAGCCCTTAAACGCAGCCTGGTGAATGTTGTAAGGGCAAATCAGAGCAGGAAATTATGATTATCTCCTGTATTTTTTTTCTGGCAACATTCATTTCTCAGGGTTCTGCTGGAAATACAAGACAGGTATTTGATCTGACATATTATGGCAGTTGTGTGCTTGATTCAGGAATACAAAAATTATTTTTGTACACATGAGTTTACACTACTGTGAAGGTTTCCACCTCATCTTGGTCTGTGGTCCTTCTAAGAAGAGTAGACACAGGCTACAGAGCCTGTGCTTGGAGGATCTTGAGTTGTGGGGAGAGGAGCACCGGTTTTTTGACACCCTTTCTCTGCCCATGGCCCATTATCCTCCACAGGGAAGGAGCATGGAGGCAGCAGGAGGTGCTGCTACCAGATGCTAGGGCAGAAACTCTGGTCTTTGATTTAGTATAGCAAGAAGTTGACCATAGTTTCTCCCAAATTTATCTATAGTGCTGTACAGCGAAGTTTATGTCCAGTGTATGTTTTACCATCATCCCACGTTGCTAGGAAAAGTGCTCTGAATTAGTGTACAGGGCCATTTTTTCAGATCCTGAAATGCATGTGTAGAGCCAGCAAGGCAGCTTGCATGTCTGTATAATTTCTGGCAAGTGATGAGTTTATCTGAAATTCATTCACTGAAAAAAATGCTAGGCACTAAATGATGGATGATACATCTGACTAATTCTTTATGGCAGTTTATTTCGTATATGAAATACATTTATGTATTTTATATCTTCTTATAGTTATGCTGATACACTATTGTCTATTAAGTCAGAGGCTTCATCTCAAGGCCAAGATTATTTAAGCTGGAATGATATCCAGAACTGCATTGACATGGTTAATATGCAAATTCAAGAAGAAAATGAAAGTAAGTAATTCTTCCTCTACATCACCCACAGAGATGATAGTCTGTGCCTCAGTACATAAATTTCTGTACTGAACGGCCTTGTACAGACACCCTTCAAGAGAGAAGAGCATTAAGTAATTTTGAATGCACATTGGTCTTTAAATGTCCTTGAAGAATTCTTGGTTATGTTTTGGCTGGCTGAAAGATATTGTGGGGTGCCTGCCTTCTGTAGTGTTATAAATACTGTGGTTCTGCCCAGTTGGCAGTACCTTTCAGTATTTGCACTGGATGATCTTGCCTTGGGGATTTTGCAGAAATTGTAAGCAAAGACCATATTAGGGGATAGGGGAAGAAATTACAGGCAGTGTCCTGTGGAAAAGAGTTTTTAATGTTAAATGATTTCCAAGCCCTTGTTTTTCACAAGGGAGTTGGTAGGAAGTTATGCAATGCAATTATTTGTCCTGGTCTCATTTTAGGTAACTTGATTTCCTATCTGAGTATAGCTTCTTGTGCGCACTTTTTCTAAAATAAATGGATTTAGGGTTTATTTTTGAAGCTGAATGTAACTGCATTGCCCTAAAAGGGTAGTGTTATATTAAATGTGATCATTTGGGCTTCAAAAATGCTAAAGGGCCAAGTTTCTCCACTGGATATAGAAGTACGATTTTTAAATTATTTTTTTTAACTGAAATTTGAGGCTACCACATTATGCCCAATTCTCTGGAGCAAGGAAAGGAGAGGGCAGCTTTCAAACTGCTTGCTGTTTGGGAAGCAGCCTGGAGCATAGTTTAAGAGCCTTTGTAACATGCAGGTTGTTTCCAGGGTGGCACTGATGCACGGTGCATGTGCCCTTCCCAGGCTGCACCTGGTAAGAGAAGCTCTATATTGCAGAAATACTAAAACTGACTGGATTGTTTGTTTCTAAATCTAGTCAAGTAGCTGCTGCAGATCCTCACAGCTCGCTTGCAGTGTGTGCCCTCCGGCAGCGTGGGGTGCTGAGCAGTTAATTTGACTGCAGTCACTAGGAGTTGAAACAGGACTTAAGAAAGGTGGTCTTATATTAGCAGAGCCAGTCTTTAGTAATAAAATAGCTGCACTTGGTTTCAGTGACACTGGCCTCTGCCCGGGGATCTGGGGCAGAAAGGGGAGGAGGAAGGATGGCCTTTCCGTAAGGAAGCCCACATGTCTGCATGGTCCCTCTTTGGTAGCACCCCAGAAAAATTGCTCATTCCCAAAGCCTTACGATGCATGGATCCGTGACCCCACCAGCTGGGCTGTGGTGGGGCCAGAAGAGACTTGGTGAGAGATGACCCACTGCTGGCAGGGATGACATCCCTCACAGGTGATGGGGAAGCCCTTGGCTGGTGCCCTTCCAGGGTGGTTTTAGGGAGAAAGTACCCCGAGCAGCACATTTCAGCACTGTTTGGGGGTAGGAGAAAATTGATTTTAAAATGTTGACACCAGTCTGAAGAAAATTAATTAGAGGTTTTATTAAATGCATTGGGCCATGTTACTTGCTGATTGAAGTCGTGAGTGCCTGAACTGGTCTGAACAATCAAGTGATTTCTCATAAGGTCACCATTATCAAATTGGTAATTTGAGGGGAAATAAAAAGGAATGAGGTTAAGTTGCTGTGTAATGCTGTAGCTGGGAGGCCAGTATGTGTATGTATGTACTTGTCTGAATCAAGGTTTCAAGTAATCGGGTCTGAAATCACTTGAAAAAAAAAGTCTTTCAGCGCTGTGAGCCAATATGTTGATGAACATATTTAGATGTGGCACCCAGCCTTTCCTTAAACTTCAGGGAGATACTCCTGAAAGTAGGGAAGTCTGTTTTCCTTTTTTTGGCAAGGATAAATTTGATTTTTATGAAGAGGTAGATTCAGATGAGTCAATCACTGTGGCACTGTCACATGAATATTTGAGCAAAAATAATTTTAAATCAGCTGCTGTTGCTGCCTCTGCTTCTTGTTACTTGATTTTTCTATTCTTCATGTTACTGCTTTGTTTGTACCTGATATCAGATATGTAGCATCTTTCTTTGATAACTGCATCTTTAATAACTTTTCTATTTCATAGGAATCATTGCAATTGGCCACATTAATGAAGCAATTGACCAAGGAAACCCTGAGAGAACTCTAGAAACTCTACTGTTGCCCACAGCCAAGCTGCAAGATGTAACACCAGTAAATGCAAGGCATTATCAGGATGTTCTGCACCATGCCAAAGCACAGAAATGCAAGGTTAGAGCTTTGACTATTGCTGTTCATCGGAACTGAAATGCCATTTCTTTTCACTTCCACATGTGTCTCTGTCCTGATTCCCCCAATGTTTGGATTAGCTGTGCCAATGGGGTTGTGAATAAACCAATGGCAACAAACTGGCACTAAGTGATTTTCCACTACAACTTATTCTGGCTGGCGAAAAGGATTAATTCTCAATGTACTAATATTAAGAAATATTCTGCTTGTGTGTCACCTCTGACTTGACGTAACCTTGCTTATTTTTAGTTCTACTGGGTTGCTGCAGCTATTACAAAGCGTGGGCAGCAGCTATGAATGTGTGCAAGGATCTATTTACTAGATTGTGTCAGGGAAGTACTTACAATGTGGATGGGAATTGCGGTTTTGCCAGAAAGGAGTCATAGTCATGCTGAAGGAGTCATGGTGTTCCTTAACAAACCTATGAGAAGTACTTTGAGGAGTCTCAGTTGCTTAAATCTGGTGTTTTATAACAGTGGAGTTTTGTGTGTATTTCTGTTCTGGCTTTGTCATGCAACAACAAGCTGGTCATCTTGTATGTGCCTTCAGTTTAAACCTACCTCAGCAGGATATTGCTATCTGCTTCCCCCAAAGCAGTGCCCTGGTTAGCATCACAGCTCAGGGAAGCATAAACAAAGATCAGCCTAACATCTTGCAGGATGTGACTGAACACGAGATAAGCTAAAGCTACTAGCGCAGAACTTAAAATGTCCACTGTTTGGAAAAGACACTTAAAATTCACATAATGCATTCCTAAAGTAATATGGTCAGCTGGAAGAAGTCCCTGAACCTTGCCTTGGCAAGGTAGCTGGGGAATATTTTGACACCTCACCTGTGGTACCTGCTGTGGAAGTTTGTTTCCATGGTCCAGTGTCAGGGCTTTCAAAAGGCATTTGCACATCTCAATTTCTTGCTTGGGTTCACAGGTAAAGGCTGGTTTCACTGAGCCCCAGATCCTTAAAAGCCTCCTCCCTTGCCACGTGTTCTGCATGCTGACTACTTTACCTGTCCTGGGAGGGCCAGGGTTGGAATTTGCGTGCAGAGAGTGTCTGTGCAGGTGGTGGCTGCACAGTGCTGGCCCAGGACATGCCAGAGCCTTCGTACATGTGTAGTGAGCTGGGATGTCCTTGAAGCAGAGACCTTTAGCAGCCTGCAGGGGCCCGTGTGCCTGCAGGCAGCAGCCCTGCCCTGGCTTGCTGCTGCCAGCTGCCGCTGTGCTCCTGGGTGCAAACCCGCTGCCTATTCCTGTCCCTGTCTGGATGTGCTGATAGGGAACAAATGGGTGTCTCCAAGTTTTGGAACTAAAATTGTGCAATCTCTTTGAAATCTTCTAATTCAAAAATTCGTGACATTCGTAGAGATTTCCATTGTCCTCTCTTTCCTGAGGTATTTTGGTTTCGCAGTCCTTTGACAACCTCTTAAAACACCTCCTCTGTAAACAGGAACATATTGTTCCTGTTTAGGGAGAGGGCAAGACACTGTAATATACGTGCTCCCAAAAGAAATACTCAGATGCATTAATCTGACTTGCTCTCTATGCTGGTCAATCACAGGCACACCACCATTCTTTAGGAAAAGATAAGATTTAGATTGAACTTTCCTTAAAAAAAAAAAACAACCCAAAACCCAAACAGAATTGAAAAAATAGTGCAACATCTAAAGTCTGTCTATTCCCCACTTTCTCTGAGCCCTGTTTATAAAGCACATCTGCCTTTAATTGTATTTAGCATGTTTTAAGGGTGAGCCATGGTAGAAGGAATTATTTGATTTACAAGGATCAGATAGGTCTGTCTGTGAACTTCCTGTGTTCCTCAGTGCCTGGAAAAACATATGGGTCAAACCTGCTTGTTTATTCCAATCAGCCTGCTGTCATGTCCCTGTAGCTGTGCTGTCTTTGGGCAAGTAGTCTGCACCCAAATGTCCCAGTACCTGTTACAGGTCTTAATCTCAGATGACAGCTATTTGTTCCTTGCTTGAAATTGAAAATGCAAACCTGGAATTTATTTATTCCTGTAATCTTAAACCACAGCTTCTAACAGTTCTCAAGGCCACTTCAAATCAAGCATTTCAGGTCCCAGTGAAGAGAAACCCTCTGTTTAGGGAGTGTATTATGGATACCCGAGAAGTTAAACAGGTGTGCCAAACTTTGAAATGGTTCCTATGTTATTTTGCTTTTTGAGTGGTAGGCATGCAAGTTTTACAGTTAGGTTCACGTTTTTTATATTCACAGTAGTTGTATAACATCTGGATTATTTTAAATTTATCTTTGAATTCTGTTTTTGTATATATTGAGAGAATGACATGATTACAACAAACTTAAATTAGGAGCCAGAATAAATTGAAGAGGGGGAGTCTTACCAAGCTGCAAATTCCATGAGGACATTTTCTAGTGCAAATGATTTTATTTAAGTAAAGTTTTTTTACAATACTATTATCAAACTGTTGTAAAACATTTTTTTCATTACTGTCTTACACGCTGCAGTTACAAATACAAAGCTGAACCTTTGCTTTATTAACATGGACAATCAATCTTAACTAGCTTCAGTATTTGTAACTCTGTAAGCATTTCCTGTGAGGATGTGGAAACAGAGAACACTACCAAGTATCTTCCCTGTTTTGCTTACCAAGCAAGAATAATACATGCCTGGATTCACACTGATAAGGGTTAGCTCCCAGCAATCCTCATGGGCTAGAAGAGTGCAGGTGCTGATGAAGTGGAAGAACAAGTCTCCAGTGCAAAGCTGGTTAAGCAGCCTGATAGAAGATGCTGCTTTGGAAGTGTCAGTCTCTGCATCTATGGCTGTAGATTTACTGCTCCTTGAAAATATCAGGACTCTGGGTCTTTATTTCCAACATCCAGGGCAGTATTTGCCCTTGGCTATAGGAAAGGGAACTTCTGCAAAGCTCCTGGGCACATAGAAAGTGTTTTTACTTGTTTCCATTTCCACTGGGCCAAAAACTTATTTTCACACCACTGTTCCTGCAGTGATTGTGTGCTGAGAGCTAATTTGAAGTATTTGGAAATCACAAATGGGTCTAAAAGTGCTGTTCAGGTATTGATCCCTCTTCTGGTGTTCAGAGGCTGTGGTGGACAATGCTCTGGTTTCTTCTGCATGGCCATGAAAGTGATCTTCTCGGAAGGAAATGGAGGTGCAGAGCCACTTCCCTGAATCTAGGTACACCAGATGTTGCAATACGCGTGATAAAATTATAGAGCTGGAGAAGTGTATTTCTGAAGATATTCCTTGCGTGGTGTGTGGAAGGAAGTAAAATTTACTGAGATTATGTTTTTTAACATTTTTTAATTTTTTAAGTTTAATTGTTGCACCTGAGGTTTGTTGCTGCCTGGATTAATACTATACAAAATCGTAATTCCAATAAGATAAATATAGAACTAAATTCATTTTTCTCTAGATATTTTAACCATTGTTAGATAAATATTGGATTGACTTCTAATTTTCGACATCAGAAAATAAAGGAAAGGATCAAGACAGCTGTTCAAGCTGCTAAGACATAAAGCAATTAGATAAAAAGAACCCAGTAATAGTTGATGTGATGGATAATAAGGATAATATTGCTTGGCACAAAGCAAATAGCAAAGATGGTAAGGATCAAAAGACTGACTTTAACGTACCAGAACCATTCATGAGTCTTGAGTGTTCGTATAATTGAGACATAGCAGAAAATGATAGTTGCAAGAGGTATTAAAAACCCAAAGATAGCTAAAGAAACATAGTAGTAGAACTGGAAGGAGGATATCGTTTCACAGGCATTGTGCACATCATGGCAGGTATAAATGTCCAGTTGTTTCACGTAATAGCTTTGCTGCATTATGCAAAGTGGGAGCATGTACAAGAAGACTATGGTCCACACGGTAGCGCAGACCGCAATGGCATAGGCACGTTTCGGCAGGCTCTTGTAGGTGAAGGGGTGAACAATGGCCACATATCGGCTGACACTGATGCACATGAGCAGCAGAATGGAGCAGTACATGTTGCCGTAAAACACTGCAGTGGTAGTTCGACACATCATTTCCCCAAAAATCCAGTTGTTCCCATTGATGTGGTATGCTATTTTGAAGGGCAGCATGATGCAGAAGAGCAGATCTGAAACTGCCAGGTTGGTGTAGAGGATGGCAGTGCACACAGACCGGATCCTGAAGAGCAGCATCCACAAAATGATGGCATTAGATGGTACACCCAATAAAACAGCACTGAGGTAGACAGTGGGTATTAGCTTGGTACTCAGAGAACTGGTCAGGTACTCCAGCGTGGTGTTGTTCACCTCTGTTAAAGTAGAGTCATTTGACTTTTTTGAAGAGCATTTGGGTTCCCTGATGTGGATGGTAGTTGTCTCCCCTTCTATAGCATAAGGGGGGATGTAATCATAGTCTCTTGCTGAAATTCCACGGAAAGTCTTGATAAGAGACACGGTTTTTATTGCAGAGCCATTCAGTGAAAATTCTAAAGCTTTAAAAAAAAAAAGTTAAATTTGTTAAGAAGGGCAAACTACTGGATTAGAAATATAAGTCACCTTCAGGTATGGAGAAAGATAAACATCTCCACGTGAAAAGCAATATATGTTTAAAAGATATGGTGGCATTTTCCTTTGCTTTGGGTGTTCATATCAAATATACTCAAGGAGAGTCTTCACTTTATTTGTCACCTCACACTTGACCTTGAAGATTTAGCATAAACCTAGTGTTGAGCTGATCTTCCTGCATTTTGCATGTTTTCAGTAACATTTTGCAAAAAGTATCAGGCACTTCTGTAATATTTATCACCTGTTGAGGATTTTTCCCAGTAGAAGCAGTGTTGGTAATTCATCATATAAACAGCAGCCTTGGTCTATGCCTGATCAGAATTTCCAAAGCAAACAGTAGTACTATCCTTGTCACTTCATGTATGAGATGCATGACAGCGAAAGATGCAAAAAGCGCTGTCTTGTTTAACACGGGCTGAAACTTTCAAATTAAAAAATTGAAATAACCTTCAATTTTTGTCTTGCATATCAAATTAATGTTGTTCTTCAGCTCCTGACTAAAGCAAACCAGATCTTTCAGCTTCTCATATATGAGGAAGGACAATTAGTCTTGAGAATGGAAAACAAATGCTTGGGCTGATATTAGATGAAATTTATTGGCAAGTGACAAAACTTTTCATGCAGCAGGAAAATTTTCAGTGAGTAAGTATAGTTATTAAGTGGGCAAAGCCAATGATGCCACTCGTATTAATGCCTGTTCCTCAGTCTTTAGTAGAGAGCTTTGGAGAGACATTGACATTTCCAGATGAAGCACAAATGTGTTCAAAATACTTTCTAAAACAGTGTCACAAAATAGGTTTTGCGGGATAAACAGCTGTGTCATTAATTTTGTCAAAATTTTTCTTAGCTATGTTTAATGCAAAAAGACTTAGTGTAAAGCTTAGAGCATGCATCTTGAAACTGTAATTCAGAAGCTAACTAAATTTGGGTGAAAACCTGTGGGTTTTTCTTTTACCCTTCCATATTGGAATAAAATATGGAAAACAGTTTTATCAGCGCTTACTGGCAGACTTATGGTAGAATGATTTGAAATTATAATTACTAGACTGCATCCTTTTTCATAAATTTCTGGATGGTTAATCCAGAAGATGAATTTTAGTCACTCTCTAAAAGACCTATATGTACATGCATGTGCATATATATATTATATATACATAATAGCTTTTAAAAATGAGCATACTGTGAAAACAGCTTTAATTCTACTGAGGATAAAAATGGGCTTATATTTTGATGATTTCCTTTGTTCATTTTTTGCCACAATAGTTATCTGAGCATTTCGTTCTGATAGCACCATCTGTGCAGTTGTAATTCTGTTGAACATTTTAAAGCAGAAGGAATGAGACTCTATAGGTTTAAGACTATCATATAAGTACAAAAGTACTAGAGAAGATGATGTGTCTTCAGTAAGCGCAGAAACATTCCTTAAACAAAATTCCGTATAGAAAGTGACGGGGGGGGGGGGGAGGTGTCACTGAAATGGAAGAATAAAAATTTGCCTTAAGGGAGACTTCCTAGAGTGTAGTTTTCTGTAACGCTGCATGTACAACCCATTTAAGCTGGTGAAGCGCCAACATTTTCAAAAAGTCCATGTTATTGACTAAAATACAGAATAGATACAGAAAGGAGGACTCACCTGTTGTGAAAAGAGTGGAGGTAAGAGAGAGCAGTCCAGTGAAAATCAGTATCTTCATTGTAGTATGTGGAAATCCAGCCGGCCAAACAATGGTGCTGTCCTAGTTCATCTTGAGGTGTTTTGTGGGGGATTTTTTTCCCCTCTGTAAGGGACTACAGAGTGATTGATCTGTCCTCCAGAAGCATCCTGTAGGCATGAGGTTTATGGTAAGGAGATAGTTTGTTCTTTGTCTACTACAGCAAGAGGGTGTGACGTATCCAAATATGCACACATGACTCAGTTTCAGCCTCTGCCCAACACAGAGATAAAATTGCTTTACAGCAGCAATTTAACTCTTAATTTACCACAAGCCTGAAGCCAATGTGGGGTTTCTACTGGAATTTGTACATACAGATACTTGGGGTAGAAAGGTGTTTTCTGGAAAAATCAAAGGGTATGCTTAGTAAATCCCCAGCGATCTCACCCACAGACAGAAACGTCGTGTTGCTGACCCCTGTATTCTTCTTGAGGAAGCAGCTAGGCTTGGGGAAGGGTGTCATGCTCTTGGTTTAGCAAATGCAAAGGTGAAAGGAAGCCACACATACAAACATGCCTTAAGAAAGCTGTGCTTTTCTTTGCCTTCTACCTCCCTACCCAGTGTTAGCAGTCTGTGCTCAGACTGCTCAGGCTGCCAGCTCTGCTCAGACAGTTCCCACCCCTCCACAGCCTGCAGCCTCTTAGAACCTTTCCCCTATTTTCATCTGCTGTTTTGATCCCTTCCTTTTTCCTCTGCGTGGCAGGTTTGGGTTGTTTGTTTTTTTCTTTGGCAGACAAAATTAGCCGAAGTCTTGGTCTGGCTTCCAAGCGAGAAGTGAGGCACGGCATAAGCTGTACTTGGCTCCAGAGCAGTATTTGTGTTTGTTCTTGTGTTTAGTGGTAAAAGCTGGACACCAGATAAGGAATTCTTTCCACTTTCTCAACCCTTTTCTCAAAATTGTCAGCTGCAGTTTGGGAATTTAGTATACACTCTCTCAAGTGTTAATTCAAGTGTAAACTTAAGTTTCTTGTTAGAAAAACTTGCATTGCGTGCTCACTGTCATGCATTTGCCTGACGTTACTCAATTTTATTTAGATATTCTGCTACTTTGTTTACATATATGATGCAAACTGAAGAGTCTGTCTTAGGGGGTTTTACCCTGTTTTCTCTTTGTAATTTCTGCATATAACAGATTTATTGGATTTTTGGCCTGGAGTTGGGCACAAAACCAGGGATGTTCATTGTGAAGCTATTTCTTTGCCCACACTGTTTTAGCTTGAGAGAGTTTCTGGCTTTTTTTTTTTTCTGAAATATTTGTGTTTATATAATTCTAGATCTTTATCGAATCAGTACATTCCAGGTTCTCTCGTCATTAGTCTATTATAGACGTGGCATTCCTGTTTCCTCTTTAGGATGCATTTTGTTCCCCCACCTACTAGTTCAGGTTTTAAACTTCACTCCACCTCCAAAAAAGTATTTTCTCGGCTGAAGTGTTGGTTCACCTGTGAACCCGGGCTGCCAGAGCAGGGCTGGTTAGTGGGGATGCTGAGCTTGCTTTCCTGAACCTTCTATTTTAACTTGGGTTTAATGCCATGCACTGTTAGCCTGTGGGAAGAGTGAGACCTGCTCTGCTGCATAATTCCTGAAATGTTCGCCACCTAAGCTAAGTCATCATTACTAAACCTGAGCTGTTTTTCTATGCCAGTTTGTTGTTTTCTAACACGGTATGTACTCAGGTGTACATGAGGATCCTTTCCAAATATGGGATTCTGAAAGAAAGCCAACTTCCTGCAGTCTTCTGCTTCGTGCTATTCATGGTACTGTCACAGTGCTGCCTGATAGCATGTGGTTTTACTTGATACTCTGATTCCTTTGCCTACGTATCATGGAAATTAAAATGTTTCTAGGTGCCCTCAAAATTTTTATTGATCTTTAGCAGGATGGTGTGTTCATTACCTGAAAACGTTCAGAACTTTGTATTTGAACAGGATTTTATTCAAGTCAGTAAATAGAACATGAATGTGTCTTATTGCTGACTTTAAGCAGTCAAATTCTTTTTTAGTGTCCAAGGGCTTTGCAAGAGGAGATTGTATATGGGAGCTCTATCAGTATGTTCAGACAACTTTTGTTATAATTAATTTTTTTCAAGGCTTTTCTCTATCCTTTTTCCAGGAATCCCAAGATGAATCAGCACTTCTGTGGCTGGATGAAATACAAAAAGGAATCAGTGATGCCAATAACAATATAAAAGAAGCGGCAATATGTAAGCATTAACCTGTATCTGCATTGCTCTTGTTTTTCTTAGTCTTGAAAAACCAAAACTGGTAACTTATTTTTTCTACTTCAGGGAAGTGTGGCAGCTCTTTAAATACATCAAAAGAAATTAATCAGTGTTCTTTGTCGTACTGAAATTAGGGTGGTGGTATTGGTTTTATCTGAAGTAGTAATCCTTAAAGTTTGATTAATAATTTAGTGGATTTGCTTATACAGTTTAACATCATGACCAAGATTTCTAATGTCAGTGTATCTTCATGTAGCTGGTGAAACAGGAAGATATGTGAATGAGAAGGGATATACTGTTCAGGAGCTTATTTTGCCTATCTAAGTCTAAAATCTTGATGCGTGTTGTAAGAGCATTCTTACATGTTTACAACTTTTCTTATTCCTATTTTATTATAAAGTCTTTTATTAAGTGCTGATCAACAAAAATTAGGAACGTATTAACTTCAAAAGTAGCGTAAAAAGAGCACTCGGCCTTTTTGGACAAGTGCATGCTCTTTCAATCTGTAAAGAGGAGGAAATCTGTAGGGAAAATGCTGAGGCTTATCCTGTCAGAGCGTTGTGTACTGGATGCACTCAACACCTTCTGTGAAAGTCTGCATCGAATATAATAATTATAGATATATATAAATATAGATATATATAAAAATATATTAAAAATATTCATAATACGTAATAAACTTTGGCAAGTAATGTAGAAGCGTGGCTGGGTGCGTGGGGCGCACTGGAGAGCAGGGTGGCATCCCTACCTGTGCCTGCCTGGGGCCAGCACAGACCTGCCAAGGCTGTTAGCTTGGCATGGGATGTTGGTTCACCTTCTGCTTGACTTGGCTTCGGGTGAGTCAGTGTCGCCTCCTTTTGCACCCTAGGAGCTTGTGAATACAACTGCTGAAGCCAGTGCATTCCTATAGTGCTGCATTCAGCCTTCGTCAGCGCAGGGCAGCAGCCTGTTCACTTATAGGCAGACTATGTCAGTAGCTAGAGCTTGGAAAGTTGTGGGTGGAAGAAAACAAACATAGCTAGCTGTTACAAAATCTTCTATCCCTGCTGCAGAAACATTGCATTTAGTGTCGCTGTTACTTTCAAACAGGTTTAATCAATTAATATAGTCTTAATGTAACCAGCCAGATACACTGAAGACACTTGAAGTATTTGCATAGGTCCCGCATCTGTAGGGAAAAGCATGGGTCTTGTGTTTCCTGAGATGAGGTCAGACACACACACATTGTCCCAACCGAGCTCTTGTGCCATTACCTTCTTTTGTGGACAAAAATGGCTTCCCATCAATGCCACCCAGAGGTATAAGGAAACATCTGAGCACAGAGGAGGGAAGGAAAGGCATAGCTTATGAACAGATGTAAGTCAAAGCTAAAGAGTGACTTGAAAACATCCTCATTTGTATCCGCTGGTGTAAAAGCATTAAGAATATAGCTCATAAATGGCCTGCAGAAATTAGCACAGCATTATCCATAGACCAACACCATACAACGTTGCTAATGATAGGCCACTGCTCCGTGCACTAGCTAACTGCTGTAGTAAAATCTTTTCATATGCTCTGTGTTTGTAGTAAATGCACAGCTTTTCGCAATCAAGTATGATCAGTAGAACTGTTTTAACAAGTCACTTGTGGAAATAACTACTAATCTCCCGTACTCTGCCCTCTGGGTTGAAAGGAAGCAGTGTCAGCACAGCACATTTTTCAGAAGAGCTCTAAGGTTCTGCAGCTAAAAACCGAGATTTAAAATTTCCCCACGGCACAGAACCTGATACTTCCTATAACAAACACATCCTGCCTCAGGAAGTTAGCATGTTGTGTTCACATAATCTAAATTTAATGTTCAGCTTGATCACAACTTGGAAATGAACTTTTATTTTGATCTATCCCAGAGTTGCTATTTTTGAAAGGCAAACAACTCCCTGCATCCCACTCCAAAACTTTTGCAAGGCAGTCAAAGATTTATTTTTCAGTCAGAACATAGTGTATTTTTGAGACTGCTGCAGTAATGGCAATAAAATAAGCAGTAAAATAAGAGAAGGTACTGAGAGCTGTACTGAAACAGTCTTGATCCCTTCCAAACCAGTTTTTATGCCTTGTATAAATATTAAATACTGCAGTATTAAAATTTTAAAAAGGCTTTTGCAAACTGTCTTTCCTGTCAGTAAAATACTCTGTATCTTGTGTCTTCGTTTAGGAAGACATGTTCAGTAAACGCCGGTGCGCTTCCTAATTCATTGTGGTGTTTGCTGTGCAGTTTGCAACACCTTGCTTCACCTCTTGAATCGGTTCAACCATTGCACTCCTTATCTAAGCGGAGGGCAAAATGCATTTGGACAAGTATCTGCTGTGTAGACCTTCAGGAAGAGACAGCAGTACCGACCTCAAAGAGCCTGTCTGTCAAAGCAGGATCTGTCATGACAGAGTGTGTTTTAGGAAAAAGCTGATCTTTGGTGCTGTATAGAGTTCAGGCTTATCACACCAGGCAGCTGCGCCTTTGTGTATCGTGGCTGTTTGAAGGGACGATGGGTGCAGAAAAGAGCCCATCACAGTGTTGGTCTGGTGCTGCAGGAGCAGACTGGAGCCCACAGCTCTCCTGCAGCTGGGGATGGCTAAGCTCTGTTTAGATTGTAATTTTACAGCATTTACACGGCCCTTCTGTAGAGCAATAGCCACAGTATTAATTGTTAGCACTTCAATGGAAAGGAATAATTTCTCTTGAATCGCATTTTTTTTCCCTACTAAATAGTTTTCTTACATTTCCCTTCAAAAAATAAAGGCATAATTAATTAAAAGATGTGAAAAAGGCAGGCATCATGGGACCTACAGAAACAACTCTTAGCTAGGCTGTGCATTCTTTTGTCTTTGTAACAATAGCTTCCAGCACCAGTAACTATAGGATGAAAAGGAGGAAGAAAAACATTCAAATACGGGTGACCACGCATGTTGGACTGTGTATGCGTAGGGCTGAGCCCTCAGATCCACCTGGACCAGCAGCAGCAAGCTGGTAATGTGTGGCTTCACAGCTTTTCCTGCTTCTTCGCTGCTGAGGGTGGATGCCTGGGCATCACAATACCACAGCTGTGGTACAAAGTCTCGTGGGGAGCACATGTGTGCTCGGCACGGTTGTGTTTCAAAGCACAGAAAAATAGCAGGATGCTATCTGGTAGGAATCCAGGTGGTGGTGGTGTGGTGTTGTGCCTTCACTTTGTTTCTCAGCCAGCTGCCAGTGTATTTGGAGATTGACTGTTACTGTCTAGGCAAAGCTACTCATTCCACCTTAGTCAAACTAACCACAAAGAAAAACTATTTCTCTTACTGAAATGCTCTCCTGCTGGCTCCATCTCATCTCATGCAGTGCCTTCTGCACGTAGGCTCCTCATACTGAGCACCTTTTGGGTCAGCTCTGTGTAGGCAGAGCACTGAGTACGGGGATGGGCCTTTTTTGTATTGATCTGGATATACACAAGGTAAGGAAAAGTGTTTGGTATTGCAGTGTGGGATGCAAAGGGAGCCAGGTTCACTTAAGCCAGTGTATAATGTGTATGTTCTAGCCATGCATCTATTCACCTGTTCCTCTGTGCATGGACATTGAATTTAGATGTTAGTGTATAAGGCACTTCGAAGTGGCGTGTGTTGCTACGTGCTGTCAGGTGTGGTGGTATCGGCTCCTTCAGTGATGGTGGGATCTGCACAAAGGAAAGGATGCTTAGGAATTCTTGTATCAGAGTGTGGGTGACATCATATAACCTCCAAATTTGAACATGCTTCACAGCATCACCTCTTGGGGCACTTTTATGTGCCCTGGAAGCAAAAGCTGTGTCGCTGGCAAACTCAAGGGCATGAATTTGCCACATCAGCTTTAAACAAGATCCCAGGGGTTAGGACAAGTAAGGGTCACTTCAAAATCCTGACTAGGATACTGCTAGTGTTGCAGGACTTTGCTCAAGGCAATCAGTTTTTATTCCCATTTTTTTACAGTAAAAGTGAATGTTAAGATTTACAGCTTGTAACCTAATGACTTCATGCATCTCTAGAAAGCTCCCAAGGGATCAGCAGATGATGGCCTGTCTGTTAGGGCAGGCTGAGTTGGGGGGGGGGGGCAGGATACCTGTCATCCTCAATCCCTGCTCTGGTGTGTCACTTGATGGGGGAGCAGCTACACTCTCAGATCACTCTCAGATGTGCTGTGGCTGCATCCCAGCCTGGGCAGAGTGTGTGCTTTCTATCAAACAAGCTTGCTGTT
Source organism: Gorsachius magnificus (assembly GCA_034008185.1). Lineage (NCBI taxonomy): Eukaryota > Metazoa > Chordata > Aves > Pelecaniformes > Ardeidae > Gorsachius > Gorsachius magnificus. The sequence continues at coordinate 70,854,981 of CM067109.1, forward strand.
CTCTGAAATACATGTCCTTACAAGCATGAAGAAGGCTGCAAATGGGTGAAGCACTGAATTGCTGTGTATGTCATGGTGTCTGTGTGCCAGCCTTAGAAGTCCATTATCGAAGTTGCTGGAGGCTAGAGTTGTGGGTACATAGAGTATAAGCCACTTAATGTTCTACATGATTATTTTACCCTAGTGGCTGTTGGAACATCAATGACTAACAAGAGTTTGGAGAAGGGTGATTCACAACCAATCCTGATGATACTGCAGTCCAAGTTTGGATTACGAGTCATTCCCGAGTGTGCTGAAACCTACTTCAGGATCCTCTCTGAAGCCAAGAGCCTGAAAAACAGAGAAGGTAAAAACCTTCCTGAACAGGACAGTTCCATGTGTCTGTATCACTGAGGCAGCTGGAAAACTAGCACAGAAGGCTTACCTAAAATCACTGTAAACTGAGGAAGACAGTTGCTGGTTATAAATCTTTAGAGAAATGTTTTACTTGCCCAAGTGCTTTTTACATGATTCCGAATGGTTGCACACATCTTACAGACCACAGTACATGCTGAGAAATGAGTCTACCCATTTCCAGAGTCTAACTAAGACTTTCTAGAGTCTCAAACTAGCCTCTGAGTGAATTTAGGGCAGCTTCTCTGTGACTGTCAATAGACTAGTCCATCCTCTCAGAAAACTGTATTACACTCTGACCTTTTTTTTTTTTTTTCTGTTAGCAGATGCAGAAAGGGGTTAGGCTGCACACTTCAGCCTTACAGGTTACTCCCAAAGATCAAACCAGGCTCTGCCACAGTGTCCATGGCCCATTTATGGTCCCTGTGCATTGCCAGAGCAGCAGGTATCAGCAAAAGTTGGGGTTAGAATCTGCCCATAGCAAGACAATGGGATGTTTTGTCATGTTAGAGCTGCAAGAAGGTCATAGCCAATGCAGCTAAGATTAGCTAACAGTTGAAAAAAAAAAAAAAAGTTACTGTCAATGTACTACACTTTCTTACAGTAGATGAGCATGTCTCATCCTGCTACATGAGTTTTGAGAGGGCATTTTGCACAACTGAGCTTATCAGCTTTACCTTGGGGCCTTTTGACCATGAGGAAATGAGGCTTTTCCTGCCTGTCAGGATACAGCCTTGTTTACCAGAGCACTAAATAAGACAATGATGTGGGTATAGGAAATGTCCCCTATGAGCTAAGTGTCAATAAGGCCAGAATTTGGCCAGAAGACAAGAACAACATTTTTTCATAAACGCAGTCTCAGTTCCACTTATGTGAATGATGATGGAAGATAGAGCACATGCTGTTTCAGGAGCAAGTACTGACTTGGCACGTTGGGGTTTGGAGAAGCTGGCAGCGGATCTGTACTAACCTCATAGCTGTTTTGCTCTAAAAGAATGATCCTGATCCATGTAACAGGGTATTTTGAAAACATCCTTACTACAAACTGGCCCAAGATATATAGTGGCTTTGCATGTAAAATGGCTTTGTAGCAAATGCAGAGGTGGAAAATGGGTAGGGAGATGTAATTTATCAGTGTAACAGGGCACAAATGGGTACTAATGGTATGTATTGCTTTTAGATACTAAAGAAAGTCCATGGATTAAACTTGTAATGAAAAATATGTATGACTACTATTACAATGTGGAAACAGAGGAAGGTACCTGTGTTGCCCCTGAAGGAGTTGCACCAAAAACCTCATGGTTAACTGGTGAAGAAATCCAGGTAGGTGGCTGAAATGTTTGCTTTTATGGCAAATGCAGCATAAACATTTGAGAGAGAAAGATAGCAAGACATGGCAGTATCAAGGGAAGAGGCTGTGCTGGGTGAGCCTGAAAATCACTTTAGTTCAGCATCTGCTTCTGACAACAGCAGCAACTTAAATCTAAGCAGACAGTGATAGCACAGCCTCCTGTCTGATGTCTGATAATGGTTCAAGGACTTCCTAACTGGAAGTTACAGCATTCCTTTTAATGGCCACCGGCAGACACCAATGGAAGAACGTCTGATTGCTTTCATATCCTTTTATTTTTTTTTTGGACTTCGCGTTGGCCTATGACAAGGAATTTCATTATGTGTTTGGGGCAGGTGGAAGCACCATTTTGTGTTTAAATCTAATCATCTGACAGCATTCTTGTATCTCCAGGTTCAATAGGATGAGTGTGATACTTAAACTCCCTCACTGTAGAGGTTTTGCGTTAGCATGAAACACAACTTAGAATGAAGTAGATCACACAAGCTTCTGCACAATTCTTTTTTTATTACTCTGATGCAGCCCATCTAGATTAGGGTTTTGCTCTGCTGCACAAACAGCTTGAGTAACAGTGTAGGTCCTTGTGAAATTCTGACTGCAGCAATACTTGAGTGTGCTTCTCTGCAGAGAGCTCACTGATTCAGTTAGTATTTCTAGACATCTGACTTCTACAAAAAGCTTGTAAGTATCAGGAAAGCAGAAGTCTCTTAAAGTATAAAAAAACCTCTCTCCAAATAGCATATCCAGCTGAATAACTGAGGCTTGAAAGGGAGTGCAGTTACCCTTCATATAAAATTTAGTGGCAGCAAAGTAGGTCTTCCTTCATAGTGATTAAAATCTGGGGCTAAAACAGAGGGGTTTGGTTAGGATGAACATAAGCTATACAGATGATGCAGAGAATACAGATCAAATTCCAGGATGGTTTTGGCTTGTTTTTTGCTTTTAAATGACCTTTTTCCATGATCTCTTAACAGAGCATTGTTGGGCAAGTTACAGCAGATTACAATCGAGAGCAGCTGTGGCTTGCTAATGAAAATCTGATTGTTCAGCTGCAAGCCCGAGCAAGGGGATTCTTAGTCAGAAAAAATTATCAGGAGAGAAAAGCATACCTTCAAAACCAGGAACCGTCTGCCATCAGAATACAGGTATTGTTCTAGAACAAGAAGGTAACATGGCTTGGGCAACTTTCTCCATGTGACAGGTGATGTGGCTGATTACTGCCACTGATAAAATTCTCAAATAGGTCTGTCTCCCTGTTTTTCTTAGCAGCAGTTGAAACTTCTACACCTGCAGATATGTTCTTGTCCTCATTGGAGCAATTGTGCTTTCAAATAGCAAATATCCAGTTTCAAAAGAATGGATCGTATCCACCTGAAGTCTAAGTTAATTCAGAAGAAGCTCAGAAATACATAGCCCTGGCTTTTTTCTGAGGCGCACAGGTTTTGCATGGTGCACCTAACTATGCACAGTACAAGATCAGGAGATATTTGTTGAGTATTGAAGCAAAAATTCCTTGGCAAAGCATAACTTAGGAAATACATTCCTTGCTAGACTATCCCCACTTGGAAATGGTTTGCCTCTGTTACATGAAGTCATAGCTGGGCAGGGAGTGGCAGCCGCCCTGGTGTTCTTGGGCTCTGGCAGTATTTCTTGGACGTCTTCTATTTGCTGAACTCCGAAAGGAGTATCAAGGGAACTTTCTGCTAAGGGTGTGAACACTGACAAACACAGGCACACTGGCTTTAAATGGTGAAATAGCCACCTCCTGTTAGAAACTATTTATTCCAGTCTTGAAAAACAATCGATCAACTCCCCTTACCCCACCCCCCCAATTATAACTAATTAACTGATTTTTAAAAATTATAACTAAATTATTTTTTTTAATCTATAGTAACTTAATTTAACAATTCATGATTATAAATACCACTAGCAGCTGTCATTGGGATTGGCTTTTCATTTTCTGGCATGGTGTCTGAGCCCAGTAAAGGACTGTACTGTTCTTTGAGGAATTCAGGGTCTGTGAACCGGTTCAAAAATATGGAGAAATGTAGGTAAATAAAGCTGTTCTCCGATTGCTTTCTATGGGCATTAAAATAGAAATTACTTGTGAAAAGACAACAAATAGAGGACAATGCTGGTGTCACTGGCTGGATAGAGATGGAAGGCAAAATGTGGTAAAGGCGGTGAGAGTATCTGTGTTATCCCTGTCATTGGGTGCTTTGCCAAGAGTTTGCCTCTGAGCTAGCAAAGGGAGAGCCAAGTGAGGGAATTGGGAGGTTCTTATCTGTGGTACAAGATGATCCTGAGTGACTCTGGAAGACCAGAGACTTAGGAAGGAGGCCAGGCCAAGAACAATGGGGGTCCAGCTAGGTAGGGGACAGCTTTTGGATATAATGGGCAAGAGCTGGCAGAGTCTTCCCTGTGTAGGATAAAGCCAGATGCTAAAGGATGTAGGTGTATTGATGATAAGAGTAAGGATGGCTTCAGGGGAGGGAAGGAAATGGCATTGGACAATAAAAGTGCTGAGATTGGCCAAAATTAACATGAAAAGTATCAGGACACCTTAAAAATAGAGAGGCAGACTTACAACTTAGTTATCTTTTTATCACAATGGCAGTTTTTATCTACAAGATAAACACTGTTAATTATTTCAGCATATATATGTAGATTTTAATAAATCTTAGTCTCTTATTAGTAATAATGGTCTGCTGCCTTTTATAAAACAGGCTTTCTGGAAAGGATTCAAACAAAGGAAAAGCTATATTGACAGATTAAAGGTGCTTCAAGGCAATGTTGCTGCTATTGTTAAGGTAAGATCCCACTGTGTTTTGGGGCCTGAATATGCTTTATCTCTTGGCTTGGTCCTCCATCACCTGGGAATCAGAGACTAGAAACAAACTGGAGGGACTTGTGCTCCAGAAATTTGCATGCTGTTGAAAGTTGTTTAAGTAAATTGCTTCTTGAAAGCTCTGTGTTTGACTTCTGTCCGGCTTTGCTCAACTTGGGTGGCTTATAATAGAGATTTCCTTATGCTTCTCTTTCCATAATACTGAATTAGAGAATATTTGATCTGATGGTGTGTTATTGTTCCATTAAAAGCTGTCAAATCTATCTGTCTGAAAAGTTTTCACTTTTCTGAGATACTAATGGGTTACTATGTCATGAGCAGATCGTAGATTACAGACGGGATATTGATCTCCTGTCTCTGAAGGAGACTGGTTTACAACTGAGAGCTGAGACTTGAAAGTAGAAATGGCTTCCAAAGACAATGCTACACATGGGTGGTAGAGCCTTGAACCCAACTTGCTATTTCAGTCGAAGCCTGTTAATCTGGTCCCTGGACTGTAGGAGCCCAGTGGTACTGTCCCCGAGCACGTGAGAACAGCATGCCTGCAGAAGGGGACTGTTAGAAGCAAGTTCAAAACAAACACACAAAACAGTTTGTGCAGTGTCTGTTAAGATTTTACTTTATTTTATTTAATTTTCAGATTCAGTCATGGGTCAAAATGTGGCTAGCAAAGAGAGCTTACAGGAAACGGCTGCAATACTTCAAGGATCACGTAAGTCCTTTTTCTTCATTTTGAACATGAAGCGTTAAAATAGGGCAATATGACTGCACGGGCAGTTTTGGGAATCTCAGGAAAGAGGGTGCAGTTTCTGCAGTGTGTTTCTGAGCAGAAATGTGTCATAATTAGATTCTTCTGCCTAATCTTGGTCCCTTCCAGAATGATGAAATTGTGAAGATTCAAGCATTTCTCAGAGCAAACAAAGCCAGGGAGGACTACCGAACACTAAGTAAGTGGTAACTGTTGAATGTTGTATATTTTGGGAGAAGTGTGTTACTAAACTTTCACCCAGGATTTCTCAGTCTCCTATTCCCCTTCAAAAGCAGGGGAAGTGTTTGTAAACCAATTGTTTTACAGCTGAAACTATTTTGGGTAGCTGTACTTACCCAGTATGACAAAAATACTGCTCTAACTGCCATAAAATTCTCTCTGCAGTTCCAAAATTTTCTGCAGTGATCAGTTTGCTGAGGCTTTAAGGGGTGTTCAGTATTATGTCAACTAACAAGTGTATTTACTTCAACTATAGTTGGTGCTGAAAATCCACCCTTGACTGTCCTGCGCAAATTTGCCTACCTCTTGGAACAAAGTGACTTGGACTTTCAAGAAGAACTAGAAGTAACAAGGTTAAGGGAAGAAGTGGTTACAAAAATCCGATCCAATCAACAGCTGGAGAAGGACTTGAACTTAATGGATATAAAGATTGGACTGCTGGTGAAAAACAGAATCACTCTTCAGGTCAGCAGGTTCTGTTTAGGCTCCCTTGGTAGCATGCACTGAGCACTCCCATGTGTTGAAGGAGCTCAAGATTACACACACAGCACAGTTGAGGCTGCAAGGGACCTCTGGAGGTCATCTGGTCCAACCCCCCTTCTCAAGCAGGGCCACCCAGAGCAGGTTGCCCAGGACCATGTCCAGACACCTTTTGAATATCTCCAAGGGTGGGGACTCCACAACCTCTCTGAGCAACCTGTGCCAGTGCTTGGTCACCCTCAGTTAGTTAAAATACTCCTGATAAATTAAGCACTTTCTTTATGTCAAAATACCTTGTGGTAGAGGTTGCTCTGTTGTTCTGACTGGTATGTCAGTCTGCTACTGAATGTTGCTCTTTGTTTTGCTGCTTGTGGACAATAGTAATTGCTTGGCAGACTTTAAGCATCTTTTCTGTGGTAGAATGGAGTAGACTACTGATCACGTCTGAGAGCTTGTTCATTGTTAACTAAATGATGAATGAGTCTGTACATGAGATCAGCTTTCCCAGACGGACATCGTTGGCAAGCCATACTGGTGACAAGATAAAAGATGTTCAAAAGACTGGTTAGTGAACAGAGCAGCAAAATATACAAAGCTCTTAATAAAGGACCTTGAAGGAATTATTGCATTTAATGTGTTTGGGAAAAAGTTAACTTTTCCAGTTTGCTTTTTTTGTGAATATATAATCTAGACTTCTGATCATCTGTCTGCAGGATGTGGTACTGCACAGTAAGAAACTTAACAAAAAGAGCAAAAGTCAGCTGGAAGAGATGGTTATGGTTGACAAACAGGGTATCAAAGGTTTGAGTAAAGAGAGAAGAAAAAAACTGGAGGCTTATCAACATTTGTTCTACCTTTTACAGGTAAATCTTAATGTAAAAATTAACATGGCAGCAAATTGCTAAGGGAAAACTAGAAATATATTGTTTCCTTTGTTTTAATGATTGTAGCAGTGATTATGAAAAGATTTCCAAAGTAATATGCAGACTACAGTGAGTACTATGATCAACTTCTAGTATTTCCTGTAACCGCAAAAATCCTTGCTGTCTTTAAACTGTGCAAGAAACAGCTGGTTTTTTCTTGAGAATAACTTCAGTCCTTACTGAAGCCAGAGAGAAATGTTTTCTTCCATCTATCTTTGAGTCCATGTAAATTACTATCACTATGACTGTGCATTATATGTGGTGGAATGGAAGTCGTCTGCTATGCAGCTGACAGCATATAATGTGTCTGGTTTTGTGCTCTTTTTATGTCATATCACTGAAGTTTTTCTAAAAGAATTTTAGATCTTCCCAGGGCAGATGTTCTCTAAGACTTAAATGGACATGTAGTATGCAATGTTGTCTTGGTAGGTAGCCATTGTCATATGGTAAATTGTCATTGGATACATAGACCTGATGCACAGAGATACTGTTCGGAGACTACAAATAAAATCCTTACTGGTGCTACTCACAGATAGCTAATTGTGCAGTATTCTGTGTTTCTTATGCACTAGGATTTGGAAAAAAGCAAAACCAGTGTGGAAAAGCAATATATACGGGAATCAATATAAATGCTTTTGGTGTTAACGGAAATGTAGAGAGTGCTGCCCCCTAGGTGGGGGTAGTTTGTCCTGGACAATAGGATCTAAGTCATTTGTTTGTTTTGTAGACTAATCCCACATATCTGGCGAAGCTGATTTTCCAGATGCCACAAAACAAATCAACCAAGTTTATGGATACAGTCATCTTCACCCTATACAACTATGCCTCCAATCAACGAGAAGAATACCTGCTTCTCAAACTCTTCAAAACTGCTCTAGAAGAGGAAATAAAGTATGTGCACTCACAAGAAGACTTAAGTTAATTTGTGTTGCAGACAGTTCAATGAGTACTTCATACCTAAATGAATTAGATGATTAATCTTTAAACTGCTATAAAATTGTATACATATTTTTGCTACTAGAGAAATTTGTTTTCACGGTAACTTACTCATTAACTCAAGCTATTTCCAATTCAGGAAAAAATCTTTCTATGGTGGACAACATATTTGTATGAAAGAAACACTTGAAAAAAATAGACACTAGGATTTCTTTTGTACTTGAGTATTTAAGGGTGGAGAAAGTATTTTCTTTCTCTATGTAAATATATGTTCTGTGAGTGGAGAGTGGTGGCTTCTGAAACAATAAAATCTTATTTTATGCCCTTAACAGGTATTTGCTGAACAGGTATTTGGGCCTAAATCAGGCATATATTAGCTACCACTAACAATGCTATGTTCCAGAGACATTATTAAAACATATATAGAATTCAGGTAGTAGTTTCTATAATCTTTTTTTATATGAAAGCCTAAGAAATTGACTGTATAGACATGGCAACACAGAAAATAGGATAATTTTAAAAGGGTGAGTTTTGAAAACATGGATAACTGCATACATAAGTCAGACCTGAGAACTCTTCTCTTGATACAGCTCTAAGGTAGACCAGATACAGGATATTGTTACTGGAAACCCCACTGTCATTAAGATGGTCGTCAGCTTCAACCGAGGTGCTCGTGGACAGAACACTCTGCGCCAGCTCCTGGCCCCGGTGGTGAAGGAGATCATGGAAGACAAGTCCCTCATAATCAACACTAGTCCTGTGGATGTGTACAAGTCATGGGTAAACCAGCTAGAAATGCAGACTGGTGAGGCCAGGTGAGTGAGGAAGCTGGACATATTGTACCATTTAAATACTTGAGGGGTCCCTCATGTCTGCTCTCCCTTTGTTTCTCTGATAAATTGCACTTGTGCCCATGCATCCCTTCCCTATCTTCCTGTAGCACAAGAGTTTCTGGGGAGAGGTGCTTGAAAAACAGATACTTTAACCTGTGCTGAACAACAAAGGGACCACTTTCCTGGTCAAGAACTTCATAAGTCTATTACTTAATCTTTACAAGTGTAGTAAACTATGCCACAGAAGAATTTATAGCCTTTTTCCCAGGTTTTAAAACGGCATGTTAGAAGTGTCCCAGGCTTTTGAGGAACTATGCTGGGACATGGAGATGCATGCTTAAATTAGGATTCCCCATTTGTAATTAAGGGAAGGTACATGATGGCATGTGCATCCCCACCTAAACACACTGTCCCCCTCCACAAAAAGGAAGCTAATGCATCTGAGACCTCTGTTACTTAGAAAAATTCAACTGTATTTGTCTTTCTTTTTTCTTCTGTTCACTGATGGCATTTATGAAGCGCAAAAATGTATTCTATTCTCAAATACATTTAGCCTGGTTTAATATCTGTTTGCTTTGCAGCAAATTGCCATATGATGTAACCACAGAGCAAGCATTAACACACACAGAGGTGGTCAATAAACTGGAATCATCCATTCAGAGTTTGCGAGCAGTAACTGACAAAGTTCTCACGTCCATATTCTCTTCTCTCAATATGATGCCGTAAGTGCTGAGTTAGGACTCCCCAAGCTGCCATTCATGTGCACAGTGAAGCTTCACTTGAAACTCAGCAATGGAGATCCTTTCATATTACATGGCTTGTGGCCTCCCGAATGACTTCCCCAGTAGAGGGAGTGGTTTCTCCACTTCTACTCTGCTTTAGCAGCCTTGTGAATTGTCTCCTTGTACTTGAAACTTTTTGTATTTTCTATTATCATCCTTGTTTGTATTTTAAGTGGCTGGGAAAAAAACAGTAAGTTGGCTGACTAGAATGATTGTTTTGTATTTAATCAAAGCCTCTCCGATGTTTTCCCTTTTCTTCTGTTCTACATGTAGTTATGGAATGAGATATATAGCCAAAGTACTGAAGAGCTCACTCCATGAGAAATTCCCAGATGCAACAGAAGATGAACTATTAAAGGTAGACTTCTGAGGGCAAACTGCCAGCAGCCTCTTCTTTTCATGCCAAAGGAAATTTTTATTGACACTAAGCATTCTAAGGAGCTGAGAACACCCAGCATTTACTGAAGGAATTTGGTACTTGGGTTGCAAAGGTGTGGCGGAAGGGGAGGAGAAGGGAACTCTGTTGCCACAACCTAGCTATCTTAGTCTGGGTACTCAGCAATTCTTATGGAAGACGGTGCTCAACCTGTTTTGGATAGTAACCATTCTTAGAAGGGTGGAGTTTATCTGAATCATATTGGGTTTTAGTTTTGTACTATGGTCCTTACCACCAGCAATCCTTTCATGGAGAACACTGTGGTCTTCATTGTTGGGAATATTAAAAAATAATGTATTGAGAAAATGCATTAATATTGTTATTTAACTACAATGAGGAAGGGCTCTAAAAATGAGTTGCAAGTAGATCATTACATTACACTTTTGTAAGATGTTTGTGAAAGTTGTTGGAATGACATTTGTACAGACTGAAAAACAAAGTGTGAGTAATAAGCATGGTACCCGCACACTGGTTATCACTAACGTACCACAGCCATGGTGCCTCTTCACAGGGCTTAGGGGAATTGCTGCGTGAGCCTTACAGCCAGCTGAAAGACTGACAACTCTCTCAAATTAGAATTAATTGCACTCAGTAAAGATGCTTTCATTAGTGTTTAATGAAATGGTTCTAAAATTACAACATATTCATTTCATAAGGACTTCCTATTATTCTTCAGAAAGATACTATATATATCTATATACACACACACACACCCCTCCCTCCTGCTGCCTAGAGGACTTCAAACTCAGATGAAAAATTAATTCTGCTTTTGTGTGTTTTAACAATGTGTTGGAATCCTTGCAAGCAGCATTTATGGAGTACTTCTGTCCATCACTCCAGCAATACAGATTAAGGCATTGCTCAACTTATTTAAAAAAAAAAAAGTAGCAAATGGAGCATAAGGCACCCAGCTGAAAGCCTTTAAATGTGTTAAGCTGCGTGCAGGTGACTACACATAAGCTGAGGCAAATTGCAGAAAGAAAAGTCCTTCTTGTTTCTGAGATTGGGAATGATACGGAGCCACCATCTGCACAATGCAAGTTACCATAACATCATTATAGAAATTGCAGTTTGGAAAATCTGTTCTCTAGCATTTTAGGGCCACATGCAATCCTCATAAGAAACAATGGGTCCCTTGTCAATGAATGCATGGAATGCTGGCAGATCTCTGTACACGCCAGAGAATGAGCCTCTGGAGCTGAACCTTACAAAATCTAGAAGAAAGAAGAGTTGTATTTATCTCTATGTTCAACTCAATGCCTTGCATTAGCTGACATAAGGCAGCACCAAATTGAAATGTGGTTGTAAAAGTCCATAACTGATGTTCACAGAGGTGTTGTAAGAGACACATCTTACAAAAGACCACAGGCTCTTTCAGTTAGCCACATAGATAACACATATGTCTTAGGGGTTCTTTTAGCACCAGTTCCTATGGTCTATTTCAGAAGTAGAAATCATTGAACATGTTTTGTAAAATGCAATTACTGTATGCAAAGGGAAGATCTCTTAATTTTTATTTTTAGATTGTCAGCAACCTCCTTTACTATCGCTACATGAACCCTGCCATTGTTGCTCCTGATGGTTTTGATATAATTGATATGACAGCCGGGGGCCAGATACACCCTGATCAGAGGAGGAACCTAGGTTGTGTGGCTAAAGTCCTTCAGCACGCTGCTTCTAACAAACTCTTTGAAGGAGAGAGCGAACATCTATCATCTATGAACACTTACCTCTCACAGACATACCAGAAGTTCAGGTATGCAAAGCCCTCACAAATACCTACACAGTAAGAGCTCTCCTCTAGGATGAGTAAGACAGGTAGACTTCTCATTTATAGGATTTTTTATCTTTCCCTGCAATATGCTGTATGCATATGGTATGTATGTATGAGTCCCATAGGGTATGTTTGTATGAGTCCCATCCCTGGAGGTATTTAAAAGCCATGTAGATGTGGTGCTTAGGGACATGGTTTAATGGACTTGGGAGTGTTGGGTTTTGGGTTTACGGTTGGACTCAATGATCTTAAAGGTCTTTTCCAATCTAAATGATTCTATGATTCTATGGATTCCCTCCTCAGATTTAAAAATATTGAGTGATCTGACATAGAGAAATTCTTACCAACAAGGAAGTTGAAGCAGGAGTAAACGGTTGTATTTCTTCCTCAGCCCTACTTTGAGAACGGATCATCTCTGCTGGGTTGGTTGTGAGAACAGCGTGGGGTGATTCATTAACCAGCAGAAATAATGTGTTCTTTAGGTCAGGAGGACAGCTGAATGTTTTCTCTGAGGAAAAAACTTATTGGTCAGGACAAAGCTGCGGGTTTTGTTTTTACTCTTTCATCTTTGCTGCGAGATTCCATCTTTCATCTTGCACAGTCATAGGAAATGACATGTTTTGCTACAGTCTGGGACACAAGTTCTTTGATATTATTGCCCATCTTTTGGGATGATTGCTATTATTAACTTGAAGTGTTGCTGAGTCTTGTGACACTCACTTTCAGAACTTCTATCTTTAGTGTCCATCCTTCATCAAAGCAAATGCACTGTTCATATAATGGGTTTCCTTGAGAGATCAGTCATGAACACAAAGATATTTAAACTTAGTCATTCTATTTATTGAAGTATTTAAGGGCATGACATAAACACAAAATAAAAATAGGGTAGAAAGTGTTATAGTAAGAATAAAAAATACTAGTGAAAGAGAAAGCATACTCTAGTGGGCCCTTTGATCACTACAAAAGGAAGAAACCCTTTCCTAATTATGCTAACTTTACACAAAACTGAGTCTCTGGGTGACTGTGCTCTGTACTTGAACTCAACTCTCCTTAGACACCAAAGGTGGCTGCTGTCAGCACTCTGTTCCCCTTGTACTCATCCAGCAACTGCAAGTGCAATATTAGCTATGTTAAAACCTACTAGCCCTGTCTAGATCTTTTACTGTGCATTTAGGAACTTGTGCAGGAATTTGTCCAAACCCTTCTTAAACCTTTGAGATCATTTGCTTCCACAACTTCCTTCTGTAGCAATATTCAGAAATTTGCTACCTGTCGGTTAAAACAGTGCTTCCTTTCATTTATTTGAAATTAATATTTTCATGGTAGTTCCACTGCAAACCCCCTTGTCCCATTATTGTGGGATTTAATGAATTAATTCCACACCCATCTCATGCAACACCACTGTGATTTTGTACAATCTGATTGTATCCCTTAGCTTTTCCTCTTCAAACTGAGGAATCCCAGCCCTTTTTTTTCCTAATACCTACTTTAATGCATCATCCCTGAAGCTGTCAGTGGCTTGGAGACACACCCATTGTCATCTTGGGAAGCAGGTCTCAGCTCTCCATCTACATGCTAATCATGTTGAAGTAACACTTCAACCATATTTTGCACTTTTTCCTCTCAAGATTCTTGCATTTATAAACAATACCATATTTTCTGTCACATTGAGTAGCTCAGTTTCTGAGTAATGACGGTTTAAACATTTATAGGCCAAGTATTTTGTGCAGCTATTTCAAATAATTTCTTCTCAAAACACTTCGTACTTCAAAGTGTCTTCATAAAACCGGAGGGTATTTCTGTGGAAGTCCTTTCATAACTTCTAGAGCATTACATAGAGATTTCTCTAAGTGTTTACAATTTGCCAGGTTACTGCTCCCTGTTGAATAAGGAGAAAAAAAAATTGCCTTTGAAACAGTCTTCCACCAGCTGTCCAGGAAAGATAGAACACTTCATCATTCGTATTGATGCGTAAATGCATTGCCTCCAAAGGGTTCCTTCAAACACTAAGTGTGATGGCAGATTATAGGAGAAATTTAATGTGTGTCAACAACTTGACTGTGTTTTTTTTATACAGGCTGACTAAAGTGAGTTTATAGGAGACAATTACTGATATCTTTCATTTTCTCTTAGGAATTTTTTTCAAGCAGCATGTGATGTTCCTGAACCAGAGGAGAAATTCAATATCGATGAATATTCTGACATGGTGACCCTTAGCAAACCTATCATATATATCTCCATTGAAGAAATTATCAATACCCATTCAGTAAGTCAATAAAAATATATTAGTTAACAGACTAAAGTGTATAGATCATAAAATATTTGCCACAAACAGTCTCTGGGGAAGGCTTAGTGTTTGTTCTTCTTTTTGAAATAATTTCCTCAATTCACCTCTGAAATGGTCTGGAATTGAATGTTAGATTGCATTTTTCCTAGAAGACTGCTTCCATGTAAAAGCATTATCCTGGTTTTGGCTGGGATAGACTTTATTTTCTTCCTAGTAGCTGGCATAGTGCTGTGTTTTGGATTTAGGATGAGAATAATGTTGATATCACACTGATGTTTTAGTTGTTGCTGGGCAGGGCTTACACCAAGACAAGGACTCTTCAGCTTCTCATACTGCTCTGCCAGCAATGAGGCTGGAGGTACACAAGAAGCTGGGAGGGGACACAGCCAGGACAGCTGACCCAAACTGGCCAAATGGGTATTCTATACCATATGATGTCAGGCTGAAAAAAAATAGGGGGGAGATGGCCGGGGCGGGTGGTGACTGCTGGGGAACTGGCTGGACATTGGTCAGCAGGTGGTGAGCAACTGCATTGTGCATCCCTTGTTTTGTCTATTCTTTCATATTTTTTTTCCTTCCTTCTCTGTCCTATTAAATTGTTTTTATCTCAACCCATGAGTTTTACCTTTTTTCTGACTCTCCCTCCATCCCACCTGGCAGAGGAGTGAGCAAACAGCTATGTGGTGTTTAGCTGCCTGCCAAGTTAAACCAGGACAAGCATCATCTTGAATGACAATTAGAATATTATATTTTCTGATGGGAGGGAGCAACACTTTTGTTCTAATGTAGCGTGACATTTCTAACTTATTTATACCTACAAATACTTTCCTGTCTTGGCTAAGAAACTGCCACCAATTTGAAGAAGCTCTGGGAATAGAGGAAAATTCAGTGTATTTCATGACTCTGGCATTCTGTCATATATTTTGTTGGAAGCAGATGCAAATGTCTTTTTAGATTTAGAAGGACTGGAGCTGTGGCATCATGCCAGTTTTTTATTGTGTGTAAAGAACAGATTATCTGCAGTCTGTAGTATGATTCATTAGGGTGTAAATTAAATATCTACCACATGGTCCACCTACAGCTGGGATATTACTATCTATTTCCTGGCTTGCAAACTGTCTCCTGCCCTCTCCACCCTCACACATTCCCACCTCCACCCCCCAAAAAAAGACCACCAAAACCCCAACACCCTCCCCAAAAAACCCGACAAACTCCACCAAGAACCTCCCACAAACATTGTCAGCTACACTATGGAAAATGTAGAGTACCCAACTCCCAGTACATCACACGACAAGTTAGTTTTATTCAAGTGAAAGCTAACAGCCTAGTCTGATAAAAACATCTTTGCTAGATTGTCTTTATGCCTATTCCTTCTCTTAATTTTTTTAAGACATAGACCTATGCCTGCATGGTTATGATTAGTGGTTACATTTAAACACTAGTCTTAGTTGAATATGCCTTTCAGTGGGTCTGTTGCATGTCTGTTATTTGATCCTAATGTGACAAAGTATTACTATGCAATTTTATATTAGCTGATAAAATAATCTACAAAATATGAAGTAATTTAATGAAAGTAAATTGCCAAACAAAGGATGTCAAGCAGATGGTATTTTTTTGATAACATGACTATGCACACTTGCCTGCCTAGAGGAAGCAAGCAATTAGGTATGAAGACTGTACATTATCTGTGTGCAGTATATTTACCAGGTGATCCTTCTTGTCCAGTGCCCCTCTTCCACCAAAACTCTGCTGACAGCCTGAGCCTTCATCTGCATTGTCTTCTTCCACTGCACCTTCCCTGCAAGCATAAATTAAGCTTTCCAGTCTGACCATACCGCCCTTTCCAAAAAAACTTTGTTTGAATAATAGGAGATGCATAAACATTTTGTCTGTTGCTATGTGTAGCTCAGCTTCAGAAAAAGTTCTCAAATCTGCCCCCTGTCATCATCTCCCATGACACTTGCCTAAGCTTAATTTTCACTGCACACCTATAGAATGTGGCTGGAATGAGGGATCTGTTGCATTCATCAGCCTCGGGTTTTGGTGCTTCCCCATGTAGCTCTTGCCTTTGCCCCCAAGAATGCCCCTGTGAATGTCTTTTTCATTCTGCGCTTGTATAGCATCAAGCATGGTGGAGTCATAGTCAGTACACATCATGTTTCTCAGCAGTTCTCACAGTACTGTAGTCAACATTACATACAGTGCAGGGTAGCTTGTTTTAAACAAATTAATGGTTATGGGCTTATAATGCTCACTTCTGTCTTGTGAGTGTGTCTGAAATCCCTTTCTTTCTGGACATAGGCCTTTTAGCTGTAAGTTTCTAGTAACCAGTAAGTATTGAATGACTATAACTTGCAGTGTTTCAAATACTTAGAATCCTGGAATTTTTGCCTACTGTGCATGCTTTGCTGCAGCTAAATTTCAGCGAAGCTTGGTGACACTTTGTCTTTCCATCAGTCCTCCAAGCAAGGAATATTGCTTTTATGGGGAATGGACTGCTGAATCTAGTGATCACTAATGCTGCTGGCTTTGTCTAACTCAGCATGAGGTTACTTTTCTCACAAATAGCGAGAGCCTGTTTTCAAGAAAATGTTACTGCCCTGTTCATGCTCTTTATTAACTTGGCTTACCAGTATTTTTGTGGCTTAAAGTTTTGTGAATGTGCCCAGGTGCAATGAAAGTTATTGTGAATACGTTCACAAATCTCCTGTAACTTGTAAGTCTATTAGAAACTGTGCAGCGAGTGCTGCATGGCTGGTTTCTCACCTTTCAGAAATGACTGTATTTTGTAAGTATCACTGACTCATTTTAAGCTCCTGGAACGGATGCACAGAAAATAGGTATCTTTCTGTGGACCACCAACCCTGTCTTCATTCCTTTGTGTGCTTAGTTCAGGATGCAGCACTGAAATGCTCTGATTGGGATTATCCCACTTTACTCTATGACACTTTGTTAGTCCTAAAGGCAAATCTTAAATTCCTGCTCACCTGTGATGTTCAGTGCTCCAGAGATGATTGCTGGAGGAGCATGGCAAGCTTTCTCACAGCAGCAGCAATTCTAAACTCATAATCCAGAGCTGAGCATCCTTCCCCTGCTCGGCTCCTCCATAATCCTGATCACACCTAGGTCTGTGTTTTTCAGCATTTAGTCCAGTTTTGTTTACAAGTATATAGACACTGGGAATGGGTTTTTTTTGGACAATGACTTAATTTACATTTGTTTATAGCTACTATTAGAACACCAGGATGCTATTGCCACTGAGCCTAATGACCTGCTGAATGAATTGCTGGAAGGGCTGGGACCTGTTCCTGATGTAGAGTCTTTCCTCGGTATGCTGTTCTTCATCCTTATGGTTAACCTCTCTCTAGGGGCAAAATTAAATGGAGGCTTGATTTAAATACTCTTGTGTGTCTCATAGTGACAGCTGTTTCATTTACTATAGAATTCTTTTCTGAACGCTTTTTGTAATGTTGCTGCTTATAGTTCTCCTAACCGCAATATTCACTCTAAAGATTAATGATGTGATTCAAAATCCAAACATTAACAATGTTTTGAGCAGAATGATCCAGTTGTGTTCAAATTGCAAATAGAAAACAAGTGATTTCTGATAACCTAATCTTAAGATTTGCTAGTGTTGGCTAGAAACTTACAAAAAGTGCACAGTGAATTCTTAAAATAGTCCTTTTTTTTTATTTTGACAATTAACCAAATCAAAATGAAGTCTTAGAAATCATGCAAATTTATTAGAAAGTTGTAAGGAATAAATGTGACTGATACTTAATTTGCCTTAACTGTAGAAAGATGTGAACTGTTTAGAAAGTAGCTAGGATGTCATGGATAATACCAGCTTCCAAGTGAATAGCCTGTTGGCATAGCTGTTACTCTTCCATTTCTCACTGTCACTGCATGTTACGACAAAGGATGTTAAATTGTTTGTTATTCTTTGAGAAGACGACATGCGCATCAGTTCTTTGAGTCTCCTCCGCATCAGTTACTTGAAAAGCAAGAATAGACGGCACTTTCCAAATATTCCAACTGGGCTTTATAAATAGCTGGCTTATGGTTTTAATTGTTCAATGACCAAAAAAGACTGCTTCTAAATGGTAGGAATGGGTGTGTTTATTTAATAAACTTAATATTTCTGATGATCTACAGTGATTTATCTAGGTTATTGTTTGCTTCGTGCATTGAATCGTGGGAAAATTGGAAAACTTGAAGTAAAAGATGTGTCCTTACAGGGGAAGGAGCTGTTGATCCCAATGACCCCAACAGGGAAAGCACACTGAATCAACTTGCAAAAACAGAGATTTCACTGTCTCTAACAAGCAAATATGAGTTACGAGAAGGTGAAGACCAGGATCTCAAAAGTCTGATGATAAAGTAAGTTTTGCTCAAAAACATATCTTCTGGCAATGCTTTTTGTTTGTTTGGGAAAAAAAAAAAAAAAAAAGTTGTTTCCACCCTGCTGCCCTGCCCAAGTGCATTTGTGAGGTGCAGAGCGCACTCAGTTTTCAAAAGCCAGTTTGTGTTCAGTCCTACTCAAACTTTTACAGAAGTCAAAGAAACTGTCAGTTCTTCCAGAAAGCTTACAGAAAGACAAACATACAGCCACATCTGTTTTGGATTGTGACTGGATCATTATCTAACATAGCAAGTGCTTTTCCATGAAGTTGTAAAAGCATTCTGCTTTAAAAACACCACACCCTTGGGAAAGCAGAGGTGAAAAGCTGTCTGGCCTTGTAAGGTGTGGACAGTGTCACATTGGCTGTCCTTTCCTCCCCCTCAAAGGAAAACCTTTCCCTGACACACTGCCATCAGGGGGTTGAACAGGATGGAACTGTCACTTCAGCAGGAATAGTGCAAGCTTTTATCCAGGGAAAGAAAATTATGTTTGTTCTGTTTGGTGAGCAAATTAACAAACGACTACTGGAATACCCTGGGATATAGTCGAAAATATTTTTATAAAAGCATTTAGTATCAAATGATTGGCACCTCCCTTCTGAAGTTATTTCAAGTTGTCCAGAATAAGGATTGGCTTATTTAAAATCCTGGTGCTTCCTGGACAAGAGGGAGAATGGAATGCTGCTCTCCTCTGTTACTATGCTTTTTTTTTTACCCCACAAATGAGAAGGTTAGAAGTTCACTTTAAAGGGAAATATGGCATAAGGATTTTACCCCTTCAGTAGGAGTGTAGATACAGGCTGTAATTCAACTTTAACTTATTAGTATTTTTTTTTCCAAATCAAAAACCAGTAAACTGAATTTATTAGGTAATATGTGAAGTTGTACTTCTGAAGAAAGTTCTTCGTTATTTCTGTATTAAGTAGTGCAATTTCTATAAAAGCTATAAATACCTGATTAAAGTCTGGAAAAAAATGTAATTTCAAGTGCAAGAAAGTTCTTACTATTAATCCTAAAAGGAAGAGGAGTTTTTCCACTGTAATTGTGCGTATTTGACCTGAATCTTAAAGAAAACGCTGAGGTTTTTCTGTAACTTGCTATGAAACATAATTTGAGATCTGAAGTAAAGGGGCTGCAATGATAATGTCGAAACAAAACTGCATTAGTTACTTGGTATTCCAGAGACCAAGGCTCTAGAGCTGTTCCCAGGCTGGTTTTGTAATAAGGATATGCCTGCTGCTGTCCCTTTAAAAAAATAAAAAAAAAAAAAGAAAAAAGTGCTTCCTGTCCTTTCTTCCTCTGTGTAGGAGTAAAATGCTACCCCTTAATGGAATGCCTAAAAGTATGAAAATCAAGGCCAAAATAAATGTCTTTAATCCTCTACACTGTGTGGAAATACTTTGAAATAATAGCATGAGAATTAACAAGTGCTCTCAAGTAATATTTCTCATATTTTGAGGAAATTTAGTAAATAATCTGACAGAAGAATACTTAGCAACCTGTGCTAAATTGCAGCAATATCAAAAGTTAAAATACTTACTGCTACCTTTTGCAGAAGAGACATGTAAATACGGATGCTTAGCTTTCCTACCTGAGCTGCAGAGAGGTCTTTTACTGCAACTGTGGAGTGTTAGGCACTTGGAGAAAATTCAGGTCACAGCTGATTCACTGACTGTTCCTTGCTTCTCTGCAAGTGACATGCCTCTTCCACAGAAGTATTGATATATTTGCTTTTTAAATGCTTTTGCTAAGGCTTCTGTGAAGAACCCTAAGATTTGCTGGTACCCCTGTCTAGAGGGCTCTGTGTAAGGTGCCTGGATGCCAAGTGTGCAGGTGATGAGGGAGGTCTCCCGTCCCACGTACGTTAATGCAGACTGTGGGTGGTGACCAGCAAAAACTGACAAAGGTTGTGTCAGGCAGGGAAAGCCAGCAATGTGTTGATGTAGCCCAAGTGAATCAACGTCAGGAAACCTTTCTGGTTTTGTTTGGGTTTTTGGGGGCTTGGTGTTTTGTTGTTGGGGTTTTTTTTGGGTTTGTGGTTTTTTTTTTTCCTGGCAAACTGGAAGGGATTCCAAGACAGTTCATGAAAGAAAAATACATCTAACAGCAGTCCTTCAGAAGCTGTTGAATGTGCAGTCAACAGCAGCTCTGGATGAGCAAACTAGTTTCCAGGAGGTTTAGCAGGTTGCCTTCTAATGTGGAAGAAGCAGTGCTTGCTGTGCTGTCGGTCATTCCTACCTTGCTGCCTCTTCCATGGAAGCTGGGATTGTACCCAAATACTCAGTGGTTTTGAATAACGTTGCCTGTATATGAGTAAATTGTTCATCCCATTTCATTGCATTTTTTAGAACTTCTGGTCCTGAAAACACCAACAAACCCCCCAATTTTATGTAGGTAAACTATCATTTAAGCTTCAAGTTTCTGTTGATTTTTAAGAATAATGAGCTATACCTCATTTGTAACCATGTCCTCTAAATTAATAGAATTCTGTAGCAGGATGTTCTTGGAAGTGTTACGGATGAAGAGACAGTAGGAAGGAGATAAATTCTTACCAAAAAAAGAACTGGTTTTCATATAAGGGTACAGCAGCTTCCCTTTTTTAGCAAAGAAATGCTCCTTGTCCGTTGCTATTAGAGAAATATCTGTCCTTAAGTGCTGTGCATAAATGTACTGCGTTAGATGCAAAATTCCTTCAGAAGTTCAGGAGTTTTGAGTGCATTTCCACTTTATTCATTAAATATGCCCCTTCATGGAACCATGCATAACTCAGGCTTTGCAAAGATTACATTCCTATCTGCTGTTTTGTCACCATCATAATTAAAATCCACATGTGAGTTGTTGCTTGGATTTTTATTACGTTAACAGTAACTGGTTTACTGTGCTAGTTGGTTAAGTTTTCTAAGATAAAAGGGGGGAAAGTATGCACGTATTTATCTATTCAGACCTGTGTAGAAGCCAGATGTTGAACACTGTTCAACAATGGAAGCTCTGAAACAGAAACAGCAAGGAAGCATAAACATTACCGAGTATCCATAATAAAGGGGGAGCTTGCTAGTTTTACCCTTGAAGAAATGAAATGCACAAGTGATCCAGTGGCAACTGTTTTGTAATATCCATATATCCTTTGTTAAAAGGACCAAAAGACTTATTGTGGATGTGATACGAACACAGCCAGGGGATACGCTCTTAGAAATATTAGAAACACCAGCCACTGCACAACAGGTAAGTGCTATACTGTGCCTGAATAGGGAAGAAAGTATGTATTTTATTATAGCTGCCTGAAAGCCCTAACAGATCTCCGACAGCTTTCTCCACCACTTTAACAATGAGATAATTGTTGTTGGGTTTAGGCTATTCAGATCTAGAGCCTTCAAATGTGTAAGACTTGCAAATTTTCTTTTACTGTGTAATTGGTAACAGCTTCAGAGGAAAAGAAAAATCGAGTCTTGCTGTAAACTAGCATAACTAGAATAATATGTCTTTCCTCACATTTTTTGTAAATGGGGTCTTTTCTCTCCTATGTTACAATACAATCAAATAGCCTGAGGTCAATCCTTCTGAATCTTTTTTTTTTTCTTTCTCATGGACTTCAGTATCTTAATTCAAGTTCCCTGACTCCTAGTTTATTTGCTAAAGCAATACAAACAAATGTCTGCCTGGGGAATGGCTGCTACCCTTGGCATGGGAATTGAGTGGGAAGAGCTCCCAGTTGATGACTTCCCTGTAGATACTGAGACACAAAGCTACATCTCAATCATTCGCACATTTTAGCTTACCTCGGGGGGTGTGTACGTAGGGGACACCTGTGAGATCTGGACAGTCTTCCCACAACTAAGTGAAGTCATTGAGTTGTCTGATTTTAGACATGTTTTGATTAATTGAAATACATGTCTAGGTGTTGTGATTAGTTAAAGTATGTCAAAAAGCATAGTAAATGGAGCACTTTCAGACCATGTGGTAAGAGGATATAGGTAAAGCCCACACCTTGATTCTTGATAATCTCCTTTGATAATTCAATGTACTTGAATACTTAACTGTTATTGTGAGCTGGAAAATAACTGGTCTGGATTTTTTTTTTTTTACCCAGGAATCTGAGCACTTGAAACTTGTAGAAAAACGTGCCATCTTAGATTCCAAAACTCCAGAGAAAATGAAGCACAGTCAGTCTATTTTTGAAGATGGGCAGCTACCAATAGAACAAAAGAAAAGGAAAATTCAGAGAAATCTCCGGACACTGGAACAAGCAGGACTAGTGTCTTCAGCAACTAAATACCAAGAAATTATAAATGAGATTGCTAAGGTACATGGAACATGCTTCCCTGTATATTGATGGGTTAGGTATCTAGCCTAAATCCATTCAAGCTAGAGATGTACAATATAGATTTTCCAGAGAGTGCTACACTAAATTGCTGAAGTATTCATGTAAGAAACAAACCATCTTTGGCTGACAAAATAAGTGAAAGACAGTACTCTCATGCATAACTACCTGAACTGAATAACATGCAACTATAGACTTGTTATCCAGATCTTACACTGATGCTGTTTTAACTTCTCCTGCACAGTATGTTTCAATACAGCTTTTTATATTTTAAAAGGAATCAGAATTACCCATCCATGTTTCAATTAATAATTAATCTAGTATTGGTAAAGTTTAAAAACAGTTAAAAAACCAAAAAAATCTCTGGTTAGTATTAACACTGATTTGCAGTGGTTGGGCAGGACACAAGGAGAATATTGGGCCAATGCAGTGCCCATCCTGGGGTTGATAAAGCACTGGACCTGTTGCGTACAAATTGGCAAATCCTGTTCCAAATCCACACCCAGTACTGGCTGTAAGAATCTTAGTCTGTTTATTGGATTACCTTTAATTACTCATGAGTAAATGACTAATAGTTCACATGAGTGATTGGCATATTATAAATAAGTATGCTTTAAAGTTGCAAATATATTTTAATATATAAGTAGTAAATTATTCATGTCAGCTAAGTCTCTAATATAATTAAGTATGTCATGTTGCACCTATTATGAAGTGTCATTTTAAAGCCCTGCTCAGTTCAGGTGTCTGCACCTGCTTCTACTCGAAACAAAACCATTCTAACGTATGTATTGAGTGCCTCATTCTTTCTTATTTATCTGTAAACCCAGATGCTTTGTTTTGAGCCATTAAGGCAATCTGAAGATTGGGATGAGCCTTACGACTGGAAGTTGCTTTTATTTTACTTTTGAGTACCTCAACTCAACCATTACCTTCAACCCAAACTCTAGTTTAGCAGTAGCTAGTTCTTACCTAGTACAAGCTCAAGCTCTCATTTCTTAGGCCTCTCACCAGAAACTAGCTGTGAGAAATCTTCCATTTGTAGCACGAAGATGACATCTTTCTTATGTCTTCTGTGTCTGTCACACCCTGGAGACCATAGCAGAGTTCAAGATACCACCACTTGTATACACGAGTAGTAATGCGATTGTTGTCTTCGATTGTTGTCTTCTGTACAGTCACGTAAGCTGTAATACTCACTACGGGTACCGTGCTTGTGAGAACGAACATGCCAGCTCATGCTTTCTCCCAGTAATTATGTCAGGTTGTGTAATAACAATTTTGAATGTTAATGAGATGAAACTTTTTAAAATATCAACTTAATGAAACAATTACATTAATATTTTTATTTAGGATATCCGGAATCAAAGAAGATACAGGCACCATCGAAAAGCTGAATTGGTGAAACTCCAGCAGACTTTGAATGCACTTAACTCCAAGACAGCATTTTATGAAGAACAAATTAATTATTACAACACCTATATAAAAACTTGTTTAGACAACTTAACAAGAAAGTGAGTTTAGTCTTCCTGTCTTTTACTATTTCAGTGTGTTTAATCAGGAGGGAGAGCAGGTGTTAATCTGTAGTTGAAAGTTTTGATTCCAACAGATTGACAACCTACAGATTAAAAGGTCCATGGCAGTTGTCAATGTGACTTCAGTCAAAACCTGGAAAGTAAAGTCTTGCATTTATTTAAAGCTGCCTTACAGAAGGAGGCCTGAGATGTTATGTGTTTTCAGGATATTTAGTTGGTGCTACTTTGCGCCTCCATTAGCATGCTTTGAAGTCATGCAGCTTCGGAAACGAATTACTGAATTTTTTCCTTCATTAAAAGGACTGGGTTTTGCCTTTAGAATGGAAAAGGGGGAGATAAAGACCTAAAGGATTTTACTTTTCAGGTATGATGCAGTTATTTGAGAGCAAACCCCCCTGCCAATGCCACTGAAGTGTCAAAATGAAAACAATTTTCTGACATGAACAGGAGCTTTCCCAGTGTATACCTTATTGATCCAAAATATGAACTCCAGTGGCCAATCTTATTTAACACCGATGTCACTGTACACTTACAAATTGATATTTTAAAGTGACAAATTTGGACTCTTTTGGATCAGGGTTGCATTTGACAATATAGTTTAAATGAGTGTTAAAAATCATCGATTCAAAATCATTGCCAAAAAGTTTAGACTATTCACTCTGTGCTAAAAATCCTTCTAATTTTCAGATTTGTTTTGAATGTTAATTCTGTTCATTAGTAGGAGTTCAAAAAAGCAAAGAGTGAAGGAAAGCTGAATATGGCTAGAAGAGTAGTTGAAGCATAAAATACCTGGTAGCTAAATCAAAGGCCATTTTTCTTGCTCTCTTCTCAGAAATTCACGGAGGTCAATTAAACTAGATGGAAAAGAGGAGGTGAAGGGAAGCAAAAAACTGAAGCAGGCCTCACTAAAGTACACAGCTGCAAGACTGCATGAAAAAGGTGTCATCCTAGAAATTGAAGATCTTCAAACCAACCAGTAAGTGTGCAATTTGGAGCATTTTCTAACCAACAGCTTCTTAAGGGGCCTGGCTTTTCTTAAAAGAAAACTTTGCAATTTCCTGTGCCACACCTAAAATTACATCTGCCTTCTACATTCAGAAGAATGATAAAGCCTAATTGTCATAAGTCATTTTTTCCCTTCTACCTTGCTACATGACTACCTTGGGAAAATATTATTTGGCATTAGCTTAGATGGTACCAGTACAAGCCCGGCAGCACACTCACTGATAACGACTGACTTGTTAAGCAGTTATAGCAGTTATTTTTTTTTTCATTTACTGACCAATCACTTTCATACAACTGAGTAAACACCTGGTTTTCTGCACTTAGTCAGTGTGGCAAGGTGAATGGATGTGGTGTTTTAACATTCCTTTTGTATCTATCCATTTTGAGGCTGCTGCAGTGAAAATTTTCCATCCCTTGCACCCTTCCAGCTGTCTTCTGCATGGAAAAAGGTTTCACAATTTTTTTCCAAGTGGGTTCATCAGGCAGAGGAAGCCACATGAGGCAGACTGAAACCAGAGGAGTGTGTACACACCAGCAAAGAGACACTCTGGCATGGCAGAATGAAAATCTGCCTGCCTTGTTCCTATGTTGTGGATGCTTGGTCATCTTTGTTCCCTGAACTTCCCACAGCCCATTTTTATCCCCAATATAAGAGACTTGAGAGCTCTGTATTCCACACTAGGCACACACCAGAAAGTCTCCGAGAAGACACTGCGGTAGGGATGGAGTGGTTCGTTTGACACGATTTACACTGCTTACAGTCAAAGTTCTTTTGAGTTCTGCATGCTTCTTCCCCAAAACTGTCTCTGGACTATGTAAAGCAGCACAGCTTATATAATCGGTTACCCTTCTTTTTGTTTTGAGGTTTAAGAATGTGATGTTTGATATCACACCTGGAGAAGAAGTGGGTGACTTTGAAATCAAAGCAAAATTTTTGGGGGTTGAGATGGAAAAAGTGCAGCTCCATTTCCAGGTAGAGTTTGAATTTTGTTACTTTGCTATACAGTCACAGTTACATTTCCTTTAAATATAAACTATTTCAGATTTTGTAATATGTATTCATGAACTATTCAGAGCAGCAGATCATGTGGGGAATAACTATATAACTTCCTTAGGATGCTGGGCACGGAGTTAGTGTTTATGCTAAGGCAGCTGCATGAAACCAAATACCGCGTTAGTTCAGTGGCAAGCACAAATACCAAGGGAAAATGAAAATACACAGAAAACAGTATTTCTTCTGGTTTGCAGTTACCAACAGCCTACAGTTTGAAATCTAGAGGGCATGTGATGTTTTCTATACCTATCCAACAGCCGCTTGTAATTGTTTAAATTGTGAAGGACATGAAGTTTGAGATGGTTATCACATGATGAAAATGACCCCATCTTGTTGCTGTAAGGTACGGATTCAAACAGAGTCTAATGATTTTATTTCTGATTACAGGATTTGCTTCAGATGCAGTATGAAGGTGTGGCTGTAATGAAAATGTTCGATAAAGCTAAAGTGAATGTGAATTTGCTCATATTCTTGTTGAATAAGAAGTTCTATGGAAAATGAGGGTCTTCAGGTATCATGGATTGCATCCACAGTGGGAATTCGATTCAGTATTTTTTTTTGCTTTTAAACATTTGTTTGAAGCTTGTCATTGGATGCTGTTTAACTTTAAAAACAAAAAAAACCTAAACCACCAAATGTTCGGAGGAATGTCACAGTGCCTTTTCAGCATTGATAATAAATCAGGAAAAAAGGAAATAGATTAATTTTAAACAGTTCCAGATCTCATTGGTGTCGGTACCTTCAAATCAAAATATTGTTTAGGACACTCAGCTATTGTGGTTGTATGGATTTTAAGGTAGACAGAAATTTACTTTAGTTGAATATATAAACCTCTTCCGATTAAAACATTTTAAAATGACCTCAGATATATAACATAGTTCTTATTAGGCTTTTAAGTATTTACCAAAAGAAATCCTAATTTTTTTCTAGGGGATAGCTTGAGCAAATATTTAGTTACATACTAAGCCTATTTTCTGGCAGTTGTCAATTGTAAAGCAAACTTATTGTGCAATTCAAAAAATTTTATAGGTAATTATAAAGCGACAATAGCGTCTTACTGTACAAAAATATATTTTGTGATTCATTCCTACTAAATGCACTACTGCCTCATGTAAAATGACATTTTCTACTTTCACAGCCTTTGGAGTGGCATTGGGGAAATCTGAATAGCGAACATTCGTGTTCAGCTTGAAGTATTTGAATACGTATATTGTGCCTGTCTGTCTTTTTTGTAAGAAAATAAATGCAACAAAATCAGTATTTAGATTGGTTTTTTTTAAATATTCTTTGGAGATTGTTCTATGTAAAATAAACATTACCTAATTAAACTGGCTTGGTTCCTAAATTTCATTTAAGAGTCATTAAAGCAGCAATCCAGATGGCTAGTGAAAGAACTGCTTTCAGTGCTTTTAGAAAATTGGATCTAATTAAGCTTGACTGTCCTCACAGGACAGTTTGGGAAGGTTGCTCAGCAGTGAAGACTTTATGGCTTTGAACACGATGACAATTTTGCTGATGAACTACCAATTATTTCTACAGAGGAGGAGTGTGGACAGTAGGTAATGTGACAAATACATACACCAAGAGAAAATATTTCCTACTCCCGCTTTCCTCGTGACAAACATTTTAAAAAAACTGACCGTGAGCCATTCTGGAATGCATTGTAAAAGGAAATATCAAACAAATATTATTTCTGAAGGTGGAATAAAACAGTGTAAACTCAGTGGCATGAGTTAGTTCATATACTGACCTGTGGTATTATACGAGCTGAAAAAATTATTACACTTACTAGACATATTTATTTATGCATGGCATTAAATTTGAACACTGGGCTACTTTAAAACAGCTAATATCCCTAATTAAAAAATAAACAGCTCCTACATGCTTCCATTTTTCTAGCTAGTTACATATAAGTCAATTTGACATGACACAAATGCTGCAGTATCAATACACTCGTTCACTTAAAACAGCTGGATGGGAAGCTGAAAGCAGTGCTTTACTTCCAAAGGAGAGAAGTGAATCATACTTGAACACAAATTAAACTCAAAATTTTTTTATTTGTAACAGACTTGACTAATCCCTACATATTTTTGACAAATGCTATCTGGGTAGGTAAGTCTGCACAGGTGGGATGCTGATCCTAAGACCAGACCTTTGAGGTAATGTGTCAAAAGCCTGGAGTTCTGCTGGTGGGATGTACTAGGGCCCCACAGCCTGTGTTGGGAGTAACTCACTCCTGGATATGCTGTTTCGTGTAACACACTCACCACGTCTAGTCACCGCTTAGTTCTAATGCAAACAGCATGTGCCTCAGTTATTTCCTGATGCACGCAAGCTCAGGAAAGCTTATTTGATTCCCAGGTAATGACACATACGAAAGGTACAGCCTGTGTGCTGGCACTCACCTTTTCCAATTGTTTCTGGGGCTTCTTGCTCTTCTAGCACGCATCAAAGAGTGATTCCCATTTAATTTCTTTAAACTCCTTTAGCAGCTTTTTTCTTAATTAACTAGTTCAGTTTAGGGCCTTGACACTAAACAACGAACCCTGCTAAACACGACCGACCACAATGATTCCTACCTGAATACAAGATTGATGGTAGTAACAAGTGCCATGCAAATGAGCAAAGTAATTCTGTGCCCACCCGCTGCTGTCCTATGCTGTTAACAGCTACTAAATACAACAACAACAAAAAAAAAGGCTTTTTGGAGGCTGCTGTAAGCCGCAATTTAGGGTCTTAAAAGTTAGATAGGGCTTGATGAAACCAGTTGCATGCATGAAACAGTCATGTGGAAAGACTTGCATTGCTGGTGCAAAACCTGAGGAAAAAGCCAGTACAGCCAAATAGTGTCTACAGGTCAGTTGTCACCACAGGAGAAAATGCGTCTTTCCTTGAAAGACTTTCCTATCTCTCAACTTCATTACCTTGTGGTAGTGAAATTATAATAGCCAATTAAGGTACTCCCTGCAGATACAATCTGAGTTTCCCTTCATATTGCTCACAAGCTCTGGAGATTGGTTTATTCCTCAAGCACTGTCCCACTGGTTAAGGCTTCTTAGAACTTAAAAAATACAAATACTGAAAAGGCATGCTTTTCCAAGGTCTGGTATAACATTTATAAATAAACATTTACTTTAAGAAAGACTGATCACAGAATGGCAAGGGTTGGAAGGGACCTTGGGAGATCATCTAGTCCAACCCTCTTCCAGGTTCACCTAAAGCATGTTGCACAGGACATCATCCAGGCAGGCTTTGAATATCTCCAGAGAAGGAGACTCCACAATCCCCCTGGGCAGCCTGTTCCAGTGCTCTGTCACCCTCACAGTAAAGAAGTTCTTCCTCATATTCAACTGAAACCTCTTATGTTTCAGTTTGTGCCCATTGCCCCTTGTCCTGTCCCACTGAGAAGAGTCTGGCTCCATCCTCGTGACATCCACCCTGAAGATATTTGTACAAGTCGATTAGGTCCCCTCTCAGTCTTCTCTTCTTCAGGCTAAACAAGCCCAGCTCTCTCAGCCCTTCCTCATAGGAAAGATGCTTCAGTCCCCTCATCATCTTTGTTGCCCTCCTCTGGACTCTTTCTGGGAGTTCCTCATCTTTCTTGAACCAGGGAGCCTGAACTGGACACAGTACTCCAGGTGGGGTCTCACCAGGGCAGAGAGAGGGGAGGATAACCTCCCTTGACCTGCTGGCCACACTCTTCTTAATGCACCCCAGGATACTATTGGCCTTCTTGGCAACAAGGGCACACTGCTGGCTCATGGTCAGCTTGTCGTCCACTAGGACTTCCAGGTCCCTCTCGGCAGAGCTGCTTTCCAGCAGGTCATCCCCCAGCCTGTACTGGTGCATGGGGTTTGACCTCCCCAGGTGCAGCACTCAACACTTGCCCCTGTTGAATTTCATCAGGCTCCTCTCCACCCAACTCTCCAGCCTGTCCAGGTCCTGCTGAATGGCAGCACAGCCTTCTGGTGTATCAGCCATTCCTCCCAGTTTTGTGTCATCAGCAAACTTGCTGAGGGTACACTCTGTCCCCTCGCCCAGGTCATTGATGAACAAGTTGAACAAGACTGGGCCGAGTACTGAGCCCGGGGGAACTCCACTAGCTACCGGCCTCCAGCTGGACTCTGCCCCACCGATCAGAACCCTCTGAGCCCTGCCATTCAGCCAGTTAAGTGCCTTTATTTCTGCTATTTAGTTCACTTTATTTTGGGTTTAGAAATTTTTAGGTGTTACCTTTGGGTATGTTTATAGAGCTGTGAGACCAGAGGAACATCGAAGAATAGCTTCACTTTCTCTTCCCAGACAGATGACAAGAAATTATCTCTGATGAAGCTATTTTCTAAATAGATGAAGAAGAATAGTTCACGATAAGGTGTTTTGGGGGGGTTCCCCAGTGTGTTTGGGATGACAGAGTTGTAGAAACACTGGCCAGCTGTAAAACTTGCATATATTACTTGCCTTTGCTCTACAAAAATTGGAGTCCTCCTCAACAGTGCTATAACATAGCAAGTAGCAGGACTGTGGGAAAAATATTGTAAAAGATGTAGAACTTACTGGGAACGAGTACGTGTGATCAGGAGTATTTCTTTTCCATGGTTTTTATTCTTGGTTAAGAGCAAAGGTCAGTGCTTCTGCAGAAATAAAGGCACTTCATACATATGAATGGGTTATAAATGGAGCTTCACCCCCTCTTTTGTCTGTACAGCTTTCAGTTGAAACAGCTCTTGATCCATGAGTGGCTCTGAAGAACAGAAGCTTTCCTGTCCAAGGCATGTGCCACTGGAGTCCAGGAGTGGCACTGCTTCCTCAGGGGTCTTGCAAGAACAGCCACCAGGACTGCAAGGCTGGGTAACGGATCGCTTTTAGGTTGCCCTGCATCCGCAGAGCAGTCAGCTTATTGAACCCACGCAATACAAGCAAGCTTTGACGCTGTCTACTTTATACAACACAGATCTACCTACTAAGGAGCTTTTCTGAATGAGCGTGATCTTTCAGTTATGAGTAATGCAGATATTTCAACTGGCCTCCTAACTGTGTTCCTGTGGGGCATCGGCAATCCGGATCGCGCGAACAAAATCTGGCTAGCTCAGCTTAGAGAGCAAACTTTCGCCCTGCACCTCCTGCCTTCTCGCCCTGCCCGACCCCACCACCCCTTCCCGTCTCTCAGCTGGGTGCCAGCGCTTTCCGCTGCTGTTTCCGCAGCGCGGGGGCTGCCCACCGGGCTGCGCTGCTGCGGGGGCGGCGGGCGCTTCCTCTCCCCCTCTCCCCCTTCCTTCCCTTCCCCCCCGCCCCTCCCAGTGCCGCCGCCGAGGCCCAGCTCCCCTCCCCGCCCCCTCGCCGGGCGGTGCGGGTCCGGCGCGCAGCACCCCCCTCCGCCGGGACGGCGCGGCAAGCAGGCGCCCCCGCCTCCCCGACGGAGGAAGCCTCGGCGGCCCCGGGGCGGCGCTGGCCCGGCCCCAGCCGCAGCCTCAGCCCGTCGGCGTCCGCCACCCGCCGCGCCCCGGCCGCACTCGCGTCCCCCTGCGCCGGCGGACGGAGCGAGCGGCGGGAGCTTCCCCCGGCGCGGCGGGGGGGGGGGGCCCCGCCCTGCCGGGCCTGGGCGCTGCCGGCAGCGCTGGGGTCCCCGGGGAAGCAGGGGGTGGCCGGGGGCCCGGCGAGCTGCGGGCGGCGGCGCTTGCCCTGGCAGCGGGGCGGGGGGCGCGGGCCCGGGTGGAGGGCAGCAAGCAGAATTGGCGTTCGCCCCGCGCCGCTGGGCTGCGGGCAGCGGGGTCGAGGGTCTCCCGCTTTGACGTTGTAACGTTTTAGCCTAGGATGGCGCTTTCGTTGGCGTGGTGGAGCGCCACGCTAGGTTTGCCCTGCTAGCCGGGGCAAGAGAACAGGCCAAACCATAAAGTTAGCCTGGGCAGAGCAACCTCAGGCAGGTTTTTCTGAGAACTAGTTTTTTGGGTACAGGAAACGTCATAGACCTGAGGTGCATAGATCTGACAAAGCCGCAATCATGCAGGTAGGGTTACTGATGGTGAAGACTGGTTTACAGTTGTCCCATGGCTAAGGAGGCAGCTGCGCAATAGCAAGTTCTGATGGAAAGAAGTGACCAGGCTGGCGAGATGTGCCGGTGGACTTCCTTAAAAAACTGGCATTGCCTTTTGATAACAACTTCAGAAGACGGAGTGCCAGCGGAATTTGTAGGTAACGCAAAGTTTGGAAGGTCTGCCAACACGAAATAGTTCTGAATATCTGCCCCGAGTGGATGACCTTCACGGTCACTCAATTAGAAGTAGCACTTAGCAGCAACATCAGTGTTGTAACTGGTGAGGCCATGGATCTGTCTAGCTCGGAGCTCATTTGACAACGCAAATGCTAAGGGAAGGAAGGTAAAAGAAGGCATGCATGCATGTACCCTCCCAGCTTCTGGTAGAGGTACGATAGCACAAAGGGCAAGATTATGTATTTAGAGATTAGCAACGATTTTTTCTGTAAAATTCAGTTTGACCTTTTTTTTCAATCACATAGCAATCGTAGCACTGCTGTACAAGTAACAGCCCCATGAGCTGCCTGCTGGGAACACTCAGCTCAGTTGCACAGGAGCGGGCTGGTTAGAGGAACAGCTAAGGGGAAATTTCAGAGCATACTTGGGCTACAGAAATGAAGGCTGAAAGCAGACAGAGCTAGCGTTTATAATTATGCTGGGAGGGAAGTATCAGAGAGAGAAAACAATTTTGGCTAAACAATTTTTTGGCACAAGGACAAGTGGGAGTAAAGAGACCACAACCATGTTCGTCCTGGAAGTCTAAGGAAAATGTCCCTACAAAGAAAAGGGGGGAAAGAGGGGTAAAAGACAAACTATAATGTTAGTGCTAGAGAAAAGATTGTACTGTTGGATGCTATTCTTCCAGTTTATGGAAACATTCCAACTTGTTTTCCTGACTTCTGCAATTATAGTCTTAATTATCAAGAGCACCCCGAATTACACTATTTATTTGCTGCTTCATTAGGAAATCATGATTGAAATAGTTACTGTATTACATGACTAGGAAAAGAAAAATTAAAAACAAGTTACTTCATGCGCAGTAGACCTTATAAAGCCTGGCCATCTGAACATGTCTCCTGCTCCCCATCTGCTCACTCCCACCATAATAATATCATTTCCCACAGTCCCAGGTAAGCTTCCCATCGCCCATGCACTGCTGTATCCCCAGGTCTGCTCTGCCCTTGCACCTGCGGCTTCTCCCCCCGGCTTTTCCCTTGGTCCTTCAACATCCAGGGTTCTCACCTTACTGACCTGTGCTAGTCCTGCGGGTGGGTGAAAAAGCCATGGCTTGGCAGTGGGTTGGTGCTAGGTGCTTGCAGATTAGCCGACCAGGAGCTGCCGAGGTGGCTGGTTGAGGTCTGAACCTGCCTGAGCTTTCCTGCACTGGGACACTGATAGCTGGATAGAGAGATGTTATCATTGCTTGAAGCCAGCACCTGTGGTGAAAGTGGATGAGAAAGGAAAGCAAAAAGGAGCAGACTCCTGGTTGCAAGAAAACAATACTTTAGTAAAATGTGTCAAATTGTTACCACGTCACTTGAGGAACAGAATAACAAGTCCTGTATGAACCGAGATGTGGGCTAAAGAATATTATTTTAAAGAGAATATGGTGTTTTATTTTTACAAAAGCAAATAATTGCCATTTGTCCCACAAGATTGTGTCTTACGTTGTTTATAAACGTGTCTGGCATGCACTTCACATTCTGCCTGTGAGTACCTAACTTACAGGCCTCAGAGTGATTTAGATTCTAGATGCTTATCACTGCGGATTATACCAGGGGGGGATAAGAGGAAGTGGCTTTTTGTTATAAGACAGCAGTATGGGTGCAGCTGTCATCAGTAATGCCCAGAAATCAGTATTAATAGTTGTGCAGCAGCACATAGGGAACATGTTTAATTCACCTGAGTAGGAGCCTAATCTTTAGTTTTCCACTTCACAAAAATACCCCTTGGGACATGAGCATGGCCAGTTTGTAACATCCTGTCCACATTTATGGATCTACAGAAATACTTTGAATTTTTCTTCGAGAGCTCAAGCGTGCTTTTTAAGATTGGTTGAAGCCATCATATTTTTTGCTCTCTACTTCTCCTTTCATGGAACAGTACGTGCAGTAGCCCCTAGCATATGAGAGTAGACATGAAAGGAAATTATAAAATAGCTCTGTGTAAAAAAAAAAAAAAGCAGTGTCAGGGTAAATGGAATATGCGTATGCTGATTGTAAGACCAACAATACGTAGCACTTGATGGAAAACAACACAGTATAGGTTGTTAAACTCAAGCAATCCCAAACTTGCAGAGCCTTCTGCATAATTTGTCTGTGTCCTTGTTGGAGAATTAGCGCAGGGACCACAGGCAGTAAAAGAAAACTTCAGGCAATTTGAGTATCATATTGAATCTATGTAATTTTTGCCTTTCAAAGTCCTTATTGGAAGAAAACTAAAGGCTGTATATAGATTGTTCAGTGTCCTGACGGCACACCACGAGGACGAAAACCTCAGTGCTTTATCCCACCCTTCCGTTGTTCTTGGTCCTGTTCTTTCACACCTATTTGTATTTTACAAGTACTTCGATACAGCTGTTAACTCTGTTATATCAGCAATGAGAACACTATTAGTCATAAAAATAGTAATGCACCAGGTCAGACCTCTTCCAAATGGATCAGGTGACAGCCTGGCAAAAATAAGATGACTGAATACTTATGATCATTATACAAGCTTTACCTCTGTTTTCCCAACAGATTATTTGTATTATTAAAAATTACTTAAGCTGTAGTGAAGTATGTTTCAGAGACAAATGATACCTACAGCTTTAAAACAGCTAGAAAGAAACATCCAACAGATTTCTGGTATAGCTGTAGCGATGTAAGAGTAGTTTCAAAATCTCTTCTGTAGAGCTACTGTATTGGCTGTCTTGTACTATCCCAGCTTATAGGTAATGCCTGTTTCCCATTACTGACCTTTATGTTTATTGTCAAGATTCATTAACATCTTTTGAAGTAAGATGACATCATTTCATCCTTTTCCCTTCTATGTATAAATCTCTGATCATCAGCTTTTTCAAATAAACACTGACACAAAAGGAATTCAGAACCTCAGGGCTGTAACTATCTTCCTTTCTGTTTCAGAAACCATGAAGTGCACTATTGTTTTTTCTAATAACACACAGACGCTGTGTCCTACAAACATGCAAGCAGCATTGCAAAGGAAAAGAACTGATAATGTGGCTATCAATCTTTTAAATTAAAATTAAATTTAATTCCATCAAGAAAGTTTAAGTTCCCACTCTCTACATTATCAAGTGGCAAAGAAATTGCAAGCGTGAGGTCTCACTGCATTTTGCCATAGAGCTGGCTTTCAGGTAGTACCTCATGTCATGTAAGTTCAAGGCGGAGACACAG
This sequence comes from Gorsachius magnificus, assembly GCA_034008185.1. Taxonomy (NCBI): domain Eukaryota; kingdom Metazoa; phylum Chordata; class Aves; order Pelecaniformes; family Ardeidae; genus Gorsachius; species Gorsachius magnificus. The sequence goes on from CM067109.1 coordinate 70,890,751, forward strand.
ACTAAGCACAGGACACAGCACAGCATCGAGGTTGAGTTCAACTCTGAACTTAAGGAAGTCTTTGCTTATGCAAAAACCATTTAATTTTCACCACGTTGAAGTATTACTCCAGAGAATTTTAACTAAACTAAAATTATTTGTGAAATGCCCTGAATTATTGTAATAGGATTCTAATTTTAGAAAAGTTTGATAGTGGAGTCATGCAGACTCTTAATTCCTTTCATCTTGGAAAGCTGTACTAAGTTAGCTCCAAGAATTCAGGATATAATTAAAAGCATTAGCAATGTTTGAGTAAATACAAGCAATAGCTAAGACAAAGGTCAGTAGTGAATGAAAGATAACTGGCCCAATCATGGGTTGTTTTTTTTTTCTTTAGCATATTTTCATACTGTTCTAAGTTAGGAGTCACTGACAAGAAACGGGATAGGTTACCACAAAGCACTTCCTCATTAACCTGCTTTAGCAGGGGCGTTGGACTAGATGCTCTCCCAAGGTCCCTTCCAACCCTTGCAGTTCTGTGATTCTGTGATTAAGGACTAAACTTCGATCATTAAAGGTCAGTGGGTCTGGCTGGTTGCTAGTGCTCAAAAAGTGAGGCACTGCAGCACTTTGGCTGTGGCTTTGCTGCAGCACTTCTAGCTCAGATGAGGCAGCACAGGCAAAGCCTGTCAAGGTTCAGGAATCCTGGGATGAGAGAGGTGCTTTGCTGGAAGCAAAAAAAAAACCCACCTCAGTTACCACGTCACGCAGAGGTCATCTTGGCAATACAGTTCCTGACTCCAGACAGAGGTTTACCCTCCCTCTCATCCAGTCCATTTATATCTGTGTTCCCCAGAAACATGCCTTCCTCATGTGAAACCATGTCACCTCTTCATTTGGTTCTCCACGCTGTTCTTCAGTGGTGAAGAGGCCAGGAAGGACACCTAGACCTTTGGGGACTAGGATCATCATCGTCTCCCATTTCAGAAATTTTCTATTTTAGAAATACCAGTGGAAGAAATACATATATTCACAGCATTCAAAATCTTGAATTCATAAAACTTGCATGTGCTGGATATAGCAGAGGTACTGTTCAAGCTTTTTTGTCACTCTTGCTGATGTTTCTACCATGGAGACTTGCCTCTGGGCATGAGAAATTTTTTTTCTTCATTCAAGTGTATTTACAATCCTCCCAAAAGAGATGAATACCAGTGGTGCCAGTTGTGACAGATTTCTATTGCGATGATTATTAAGTACTGGAAATCACCTAACTGTTCGATGTCAGCCACAGGCTGAAATTTAGAGGTATTAAAGTATAACTTGCGCCACGTCTGAACTGCTGAACTAGGAGCTGACTCCTTGAGCCATCCAACTGCTTGGACTGAATTTTTAAAGTAATGTTAAAGATTAAGGATCTATAGTTTTGCCTTTGCTAGTGTTCTCTTTTAGAGGGCAGAATAGACCCTCGTATAAATTGGTTTAGTGCCCTTCTGTGTGCACGCTGAATCTCACATACTTCACTACATTTGCGTTTCAGTATAAGTACTAAATTGTTCCCATTGCAGTCTATGCAACAAGCCCCCAGGCTCAAATTCTCATCCAGCATCTTTTTTTCTGACCTGCAGAGGTTACAGTCTAGTCACCTGGCATACAAAAATCATTACCTCAAACACTTCCCCTCCTTTGTCCCCTCTGCCCCCAGAGTGCTGCTGCAACACAGCATGATACATACAGCACAGTAGCTGTAAAAAAATCCCCAAATTTTCGTACCACTCCTCTGATCTCCCCCCACATTCAAGTCTGAATTTCACCAAAATTCAAGCTGGGCAGGACCCTCCTCGCACAGCCTGCACACAAAGGGAGGTAACTGCCTGCTCAAGGCTGTAGCCACTCCTCTCTTGCCATCTGCCTCCTTCAGATCCTTTTGTTCTCATCTGCATAAAAAAATGGTTTGAATTGCCGTAGAACAAATAATTGCTTCTAACGAATAGCATCTTAGATGGGTGAATTGCACCTATGTACTTCCAGCTCACTGATTTAAGCTAACACACCTTCATTTTTATTTTAGTTGTCTGGGATTCAACAAAGGATCAGTTGCACAGCTAAGCAGACGATTACTTAAGTAGCAGTAACTCTGTAAGTTCTGTCTGCCCATATGTTTGTATTATCCTACGCCTAACTAGATAAAGCCAAAGCTGAAAATTACAGTCTTCCAAAATAAGTCTCCCTACAACTCTTCTGAAATAACGTCTAAAATAGCTCTTTTGATTGATTGTGGGGTTTTTTTATGTAAATAAACCCATACCACACATTCAGCACTTTGTAACACTAAATTCCTAACTCACCACAGCTACATTCAAAAAGCAGAAATACCCTGTCCTGACACTTTCCTTCTCAGTCACAGCCACCAAACCATGCTGCAGAAGACCCTGCCATGGAGGGAACACTAGTGGCAGGTTTTAGAAGTGCCTTGAGGGCACTCTGGACATCTGTTGTCCTCAGTGGTGCATGCTGTGGTGTAGGATACGTAGACCTGGGGAAATGTTTCAGTGCAATCTGTGGCCACCTGTCTGATACAAGCAAAAGGTTGATCCGCATCCGCCTTGAAAACCGCATGCAGACTTCTGCTGTCTGTCCTGATGGGTGCTATCTGGTAGCATAAGATGTCTCCACAGCACAGAGAAATAGCTCAGTAATTTGATGTTTTAATTGCACTTTAACTTTTTGTTGCTTTGGTGATGAGTACTTCTAATAGCAGTTTTGTGTATGAATACCAGTATTTACCCCAGCACCTCATTTCTTACAGTCTGCATGAAGGGTCTTGCAAAGACAGTTCACGGGTGGTAAATTTACTGTTATATTTGTGTTGAAGTAGCCGGAAGAGAACAACGAGATCAAGTCCCATAAGCACAGATAGAATCCCTATCATAAAACGCTTCCAGACTAAGAGATGGGAGACAAAGGAGGACATCTTACCCAAACTTGTAACAAGAGCTAAAACAAAAAGGGATGGACTAACATCTGTGAGCAGTCTGCGCCTTGAATCAGGAATTAACCTTATTATTTTGTGTTGCTAATATGATCTTGGCTTTCCTTTTTGTTTTTGCTTCCCCACAGCATGTAGATATGTGCTTATTAATCCTTATACTTTCTTACTTTTCAGACTTCCCATATAACGGCAGCATGCCACGGGGCAGAAGTTTTGTATTCTCTTTTGTAAGTCGCGGGGATGACCCTATACCTGCTGAAAGTGATACTGAAGATGACTCAGAAGTCGGATCAGGCACCACCAATCAGTCTGGATTGGCCCCACGTCAACACCAAACAGTGTCAATGCAAACAGAGCAATACCTCACCAGTCCGTGGCTGACGCGTTTTGTTCCTTCAGTTTACACCTTAGTGCTTGTGCTGAGTCTCCCTCTGAATATTACAGCGATACTCGTGTTTCTGAAAAAAATGAAGATTGAAAAGCCAGCTGTAGTATACATGCTGAACTTGGCCCTTGCGGATGTCTTGTTTGTAAGCGTACTTCCTTTTAAGATTGCTTATCATTTTTCTGGCAACAACTGGTTTTTTGGACCCCAAATGTGCCGTTTCATCACTGCTGCCTTCTACTGTAACATGTACTGTTCAATAATGCTTATGACAAGCATAAGCTTCGATCGCTTCTTAGCAGTGGTGTATCCCATGCAGTCTCTTGGGTGGCGTACATTAACACGTGCCTCACTGATTTGTTTCATCATATGGCTTGTAGCAATAACTGGGGTTATACCTTTTCTCATCAGACAGCAAACAGTGGAAATACCGAAGTTAAATATAACTACTTGCCATGATGTGCTAGAAGAATCTGAACTTCAAGGCTATTACCTCCACTTCTTCTCCATCTTGTCTTCCATGTTTTTTGTAGTGCCATTTATCATTTCTACTGTCTGTTACGCGTGCATCATTCGATGTCTTAGTTCTTCTACAATTGTTGAAAAACAAAACAAGAAGACACGTGCCTTGCTGTTGTGTGTGGCTGTTTTTTCTGTTTTTGTTATTTGCTTTGGACCAACAAATGTCCTCCTATTAATTCATTACATCCATTTTTCTTATGACAACAGCTTGGAGTACCTCTACTTTGCCTATCTACTCTGTGTTTGTATCAGCAGCATGAGCTGTTGCATTGACCCCTTTATTTACTACTATGCTTCTTCTCAGTATCAGAGACAACTTTTCAGTCTCTTCCATTGTAAGAAGACTTTAAATCCTAACAGTAGTAACAGCAGTGGCCAGTCAGTGTCTACCACTAGTAGAAGGGCTACATGCTCTTCTAATGTGAATAACAGTGTCTACAGGAAATTACTAGCAATGCATTGAGATAACATGTCTTACACATGCTTAATTTTTAGAGAATTTCAGACAAAAAAAGACTGTATTATATCCAAGAAATGCAAAACCTTAAACCAAGTTGTTTTACAATACCCATTTCTATGGATTCACTATAGTAATGCACAATTAAAATTATAACTCTGTATATGTACAGTATATGTAAATAGGCTAATGTAGAGCAGAAAAGTAATTTCTTAATAGTTTTTGAGTGTTTTTCAAATAAACTTTTTTTCAGACAAATCCTTTGCATTGTTAGTTAAGTTTATTATTATTTTATGAAATCCCATTTTAGGATTTTGGACTGTATCAGGCTGATTAAATTCTTACTTATGGAACCACTCCATATATGCAGTACTTTCTGAAGAAAGTGAAAATATCTTTCCAAGCTTTTTTTTTTTTTCCCCTATTTGTCATTATTTCTGGAATTACCTGTGTTTGAAAACACAACCCTTGACAGGCTTGAGGAGTGGGCCCACATGAATCATGTTCAACAAGGCCAAGTACAAGGTTCTGCACCTGCGTTGGGGCAACCCCTGGTATCAACACAGGCTGGGGGATGAAGGGATTAAGAGCAGCCCTGTGGAGAAGGACTTGGGGGTACTGGTGGATGAAAAGCTGGACATGAGCCGGCAATGTGCACTCACAGCCCAGAAAGCCAACCGCCTGGCCAGCAGGTCGAGGGAGGTGATTCTGCCCCTCTGCTCCGCTCTGGTGAGACCCCACCTGCAGTCCTGTGTCCAGCTCTGGGGGCTTTAGCACAAGGACATGGACCTGTTGGAACAGGTCCAGAGGAGGGACACAAAAATGATCCAAGGGCTGAAGTACCCCTCCTATGAGGACAGGCTGAGAGAGTTGCAATTGTTCGGTCTGGGGAAGAGAAGGCTCCGGGGAGACCTGACTGCAGTGTTTCTATATGTTAAGGGGGCTTTTAAGAAAAATGGAGAGAGACTTTTTACCAAGGCCTGTAGTGACAGGACAAAGGGTAATAATTTTGAACTGAAAGAGGGTAGGTTTAGATCAGGAAGAAAATTTCATGATGAAGGTGGTGAGACACTGGATCAGGCTGCCCAGAGAAGTTATGGATATCCCATCCGTGGAAATGTTCAAGCTCAGGTTGGATGGGGCTCTGAGCAACCTGACCTAGTGAAAGATGCCCATGGCAGAGTGGTTGGACAAGATGATCTTTAAAAGACCCTTCCAACCCAAATGATTCAATGATACATGCATAGGCATCCTACTCATTGATGCTCTGCAAGCACTTCTAGCAAGCTTCTTGCTAGTCTGCAAATGCATATTTCTGCTACATACGGAGAGGTGCTTAACAAGCCAATTGCTGCACAGCATAATACTTGCTAAACCATATAGCAAATACCACCTTTTCATAGCAAATGAAGTATTGAGTTATTCCCTCTTTTAAGCTCTCACAGCTGGTGTCACACCTCTGCTTTCTGTTTGTATTTTGTTGAGGCTTCAGCCCGACTGGATCACAAAAATAATCAAACTGCTGCGTGACTGGGAAGTCTCATATGAAGGCAATGGCAGCTCAACTATTCCTGAATTTGGCCTTTCTGTACAACCAGTTAGTTCTAATGTGCTACCATTCTCAGTGTCTGCTTCTGCTGCTGTATTTGATGGCAAGACGAAGGGCTCAAGCAGCAGCCATTTATGGAACCAAACTCTGGCAAAAACAGCATTTGCAAAACAGGTTATAACTGCTGAGCATGGCCATGCAGCAAAACACGTTGTGGTAGCCTTTTGAGGAAGCTGAACCAGAAAAGTACTGCCATTTAGACTGACATGCTTAAGCTAACCAATTCTTCATGCTTGATGCACCCTTGCACTGCTAGCTGGGAAAGGAAATGAATGGCTTGTTTCAGGAGGAAGGGGAAGGAGTGAAAATCTGACCAAAAGAAATGAAACCCATTGATACTATACACTGTTTCACCAATACCTTCTCTTCCTCCTTCTTTCTTTTTTTTCATAATGTCATGGTTAAGCTGCACCATTTTCCGTATGAAGGAAGCTAACAAACTTGTGCCAATAACATTTGTAGCTGAGGTGTCAGGCACTAAACACGCATAAGAAAGCTTGCTAATATTCCAGATACTCCAGCTTCATGTTGTAGCAATATCAGTAGGGGGATGATTGTAATCAGTGTGGTTTCTGTTGGCAAAACACCTCGTATAGCAGCTGTCACTGGTATAACTTAACAGGGAAAGGGTTGCTTAATTTAGCATAGCAAGGATTTTGCAGGGATTGGTGCATTCACACTAAAAGCATTTTATCAGTTAATGACAAGCATGCATCTGCCTTATAACCTGCTCCCTGCAGCTTGACTGCAGACAAAGTATATTCTGGCTGGCTGTTAGCTCCGTTTCCCTATTTAGTTGAATCCTAGCCAGAAACGTGAGCATGGCTGCAAAGTGCATTCATGATGTTTTGCATAAGGCAAACTCTGTCAGGCCACTGCATCTCTCCCTACTTGAGATGGGATCCAGAATGGAAAGAGAGTACGAGCCAGCTGGTAGATCACCAGCTATGGCTCTACTCCAGAGCTCTCTGAGAGCTCAGGGAAGAAAGAGAAGGGCTTGGTGTGCCAGGTGCAATATTTAAGTAAATTCCTGGCTAAGGCCTTTTTTATGGATCATTTTCATCTTTTTTGATCTGATCACAGTTTGATCTTGCAAGATGCCAAGATGCTGAGCAAATTACAAAATTAATGAGGCCTCTCACACGTTTAAAATTAATGACTCACATAAGTGATTTTTCATGGCATTTTGCATTTTGCAAGTCTATAGAAATGGTTTAGTAATAGCTAAAACGGCAGGAGCAGCTGAACAAATGACATGCTATAATCCAAGTCAACACTAGAGAGCATTAAAATAACTAGGTATGGCTGTTGCAATTTGGCTTGTTAGGGACGAGATCATTAGGAACCATATCTGAACATTACGCTGAACTGCAAAATACCGATCATCCCTCTAAACAAATGTGGATTTGGAAAGGTGAAAAAGTATTGGAATTGTGTTGGAAAAGTGGGTGACTTTATTTTAAACAGAACCTGTTTAAAAAAGGTTCAGCAAAGTTTTGGGGAATAATTTTTCTTATCTTTGTGCCAGCAGCTTTATAATAGTGGTATCTGTAGCACCACAAACAAGCCTCTCTCCTCAAAAGCAAGGCCTGCCATTTAAAGCATGGCTCTAAGTTCAAATGCATTGGACACAGCGATGTAACTCCATCAAGTCAAGCTACAATGAAAATCTGACTTAGTATTTCCCTCACCAAAATAAAAATGAATGTCATATTGAGTCAAATTCATCTCCATTCCATAGTAAGCCTTTGTTTGATCCGTTTTGGGGTTTGTGTTAGGAATTTGGGTTTTTTTATAAGCCACACTATTATGTACCAGGGGCAGCAATCCTTGGGAAGTTCTCACATACGTTTTTTCATCCTTGTGGATGAGGCAGCTTGTGCCCAGGCAGCAGCAAAGGTGGTGCCGCCAGGCCTGGGCAGACGGGGTCTCCCAGACTCTGGTCTCCCAGACAGACTGCTCGTACTGGCTTGCTGTGTTTCCCCCTTCAACTCAGCTAGAGACGGCAGGCAGGACACTGCTGCTTCCCTCAGAAGCCTGAACACAGAAAAGGAAAATTACCAAATAGAGTTTCAGAGACAGATTATCTATACAAATTTTATCGCTATTGGTTCCTTATAGTGGTTTGGGTTTCTTTTTTCTGATGTATGTTTAAATAATTCAAATTTTTGGCTTATAACAGGAAAGACCAATCACCATCAGCAATACAGGAAGCAGGTTAGGATCCTAAGACCAAACTTTTCAAATCTCTGTTTCAGCCAGCCACTTAAGTCCATCTACTCAGTTTATACTCCAGAGGGTGTGGAGCCTCCCTTGGGCCCTGTGTACCTGCTAGAAGGGGATACAGTGGTACAGAAGCCAGTGGTACCACTGATGGCAAACGATGCTGCCAAACACATGCCGTGGGAATCTGCTTCCTTTTCTGCAGAATGGCACTTAATTGGAAACAGACATCCAGCTCCGGAGGGGTTGTTTTGTCACTGCCACTTCCTACTGTAATGTCCTGTTTACTGACACCTCCTTAAACACTGTTTCTTGTCCAAGACAATACCCCCCAGAGTCCTCCTCATCATTTACACAGCAAGGTGCCTTCAGGATCTACTTTCAAATCACACAGGTTTTACTGTCAACTACTTAGTCTTCACTTATTACAAGTTAATACACTGATTTAAATGTTTCTTTTCTGATATGGTCACTCCCGTGATTTTCCTCTTCTCTTTTCTCTTTTACAATGAACAATTTTTACTGCCTGTTCCAATTTTTCATTGCTCATCAACATTGTTGCAAAGCCAAATAAAAGAAGATGTGCTCTTGCCTGCAGCAGACTTCTGGATTTGTAAAGTGAGACCACTCACATCTGACAGGTTTTCCAGGAACCATAAAATACAAGAAATCTGTTAAGTTCACCAATCTGGTCAGCTAGCATAACCAGAATAATTGCATAGCATGTATGCGGATAAAAGCTTTACAGCTGCCTAAAGCATACGGAACTGAGAACTGAGTCCTGGATGGGAAAGAACAGACCGAGGGAGAAAACTTTGCTACCCAAACTTTTACATTGTTTTATCTGCCTGTTCAAGTGCTAATAAATCTCCTTCCTTCAGAATAATATTTCAACTGAATTTCCAATAATATTTTTCTTGCATGTTTTTCCTATAGGTCACATAAGGAATAAACCTGTATATCAGAGCTACTTGTAGAATTTATTTCAATTTATTTTCATGCTTTTTTTTTTTGTCTCCACCGTTGCTGACTCTGAGGTACATGCAATTCTACCCAACAAAGAATATAATACATCTAGTTAGTTAGCACAGGTTTCATTTCCAAGGAAATTAAATATATGTTGAAGAATTCTGCTTTCTATCACTCAAACACAAGCTAGGGGTGACCAAGAAAATAGTACTCCTACCACTGAAAATTATATTTACAGAAGCTCTGAAATTCAGCTTAGATCTCTTACTTTGCTTTAACTTTTTTTCTTATTTTTATTTGCATATTATCTTCAGTAAAATTTTCTGAAGGAGGAACTTAATGCATTTCACTCACTAAATGAAACATATTCGTAGATTTGCTGTGAACTATATGGATGTTTTTCATTAAATGGTTAAAGTAAAATATCTCTAAGCCTTTTATATCTCTGCATCAGAGATACTGAGTTTTATTACTGAAAATTCTTTCCAAATTACATTTAAAATGTTAAGACTGTTTAAGAGAGAGGCTTGTCTAAAGGTCTACTATCTTTCCTAAGCCCAACTAATAGACTGGGGGGGGGGGGAGACAATGGTTTGGGTACTTTAAATCATTCTCGGTAGCTTTCCAGGATTATATTTTCTTATCTTAGTTTCTAAAGTAAGATCAGTAGTGCAGTAGACTCTCTACAACTACTGACATTTTCTGTTAAAGCAGTGAAAATATTTCCTAAACTGAAAATCAATCAAGAGCTATTGCTATTTTGGGCAAAATATTTTATCTTTGCTTGATCTCAGTATCTCCTGTTTGTACTCTAATGAAACAAGATGGGCTTTTTTTTCTTTCCTCACCCCCAACTTCTGGACAAGTATGTGAAAACCAAACTGAGCAAAGAGCAGTATCAAGGAGAAGCCACTTCTCCGTTCAGTGCTATTTTTTGACGTTGGGGGTAAACAGAGGTCTGTAGAAGCATTGCCCGGAGATGAGAGTTACAGTTCTTTTATAAATATATGGGAAACTCTACAAAGATATTAACAGTGTCTTCTTTTAAACTTTTGTGTGCTTAGCCAGGTGCTCAAGGGACAGAGGTACCTGTAGTGGCTGAATGGACAGTGATACTGCAATCTAAATGGGATTTTAAATTTTCTTTATTGACATGATTTTCAAAACCACTAAAGAAAGGCCAACCTACTCTTGCAAAACTAGTGAGATGCTTCTCAGCAGAGCAAGCAGACAATTCACAGCTGTGTTGAGAGTGTTGTGTACCCAACCCAGCACCACCTCCCCAAGCTCAGGCTGGGGACAAGCAGCCTCCAGGTCTCTGGGGACAGCTGGGGTGGCAGTGGGTGCCTCTGCAGCTGTGGCTCAGCTTTCCTGGCTCTCCCAGCCCTTCAGTTGCCACCTGCCCAATTCTCATGAGCACAGTTGCATACCCAAACTGAGGAAGAGAGGCAGGATGAAGGCAGCCCCGAACTTCCTCCATCCCCATAGCTGAAGCACTCTGCTAGAGCCTGGGCTCCCACAAGCAGCAGCATACAAGTTTTGAGGTGAGCAGCAAGCAGGCCTGTGCCTCATGTTTTTCTGGGGCTCAGGAGCTTGCCCAGCCTCCGGCCTCAAGGGCAGGGGCAGCCATGCCTGAGGGCATGTGGGCCAGGCAGAGCCTGGGCTTCCTCTAGCATAAGCAGGGCAAGGATTTTTGCTGGCTCCATTAGTAGGCAGGTACCAGCCTTGCCTGTGCCACTAACCAGGCACAGCTCTTGAGTTTTACAAGACTTCATTAAGATTTATCCACCTCTGGTGAGAGGAAACAGGACTTACGTTAATGAGACTGCAAATGAGCTTCTGTCTAAAACTGTGTGGGTTTGCCCATGTGAGTGACCTTGAATAGGCTAATTTAGGACTTCCCTTTGAGAAATAATCTCTTTTGGTCACAGTACCAAAGAAAAAAGCCTAGCTGTCTCCAGCTTTCCTTCAGCATCTTGTCTTCCTGCTTGAGCAATGGACAACCAGCCCAGGCTTACTCCTCTCCTAGCAGGAACAACCTGCATCAACCCTTACAAGGGGGAGGAGGAGGAAGGAATTACATGAGGAGGGTGGGACCATGGAACTAGGGGTGGCATCAACCTTGGGTTAGTAAACTGGCAGAGCCTCTCTGCTGGCCTGGGACCTGCAGGCATGTAGGGTTACCAAAGCAATCTTACCAAATGCTGCGGATGCCCAAGATGCAGCCACTTGAGCATGTGCAAGATGGGAACCCACCCTGACAGCTCCATGCCCAGCATGTATGTGTGTATGTACTAGTTACTGATCAGAGTTTTATTTTAACCCATTGCTGTAGCTATCAAAGAGGCATTTCCTGTATTTCTTTCTCAAATACAGAAACCAGATGTCTTATGAGCCATAACCAGAGTCAATCACTTTTTATGACGACACTGATAAAGACTAAAACCAGGGCTTCCTCAGCAAACCACAAGTTGCATTCTGCAGCAACGAGACTGCAGGCAACAAAACGAAGACATTTTAAAGATGATCTTCCAATACAGTTCACTGGGAAAAAATGTCTCATGGAAAAACATCTGGAGCTCACTTTTATAAGCAAAGTTGAAATATCACGTGTGAGGGTCCTTGCAGGTGATGGTAGTTTCTTAAACTCATCAAACAAATGCTTTGGGGCAATAGTAGGTACAAATAGCATCACTGTCCTTTGTGTTACAGTTTACTTAGAAAGTTTTTTTACTCTTGCTTGTTGTATTGGACAAGAACCTACTATAATTGTAATATGTTTTGGCTGGAGCATAATAAGGACAGCTTGATTTGTGCTACGACCACTGTGGCTTGTTACCATAGCCCTGATTTTTTAACCACTTGCAGCATATAGTACATTTCCTGCTTATTCTAAGACCCTACTGAGTTGTAAGCCGTTCATCTGGAAAGGTACAAATGATGAAGTTGGATGTTTACTGTGGCAATTCTGTTCATTGCACTAAAAATTTTAATTGCACCAAGATTGAAGGCATCAACTAGAGACTAGCGGGGCGCTCTTTCTCTGCTCACAGCTCCTGTTTTGTAGTCAGTGCTCAATCCAGAAAAGCTTTCTAGGCTTTGTTGCTAAGCCTTCTGTTGGAGTCACCAACGTATGTTTTGCACATATCTTGGTTTTGGTATCACGGGCTTGCGTGTAGGATGTAGCAGCCAGTTCTATCAAGTATAACAGTTTCTTTAATTAAGGTAAGTTGTTACATACTGCAATTTCACTGAGATTCAGCACAACCCATACCAGCATTGCCAAGTGTGTCAGAAATGCTCACTCAGTAATAGGTGCTGTAAAATTCACTGCCAGGTAGAAAGCATGACTTCATAACCATCCAAATGCTAAGCTGATTTGCAGATTAATTCCTTCCACATTATCCTTGCTGTGCTTCTTGTCACTGTATTATGACTCCACAAATAAGCAGGCCTAGGAAAAGTTGATAGTAAAGAAACACTTTTGTAAAATAAATTTATCTTTTGATCTAAATAGAGAATATGGTAATCATTAATAACTAGGAGATTGCCACCCTTTCACGAGCTTCCACTATTACATTCAATGGATTTTCCCTTCTTTTCCCCAGCCTTGGCCAGGGCTGCAGAGCCTTTTACCTGCTGAAGGTCTGCTCTGCTTTTAACCATGTGCTAGAGTGAAGGTCTTGTGGGTTTCTCAGTTGGTACCACAAACAGGCTCTTCTACTTAAATGCACAGATCCTGGGAGGCCTCTCCCCAAGCTGAAGCCCAGCTTGGTGCTCTGCACACATCTCAAAGTCCCTTCATAGTCAGGGTGAAAGGAAAAAAAGCAAGTGTGCCCCTTGTGCCCCTTCTGATGGGCTAGGTTTAATTATTTAGCCCATTCCCACTAAAGCTCCTGGAAGCAACCAAGATGCCTCAACTGAAGAGGATAGCCCTTAAGGCTCCTGTCCAAAACAGGAGCCTCTCTCTGACTGTCACCATACACTGGTTACGGGGACTCCTGTTCCCTCTCTTCTCTTTCACCATGCACTCGGGAGGCAGACAGGAGCGCAATTTCTTAAGAAGCCCTCCTGTCTTCAAATGCTGTAGGATCAAGTCCATATTCACAATTCTGTCCTTATTTTGTCATCTAGCCAAGTATCAATGAACTCATCTGTTCTAACAGTGTTGTTACCCAGAACACACACAAAATAAGTGGCTTACTCAGACTATTGTGTAACAGCAGGTGTCCTAATGAGTCAGAAAAGCTATCAGTTACATGTACAGTAACACAACAAAGTTAATTGCTATGAAAACCTTTTCCTCTAATAAATGCTTAGTCACCCCAGTTCTATCCACATTGCTTCCTGGTTCTGGATCCTAGCTGTTTTAAAAATGTCTAATTTCCTACAAGACAATATAATGGATCCACAGCCAGATACTTGCTTTGAGCAGGGTCAGGAGTCACTCAGCCCCACTATAGCCAAGGGATAGGTTCAGCTGTTCCATTTCTGTAGTCTGTATGGCAAGAAGCAGCACAGAGGAATAAAGTTAGGAGACAGGTAGAGCTCACGAAGACTATCCTGGCATCTCCTGGCAATATGCCCACCTCAGAAATTATGGAGTGTAGAGGAACAGTAATGTTCATGGTGCTAGAGTCCCTAAAAACAGGATAGAAGGAAAGCATTTGTCTGTCAGCTTGCCACAGGACAGGATCAGCTGTCCCTACATGAATCCTCATCGATGCTTGGCTAACCTGTTTCCAGAGACCTTCAGTGATGAAGCTTTTATAAGAAAAGTTGAAATATTACGTGTGAGGGTCCTTGCAGGTGATGGTAGCTCATTAAACTCATCAAACAAATGCTTTAGGACTTAGCATCTCCCTTAGCATCTGTTGCTGGCCTGTTTAATTTCCTTTTTTTTTTTTTTTTCAATTACCTTCTGTGTATTTAAAGATTTCTACTGGTCTTCTCATTTGTAGATTAAACAATTCCCATCTTTTCAAACTGTCTTTAAGAGATTGTTCTCTAGGTCTTGGCATTCTCCTTCCCTGGCCCCTCTGTTCTGTCCATATCTTTCCTGACACATGGTGTTGGCACCATATTCCAGCTGAGGCTTTGCTGATGCTGAATACACTGATGTAGTTCATTTTCCAGTTTGTGCTCTTCTTGCTACAGCTTGTGTGTTTGCCTTTTTTTTTTTTTTGCAACAGCATGACACAGCTGACTGATAATCAGCTTTTGTTCCTCTGCATTCCACTCTGGAGATGATGCTAATTTGGACTTGGAAGCTCAGTGGGGGGAAGAACTCGTTCAGTATAGACAGCCCTTTTGATAAGCAGCTCTGTAGCCTAACCAAGTTTCTTATATACGAGCACCAGTGTGGGAAATCCAGCTATAGTAGGTTCCAGACCCAAATTAACCATCAATTGCACGGATTTTCTTAATTCATCTGCCTTAAAAGAAAGCCGATAGACAGTAGTTTGTAACGGCCTTCATGTGTATTGTCAGTGATCAAACAGATGAGCCAAACTATGCTCACCTCTCTTGACACTTGTCTACCAGCAAAACCTAGTTATTTAATTTCTCTGTCTTGCCATTCTACTTGTTGTAGCAACAGCGAATAGTATTATTTGGACTAAAACATTTTTACCACTGTAACTGTATTGTATTTACTTCCAGTGGCCACTACGCTAATCAGACTGAACAGACTGCTTAAAAACAGTGGTAGGAAAAAAATGGTGGGAAAACTTGTAGTGTATCTTAACTGACCAATTAAAACATCTTAAACTCTTATGTTCAGATTTCACATTCCACAAACATTAAATCAACTGCCTTAAAAAAAACATACACTGAAAGACAGAGATCTGTCCCTTTGAACTTCTGGGAAAACAACAGGTTGTTCCCAGTCTGGATGCATAAACTGGAGCTACTGTTCATGCTTTTCCTTTTTTTGGTCTGTAAGTACCATTCAGGCTTATGTTTCTCAGCCAAATTCAAAAGTCTGTCTTTTTTTTTCCTGAGAAAAACAGTTCTAGTCATAACTGGTCACTCTTGTAGCGCACATGAGATCCATTTAATCCCCCAAAATATTTCATCACAGTTTTTAGCATGTCATATATCAGAATTTAGTAATGCAAGGTTTTTCTGAATTATCTGAATGTTAGTATTTTTATTTTGTGAAGCACTTTGAGATAACTATTCCAATTTAAGAAGAATAAAATACCCCTTTCAAGCTCTTCGAAAGCAATTAATAGCTACAATGTGTGCCATTTAATCCATAAACCTCAGTTTCTTAGAGGCCAACCCCAGTAAAGGATCAAGTGTGATATTTTCACCGCTTGAAAGTTAGAGAAAAACTCCCATTAGCCAAGTTCTCAATCCCTATTTCAAATATAGTTATGATGAATTGAGAATACATGGACTGCAGGAAATGCAGATGAAGGAAACTATCTATTCACATCTATTAGAACCTTACATTCCTTATGACAAAACCGTGAGAACATAAACCATTCTGAGAAATAACACTAATACAAAAGATTCTTCTTCTAAATCTAAAAATTTACAAATATAAATAAAACATCTGCCCATCATAGAATCATAGAAACATTCAGGTTGGAAAAGACCTCTAGGATCATCAAGTCCAACTGTTAACCTAATACTGCCAAGCCCACCACAAAACCATGTCCCTAAGCACCTCGGGTACCTGTCTTATAAATACCTCCAGGGATGGGGACTTGACCACTTTCCCGGGCAGCCTGTTCCAATGCTTGACAACCATTTTGGTAAACAAATTTTTTCCTAATGTCCAATCTAAACCTCCCCTGGAGCACCTTGAGGCTGTTTCCTCTTATCCTATCACTTGTTACTTGGGAGAAGAGACCAACACCCACCTCGCTGCAACCTCCTGTCAGGTAGCTGTAGAGAGTGATAAGGTGTCCCCTCAGCCTCCTCTTCTCCAGGCTAAACAACCCCAGTTCCCTCAGCTGCTTCTCACAGGACTTGTTCTCCAGACCCTTCACCAACTTCTTTGCTCTTCTCTGGACACTCTCCAGCACCTCAATGTCCTTCTTTTAGTGAGAGGCCCAAAACTGAACACAGTATTCAAGGTGCGGCCTCATCAGTGCGGAGTACAGTACATCATTTCCCTAGTTCTCCTGGCCACGCTATTCCTGATGCAAGCCAGGATACTATTGGCCTTTTTGGCCACCTGGGCACACCGCTGTCTCCTGACCAACACCCCCAGGACCTTTTCTACCAGCCAGCTCTCCAGCCACTCTTCCCGAAGCCTGAAGCATTGCATAGGGTTGTTGTAATGCAAGTGCAGGACCCTGCACTCAGCCTTGTTGAACCTCACACAACTGGCCTCAGCCCATCAATCCAGCCTGTCCAGACCCCTCTGTAGAGCCTTCCTACCCTCCAACAGATCAACACTCCTGCCCAACTTGGTGTTGTCTGCAACTTACTGAGGGCGCACTCGATCCCCTCATCCAGATGATTGATGAAGATATTAAATAGAACTGGCCCCAGAACTGAGCCCTGGGGAACACCACTGGTGACTGGCCACCATCTGGATTTATCTCCATTCACAACTCTTGGGGCCCAGCCGCCCAGCCAGGTTTTCACCCAGCAAAGTGTACGCCTGTCTAAGCCATGAGCTGCCAGCTTCTCCAGGAAAAAACTGTGGGAAACTGTGTCAAAGGCCTTGCTGAAGTCCAGGTAGACAACATCCTCATCCACTAAGCATATCACCTGGTCATAGAAGATCAGGTTAGTCAAGCACGACCTGCCTTTCATAAACCCATGCTGACTGGGCCTGATCACCTGGTTGTCCTGTACGTGTCCCCATGATGGCACTCCACATGATCTGCTCCATAACCCTCCCCTGCACCAAGGTCAGACCGACAGGCCTGTAGTTCCCCAAATCCTCCTTCCAGCCCTTCTTATAGATGGGCATCACATATGCTAACCACCAGTCAAGTGGGACCTCTCTGGGTAGCCAGGACTGCTGACAGATCATGGAAAGTGGCTTGGTGAGCACTTCTACGAGCTCCCTCAGTACCCTTGGGTGGATCCCATCCAGGCTCATAGACTTGTGTGTGTCTAAGTGGCGTGGCAGGTTGCTAACCCTTTTCCCTTAGATGGTGGGGGTTTCATTCTGTTCCCCGTCCCTGTCTGACAGCTCAGGAGGCTGGGTACCCTGAGAACAACTGGTCTTGCTATTAAAGACTGAGGCAAAGAAGGCATTATGTTCCTCATCTTTTGTCACTATGTTTCCCCCTTAGTCCATCTTTTGGTGCGAATGTATTCACAGAAACATTTTTTACTGTCTTTTACTGCAGTAGACAAATCAAGTTCTAGTTGGGCTTTGGGCCTTCTAATTTTCTCTCTACATAACCTCACAACATTGTTGTAGTCTTCCTGAGTCGTCTGCCCTGTCTTCCAAAGGTCATAAACTCTTTTTTTTCCTGAGTTCCAGCCAAAGCTCTCTGTTCAGCCATGCTGGTCTTCTTCCCCACCAGCTCATCTTTCAGCATGTATCATTCAGTTGTATTTGGCTGCTCAAAATCATCAGAAGGTGCAGATAGTGTACTCAGGCACAGGCTTACTGGGTGAACTGAGAGACCCCATGTCCTTTCTTTTAGCACTTTCCAGTGGGGAGGGGATCCTGTATCCTACTGAAAGGAAGATACAACATAGTATCATCTCACTCATTTTACTGTAACAGGAATACTCACACATGGGTGGGGAACAGAAAACAGAAAAGAGAAAGGTATATGCAGCAACACGTATCCCAGTTACCTTCCGTCCACAGTGAGCTCTTGTGCAAACAGCTCAGTGTTGGCATCAGCACGCACTGGCATCACTCCAGGCTACCTCCTCATTTCTTCACTTCAGGCTGGATTTTTCCTTGTAAGTGAGCTGAATGTATATTTTGATAGCACCTAGAAAACTCAAGCAAAACCAGTGCACACACTGAGTAAGCCACTATGCAATCCTTGCCCTGAAGAGCTAATAATTACCATCCAAGAGGCTTTATTATGAGGATTATAATAATTACTGCTTTTTCTTAAAGTTTTAATGCTGAACTTGTCACAAGAATCCAGCTTTTGTTTAAAATTAAAAAGTCCTGACTTTCCCAGAAGAAATAAAAATCCTTTAAAAATGCAGCTGGTGTATATTCTAATGGCTTGAGCTACAGACAATACAAGAAAAGCTGATGCTTATTACTTGCAAAATAATATGAACCTGGGTGGGGACTGTCTACACCTTCTTTCTAACTCTTGACTACAGACATGCTGTTAGCCCTGCCTATTATTCAACAGATGTGACTTTTTTTCCCAATTGCCTGGTATGTGGTAGTGTTTTGTGAACTACGGAGAGAGGCTTAAAAAAAAGGGGAAATACATACTATTTAAAAAGCCATAAACTATCAAGCTCAAATTAAAGGCAAGCATTATTTTACAGCTCCACAACCAAGCACTCTTAAGAAAGGCTGGTCCTGTGTGGGGATGTCATGTTTGCCATTGTGTTACGAAGCCAGTGATGAAACAGGGGAATCCACTGCTCTTGGGGATGAACCTGAAAATTTTGTGAAGTTTTGCTGCATATTAATTGTTCACTTCGTTGTTGTAGGCACTGAGAATGTGGAAGGCAATGCACAGATCACCCCTTCGTGGTTTTTTATTCCACATTTTAAAAGATTTTGTGGTGTTAGGTCACATCCTGCCAGGTCACTGTTAATAAAGACGATATGAGTTGCCAGGACACCTAAGTACTTTAAGCAAAGTGGCACAGTTTCACTAGGAGAAAATTAAAATGTTCAAGCAATACAGTGTTTTTTAACTTGGAGATAGAAGCTCTGTTTTAGGATAAGGAGATACGTGAGCTGAAATCCCCCTTACACATTGATCCTAGATCTTCACAATCCTTAAGGTAATGGGTAAAAAACAGTGCTGCTCCCCTTCCTCCTTTTTCTCTGTAGATTTTCTTTTGGGGAGAAGAAGGTTGAGGGCAAGGAATAACTTTGTTCTGCTGCATCCAGTGGCAAAGCAGAAACAGGATTTTCTGGATTAGACACCCTTAGGCACGGGGCAGTCTGCACCCTTCCCTTCAGCAATTTTCACCTGAGCCCTTAGGCACAGAGGTCTCTAGCTCAGTGCCTGCAGGAATCACACTCCACTGCACGGGTGTTTTTCCTGATGGTTTTTTTTTTTTTGGCAGTCAGGGTGTTTACTCTGGTGTCAGACTCTTACAGAGCAGAGACAGCAGGACACATTGTCCCCTGGCTCCACTCATATGGATCGGCTTGACTGCTCTTCCACAAGAGTATACAGGTAACTCCCAATAAGGCCAAAAGGAATCTGGTTTTCTCCAGCAGAGACAGCCTGCACCTGCAGTTCACCCAGAGGTTACCAGTGCCCATGTCCAGGCTTGCTGGGGCGGGGGCTGCCTCTTGCTGTTCTGCCCAGCATGGGAAGCTGGCAGGAACAAGGCTACACTCTTTGCAGGGAGTTGGAAGCCAGATACCACGAGGTACAGCTTTTTGGAACAGGTCTTCACCCTGAACCACGTAATTACTTTTCATAAATCCTTCAAATCTTTACATAATACTTCACCATAGTCTACTATGACCTGTACTGAGTATTTAATTATATACTTTAAATGTAATTTATCTCTATAAGTAGAGGTAATTTAATCATATTTCAATTATTTCCATGTGTAGGCCATAATACACATGCTACACAAAGAAAAGAGATCTTTCACCAGGTCAGGAAAGGTAATACAGTAATGACTCCATCCGAGAAAAACCAGATCAACCAGCTTTTCTGCCAAAGCATAAACAAACCTAAACACAGTGGGGAGAATAAAATCCAACATTTTCTTTATTTCCAGTCCTTGGTACTGCAGTAGAGAAAAATTGGTTAGAAAAGCATCACACTCCATTTTGCAGAAAATCCACAGCAATAAGGCTAGTGTTGAAGCTGTCATCATCGAGTGATATGTTGAATTAATTACAGGGAATTAACCTTTGCAACCCTAAGAATATAGCTTTCACTGAGCAAACATTTGTGGAACCTTTAGACTTCCTCAATTCTCATGCCCGTATTCCTAGTTAATTTGCCATCAAACCCAGTGATGATAGCTCATACACTGAGCGCCTCTAACAACCATGCAGAACTTTTACTTAAGCACAGCAGAAAAGAGGGTCACAGGAGGAGCCGTGCCTGTGCAAGCCAAGCCCAGGCTTACAGCGGACACCAACCTAGGACCTCATCAGGAGCAGGGACCTGAAGCCTCTTAAGAAACCCTGGCCAAGTCTACCACCACCTGGGAACTGGGAACAGCTAACCAGCCCCAAAAGAGGATTATCCCTCACAAGAAGCAGGTGAAGGACTGGCTCTTATTGAGCATTGTTATGCCTGTGGCTTGGGATGAAGCATCTCACTGCAAGGAACCTGGCCACCAAAGGGTTGAAAATTGCCTGGGACTGGTGCAATCCAGCATAACTGGAATCAACTCTCAAGAAATATTTCAACCCTCCTGAAGGAATTAACTACTTGCTCCTCATGTTAAGGGGCTGATCAAGAACCCAAATCCTGCTTCCAACGTGTGCATCCCCCAAAGACACAGAATGGTTTTAGGCAGAGAAAGGGGAAAAGGAAAGTTTTCCTGATTCTGTGCCTTGCAGCAATAGTCCCACATTTGCAGTGGGTTCCTGTACTGCCATGCTGTGCTCAGATCAGGGTAGAGCTGCTGGGGTACAGTATTATGTGGAATCGCTTTCCCTTGCCACCCCCAAAGGAAGCCTGGGCAGAAGCAGGGACAGTGTAGCATCTGGAGGTTGCAACGAAGCTCCTAGGTGGCCCTGCAGCAAAGCAGAGGGAAGCACCTTTTTCTGTCCTTCCCATCCTTTCACCTCTTTTAACAGTGACTGCTGTGCACATGCAGCAAATAACTTGAAAATCCTAACAGCTCTGTTCACTTCTAAATGTGCATTGACTAAGCATTTTCACAGTCAGCATCTAGATAATATGAGACTGTTATGTGCCTGGAGTTTAAAAGTTTGACAAGTTTCAGCTAAGTA
The DNA here is from genome assembly GCA_034008185.1 of Gorsachius magnificus. Classification (NCBI taxonomy): domain Eukaryota; kingdom Metazoa; phylum Chordata; class Aves; order Pelecaniformes; family Ardeidae; genus Gorsachius; species Gorsachius magnificus. The sequence goes on from CM067109.1 coordinate 70,911,951, forward strand.
GAAGAAAATTTATTTTTCTAAATGTGAGCAGTTATGGCTATGTTGTTCATTAAACTTAAAAAGAAATTAAGCAATCCAATCACAAATTAAATAATTCAGTCACCAGTAGTTATTTTACAAAAATAGAACTCCCTCCTCAAAATCATAGAATCACAGAATCATAGAATGGTTTGGGTTGGAAAGGACCCCTAGAGGTCATCTAGTCCAACCCCCCCACAGTGAGCAGGGACACCGCTAACCAGATCAGGTTGCTCAGAGCCCCGTCCAACCTGGCCTTGAATGTTTCCAAGGATGGGGCCTCCACTACCTCTCCGGGCAACCTGTTCCAGTGTTTTACCACCCTCATTGTAAAGACTTTCTTCCTTATATCCTGTCTAAACCTACCCCGTTTTAGTTTAAAACCATTACCCCTTGTCCTGTAATGATGGAATAATAAAATTATTTTTGGTCATAACGCTAGCAGGTTTTGATAGTGTGATGGTGCTCCATTTTGGGCCAAATTACAGCATCGGATCTGATGAAGTGTTTGTGGTTCTCCCCTGATCATGCAGGCGGTGGGAAGTGGGCTGAGACACCGGGAGGGGATGAGGCTGGATCCTGCCACGCTGAAGAAACACTGCGAGGACAGACCGGATGGCTGAGTGGAAAGCGCATGACTCAGCGCAGCTGCGTGGATCTCCTCCTCACATCCTTTCTTAGCATGGCAAATTTCCAAATAATTTTCTGGAGTCCTGGCCAGCTGGCATACTTTTTCCATTAAATTCATTTCTTTGTGGACACTGGGCTCTGTTTCTAGACAGACCACAATGCCACTGATAAAATAATTACATAAATGGTTCCAATCTCTGTGCTTTTTAACAAATAATCCCTAAGCAGGACAAAATCAGTCCCCTTTCACCTCAATGACAATGATGGCAGGTATTCCCAAAAAAGCAATTTGCAAACCACTTGAACTACAGTAAAACAACATTTATTAGAGCTGGAGAGAGGGGTGCCATAGACGCTGAAATCCAGACAGACACATCCCTTCCATGTTAGAGAGCTGGAAGATGCCCAGTTTCTGGCAGAAGTATCTTTTCTCCTTCAGCTTTTCTAATTCTTACGTTCCCAGTCCACGACTAACAGTATCTGTTCTCAAACCAGCAGTAAGGTAAGGTCACCAGGCAGCGTGGACAGACCTGCCCTATCCTTCCTCAGATAACTTATGATGCAGGGAGCTCTGCAAAGCCCGGTTAAGAAATGCCAGCACCTCCCTCAAATTGTGAGCTTTACTGCAGTCTGCTGCTGTGGCATTTGGCTGTTCTTGCCCAGCTGAGCCTGCAGTTCCTGCCGACGCATGAAACACTTGCTCTGCCTGGAGAGCACAGAGCTGCTCCAAGAGCCTTCTCCATCAGCAAACTGCATCTCTGTCAGGGATGCAGCAGGAAACACAGAAAAGCACCAGAGGACATCTGAGTAGAACCTAAATGACAACCATAATGCTGCATGGCCATATTAGCAGCTGATGAACTGGCTAACCCAAGTTTAATCTACACCTCAGAAGAGCCTGAGAACTAGGCCAAATAACAGAGATAACAAAGCCACAACAGATAAGCAGATGCACAGAAAGCAAAAATACAAGAACAAACATAAATGGTATTTCCCCAGTTACTCTCCCACTCTCATTCTGCTCCGGGAAATTCTCAAGTCAGTTATGGTTTGTGTCTAGTAATCCTCAGTAATCTCTTGCAAGTGCTAGCTGGTCTTCCCGTGAACTTATGGAAACCCCTTGTATCCCAAGCATCCTTTGGCAAGTTGCTCCATAGGTCTCCTACCTGCTGGGTATCCTTTGTTCAATGTTTTTTATGTTTGAACCTGGCTGCCGGTATTTGAGTGAATGGCCCCAGCCCCTAGTTGTATAGTAGAGGATATGAACAGAGAGACTGAAGTGTTCTGAGCTGCTTAGGTCTCATACAGATGTTAGTCAATACTTTCTATTGTGTGCCTTAAATATCGTTGGACTCTATGTTAGAGACTAAATTGTTAACTGACTGGACCACCATATTGTCTATTATCCCCAGCTGTAGAAGTTAACTTAAATCCCATTCAATCTAGCTTTTATGAGAAATTAGTGTGCCTGTTGCTTAAATCCCCTCATTTTGATTTATCAGCATAAAACTGCAATAGGCAAGACATTAGTCCCTGCAAACCCAGGCAATGCCAGACCAATAATTCCTCCTACTTGCCATGCTGCCTTTTGAGCTCTAATGACAGGTACTACTTAAATGTCATAAGCTAGGACTGCTGCCGCATGAACTGCCCAACCCACTCAGTGGCCCTGGACTTTTGTACATGTTTCTGAAACACTCCCTCTTTTACATCAACACAGTTACGCCATCAGCTAGACTGAGAACTACTTTTGTTAAAATTCTGCCTCTTTTTGGTTGAGTGACCCTTGTGTCATTGTACCAACCTATGGGCCAGGACACAGGGGTGCCGTGGAACAGTGCAAATCCACATACACGGTAACAAAGAAAAAAACCACTATGTCCTTAGAAGTATTTATCTTTTTCTCCCATACTCCTATCAGATGGCTGTTGCAATATTTCATGATCATGATGACTAGAAAAGTTACAATTTTTCATATATTATTTAGATCAGTGATAAATTAAGAACATACGGATATAACATGGGAGAGACTCCAGAACATATCACAGATACTGACAGATTGGCTGAACAGTTAGGTCAAATGCTCGAAATAGAATTCATGGTCAGCAGTTACTAAATGCAACATTCTGTTACAATTTCCACAATTAGACAGGAGATGTGGTCAAAATGCTGTATTTCGTACATGCCACTTACAGAGCAATTCAGACTACCAGCCTATCATAACCTTCCAAAGAGTGCAGAATAAAGAAGAGGAAATGGATTGATACTGCACAAACCTTAGATTAAGTTCAATTTCCATTTAGGAAAATGATACTGTGATTCAACAAATCATATTTTCTTAATACAGAGTAACAGACAGGTCCTAAAAATAGAAATTTGATTAAACGATCACAGAATCACAAAGACTAATACTATTTAGAGTAAGAGGGGTTTCAGATCTAGAAATTTTGTTCTCAAATCCTCCTTTACTTCCCAGCGCTGGAATTGCTCATCTAATCGGCACTGTGGTGAATGAATGTCACGTGTCTATCTGTTCAACAGAACTAAAAGCTTGGCATAGAAACCTGTGAAGCTCTCGGAACTAATTTCCATTTTATTTCTTGCAAGTATCAACTGGAATCTAAAAAGATGCTCTGATTTGACAGATCCCAGCAATAGCAAGTTCTTAATGGTACAGACAGGACCTCACCGTTGCCATTAAATAGCTTCTTGAATGCTGACCCTTGGCATCCATTCACAACAGAGAATGGCATTACTTCTTGGGCAAATCCTAAGTTCCTCAAGAGCCATCAACAATTCTCAGCCAAAGTTCTTCCACCCCTGCAGCTGTCCCAGGCCATATCTACACTAAGATGTTTACATAATGTCAATAAAACTGAGGTAATCGAAACCAACACCTTCTGATACTGAGGCGGGCAGAATGCAGGGGCCAAATCACAGCTTAAATTCTATTGCCTGTTCACTTCAGCAGTTCCACTAAACACTAAAAATTTTTTTTTCATAGTTAAACCCCCACACACAATATACTACCTATCCCTAGCAGAAAAACACGTGACTATGATCACATCTGTTTTGCACAGCAGGATTAATTTCTTATAAAGCTCTTTCTTGTCAGAGGACCACTGAAATGTCTGGCAGCACTGACCACCCATGGTCCCCTACACAGATTTTGAGTTGTGCCTCCCCACTTTCCAAAATCTGGCTATGATTTAGTCAGCTCCCAAGTCTCTGAGACTGCATCTTGATGCTGCTCTTTGAAGGCGGCCAGGTGTGTGGTTCAGTGTCACTCTCCTCATGGTCTTTATCTCAGACTCACAAAGCACAGTTCTCCACAGTGACCACCAAGCTTTATGCTTCATGACTGGCATTCTTCCACACCGGCTGCCTAGCTCTTAAAAACAGGTACAGATCCCATGGGTTTTTCCAGAGGTCTACTGCCACACTGAAACCTAGCTGGTGGTGTTCTCCCTCACTGCCCCACCAGGATGCTCCTCCCTCTGGGTTCCTGGTCCTTAATTTGGATGGAAAACTGCTGTCGTCTGTGTGATGGGGAAGCAAGAATGCAGAGGAACTTGCAAGCTCCTCTCCCCAGAGGCAAAAACATGATGGATCTCAGCAAGAGACCTTGCTGTTGCCCGAGTCATGATTGCTTAGTAATGATGAGCATGACCTAAGGTTCTGAAGTCTTCCTAGCTAGGATCAGGTAAGACAGGGCCTAGATAGCATTTCAGTAGCATTTGGTTTTGAACAGAGGTACACGAGTGTAAAACCACTAAGGCTGACTCACATGTCAAATCTTACTGTATTCAGGTCCCAAACAACAGTAAGACCACTGAGGTCAGTGTAAGAAAGGACTGGGGTTTATTCTGCTAGGAACGTTGTTGCAGAGTCACTGTCAGCTGGGCTGGAAGAGTTTCTCAAGGCATCACCTACTTTTCCTGCCAGGATGAACTATACATACCTGCATCTGTTCATCTAGATCATTTTAAAACTGCCTGTGATGGAGGTCCTACAGATTCCCTCGAAAGTGAGAGCTCAGTAAAACTAGTGCCAACTGTTAGAACCTTTTTCTGAATATCTAACTTTGCTAACATTCCAGACTACTCAGTGAAGATGGAAAACATGCTGTAGCCTTGGACATAGTTTAAGCATGTCATCACGTCTCTCCATGATCTTCTTTAGACCAAACAAAATTAACTGCTCCAAACATTCTCCAGATTGTTCCAATTGTTCACATCTTCTCTGGGCTTTGTCTGGTTTTCTTTAAGGAAGATACGGAAAGAGTTAAAAATACCCTCCAAAAAATAACTTACTGGTGCTGAAGGAAGGAAGGACTTCTTCACATACATTACAGACAACAAGCCTCTTTGCGGCAAGACAATACTGTTGACTTCCACTGAATTTGTGATTCACTGTAATGATTCAGATCACTGTAAGAGGAATTGTTATTTTATATACTCCACCCTATATTCCTTCCAGTGCAGATGTAGAAACACAGAATTATAATAGATCCACTAGAGTAAATAGACTGAAAATAACTTTCAACTCCCTTCAAAACAGTTTTACAAACCAGTACATACAAATAGTAGCTCAGCTGAAATGGAAGGAAAAAAAGGAAAAAGAAATCCCTCCTCAGTTTGGTCAATGTATCCCAATGTTCATTTAATTAAACTCCAGAAGGAAAACCTGTTTACCTCTTCTCACTGGCTAGGATTAACATTTCACTATACTCATCAGACTTCGCAACCTTTCCCTGGCATCAGAAAGGTTTTGTTGTAAAATTTAAGTTAAATCATTCCTTGGAACCAGTATGGTTTAATTATATTACTAAAAGGAATAGAGGGATTAGAAATTATCTGAGAAATGTTACGGGCTTTTAAGATGTTTCAGAAAGCTTTCAACATTTTCAGTTGTTGCTCTTAATGGTTACCTAATAAAGATCCGTTCCTAAAAGTAGTTTGGTGTTTGGATAGCCCCATGGTGTCAATACAAACTGAGTTATCTCCATGATAAGCCATCAAGAAACTTCCTACATGAGATGGACCAACAGGATTCTGAAAGATGTGGAAGATCCTTATCCAGTTCATCGCAACTAATGCTGTCATTAATTTTCCATCACAATCTTCCCCACTATGTTTCTACTGCAAATAGGTCGTGTATCTAAGCATATAGGTCTTTAATATCTTGTTTCCACTGTAATGCTAACCTTACTTTAAACTCTGTATGTTGATGCATTGTCTGCTTGCAGGTGGTTTGCTCTGGAGACTAGTTGGCTATTACAAAGGACAGAGTAATACCCACCCTAACAAACATGCCAACACATAACAGTGTTTCATTTTGTTGAGCTATTACGTATTTCCATCCTAGCTTAATAATGATCCATTGTTTCATTTCCTCAACACAGGTAACGAAATGGCACTAATGGCTCAGCCTAGACTAGTGGTTGCACTGATGAGTTGCAAGCAATGTGCACATCCCTTTCTCTGCATTCCTATCTATGCAGAGAGAGTACTTCCCAGTTTACAACGGTAGCAGGATAAGAAGTCAGTACTAGATAAATGGTGGTATCTTGAGTATATCTATACATGTAAGTAGAGGTTTAAGTACAAGATTATCTTTTTATTCATGAGCACACTCCAGTGCACCACAGAAAGACTGGATATGATGTCATAACTAAACCCCTTTCAAAATGGATATGCACAAGCAGGCTGAATTAAGATTGCACAAAAAGCCCACACTATAGCATTTCCTAATTTTCAATTGCTTGATTTTGGCACCTTAACATGCTTTTTTTCATGTAACTGTAGGCACACTTGAAGACAGACAAACCACAGGTTAAGCAACTGTCAACATGTCGTGGTTTAACCCAGCTGGCAATTAAGCACGATACAGCCTCTCACTCGCTTCCCCCCTCCTTCAGTGGGACAGGGAAGAGAATCAGAAAAAAAAAAGTTAAGACCCATGGGTTGAGATAGAGACAGTTTAGTAAGAGAAAAGAATAACAATAATAATAATGGTAAGGGAATACACAGAATATACAAAACAAGTGATGCACAATGCAACTGCTCACTAACCGCCGACCGATGCCCAGCCTGTCCCGAGCAGCAATCACCCTCCCCCCAACCAACCAACTCCCCCTGAGCATGACATTATATGGTATGGAATAGCTCTTTGGTCAGTTTGGGTTAGCTGTCCTGGCTGTGCTCCCTCCCAGCTTATTATGCACCTGGCCGAGCAGGAGAAGCTGAAAAAGTCCTTGACTAATCTAAGCACTACTTAGCAACAACTAAAACCAGCAGTGTTATATCAACATTCTTCTAGTACTAAATCCAAAACACAGCACTATGCTAGCTTCTGTGAGGAAAATTAACTCTATCCCAGATGAAACCAGGACACAACACAGGTGCAGAAGCACTGGTTTGTATTCCGCTTAGACCAAGCCGTTTTGTTAAATGTGCATGTCCTCTATTACTGCAAGGTCATGGTGAATGGGAGTCACAGCTGTACTTCCATGTCAGTGTGAAGTCAGGTTTGGGCCATGTTTCTACCCCCCAGGCACTGAGCATACCTAACATTTTGTTCTAGACCTTTTGCAACTTCTCTTTGTTATGCCTCCAGCCTAAGCCCTAGATCTCCTTGCTTTTGAGAAAAGTGAAAATACAAGAAAAATTAAAGGCCAAACATCAGGAACAAACACAGGATACTGCTGACAGAAGGTCAGAAAAATCAGAATGACACCAAATAACCATTACGGGACCGCCTTAAACATACTTAACATATCCCTTTCCCCAATATGCCATCAATTAATATGCTACCACCCTGGCACCCCAAGTACTAATCACACAACAGCACATCAGCATGACACACTCATAAAGAACTTATTTGCCATGGCCAGAATTTCCAAAAACGGCAAGAATCTTGGGGTAGATGGGGTAAGAGAGGGAATGGAAGTGAATTCCTAAATACCAAGTGAAATAAAATTGATCTTTCTACCAGAGAAACAGGACAATATATAGCTGCTGCCGGTAACCACTCCTGTTTCCTAGGATGCTTGCTGGGCACACATAGAGCATCAAGGGCATTATTGACAACCATTACGTAGCACCTAACAAGCCTGCCAGCAAGGCCAACAAGAACTGAGCAGGAAATACAGAGACCTGTTCAAAGACTCAGGAGAACAAGCAAGAGAGACTGCTTCAGATGGCACAGGGGCTTTGATGAATGAGAAACACAAGGAGGAAGGATACAGGGCTTCATTGTGTTGAAATAAGTTAGCAAAAAGGCTTATTATACCCAGAGAGCTGGTCTCGCACTGCAAAAGCAGAGCCCTGTAGTAACTTAGTACCCACATACTCACCTAGATCCTAAGATGCCAGGTGGTGACCCTGAAGACAGGCTAAAGCACCAAGAGACGACGCATCAGCTTCTTCTGAATCAAAAAATAAACGTTTTTAAAATGAAGTAATTCACATTGTTTCATTTGAACCAAACTTCACCCTCTCTCCTTCAACCCTTGCACTAAATGCATAGTTTGAAGAATATTTTAAGTGCTTGTGCCATCCCTACAAGACATGTTAATTTTCAAAGTTAGATTTTTATTTCCTCTCCCTTCCAAAACCAAGCTCTTCTTGCACCTTAAAAAAATCCATACATTTATGTAAGACATATGACACAGACAGCCATCCCTTACCTTCTCCCCCGACATGTGGCATGATTACAATAAGCCACCCACTGAAAACACACTCGCCATCTGAATTTGGAAATTCCCAGGGAAACACGAAGCACACAAAACAAGCTCTGAATATGTAAAATGCTCCCACCCATTTATCCTAGCACAAACTGCACAAGTACTGACAAGTGCCTTGCAATGAAACCACATCCATTTCTCATTCAATAAAGGTGTACCAAGAATCTTTGAGTCACACATCTTCACGATTACCTCACATCATTATGCTGTTAAAAATTAATCAGGACCTAAGGGGTATACCCTGGAAGGTCCCCTTTGGAGCCCCTGTGCTAAACTGTGTTAATACCACCACACCCACTAGCTACTCAAAGTGCACAGAAGAGCACATTTCGACTGATGCCCTTTGCCCAAAGGTGCACAAGACTGATAACGTGTCCCGGACAAACATTGCTACAGCAGGGAATTAGGAGCTGATGCTCACTTACCTTTTTGTCAGTTTTGGGTATGCTTTGATAATCAATAAAGCAAGGATGTGCAAGTTCAAAGCTCCCCTCACACCACTGTATAAAGGTGCAAGATGATTCTTCCCAACTCATTATAGTATAATATAGCAGTGTATACACACACACACATATATGTATTTGTAGCAGCAAAAATTGTATAGCAGAAAAAACGAAGAAACTACCAATTCGTAATGGAGAACTGAAGTTTAATACGCATCTACAGTCATGTACTTATTCTTCTTGTGGTAGTTGCATTTATTGCAATTATTTTTCAATGATAAACAAGCTTGAACAAGAACCTAGTTGGTTTGTGTTTATTTACAAATCGTTAAATTTTCTTTCCAAACTGTTTGATAAAGGGCACACTAGAACTGTGAATATGTTTGCCAAATCAGTTGTCTTCCACAAAGACAACTAAAAATCGCAAAGGTTTGACACTGCTTGGTACAGAGGTCCCAGTGATTTGAACAGGGGCAAGACAATTTCTAGTTTCTATTAAGTATTTTTTACATCATGAGGCAGAACTCGTTTGTAGACTATAAATGGGGAATCTTCCTAACAAATACTATCCCTGCTGAACTGTTAGTTAGGAACACCAACTTCTCAAAAAAAGTAAATAGAACAAAATCAGAACAAAAGCCTTGTTAGCAAGGCACAGATGAAACATCAGGAATTACTGCTTACAAGCGCCAAAGACCATTAGTTTGTTACAGAATCATAGAGCAGTTTGTGTTGGAAGGAACCTTTAAAAATCATCTAGTCCAACCCCCTGCCATGGGCAGGGACATCTTTTTACCAGGCCAGGTTGCTCAAAGCCCCATCCAAACTGACCTTGAACACTTCCAGTGATGGGGCATCCACAACTTCTCTGGACAACCTGTTCCAGTTCTCACCAACCTCACAGTAAAGAATTTCTTCCTTCTATCTTATCCAAATCTACCCCCTTTTAATTTAAAGGCCCTGGTAAAAAGTCTCTCCCCATCCTTCTCCTAAGACCCCTTTAAGTACCGAAAGGCAGCAATAAGGTCTCTCATAAAGAGGGCTGATAGAGTTCTCTGGTATTAAAGTTGCCTGAGACTCCCTCTTTACAAGCTCAATTTTTAATTGCCTGGGAATCTAATGAATTGTTTATAAGATTTTGAAGGGAGATGATCTTCACATCAATTACATGTTTCTGACATCCCTGTGAAAAATTATCTGACATCCCTAGCCAAATTATAAACCTCTGTTAACATGGTTTCCTTACAGTCAACAGAGGCTAAGTCCAGAGCTCCATTCCAGGAGATGCACCTGCAATGACACTTGCTTCTACACACAGCCACAGGACTTCTCCAGTTGCAGCTCTTGACCTATCATGGGACAGCCTAGAGCAGATTTTGTTTAGTGACAACAACAAATCCTTTTCCATTGTATTCTCAGTCCCTTCCACTTTTGGTGGATCCAACCAAAAGAAGGAAGGAGCTGTCTGCTTCAAATGTAAAGGGGACAAAAAGACAGACAGGATGGAAAAAAAATAAAGAGAAAACAAACGGTGAAAACCGGGACTGGGTGGTGGCAGGAGAGCACTGGCTACCGTACGACCGGATAAGAAAAGGACTGACCACTCCTTAGTACAAGAGATCTGAGAGGGGAGAAACACTGTGGAGACCAGTAACCGGCACATATGTGCCTGTTTGAAAGGGAGACTAGATAAAAAGCCTGATGAGAAGACTACAACTCACTGGACAAAGTGATTAGGAGCAGGAGATTAAGCACACATGAATGTAATGGTAAATAAAACAGCACTGCAAGTGAGACAGACAGACAGGGAGTCTAGACAGATGGGATGTGATTTTTTCCTGGTGCTTAGCAAGGCAGCTGAGGCCAAGACTAAGATGTAAACAGTCTTAGCTGAGTGCATGACGAACAGGAACCGTGTTTTGAGTATGGAGTAACTTATAACAAAGACTCAAAAAACAAAGACGCTTGATGTTGACTCAGACACCCCAAACTTCCAAGTGCATTTACCTTCATCTCTCTGTACTCCATTTTCCATCTGTAAAATGGGAACCATGCAGACGTCCTCAACTCACAGCTGTATTTCATGACCATCACAGAAAGCCCACACAAAGAACAATCTTCTCTTCAGAACAACACAGACTATATTCATAACACATTCATTCAAAAAAAGAAAAAAAACGCCACAACAATTTTATCACCAACTTAGAGCATTTTGCAGACTGAGGCAGAGGAAGCATTGCCGGCGTAACTGGAGAACTGGTCTAGAGGTATAAACCAGGGTTAAACATGTAGATGTATTTTCTGATTTGGTAATTTGTGTGCTTCATTTTACAAACGTAAAAACACATCTTAAATTCACATTCGTGTGGATAAATGGAAAACACGGCTGGCATTGCATTGTGCTTAATTTTGTTCTTGAAATCCCTATTTGCAAGAGCAAAAGGAAGCTGGTGTACTCCAAGTTTAAGCAAGGCTGACAAGTAACAACACTCCTTTCTTACCCTGGGTCATGCCAGCGCAGTACCAAAAATGCATTCAAGTTAACGCATTTTCCTGCCCATCTGTTATATGACAACATAACGAAGAAGAGTAAGAAACCTGGCGCACACAAAGCGACACATTGTGAGTCAGCAGCAGTAACGCTGTCCCGCGGAACACCCCGCCAGCCCACTTCCTCACCAGCTGTCCCAGCCCCAGCCCAGGTGTCCCAGAACCAGCCAGCTCCGCTCCAGCAGCAGCTCGGTGTGAACTGCGACCGCCTCCACATACGCGGCCGCTCAAACCTCACGCCTCGGTTGCACTCGGCTACAAGCTGATCACAGGGCACCTGCCGCGGGCGAGGGCCGACCTGCGGCCGGGCTCCCACGGGCGTGCTTAGGGGCGGGTGACCGCCCGAGGGCCCGCTTGACAGGGAGGGAGGGAAGCGAGGTCCGAGGCCCGCGGCACCTGCTCAGCCCCAGCAGCCACAGAGCGGGGACGTGGCGCGAGGCCAACCGCCCCCTCGCGCGGGGAGGGGGCGCCCCCGCCATTTTGAGACGGGCGCAGCGGCCCGCGGCGAGGCTCACCCCGCCATTTTAGGGGCTGCCCCTCAGCCCTTCGGGGGTGGGGGACGTGGCCGGTCCCCGCCGGCCCTGGCCCCGCCCCCGCCGGGCTGGTAGCTGTCAGACCGCGCCCTCCACCCCCTCCTAGCTCAGGTATCAGGTGAAACTTGCCGGGCGTGCGGGTGAGGTAGTGGCGGCCGGAGCGCGGCGGGAGGATGGCCGGGTGCCGCGAGCTGTGCCTCCGGCTCCTGCTGCCTGCGCGCTGGGGGCCGCCCTGCGCCGGGGGGGCGCCGGGGCCGGTTTCGGCGCCCCTCGGCTGCAGGTTGGGCTGCGGGTGGTGGCGCTACCTGCGGGGAGCGCTGCAGGGGGCACGGCTGGGCTCTCGGGGCGGGCGGGGGGGGGGACCGGGAGTTTCCGCCGGGGGGCGGGGCCGGGGGGGGGGTTCCAACCGCGGGGACGGCGCTGCCGGGCGGGGAGAGCGGCCCGACGGGGAAAGCAGCCCGACGGGCAAGCGGCCGGGCTCGGCTCGCAGCCCTCTTTGGGCTGGCCGGCAGGGCGGGCTGCGGGACCGCAGGTCCTGCGTGGGCTTTCCGCGAGAGTAGCCTGGCACGCCTGGCCTGGCGACGCCCGCATCGGTGCTGTGCCTGATCTGGTTCTCGGCTACCAATCTGCCTAAAAGCTCTATAAAAACGTAAAACTCCTTAAAGACCGTCATGTTGCTTTTTTCCCGGCTCTGAAAAGCTAGTTTGCTTTTTTTTTTAAAATCCTAATTCTTACCTTTGATAGTTTATATTATTGCTTATTGAACATAAGTGCTGTTTGGGGAAGAAAAAAACCCCACTCATTAATATTTAATGGCCTTAAGGTTCATGTTTCACTACCTTTTATAGTAAACCCCATTGCTCTATCTACTCATTTCTGTGCACTGTGCCCTGTATTTGTTCGTCCTGGCCTTTCTTGTATAATAAATGTATATGCGTAAATATTGTGCAAATATTGAAGCCAAGCTTATGGTAGGTCCTATTTTCTCGACAAATGGATAATAGATCGGTGCAAAGTTTTTTGTTCAGAGTGGGGTTTCTCATATTAGACTACCTCTTAATATCCTACTTATCAGACCTGGAGGGGCAGGTGAGGAGAGGGGGGCAGAATTTGGAATCATTTGGGTGTTGGGGGGAAGGGGGGAGTAGTCTGCTTTAAAGTTTTAGCTTCGTGCTTGAGCTTCTGGAGTAGGGAGGTGAAATGAGCTGGAAGTGTGATCCCATCCCAACCAAGGGAGGTGTGCCATAAGCCAGGGGATGTGATTGTGGCTGTTTTCCAACAGGCTAATGCTATTGTGGGTTTGTGGTGAATCTGAGCTGCAGATCCAAAACCCAGGGTAATCTTAACCTTAGTCCTCTGTGGGTATTACTACCATGACCTAAACTAGTTAATTTAGATACTCTGTGCTGCTGTCACTTTTGTGTCTGCAGGGTAGGCATAATCCTTCTTTTGGTATGCAGTGGGTTGTATCTTCTGGACAAATGGCAAAGGTGTTGAAACAGTCTTTTGTTGTGGGAGTGGAGTTTTTCCCCCATGATGCCAAGGAAGCTTTTCCTGTGGGCAGATTAGCAAGTAAACTGCATTCTCTGTATGTGAGTCAGGCAGGGTGAAACTCAGCTTGGAAAAGAACTCAATTGTTATGGAAAATCGAAAGCACAGAAAGAGTAAGAAAAGGATGTAGAAAATGCACATACCTAACAAAGGATTGGTTGCTCGGTGAGGGAGTGTTAACTGCAGTCAGAACGTTTGAGGCTGGAACTACTTAAAGTCAGCATAAAAGCAAGACTTCATCTCTGAAATAACTTGTTTAGCTTGACTATGTCTTCAAATATAGAATAAAATAAACCTTTATTCTGTCACTCTTGTAATGCTAAGTCCTGTCTGTGGGTCACGTGTCCCTCAATCCACTTTATTATAGCTCTTACTCTTTTGTGTCACAATAATGCTTCAGGGCTTTTTGGTGAGCGTGGTTTATGGGTTTGTTTTCAACCCAACCTATGAATGTCAATTGCAAAGCATTGCTTTCTATCTGATCACAAAACATTAATAAGAACAAAGTGGTAGTATTTGCTCTACCAGTTTTCTACAATAATTTAAGTCTTTGGAATGGAATACAAATAGTATGACTGCAATTTGATAATGTCAACTACTTACTGATGGGCAGCTGCTTAACATAGCACTGTACACTGAACTTTATTGCGGTACTCTGAGAACTGCTGTCAGCTTACAATAAAGGGTCTGCTTCCAAGTATCTTTAGGATCTCTCTCAGCTAAACTATAAGCCTGCTTAGCTAATTATCATTTACGTGATCTGATTATGTAAGCTATGTTCTTCCAGCTGGTTTTATGGCTTCTAATAATTACAGCTCAGATTGGGGACCTGGGATTTCTGTATTATACAAGTGAACTTTGCAACCTTTATCAGTATTGCTGACATAATCATGTGGCTTGAAGATCGGAGAGCAGGATACATGTAATTCTGCCCTGTTGTAATTATACCACATACAGGCCAAAGTGACTGGCATTTTAATTAATTTTCTTTATGACTGTTGTTTTGTTGGTATAGTTTAGACTTCAGTCTTCATGAAGTCTACTGCAAAGATTTGTCCATGTTATTTTACTGACAAAAAGTTTTCTTACACCTCAGTCTTCCAGTGAAGCGTGCCTGTGCCTGGAGCTTGTCAAATAGTTGTTAAGTGGAGCCAGGGTAACTTAATTCAAAACCCTAAACACCGATATATGCTGTATTTCTGTTCACCTCTTCAGGAGGTCACACAGTCTAGACAGGATGCTAATGCTGTAGATCTGACTTTTGCAGTAATAACTTGAACAGCTATCTAAAGTTTTGCAGCTTTTGAGAATCTATACTGGAAAACATGCATATTTGTCTATTTACGTATTTCTTGTGTGAGGATTCTTTTCTTATACTTTAAAATGTAAGGTGTAAGCATTTTTCATTCTCGAACTGTATCAAAACTACTATTTATTGAATACCAAATGGGCCATCCTGCAACACTGCTCATGGCTTGTTGTACACAAACCTGCTTGCTCAAGAAGGCTTTCCTTTGAGCTCCAGTTAGGATTTTCTGTGGCTAAAATAATCCATAGAAATTGAGATAAGGTTAAAAACACTTTTCCCACAGGCAGTGAAGTTGCATGTCCATACAGTTTAGCATGGTGGGTATCTGACTTATTGGAATAGGGGCAGCTCATGGACAGTATTTGCTTGTGCAGTTTAACTTCTAGCATGAAAGGACTGTGTTGGGTCTGGGGTGTCTTGGGCCTTTCCGGACTAAGCCATCTGAAGGCTGCCGTACAAGACACAGTAGCCAGGAATGGCTGGCTTGCTTGTATAGTTTGTAAGTTCCTGTGGCATTCAAAGAGGCAGAGTGAAACTTGAAGTGATAGCTGTCTGCTGTACAAAACAACCATGGCTGTCAAGCTTTACCACCTAGCACTTTCAGTAGAAACTGCAGAGATTGACCATCTTGTCCATGAATTGGAAGGAGATCCCAGATGACTGTCCCTGTTGCATTTTCATGCACGAAGTTAGCCTGTTCAAGTTTCAGTTCTGATCCAGTGTAACACTTGCCTTTCTTGCCCCAGGGATCACTAGGGTGTAGCCTTTTGGCATTACATTCTGACGGTTTCAGTTCCAGCTCATCTGAGGGCAGCTTGCTCTCTTTTTTTACTGCACACCTGAATTTCAGGCCTTCTAAAACTGAAGAAACTTCTACTACAGCTATGTTAGCCTGCTGCAAAGTTTTCTGAGTCCCAGCACTTGGGTAATCTAGCACTGCCATGTGAAAGGATAACAGTGCCCTGGGGTATTTCAAGCAGTTTCTGCTGTGACTGTTCAGATGGTGGGAGCACCTGCCAGCCATTTTAACAAGGTATTTTTAATATCACTGGTGATGTAGAATTTTGGTTGCTGATACAATCCTTGAATAGGAATGTAGGTTGTTGTCTGGATAATAAACTTAAAATAAAAATTGTCAAGTGTTTGAAAAAACAGTCGTAATTTTTCTGTTGATGAGATCCTCTTTAATTCTTTCATGATGTGTAGTTTATTTTTAAAAAGGTCAAAAAGCCTGTGCTTCAGTAACAGCAACTTCCTAATTTTTTAATTTTTTTTTTTTTTTTAGAGAGTAGTGGAACCAGCAGTTCAAAAGGAAGAAGTTTTGCTGGCCACAAAGTTCCAAATATAAATAATGCTTCTGAAGAGTTATATGAAGTGGATGAAATTGCAGCAAAAGTCCTCACAGGGAAGCTGACTACAGTTTTTCTTCCCATTGTCTATGTCATTGTCTTTATCGTTGGTTTGCCAAGCAATGCTGTGGCCCTCTGGGTCTTTTTTTTCCGAACAAAGAAGAAACATCCAGCTGTGATTTATATGGTTAACTTGGCATTGGCAGACCTTCTTTTTGTTGTCTGGTTCCCGCTGAAGATCGCATACCATGTAAATGGCAATAACTGGCTATTTGGTGAAGGTCTCTGCAAAGTATTTGTTGGATTTTTCTATGGAAATATGTATTGTTCCATTCTCTTTATGACATGTCTCAGTGTGCAACGGTATTGGGTTGTAATGAAACCCATTGTGCATTCAAGAAAGAAATCTGAAATTGCCTTGGGCATCTCCCTTGCTATCTGGATACTGATTTTGCTGGGCACCATTCCATTGTATCTTGTTAATCAGACGGTATACATTTCAAATCTTAACATCACTACCTGCCATGATGTGTTGCCTGAAAATGTTTTGGCTCATGACATGTTCAATTATTTCCTCTCACTCGCAATCCTACTCTTCTTAATCCCAGCTATCCTCACTGTTGTTGCTTACATACTAATGATTAAGACTCTGAATGTTTCCATCTCAGATATAAGCAGTGGGAAGAAACGAAAAAGAGCAATCAAACTCATTATCACTGTCCTGTCTATGTATCTCATCTGTTTTACACCTAGCAATGTGCTGATTGTTATGCACTATTTCCTCTTCAAAACCTACAACCAGAGCTATCTGTATGCATTCTACATAATTGCACTGTGTCTTTCTACTTTGAACAGTTGTATTGATCCATTCATCTATTACTATATTTCAAAAGACTTCAGGGGGAACCTTAAAAATGCTCTTCTTTGCCGAACTGTGCGAACTACACGGAGGATGCAAGTGTCTCTCTCATCGAGCAGGTCTACCAAGAAATCAGTTTCTTATTCTTCAAACTCAAATGGCTCCACTAAATCAACCTACTGAGTTTAATCCTAGAAGAAAAGTTAACTTTCAGTACTACTGCTGAAAGGATGTAAGTGACAAGAGAGTTACTATGTACAAGAGTATGAAGAAACATCTTTGCTTTTTAATTACATTGAAGCCTGGATTTTGGAACCGGCAGCTGCTTACCCTGTGTAGAAATCGTAAGCAGATAAATCTTCCCATCGGACTGGAAAAAAAATAATTTCTGATGCTCTGCAAAAATGCTGCTGACTTGGAAGCGAGTCGTGGTTGAAGACATTTTTGTTCAATATCGAAGTTGTTAAAAAGCAAATTGTCACTGGAATGTTATGTAGTATTGCTAGTATATTTAATTAACAGAGAAATCTGTTTTGTTTGGCTGTAACTGTTATGTATTAAACAGTTGAACAGATTGCGTATGTAGGACCTTGCTCTGTACCTGTTTACACTGAACGCTGTTTGAAACCATAGAGGGAAGGAAAGGAGAATGCATTTCACCATCTTGGTGTGGGTCCAGCAATGTGACTGCTTACTTGCATTAGTATAATGTAGTTTTATATTGTTTTCCAAGTTTTCATGTTGTAAATAGTAACGTGACAGAAGCCTGTAAGGTCATCCTATTGAGTTGATAGGCTGAACTTGTTACCACCTAGCACTGAGATAAAATGTTAGTTGAGATTATATGCTGTTACTTAACACTTATCTGTGCATGATCTTAAATGGGGATATTTAACAAAGTTTTGATTAATAGCTATTTGATTTTTATATAATGTGCCTTGTATTTTTTAAAATACCTAAATAAGATTTTTTTTTTAATAACACATTTGAGTTGGGTGCTTTCGTTTATGCTTTTATATGCTCTTCAAAGTGCTGAGCAGTTCAGCTTGCCTGGTTTCAGGTAACAAAGATATTATTCTTGATAGTGAATTAGAAGTCTGACAACTGTTGCTGTAATGTCTAAATGGGTTAAGTAAAATTTACCTAGTGATTAATTTCATTAGAGCGAAATTCTTCCCTTACCTTATTAGCAGATAACTAAAACCAAACAGTTCAGAACTGTGGGGGAATAATGAAATATAAAAAAACCACATTAACAAGATAGCAAACTTCAGCCCTAGTGGATTTATAAAATATCTTAACTCTTTTTCCCTCACCCAGAATATTTGTGACAACTCAGGAATATGGAATCACATGTACTTTTCGTCTGAAAAGATGAGGGTATATGGTTGTTCATAGGATTTAAATGCACTTCTTCAAATCTTGCAGTCCTGTTAAGTTTCACCAAGTTGTACATTGAACTTACATCCAAGTGACCTGTCTGAGACTTAGCCATAGCCGGGTCCCTACAAACACAAACAAATGGAAAAACCCTCAGTCCAAAAAGTACTCTGAGACAGCCTGTATATAGATAGGAAATATTTACCATTTCAAATACGGAGATTAAGGAAGGGGGTAGATTGAACTGGAGCAAGAATTTGAGCAGTCTTGTACAGTCTAAAGGCCATAAGCATTTCCATAGTAACATGTGTTCTTCTGTGTGCTAGTCTGTTCCTTCCCTTGTCTTGTTCTTTGGTCTCCACCTTCTCCCCTTACATTTTTCTCCCCATACATAATAAAGACTAAGATTTGTTTACTGCATTTGATCTCTTGTCTCAAGAATTAATTAAACTCTAGCTCTCTTTTTATCTGCTGCAGTTTTGTCTGCTAACTCTTAGCAGATGCTTAGCGTGAAACGAGGATGTTGTGTGGTGGTATTTCAGAGGTCCAAGCTACAATAGCAACTTCTCTTAACAAATACCTCATTGAGGAGCAGTGAGTTTACAGAACTTCAGATGACTTGGAACACAAACACTTCTCAGGCATAAAGAGTTTGTTCTTGCTGTTTCCTGAGAAAAATTCAGGGAAATAATTCCTTATTTATTCCTGAACTGAAGATGTAATACAACATCCTTACTGGATGCACTTACCGTACATAAGAGGCCATAGTTCACAGGAAGCACTTTGGAAGAAGGGGGTTTCACCATCTTCACAAACTGACATCTGAACTCTTCCCTTAGCCCGTGCATGATAAACAGAATATGAGGATGTCCTTTATCTTGCTGAACAGCCTGGTATGCTTCCTGCTCTGTATACAGTAGTGAATAACATGAAGGAAGGGCATCCAGTTCATGTGATTACAGCATTACCTGTGTTCTGCCAGGAGTCCAAGGGTTACAGGCTACATACAATATCTTTGTAAAGATAATGAATTGTTTGTGTGTGTCTATAATGCCACAAAGATACTGCTCGTGATTCATGAGTCACTGTTAAATTGCTGAGAAAGAATATCCTTAATATAGACAGTGTTTTGGGGGACAAGATTTATCTCTTGTCATTGTTTAACCAGAAGTACAGCAAATAATGCTTGTATCTGTGCTCTTGCTTTCTGTTCTTCCTTTCCCATCATTGCTGGGATCAGAGTTGGGGACTATCACACAATCAGTCAGACCACTCCACTGCAGCTCTTGCAAAGGGGAGTATCGATCCCCTTGACACTTCTCCCTTCCAGATTTCTTCATCTGTGGATTGACAAAGCAGGTTGCACAGAAGAATCTTTCGTCTGTACCTGCAGCAATAGCAGAGGACTGCCAATGACACACGTAAGAGTTAGATGTTACTATAGTACTGTTGAAAGCTTTTTGAGAAAAAGCTTTAATTGTTAGAATTACTTATTTAAGAAGGAGGTTGTACTGTGTATGACAAACTTTGGAGAATACTATTCAAGGAGCCCACACTCATCTAGGTGAAGCTTATTCCTTCATACTGTGGTCACTGGGAGCTGAAAAGATCTTTTAAGTCTAGTTTCTTTTTATAAGAGATTACCAATGTCCTTTTTGCTTTTCCTTCACTGTTTTAGTGATACCATCTGGGTTTGTGTCTTTGGAGGGGGTTAGGGAGGGGCATCTTCCTCTGTATCCAACTTGTATGGTTAGGAGGGGAAGAAGAGAACTGGTGCTGAGAATTTAATCGAGCATCCAATTTCAGGATGCTTTTATGATCCATATCTTACAGATATGCACGATGCTGCAAGTGTGTGTGCTGCAACCCCAGTGCAATGGAGACAAAACTAATCTGCAGATAAAGAGGAGGAACCTTTATAAGAATTGTTTTGCTTTGTTCTTCTATTTGTCTTTGAAACAAGGACAAATTCTGGGAATTTTTTTCCATCTGTAGCTGCATTGCAAATCCACATCCTGAATTTACTGTGAATCATTTTGTTTCAACTAACAGAGCAGGTAGACCAGACTGGTTGTTCAATCGATTTGAGTAAATTTGTTGAATTGGCAATTGCATGCCTGTGCAGCCAGGTAGTGATGGGGCAAAAACATGTAGCCCAGGAGTAATTTATGTGCACGGTGTCATGGTTTCACAAGCATCTCAAGCATGTGCTGCGGCTAAAGAGAGACACGCTAGTCTTTCCCCTCCCCTGACTGCTTGATCATACTGTTCCCTCATACCATCACAAGCATGTGTGACCTTGGGGCGGATTGGATCAATCCTGGGTTAAAGTTAACCCGGGAGGAGGGAGAAACGTTGACTTTTGACTTGGAACAGCATTTGGCTCTTTTCATAGAATCATAGAATGTTTTGGGTTCGAAGGGACCCCTAGAGATCATCTAGTCCAACCCCCCTGCAGTGAGCAGGGATTGCTGGATGAGCCCTTGGCTCAGCACAAGGGAGACTGTGTCTTTTACCACCAACACCTTGCAACTACAAGGCAAGTTGAAGCGCAGGAGGTATGAAGCCTCTGCCTAACCCTCCTGAATAGCAGGAAGCAAGCCTCCACCCCTGATGGTAGGAATGGGTCTGCTGGCTCAGACCTAGGGTCCATCCAGCTTGGCCAGGGCAATCTGCTCACCCATGCCTTTGGAGGTCCACAAGACATGTCAAGGGACATGTCAAAAACCAGTAGGACTGCTGCATAAAGCACCTGGCCAACATACCAGATGCAGGTAAGATGTGGCAAGGTAAGTTAGTTGCTTTGCAGCATGTAAGTGCTGTGTTATGGGACTGTTGAAATGTGCTCTGAAGTTCAGAAAGAAAGGAGACAAATGTAGGCTGGGGGAGCTAAGGTCATTGGCGTCTGTGAGGAAAGCTGCTGCTGAGAAGGATTAATCTGTAACTCAAAGGCATGCATAACAGCAACAAAAAGAAGTTACAGGCAGGTACCCAGGGAGGATTAAAAACAGTGCAGGCATGTGTCATATCCCACACAGTACTCTCCCAACAACCAGCTATTTTCAGCATGAGAATTTCCCTAAGTCTGATTTGGCTGGTCTAGTTAGTAACACCCCTTGTTGCTGTGAAAATGAACCTCATTTTATTTGCTCTGAACTAGGACCCACTACCGTCATTTGGTGGCCCCTGGTTCTTAAAGGAGAAGAGGATGTGAATGAGTCCCTAACTGTCTTGTTCAGTCACTTGCAGTTTTGTAGGCCAGTATCATACTCCCTCTCCTTCAGCTACTTTCCAGATTGAGGAGTCCTAGACAATTCAGTCCTTCCAGTACAGCCACTATTCACAGAATCACAGAATCACAGAATGGCAAGGGTTGGAGGGGACCTCGGGAGATCATCTAGTCCAACCCTTCTGCAGGTTCACCTAGAGCACGTTGCACAGGACATCATCTAGGCGGGCTTTGAATATCTCCAGAGAAGGAGACTCTACAACTCCCCTGGGCAGCCTGTTCCAGTGCTCTGGCACCCTCAGAGTGAAGAAGTTTTTCCTCATATTCAACTGAAACCTCTTATGCTTCAGTTTGTGCCCATTGCCCCTTGTCCTGTCCCTGGACACCACTGAGAAGAGTCTGGCTCCGTCCTCGTGACATCCACCCTTAAGATATTCACCATGTGATAATCATGTTTCCTTTCTCTGAGACCTTCCCATTCCCCTACACAGTCACCAAGTTACACACAGCATTCAGGCCATGGATGGTAAAGCAATGACTTCTGGTTTGCTCCCTGTTACTTTCCCAATGGCCCCTAACATTCAATGCTCCTGAGCATTGAATTGATGTTTTCATGCAGCTGCTTGTAACTACACCTCTCTCCTGAGTGGTTACAGTCATTTTGCAAGCCATGGTTCTGTATGTCAAGCTAGGATGTTTTTCCCTCATGCACCTCACATTACAGTTGTTTATACTCAATTCATCCACCAGTTCATTGCTCAATCAGTCTTACAAGCCTCTTCTGCAATTCTTCACAGCCTGCCTAAGTCCTTACTGTCTTCGCTAACTTTGTGTTATCAGCAAACTTTTGTTCCTCACTGCTCAACCCTCTTCAGACCATTTATGAATATGCAGAACAGTACAGGTCCAGCACCACACCGGTGAGTAACTGGCATTTTGAAAACCAACCATTTTTCTGCTACCCTGTATGTCTTGTCTTGTAATCAATTATTCTTACTCTGTGACTGCCTAGTTTTCTTTAAAAGCCTTTGATCAGGAATTTTGCCAAAAGCCTTTTTGAAACCCAGGTAGACTGGATCCACTGGATCACCCCTATCTCCATGTGTGTCTGTCCTCTTCCAAGAGCTCTACAAGGTTGTTAAAACCAGACTTCTCTTTACATGCCATGGTGGCTTTTCTCAGAAAGCTCCAGTAGTTCCTTGGTGATGTCCCATCTTAGACCCTTCACTAATTCCTCAGTACAGATATTGGCGTCACAGGACTGTATTTCCCTGCTCACCTCAGAACCTTCTAATTGTTGATTACAGCATTGGGTCCCAGTATTCAAGTGTAATTTTGGCAAGAGGTAACACCCTTCTGTTACTAATTCACCTCTTTTGTCCCTGAGTTTTCTCAGAACTCCTTGATGAATGCCATCTAGGCCCACCAAATTTAGCATTCATTCTGTCTGACTAACTGTGGTGTGATGCCTGAAGACATGTAGCACATGTCTAGACACGTAGCTGCCCTGGGAATCAAGCAGCGTAATGCCTACCTACCATAACAGCCCTTTGGGACCTGAGTTTCATTGGAGGTGTGTTGTGTTTCATCTGTCATGAGCACTTTGAACATGGTTAATACACAGCATCAATGTTAAATTCAGCATGAACACCTGTGCTGAATTTAAGTCATTCAGTCACCATTCAGTCATGGTCATATTGATTCAAAACCAGCCAGGAGAGTATGTGTTACCTACATTTTTTCTCAGGAGTGATAACCTGCTGTAGGTTTGCAGATAAACATTCTCCAGGTACTGTTTGCTGGCTGGACCAGTACAACAGGCTCTCTGTCATCTAGGCCAAAGGAGGTGGAGATGCTTCTTCAGATAATGGAAAAAAGACTAGTGGTTGTGAAGGATGCATTGAGTGCTGTGCAGAGACACTGTGACAACTCCCTAGGATCCATCAGGACTCACCGGTTCAGTGCTAGCTTCTGTGCCTTGGGCTTCACAGACGTTTAAGTGTGTCCGCAACCAGTTCCCCTGGTGGTCCAGCTGGCTCTTTGGTGGCCAGGGAAAGGGGGAAAGGCATATCTCTGTTTGTACAGACCACCTGGGATTGCTCATGTGGTGCAAACACCAGAACAGAGCCAGCTCAAGGCTACCAAGGTCTGCCTGGGATTCTCTGCCATAACAGATACGAAATTCTATCAAAGCCAAGCTCCAGTGCCTATGCTTCAATATGGAGGCTGCATTCCCAAATGCAAAGATAATTAAAATGTGTCCACTCCCATCTCTCTGCGTACCCTGCTTCCCTTGTCACATACGCTGCCAGCTGTTGAATGCTCTTTGCTGCCCGTGTCAGCTTAATGCTCAGCCAGGTATTGCATTTTACTACAGTGTAGAGCACCCACAGGAAGCATAGAGCACCCACGGGAGAAAACTGGTGCAATCTCTGATCGCCAGAGCCATATCAGCAAGAGCCCTGATGTGGCTGTAATCCAGAGACTGCACCTTTGCTGGTAAAATTTGCTCCATCTGGTCTCCATGGGATTATTACACTGGTTGTAAAGCACAGTCCTGCTGCTAAAGTTATGTCTGCATTTGGAGTGCTTTACCAGTGAAGTCTGCTGGTAGCATACTCATCACATAGACTAAGCCTTGTTCCTTTGTGTGTTTTGAAGGTGTTAATAATATGCAGTAATGAGCATTAGTGAGCTCTCTGGAAACAGTGAACAAGAGGGATACGTTGTCTGTAGTTTATGGCAGTTCTAAAAATCAACATATAGTAATTCTTAAGGTTGGCGAGTTTTCAATTGCCAAACCTTGTGTGCCAGTCTTTGCATTCATCAAGTGACAAGTACTCTGGCTGAGAACGAGCATGAGCTGGCACGAGTGGATGTCTGTCTATTGCAGTTAAAAGCTACATTTGATTCAGCAGCTGTACTCCATCTTTGTGCCTCACCTTCAAGAAGCAAACTGCTGGGAATTGAGCGTTCAGCATGTTTGAGATTGAAACCTTAGTGCATTTTACTTGATTCCCCCCCTGCCATTATAGAGCTTGCCAGGTCTCAGCTGCTGGAAGGAAGCGATGCACAGATGTGATGCAGTGGGGAGAGCCATTAGCATTCATGCTTTTTCCACGTTGAGTCTGAATTCAGGACAGTACGTCCTCCTCATGGTTTAGCAGCTGCATTCATGTTTCCACTAGCTGAATGTCTGTGATGGGGACTGCCTTGTCATAATCCTGTGGATTGCGGGATGCAGGGAGGTAGCACTTGTTTACATGGGGCCTGTGTCTGTATTTCTGAGCACTTTGGAAAATGGAGTAATTTAACATGGGAAAACAAGGGGTATGCTGCTGTTTTGGAGAGGCTGACACACCAAATAAGAGGAAATGAAGGGAATTATTAACTTGTAGAACATAAACTAAAAAAATAAGATGCAATGGGTAGAGGGAGTTTCCTGAAAGTCCCGAAGAGACTCCCATGTCATGCATTTACAAAAGCCAGGGGGGTACGAAGAAAACACAAGAAGCACTCAATGAGTCACAACAGCAGTGTTGGCTGGAGAGGGAACACCATGCTCTGGTGCTCACTGGATTTAGCTGGCCATGACTCAGGACTAGTGCATACTTGCAGTTTGACACATCTTGACCCCTTGACATTTCATCTTCAAATCCCAGCCAGGCAAACCCATCTGGCTTTCTGTGAGCAGATGAACTGAGTGACATGGTGTACAGTGTAAAAATATCGAGGGCAAGCCCTTAGCACCAATTCAGGACATGTTGGAGGCAAATGGTGCTGTGTCACATTCAAATGAAGTTGCCTGCTTTTGGGTCAAAATCACTAGTGTCTCTCTTTTGACTTAAGGAGTACAACTAGAAATGCTGGAGGTGGCTGCATCGTGGTGATGCTATTTGTGAGCTAGGGTGGAGGGTGCTATTGCTGTGAAGAGTGATTTGATGGTTATATGCAATGCTAAAAGGAAATTATGGGACTGCTCTGTCATAATTTATGAAGTCTGTGTTGTGTGTGTTAGGCTGGTTGCCTGGAAGCTTTCCGGGTCACTACGTGTGGTAGAGTTGTGAATACTACAATAGTAGCCAGTAAGAATCTTTGGTAAATATCTGAGTCACTGCCAGACCCTGGATGAGTAGCCAAGACCGAGGAGCCTCACTCAACTCCCAGAGTCTGCCAGCGTGAGTTTTTGGTTAGCAGGGCCAGTGATGGAGAGCACAAGGGAGCTCTAAAGGTGATGGCTGGTAAACTGTTCATGAGGGGGCTGTTTGGTCTGATTTCTCTGAAAGAGTGCAGATGGCTTTGTTCGGGTTTGCTCTCAAAGGATGTAGAGCTGGCTCCAACCTCAACAAAACTCAGCCCAGGGTGAGCTCTGCAGAGTTAAATTCTGCAGCAGGAGGCAAGAAGGTGTTGGAGAAGGGGAGATGGCAGGACAGAGGGGGGGAGAGAGAGAGTCCTCCCACAGCTACCTTCACTTTATAACTGTGTTAGGGCAGGGCATGGGCAGGTGGATAGGGAAAGTCCTGGTTCTAGGACATGGGACAGCATGGAGCGGAGATACCTCTGCCAGAAGTGGGGAAATGGCAGTGTCTGACTCTGCTGCTAAGGTCACGGCTTCCACTGCCTACACCTCAAATCAAGATAGCGAGGCTTTAGATAAGAGAGTTGTCATTAGCCCTGTTGTTTCAAGATCACTTTGTCTTCCATGTGTGGTTTAAGTTTAAACAACGTTTGGTACAAATACCAACCTTGAAGTCACTGCTGTTCGCAAGCACCGAAAGACACTGAACCAGACCTGTCAGATGTAACAAGGAAGAACAAGAGCTCCCACAGGGCACTGTGGCCTGAGGACCATTCAGAGGGCTTGTCCGTTTAGTGGGGTCACTGTAGTGTGCATGTGGCACGTATCCTCTGGCAGCTAATGCACGTTTTCCCTTAGCTCATGGTGCCTTTGTGCTGGGCAGTTCGTCCCCTCTTCAAAGTAGAGCAAGCTTCCCACAGTTAGTTTGCACTTGGGAGGGCAGTGAAAACTCGTATCTCTGCTTTGGTATCTAAGCATCCTATATGGGTAGGTAGACATCTGCAGAGGGTAGTTCAGCATGTCAAACCTAGTCAGCTCCTTCCAGAGCATCCACTTCTCCACCAGGCACATGAGGAGCCAAAGCCGCTGCATTGAAATCAGAGATGCAAGCATCTCCTTGGCTTTTGATGTTTCCATGGAGCAGAGCGTCCACCTTGACTTCACAGCCTCACTTTTGCATATTAACCTTCTAGCTTCAGGAGACTTGCAGTACCAGGAAATGGTACCATCTCAGCAGATAAAGGGCACAGAGCATGATGCATGGAGCCAGCCTTCTCAGCCAAGGGGCAGAGGTACATGTCATGCAGCAGCCAAGCTGTCTGCCCAAGCCCAGTGAGATTGGTGGTATTCAGGAGCTGGCTGAGGACTCTGTTCATCAGCTGGGGAAAGAATTGTACATAGGTTTTGTTTAATTTTCTGAAAAACTGCAAACAGAGCTGATACTGTGATTAAAGGTTCCCTCTTCTGTTTCTCACTGCTATTGCACATTTTCTTTAACAAATACAAAAATGTGAAAGACTTAATCCAGGTTTCCCTGTGCTGTGCAAATAGTTTTGCAATTCTTTATTTCAAAACACACATATACAGCTGATGTTAGAGAAGGAGAAGGACTTAACAGATGATATTAACTATCCCTGCTAAGCTTGGGATCAGGGAAGCAGATTGCTAAGGAGAGATGGGGGGCTCCTTGTAGAGTATCTTTTGAAGCAGGGTATTCTCATGGTATCTTCCAGTGTCCCTCATTTTTCTTGGACCTAAAACATTATTAAAGCAAAGTCTTCCAAGCATAATCTTATCTGAACAAGAAGAGGTGTTGTGTTTATCTCCTATAACCCCAGGATTTCTGAATAGTATGACACACAGAAGTTTAGTCAGCAATAGATGATTTTTTAAATTATTTTTGCAGCGTCTGAGCCCACATTAAGTTTGCCATCATGGAAATGTTGCTTCACCTGAAAGTGTCTGGCTGTAACTTAATGCATGTTTACCACAGCCATTGTAGCTACAAATAACTTTGGGCTGGTGAGCGTGGTGGCTCAGGCCGTTTTACAGGAGTGGACTCAAGTAAGAAATAAATGTATTTCTTAAGTAAGGAATCGATCTTCTCCACTCTTTCTGTAAAGGCAGAGTCCCATTTGTACCATTTTTTACCAGCCTTTCATCTTCCTCAGTGAGGTATTGTAATACCCTTGCAAGATGCTGCAAGTGCACTTCTGCTTGATATCAAAGGCAGGACTGAGGCTGGGATGCAGCTCTTGAGCTACAACCTATCATGTCAGGTGAATCAGGGACAGCCAAGAATGCTGGATCTGTCCCATCAGTGGGGCTGCATCGTTAGAGTTGATGGTGAGAGTACGTGCCTTTAATTTTACCGTAAACTTCTCTTGACTGTGAACTGAAGAATGAAGAATGGGGAATGCCTGGATTCAGCTCCCTGCCAAAAGAATCTAGATGCTTTGTAATGTCATCAATAGCTGCAATACAAATGTTACTAAACTCTGTAAGGATAATGGATGTAGAAAGCTCGCCAGAATCAGAGAGTTTGAATGCAACTTGTGCAATCTTCTGTGGCTGACAAAGGGTTTAAACAGGGTTATGTGGCTCTTTGAAGTAAAGAGAAGACCCACTGATCAAAGGTGGAATATTGTTCAGCATGGCAGGGAGAAGGCAAAAAGGAAGCTCTGTGAATGTTACACCAACTCTTTCAAGGCTTTGTTATAGGGGTACTTGGAAAACTAAGCGCAATAAAGCATTACTCACCCTTTTAGAAGGCAACAGAGCAGTAAATTTCCAAGTGGATTTGTGCACGATCACTCTGTTTTCCACAGCAGACATGATGACTATTTTTAGTGGCACATAGACAAAGTAGGTAATTGCTCTGTGGGCTTTCTACCTGTCAAAACTTTCACTCACCCATTTTGACGCATTTTGGCGATTTTATTCCAGGTTATTTCCAAATTTTGATAGCACATTTTAACCATGATGTGTACTGGTTGAGTAATAGTTCCGTAGTCAGTTGCATCCACTTTCTTCTCTTCCAACATGCATCTAATGTCTTTGGGTTTACACACTAGAGGTATTTGCTGAAATTGGTTCTGCTCAGACTACTTCTGTGCATCTAATATAGCAGACTTGAAAGTGAGCTAACTGATCAGCCACAAAAAACAGGTTCCCCATAGCAGGATTGTGGGAAATGATGCACAACCTCATAAGAGAACCTCATGCTGCAGAGTGAGGTCTGCGGGAGCTGAGGGATTCCCTTCCTGCAAACACAGGGGCTGAAAGGCTGCATGAGTGTTATGCTTGGGAAGCGCAAAAGCAAGGATAAAAGCAGCAAAGAAAAGTGAAACAGAGGGATCAGAACAACACTCCATGGCAAGTGCTGGCAAAGGCTGGAGAATGGGTTTTGTCATTGTTTGAGCTGTGTCCAGGGACACTCAAGTTCAATTGTATTCTCTGTCACCATGCCAGGCTTACATCTAACTTCTCAGCATCTGACACGCCAGGTGACATAGGACTGTGGTATGAGACAGGAGAGCGCATGACTGGGGTGTGAACCAAGGAGGCCAATATGATGCCCATGGGGCCATCATGTTGTTTGATACAGAGGAACCCCACTGCTGGCCAGCGGTTTGGACAAGGTACCTGCCAGGGCTGGTGGAGCCAGGAGCTCCTCCTACTGCCCTGCAAAGGTGAGGGATGGAGGAACCACATCAGGGTGATGTATCTTGCTGATACACTTGAGTGTGTCTGCACAGTGCAGTGTAGTCTTAGTTTCTCCAAACAGAGTGAAAACACGCAGCCTCAAATTCTAGATAAACTCTAAGGTGTGCAGACAAAATTATGCCAGTTGGCTTTCTCTGTTTTTCCCACCATCTCATCTGATTTGGGATTGCACATAGGTGCAACATGTCTCTGGGGCATTCATGGTGCTCGTTGAACTTGGAATAACCACCTAATTTCTTTGTATTTTAAAGACAATTAAACCAATTTTACCTTACAAAGGTCTGCCTCTGGCTCTTAATTTACATCAGCCTTTAACACCTAAGATGGCTCCTGCTGAAACATGCATTGCTCCTGTAGTGTTGGTCCATCTCCATTCTCAGTACCACCAAAATTCACTTTTCTAGAGCAGATCCCTCAGAGCAACTGCAGCTGTTATAGCCATGGGAATATCCAGGGAGGATTGCAAGGACTTTCTGCTTTCAGGGTTTTGCCTTCCTATAACCTTGCCCTGGAAATTAATGTTTTGTCTCCCTCGCACTTTTTAATGAATTTTCTCCCTATTACAATATTACTGGGACAGCCATTTAAACCACACAGTCCTCTAGGAAAGCAGAGACTGTTTGTCAGAACTAGCACGGTTCCCACATTACTGTTGGGAGATTTTTTTTTCAGATAACATAAGAATATAACTGGTTTTTCATGTCAGGCAAAAGCTAGTTCTTGCCTAGTAACCTGCTATGAAGAGTGGGTGATGCAGGTATGTAGGAAAGAGGACCAGAGTGGGGCAAGGCTGGTACTTCCCCAGAATACTAACCCAGTCTCCCATGATTTGCGTTTTGGAGATGTCTTGATGACACAAGATTTTGTATTTAGTAGCTCTCAATAAGTATGTCCCATGACTTTGTCACAGCAAGCAGTTTAGCAGCTTAAAAACATTCTTCTCTTTGCTTTGAACTAGGTCTCGTTTGTTTGTTTCTCCTTATTTTTGAATTGGAAAGGATCATGAGAAATTACTTCTTACACAACTCCATGCCACTCTCAAATGTACAGACTTCTTTCATATCCCCAGTTATGTCCTGCAGACTGAGATGCCTTGTGTATTTAGCTGTTTATAACACAGAAGCTGTATCTTTGCTGCTCTTTTCCCTATCTCTTCTAATCCTGCTGTACTGTTTGTAAGATGAAGGTAGGAAGCCCACCATGATATTGAAGAAGTGGGCTTCCTTTGGACTTACTCAGTGGCATAAAACCACTTCTGTTTTTCTGTTCTCTATTTCTTTCCTCATCCTGTTTGTTTTCAGATCTTACTGGGCCAACATTTTCACTTGCAGTAACCCCAAGATCTCATTCATGAATCCTAATAGTCAACTCAAAGCTCAGAGCTGTGTCCAGAAACCTGATTTTTCCCCACGTCATTTTGTATTTATCTATGTTGAATTCGTCTGACACTATATCACTCAGTTCCATGAGGTCCTTCTGGATTCTTCACAGCTGGACTTTAACTTCCTCTCTCTGTATAGCTTTTTATCAACAAAAAACCTTTATCCCTTCATTATTCATTCACTTTCCCACATCATCAATGAATATGTTGAATAGCACTGGCCCCAGGACAGATTCCTGTGTGACCCCATTGACGGTGTCAGTTCACTTGTAAAACCCAATAGTTTATTTCCTATCTTGCAGTTAGTCATTCACTGCATGAGTCTTTTCCTTGTATCCCATGGCAGCCTAGTTTGTTTAAGAGTGAGGAATGCTTTCTGGGAACAACATGGACAGTAGTCAGGAAGGGCACTCATCATGAACTCCTTCAGGGACCGCCAGTAGGTTTGCATTATGATTCCTCTTTACTTTTCACCAGTGTATTGTGTTTAGTCATGTCCCCACCCTTCTGGTTTTCAGGCTGGTCTCTACCTCTTTACCCAATATGGACAGCAGACTTAATGTTCAGCAGCTCTCAGGATATTGCCCTGCACCTCTCCACTTGGCACTGTACCTGCCAGGTTTCTGTGCTGTGGTCCTGAGGCAGATTTCAGCCAGCGGCTCCCATTGTTCATCCACCTCAAGTTCCTCCAGAGTTCCAGCATGGATACAATCCAGTCCTGGTTTGTTACACCTTGTTTTGAGGATCTGCCCTCCAACAGCTTTTACTTACACTTCAGTTTGAGACCGATCATCCAGCACATCCCTTTCTCCATCTTGTGGGAACTCCCCCGTAATGAAAACACATGCAAAATATTTATTTAGGTTTTCTGCTATGGCTTATCTTCTTTAAGCACTCCTCCTCTACCCTGACCATCTACTGGCCCTCAATGCCCTCTTCAGGCTTCCTGATCCCATTGCATTTGGACAAAGATTCATGGCTATTTGCAGATTGCTCCTGTAACAGCTCTGGAGGAGATTACATTACTCTGGTCTTTTCTTCCATTTACCCTCCTAACAGTGGCATTTGCCTTAAGTCCATGTGCTGGTTTTGACTGGGGTAGAGTTATTTTTCTTCATAGTAGCTAGTATGGGGCTGTGTTTTGGATTTGTGCTGCAAACAGTGTTGGTAACACAGGGATGTTTTCGTTACTGCTGAGCAGGGCTTACACAGAGCCAAGGCCTTTTTTACCTCTCACCCCATCCCACCAGTGAGAAGGCTGAGAGAGGCACAAGAAGCTGGGGTGGGACACAGCCAGGACAGCTGACCCCAACTGACCAAAGGGATATTCCAGACCATATGATGTTATGCTCAGCATATAAAGCTGGGGGAAGAAGATGGAAGAGGGGGATGTTCAGAGCGATGGTGTTTGTCTTCCCAAGTCACCATTATGCGTGATGGAGCCCTGCTTTCCTGGGGATGGCTGAGCACCTGCCTGCCCGTGGGAAGCAGGGAATGAATTCCTTGGTTTGCTCGGCTTGCATGCACAGCCTTTGCTTTCCCTATTAAACTGTCTTTATCTCAACCCATGAGTTTTCTCACTTTTACCCTTCCGGTTCTCTCCCCCATCCCACTGGGGGGGGAGTGAGCGAGCAGCTGCATGGGGCTGAGTTGCTGGCTGGGGTTAAACTGCAACAGTGCTTTGGAACTTTCTTTTTCCCATGGCAGGTGGCAAGTTATTAAGCAGTGGTGTGTTTTTAAGGGCCATTAGTGGAATATACAGCCTGAATTCAGCAAAGTGTGTGACTAAATTTTAACACTGACCTGTGTTAAGCACTTAAATTATCTGCAGAGTTTATAGCTCTAATTAACAAGCTGTGGGCAAGGGGTATTTATTTCTCTGTAATTTTTAATATTACTTCTTGTTTGGCTTGTTGTTGATAATGAAAACCCTTATGCAGATCTTGCTGTAGTAAAGCAGTGGTGAAACATCTATGTGTGTCCTGGAGCAGTCAGGTGGGAGTCTGTTTCCCTTGCGCCCTGCAGCTTGAATCATTTTGGTAGTCGTTGCTAGCATGAGATCTGGAAGCAGCAGTTCTTCAGCAGGACACTAAGGGGCAGCCTCAGACCAAAAGAAGTTTTCCTCATTTTTTCCTATGTATACAGGCTAAGAGAAAACTTTATTTGCCTCATTTTTCTACATTGATATAACATCAACAGTGGCCATAAATATTGAATCAAGTCGGACCGGAGTGGTTTTTTCCCACTGCATCTTTTGGTAGGTATTTATTTCAATGCTGTTAGGATCCAATTTTGTTGGATGAGAGGAAGGCCCCCTTGCTTTCTAGCTGACCTCAGAGTCTGCTAGAGTCTGGGAGGCCAGGGACAGCTAGACCAACCTCTCGTTTCAGGTTCGATCCCTTCGAGCGAGATGAAGACCCATTTATTAACTGTTTATTAACTTTTGGGGGGAAAGAGAGAAAGAAACGATCGGATGGGAAGGAAGGAAAGATGGGAAATCAAGCAAGAGGTCCAGATAGAAGAGAGAAGTCACCACCATGGATCCGCAGTGTCCTGGGAGTCCATGCTTCTGGGGTCTTCAGTGATCGCACACGGAGTCTTCGGTGGTCTCCCACGAGGTCGATGATCTTCCCCCCGCAGTCTTTGACGGCCTCCCATGAGGTCCCCCCCACAGTCTGAGACTGCAGCCTTTTTTATAGAGCACAGTCCAGCACATGCGCATACATTTCACCTGCTTTCCTTTTGGCAGGCTCTGTTCGTGCCCTTTCTTGTTGCTGGGCAGGGGCAGGGTTCTGCTTGCATGCTTTAAGTGGCAGCAAACTGCAAGCCCTGGTGGGCAGGTGGCCCCGCCTGGGTGTCCACTGCCTCAGCCAGCCTGCAAGCCACCTTGCCTGCGGCAATGCTGATCTTCGCAGATCGCCACACAAAGGAGCAAGCTTTGAGACAGTTACCTGGCTGTTCAGTCTCTAGTTAGCTGGCTATTTAGTCTCCCACAGGTGCTGGTGATAATGAAGGTGAGTTCATTTGCCAGCTGTCTCAAGATGGGCCCACTTGAGCACATGGCTCACAGAGAGGATGGAAAAGATGCAGTGAGCTTTGCATCTGGAGCCTTGGTGGCCACCATGGTATGGCCGTCATGGCATGGCCATCGTGGTATGGCCAAGTGCATGTACAAGCATGTAGTTGCATGGGCCAGGAGCCTTCACTACTTGGAGGCGCTCCTTGCCACCAGAGCACTAGTCACACCAGCCCAAGGAAACCCATTATAGAATCAGAGTCATAGAATGTTCTGGGTTGGAAGGGACCCCTAGAGGCCATCTAGTCCAACCCCCCCACAGTGAGCAGGGACACTGCTAACTAGATCAGGTTGCTCACAGCCCCATCCAACCTGAATGTTTCCAGGGATGGGGCCTCCACTACCTCTCTGGGCAACCCCTTCCAGTGTTTCACCACCTTCATTGTAAACAATTTCTTCCTTATATCCAGTCTAAATCTACCCTGTTTTAGTTTAAAGCCATTACCCCTTGTCCTGTCACAGCTGGCCCTACTAAAAAGATTTTCCCCATCTTTCCTATAGGCCCCCCCTTAAGTACTGAAAGGCGACAATCAGGTCTCCCCGCAGCCTTCTCTTCTCCAGGCTGAACAACCCCAACTCTCTTAGCCTGTCCTCATAGGAGAGGTGCTTCAGCCCGCAGATCATTTTTGTGTCCCTCCTCTGGCCCCACTCCAACAGGTCCATGTCCTTCTTGTGCTGAGGGCTCCAGACCTGGACGCAGTACTCCAGGTGAGGTCTCACCAGAGCAGAGTAGAGGGGCAGAATCACCTCCCTCGCCCTGCTGGCCACACTTCTCCTGATGCAGCCCAGGGTACAGTTGGCCTTCTGGGCTGCCAGCGCACTTTGCCAGCTCATGTCCAGCTTTTCATCCACCAGTACCCCCAAGTCCCTCTCGGCAGGGCTGCTCTTGATCCTTTCTTCCCCCAGCCTGTACTGATACCGGGGGTTACCCCAACCCGGGTGCAGGACCTTGTACTTGGCCTTGTTGAAGCTCATGAGATTCCCAAAATAATAATTGCTGTGTCAATAGTTGGAGACCAGGAAGGAGGAACTGGGGCAGGACTCACTCAAAAGCCCACCCAGGGCCACAGAAAACCTATGGAAGGTTTTCCTACCCCCACAACCTGGTAGGTGACCTGGCCACCATCCTGTGACACAGGATCACCCCCTGCAAGGAAGGAGTCCCTGTAGTTATGAAACATGACCTGAACCTAGCTGCAAAAACCTTGTGGAATGAACTGGATGTTGAAGTGAATAAGGACGAAGGCTGCTGCACATTGCTATGAGTTCAAATTAGGAAGAAACATGAGTCGGTCAGAACCAGCGTGTCTCAAAAGGGTGGATTTGCCTTATCGATCAATGGATTTAACACAAAGGGAATTACTGTCTTGGCTTTGTTTAGAAGGCGATGCATTGCCAAATACTAGCTGTAACGTGAGCTATCAAAGCCAGCTGGCTCTGGGTGCATATTCTCTGGTTACGAGGGGAGAGCTGGCCTGTAAGGGGACCCCCTACTGCTACCTGAAGCAGAGCTGGCTCACTTCAGAACTCCAGTTTAGGGTTAATGAAGGCTTCCTAGGCAATTTTCCAGACAGCAATACATTACTATACAGCCTGCTGTTGCCTTCACGGGCTAGTTAACAGGTGGTTGCTCACAGAGGGAGGAAATGGCAGCTGATTTTCTGGGGAGAGGAGAAGGGAGCAGTAGGTGGTAACCCAAATCAGTACCTTGGGTACAGACAATGGTCCAATTTCTGTCCTAAATGGGTATCACAAGAGAAATGACCACTATGGGAACAAGCAGTGTTCAACGATCTGGACATTTCAATGAAAAAGTCATTTATGTATTTGGAAAAGAAGTCTACAATCTTGTCCAAAACAGGACTCGGCAAAGAATGAGATCAGGATACGCTTCAGTCAGGCAGCCCTTGAAGTGTAACCCATTAAAAAAGATGCCTACAGAGCAAACCACCAAATTTAGGTGGTAAAAGCTATTAGCAAGAGCTTTAATAGCTCTTTGCTGGTCTGCTGCCTGTGGGATCACAGCAGTTAAAACAATCTTGAAGATGTGAACCAGAACCTGTGGGGAAGGGAGAGATGCCTGATGTAAAGGGATAAATCAATCAACCACCCAGATATGGAAACAAAACACAAATGAAAATGCTAACAATCTTAAAAATTTAAAAATGCTCATTATAACTTAACAAGAAATACTGGTTCAACTGTAAGTCTCTTATAAGCTCTTTAGTCTATATTAATAAGCTCTTTAGCCTAATCTAGGCTCTAATCTAATGTAAGCCTTTTCATTTATAGTATGTCAGTCCTTCTGAGCCTTGCAGTGTTCCCTGTTGCTTCCCATCACACCTTCTGCCACTTTGGGGGTACAATATTGATTCAAAACACGTGCATCCCAAGAACAGTGTGAGTTTGGGGAAAAATAAATAATGACAGGATGTGGGTGGGAGGCTGACATGCCTTTCCCAGCACAATAATTATTTGTGAGAAAATATTCCCCACGTGCATTCTGGCAAATGTTGAAAACCAGATGCCCTAAGTATGAGATCCTCCCACTTTAAGCTGAGCAGTATTTTACTGTGGCTTAGACTGTCTCTTTATAGGGGGCTCTGGCTTAAAGACAGCCTGTGTTATGTTGTCTCAAGAAGAAACCAAGGAAAAGCCCTCGTGAAGAAGCCAAAACTTCTCCTTCCCAGCTGTGGAGGAAGAAGGCTGCTGACCTATGTCAAGGGCTGACTGCTCTCACACAGGGAAGAACTCTGCTCAGTTTTTTCAGAGTAGAGACCAACAAAAAGATTTTCTGTCTGTGGTCTGACTGCCCCATCTTCATGTAGGAGGGGAGAAGCAGTCCCATAGAGCCTTCTAGCTGGGTGTACCTCTACATTACCCAACTAAAATTGAAGGAAGCAGTCATAGCTGGTTGGGTCCTTTCTCAGGTTTACAGGGCAAGGAGAAACCTCTGCCTCTCTCAGCAGCACCTGGTGAAATCAGATGGCTGACTCATCCTGTAAGCCTAGCATCTATTACTGCTTGAGCAAAGATGTCAGAATTCAGCCCTATAGAGACTTTATCCCATGCCAGGTGAAAAATCTGCCCTTCTGCTTCTGACAGCCAGTGATTTTGCAGTGAGCAAAATAATTTTCAAATGCTTATTAGGAGAAGGGCACAGCTGGAGCAGACTGCAAGGAGCAAACACATAAAATGAATGGGACACTAAAACATGGAACTAGATTGCACATGTCAGGGGACAGGCAGCTTTCAAGTTCACTTTTGAATTTGATTGAGGAGCCAAGACTATTTGAAAGGAATTTATAAAGTCAACAAAGTCAAACTCTTTGTGGTAGTGGTAAGTGTTACAAAAGGGGCCAATGGCCATGACTGCAGCTTGGGATGCTCGGACTGGTTATTAGGATAAGCATCTTTCCCAGGGA
This sequence comes from Gorsachius magnificus, assembly GCA_034008185.1. NCBI lineage: Eukaryota > Metazoa > Chordata > Aves > Pelecaniformes > Ardeidae > Gorsachius > Gorsachius magnificus. The sequence continues at coordinate 70,949,235 of CM067109.1, forward strand.
GGTAGTGCAGCACTATAGCAGGGTACCCAAGAAGTTGTGAAATCTCCATCCTTGGAGGTTTTAAAGATTTAACTAGACAAAGCCATGGCTCACTTGGTCTGGTATTGGTGATCATCCTGCTTTGAGAGGAGGCATCAACGCTGCCAGGATTGGCAGGTGATGATAGACAAAGTTTGGTCATGAATGAGGAAGGCACCAATTTTCACCATGTTTACAGTCATGCTGCAGTCTTAATCCCTCTGTCAACCACATGTCTGGTGCTGATCCCATGTTTAGCCTGGTGGAAACCAGAGTGCAGGGGAGGACTGCTGGGGGAATGGTGGTTGCTGACACGGAGTCGGGTCTTGCCCAGACACAGAAGTGCTCGCCGGCTGCGTTGACTTCAGTCTTCTTCAGTGCCTCTTAGATATCATACAAACCCAGATTGTGCTGGAGTTTTGGACAAAGGATTAATAACTGTTGATTGATAATAATGAATTTTTAATAGCCTCTGGGCTCTCAGGTCCCTGGAGCCACTGGCAGGATTTCACTAGCCAAGGGGGAAAGGGATGGACATGGTAAATCAGATAGACCTCTTAACAAACAACCTCAGTGCAGCTGTTCCCTGTGTACGTGTAATCTGCCAGTGTGAGATAGAGAGTTTCTTACACAATTAGCTGGAGTGAAAGTAGCTATTGAAAGAGACTGCACAGATTATATCACTGTATAAATTATTGAGCTGATGTCCTGGAGATGATAGAGGAAACATGTCTTTCTTCTGTCCTGAGGATGGCAGCTCTGAAAGTTTATACCCACTTCCTGGAAGTTCCTATAGACTCTGCTTAGATAATTATTTTGCAATACTCATCACTCAGAGCATCAAGGTAACATACAGACAAACAGGAGGATTTTATGCTTATGTACTGACTCAGCTGTAGTTTTTTTTCTGGTTGTGAGTGAAACTGTTGAATAAACGGCAAAAACCCCCACCTAGTATTTTGATGTTTATCTGGTTAATATTTCTGAGCAGTAGTTATAAGCATTAGTGAATCACAGGCAAGACATAGCTCTTCATGGCTGTAGCTGCATAAAGGACACCATGCTTTTTCTTAGGATCTGCAAAAACACAGAGAATGCCCAGGATCTGAGTGGGAGAGCTGTGCTGCGCCTGATATCACCCATGTTGTTCTCCCACATGCTGCATATGGTCCAGCTAGATCCCTGTGCTTGCTGGAGCACAGGGACTCCCTCTGTACAAAACTGAGCACCCATTAGCTATCCCCAAATACAGAAGAGGTCTGGAAAGCAACTCTCTTCCCCATCCCTCCTCTGACTCCAGGAGGGATTAAGTTCCTATTGTTTCCACCTGGGCCTTTTCTAAAATTTACCTGAGCGTTGGGTCCCCCCATCCCTGGTGAAGACTCACGACCGCAGTGATGGGAGGTGAGGGTGTATGCCCTGCACGCAGTATGGTGTACGTCCGCAGAGACCTCTAACCAGGAAAGCTTGCCTACTGTTTCAGAAACAGTGCTTTACACACAGTCACCTCCCACGCCACTGGGATCCAGCAATTTTATGTGCTCCCCTCCCCCTGCCTTATTCCAGAGGCACAGCCAAGACCCCTCAGGTTGTGGAGGCTTGTCACCATGGCACAGACGGAAGAAGCATCATGTCCAGAGGCAAAGGAGGCAGGCAGAGGTGTGGGCTGAGATCTACTGTGGCACTCAAAATTACAAGTGCCCGGAGGCTTTCAAAGCTAAAACAAAAAATGCTCATCTCATTCTCTTTCCCCCTGGAAGGAATAAAAGAGAGAAGGAGCTGCAGCTGTGTGCCCTCTTGCTGTTTATCTGCACAGTTGTGCTTGCTGGACATGCGTGTGCAAGCAGGTGGAAAGTTTCACTGGGGGAAAGCAAACCCAAAGCAAGCAGTTTCCATTTCATGTGGGTGTCGTGAAAACTGTGGTTATTTGGTATTTGGGGTGTAAGTATAGGCCCTACCATGGTGAAGCCGCTGTTTCTTGTGTCCCCCAGCCATCGTCCCTGCGAGGCCCTGGGGTGGGGGCAGGGGAATCCCTCCAGGGGGAAGATCTCTTATTAAATGAGAGATGCTGAACTGCAGCTGTTGTGCAGGGCTGATAAAAATGAAGCCAAGCCTGTTGATCAGTGCGTGCTGTAATTTCAGGCACACCTTCCTCTGAAACTGCTTCCCTAGTTTCCTCCTGAGGACGCATGTGCTACAGCAAGAATTTCATTCAGCAAGAGCCAACATTTTAGGCTTACAGAGACATCTGACAATAAAGGGAAATGTCTCAAGGGATTTGCAGCAAACTCACCTACAAGCCTACCCCTAGGTACCCAAGTGTCTTTGAACACTGGCTGTTAGCGCCGAGGTATTTAGACCCTCAGCTGTAGAAGTGGAGAGTTAGGAGGTTAGAGAGAGTTCTTTTGGAAATGGGGGAAAGCTGTTTTATACTGACTTGATGATTGTTAGCATTTTCTAATTTTCACCTTCAGGGCCCCGGATGGGCATATTTGTAAAAGGTCAAGTGATAAAAAAATATCTCCTGTGTTCCACACACAGCCCTCTGCTCTGCCTAGTGAATATTTTAGTGACCCATTTACAGCAAGCAGCTTTTATTGAACAGAGTAGTCAAATGCAGAGGGAAACAGAAGCCCATCAACCTTGTGACAATTATACGTCTGTCTCTATTTGTGTAATCCACCCTCCCATCCTGATAAACAAGAGCCTGTGCATAGGTTTTGAAAGGAAGGTGACCATCACTTTCCGTGATCTGAGTGTTTTCTTGCATACACCTCAGCTAGCCTGTAAAGCAGGTAAGTCTTAGCCTTTGCACGGTGATATTCTTCAGGATTCCAGTCTTACCTTGAATTTCATTCTGGCTTTTCAATCTCTTTCCTGTGGTTTAATCAGCGTAATGTTTCCCTTTCACCTGACCTCTATTTTTAGTTATTTTTTGAGTCAGCTCCTCAGCAACTAATTGCATTTCCATCTTTTTTCTTGGTGGTGCTTCCCTGTGTACCTTCTTACTGCATGCCCGATGAAGCAAACCCTCGGAGGTGCCTAGCTCACATTTGTTTACTCTGGGTAATTTGCAGGAAAAAAGGTCAGTCCAGGCAAACACGACTGAATAAATTGAAAGCTGATGCTTCTATCCTTATTACTGGTGACTTTCCTCTAACCACCTAAGAAAACAGTGTGGAGCCTTCTGTATAAATGCACATCCACTTTGGCGTCTGTTATTTGTTGATTTCATTTTCTTGAGAAAACTTTTGAATGAACAGGTAGGAGTGTGTGCCCTCATTTTCCCTGTGGTTTCATCTATGGTACGAGAGATAACCTTTTACAGTAGTTTTGCAAAATGAATGCACAGTAGATCACTTTCTTAAATAAAGGCTTTCCTTTCCATTTGCCTTTTTGAATAATTGCTAGTGGGTTCAGGACAATGTTTTATAACAGTCTAGCCTTGCTCACACACAGTGGACCAGATGGATCAACTGAAACCCCATTTTTTCAGTACTGTTAACAATTTCTCTCTTAGCTATGCTGAGGTTTAACCCAGCAGGCAGATGAACACCACACAGCCACTTGCTCACTCCCCCTCTCCATAATAGGATGGTGAAGAGAATCGGGGGGAAAAAAAGTAAAACCCATGGATTGAGATAGAGACAGCTTAATAAAACTTCAGAGGGGGAAAAAAAACCCCAACAGAATATACAAAACAAGTGGTGCACAATGCAATTGCTCACCACCAACTGACTGATGCCCAGCCCTGTCCCCAAGCAGCGATTGCTGCCCCTGGCCAACTCCCCCCAGTTTCTATGCTGAGCATGACATCCTATGGTCTGGAATAGCCCTGTGGCCAGCTGGGGTCAGCTGTCCTGGCTGTGCCCCCTCCCAGCTTCTTGTGCACCTGGCAGAGCATGGGAAGCTGAAAAGTCCTTGACTGGTGTAAGCCCTGCTCGGCAACAACTAAATCATCAGTGTGTTATCAGTATTGTTCTCACACTAAATCCAAAACACAGCACTATGCCAGCTACTAGGAAGAAAATTAACTCTATCCCAGCTGAAACCAGGAAAAGCTTCCTCTCCATCCCTTCCCTGAGACCAGCCTTTTGTTTGGCTCCTGTGCAATGTCACTGACTCTAGATCTTTGCCCTGCAGCTCTCCCACTCACTGCTATGTCCACACCGCTGGAGGATGCAATGGACACCCTGATCAGGATTTTCCATCACTACTCTAGCAAAGAAGGAGATAGATACAAGCTCAGTAAAGGAGAACTCAAGGATCTCCTCACCAGTGAGCTCACTGACTTCCTTTCAGTAAGATGCAGCTTCTGAGCCTCTTGCGTTGCTGTTTCATGGGTGGGATAAGCAGCTATCTGAGTGTTCAGGAATAGCATCTCCTTCTGCAAGGCATGTCCTGCCGCAGCCACTCAGATGACAGTTGTCTGTGTTGTGCCGGGCAGAAGGAGATGAGATCAAATGTCCCATTTGAGAAGTGTGCTTTCAGAGGGTGGTCCAGCCCTGGTGCCCTGCCATGTGCCACCACCGGCAGAGCTGGGTACCTGTGCTCTGCTTGCTCCTCTGCACTTTTGAGCAGGCGGGCAAGGGCAGCCTAGAAGCAGTAGAAAAATCAATGGTAAATCCAGTTTTATTCAGTCTTTTGTTTGTTTGTTTTTAATAATAGGGCATAGGTAAGTCCTTCGAAGAATTATATCCGGCAACCAGTTCTCATGAGACAAGAAAGTAGCTTGTGCACAATGGCCACAGACACAGTACTGCTGTTTGTGTGCCCTGCAGAGAGATCCTAAGAAAATCCTTTCAGCTATATGCTGGTGATCTGAATACCTTTTTGCCACATTTGTTATGTTCTGGATTACACAGCATGGATGCTTTTTACAGAATAATGACCAAATTCATAGTTGTTTTTCTGTATCCTCTTAATTGCAAAAATAGTCGCGGACCCTATCACCACCAGCAGGATTCTTTTTTGCATTGTATCCATGTTCTTGAGTTGGATTTTCTTTTAATCTTCGCTATTGATTTATTATTAGGAGAGTCACTGTTGTTATTCCCACTGAATAGGATGTGTTGTTTGCTAAGTAGAGATCTTCTGAATGTGATGAATGGAAGTATAATACGACCACTCTTGAAAATCTAAGCACTGTTTGTTAAGGGGTGATACAGAGAAATGCACATTACAGATCCATCTTGTCAAAAGAAATCCGCGCTCAGCAGCTCCTAAAATCTGTTTGATTCATTTCAGTACCTGTATTCCTTTTAAGAGCTGCACTGTCTTCAATTTCTGTTGCTGTGCACTTTTGGGACTCCAGACCTATGTTTTTAATACTGTGGCTAGTGATATATTACTATTCAGGTACATTTTTCATGCAGCCTTTTATTTAGTAGCACCAGGGCTTGTGACATAGCAGTGGGTTGCACTGCCGGGTGTGTCAGAATTACTCAGTCAAGTTCTGCACAGCTAAGTCACTTTTCTCTCTCCTAGGGCCACAAGGACCCCCTTCTGGTTGATAAGATTATGAAAGATCTGGACTCCAATAAAGACAATGAAGTGGATTTCAATGAATTTGTTATTCTGGTTGCTGCTTTGACTGTGGCATGTAATGATTTCTTTGAAGAACAGCTAAAGAAAGAGGGATTTTAAAAATGCTCAATAAAATCAATCTCCTGGCTGCAAATGTGAGCAAAGCATGCCTAGCTAGGTAGCCCTCACCAGTGTTTAGTGAATGCAAACCCTCATCCCTCCAACTTCCTGCTGTAAGACACATACGGACCAGATCAGCAGCTGGTGTAAGCTGGACCAAAGCCAGTTTACGCTACTTGAGATCTGGCTTTTAATATTTTCAGTCTTTGCACTGCATGCATCTGTAACATTCATTCATCAGTCGCCCAGGTCAAGGGCATGGGTTGACAGATCGTTTGGCAGGAGTTGAGACTTCTTCTTCTTAACTGTCAGGAGGAAGTAAAAGGCACAGGAATGTTACTTACATACTTTCTGAATTGGAAAATTTAGATAAGACATAAAACTTGCAATTTAGTTTTCAGTCATTCTGTAACAACCATATTTTTGCAGCTTAAAAAGAGCAGCTTGGTTTTTGCTCAGCTCTGCTTATTCTAAAGCCCTTTTTAGATGCTGCTCCGTACCTCCCCACACTCTCATATTTCAGACGTGGTCACAGCTGTCTCCTGCCGCCTGAGCAGACGGTACCACTTGCCATTGTTATGGGTTCATTTCCCCCACCTCCCCAGCTTCAATTTTGTTGTGTTGGCATTACTGCATCCCAGTAGTCCACCTCTTCATTCAGCATAAATGAATTTATTCATATGATAAATTATTCAAATACATAGAAGATTTAGTCAGCAAACTGCTCTGAGGGCTAATGGAAGGACTGGGTCTTCAGGGGAAATGTAAATGCCTTCTGCTTTCACTATTCTGGCACCTCTAAGAGGAGGGCTTTTAGAGGACCACTTGTGGGGGATTTAATGATGGGATCCCAGGGTACCACTTTGTAATGTGAGTCATCTTATGGAACAATGATTTCATCTCACACTAATCCAACCCACTGCATGGAAGTGGTGCAAAAGGGGCACTGGGACCCCGTGGCCAGGTGTGGAGAGGGTAGGACAATCCCTTTCAGCTTTAACCTGCTCTTGGGTTGAATTAAGAGTACTTGTACACTCCTGTTTGAATTAAGCATACTTCGAAAGCCCTGCGAATCCTCAGCGGCAGGGTGTTGTGGCTTTTTTTCTTGCATGGAGAGCTCTCTTTGTTCCTTGTTATTTTGTTGGTAACTTCAAACTATAATAAAAGGCCTCTGAATTAAATGAAGATTTTCTGCTTGTGTAAGAGGTTAATAAAAAACCATCCCACAATGAAGACGCTCCCTGCTAGGCAACAGTTGAAGAATGCATTTCACTTGTCTCTCCTCCCCAGGCCCCTGAACATCATTCAGTAAAGGTTATGATATTTGTATAAAATCATATATCATTAAAATATGTAATTTATTATAAGAAGGGGATTCCATAGAATCTAATAAATAAAACAAGGTGAAGACGTCATCCTAAGAAAGGGGCCACCACCAAATGATGTTATCCCAGAAAAAAGGAGGCTTTGCCATGAAGGCAGAGCCACAACATGCTGCCTCTTTAACTCTTCAGTGGCAGAAGTTATGTAGGATTCACAGAAGATCTTCTAGGGAAACACGGCAAAAAATGTTAGAGTAAAACTTACAACAATTGAACAACTTTTTGCCCCCTGCAACGTCACACACCTCAGTATCATTGCAGTTGTTGGACCAGGATTGCAAGCCTATCAGCCAGAAAAAAAGTGAGACTGCTTTTGCAGTTCCCAATAGGTCCTGCAGACTGTTGCTACTCTTCAAGCCTTTCCCCTTCCTCCAAGGGGAAGGGAGAGGAAAGCAACTTCAAGCTTCAACCCCAAGCTAAAAGCATTAAGATTGTCCCAGTAAAGGACCAGTTTCTTCACTATGGCTTTTGAGCAAGACGCTTTTTGGAAACAAGCTCCAGGAAGTTCATAACCCTCTGCTCACCCCTGATGAGGCCCTGGACACATAGCAGCCCGTGTGCCGAGCAGAATTATGCTAAGTCACAGCTGGTGGCAGCAGCATGCCCTGGGGTCAGGCAGGGAGAGCTGCTGCCATAATGGAGAGGGTCGGTGGAGTCATCTCATCAGCTGAATTTACTAGAGATTGAGTGCAGCCTAATTCCTCTGCGGAAGGGGCTTGCTTGCACACAAGCTATGGGTGAATCAGAGGAGAATGACTCAAATGATCTTTATTCCAACACAAGTTTTATAAAACCTCATAAATCACCCTTTTTGGCTTGGCTGGTTAGGTTTTTCTTGTTCCTGTTTTAAATGCAAGGACAACTGTTAAACACTATTCAGCTTTAAAGAAGAGAGTTTTTTGCACAAAGACTGGAGACCAAGCAGGAAAGGGAGAAAATGTTACAAAGCACATTCAGATGCTCAAAACCACAATGCTTTGGCACAATTTGGGGTCCTGGGGTAAGGGACTTGCCATCCTAACCTTGGGCTAACCATGGGCTAACCCCACCAATGGGTCGTTCCTCTGCTGTTCCTCTCCCACAAGAGCCAACTAAGAAGATACCCAAAGATCACCTGGAAGTTTTTACTAGCCTCTGAACCAGAAAAAAATCTGTGAGCGATCCTCTCTTCTGTGAGCAATCCTCAGGAAGAACTGCATTGAAGCCACTCAGACAGGCTGTGCAACCACCTCCCTATGGCCACTTTGTCCTGCAGAAGTGAACATTCTGGTTTTAGCTTCTCTCAGATGGGAAAAATGCCTCCTTCAAACATGAAAGCAGTATTTTTTTTCTCATTGTTTACGGACACTTTTCCTGCTTACTTCGAGTTTGCCTGTAGTTCATGAATCTAGGAAGCACTTTGAAGTTTTACATCCAAAGGAAGCTTGCTGTGTGGCTTTCTCCAAAGTCCCTCAGCTTTAGGAATGATGTCTAATTACAGGCGTTTTTCTCATTTGTGTGATGAGACTGTCTGGAAAATCGATAGAAAATTGAACACCACAATATGGCCTAATATTTTCAAGTTACATTAAAGAACAATAAAAATACAGCAATGCCAGACAAGATCTTTTCTAGCTATTGTGAAATTGTTTTGCCTGACATCTAAAAAGCAGATTTTCAGAAGATAAATGATATTATCTTGAAAGCCTCAGCCTCTGCCATTTGCTTTTACTTCAGTTCAAAAGAGACTTGAAGTGCCAGTGCAACTGGGTACACAAAGTTTAATGCACTATCAGTAAATAAATTTATAACCTCTTCAGATTCGGTATCCAACTGCAGATCTCGAAGAACTGCATGTGACACCACCATGGTGACAAGTGCTTTGCAATGGAACGCTTGCAGTCCAAGCTCTGACTTGCCAGCCAGGCCCGCTAGGAAGGCACTACCTTTTTCACCCTATGGCAGCATAGAGTGTGTCAAGCCCAATAGGATAATCATCATCCTACAACATCAGTTTGTCCTTGTAAAGATGAGAAACATGTCGGGGGTTGTGGGAGGGGAGAGAGAAGTCACACTAGGACACCCCAACAGAAGAGATGATGTTTCCAGCAGTCAGAAATGTCCTTAATTGCTTTCCACCACATGCCATTCAAGAAAGAATCAGAAGTTCTTGCTGGTGAAAATTTTATATTTACAGACAGGAATCTGGTGCCATACTTGCAGGGATACCTTGAATACATCTGTGTTAACCTGCACTCAGTAGTGAAGGGAATCCAGCATCTTCAAAGCCTCTCACAAGTGCTGGGCAGGCCCCAGGCAGAGCAGCACGAGCGACACAGCCCAGACCTGCTCAGGGCGGCACAGCACAACAGCGGTTTGACGTGCCTGCCTGTTCGGTCTGGGAAACCTGGATGGGGCTGCCTTTCAAATTCCCGTGGTTATCAGTGCATTTACTTCTCACCCATGGCACCCTGACACACAGGCTGGCAAAATCCCTGGGCTGCCAGTACGGCGCCGGCTCTGTTCAGGTGCACGCACACTTCCTTTAGCAAAGCAGATATTTTCTCCTGGGGCAAGGGCTCCTGGGTGTCCCTCAGCACAGCAATCACTGCCATGGGTGCATGGCCACAGCAACATGGCGTGTGGATGTGGCATGCATGGGACAGATTGTGTCATCTCAAAACTCAGTATAGGTATCTCAGCGAAGCACGGCCTCGTGATATCCCAAGCAGCCAGGGAATTAACACGGTAGTGTGGAAGGCCAGAAGAAGGGGGGAGAACAGCTTTCTCGTAGCAGTGCAGATCCACCCCAGGCCACTCAGACATCCAAGGCAGAGCCCCTTTCCAGGCTCCACACCACAGCATAGAGTGTGGCCAGGAGGGAAACTCCTATGGACAGCCCAGAGCCCATCATCCCAGCTTGGCAGCACACAGAAAACATTCAGCTCCTCTCCGATTTCAGCCCCCAAGAAGTTGGGTAAAAGGTCAAACACAAAACTTGCCTCTGAAACCGAATTAATCTATATAAAGGTTTTTGACTGGCAGGAAGATTTGTTAGACTGCGATGTGACGTCATGCGCATGTCTAATAAGGGTTTTGATTGACAGACCAACAATTAATAGATGTGTCTTTAGCGATAATTAAGTCTGTTGAATGGCACTGTATTATTTGAAGAAAAAAGGAGTCACATTTTCAATTTTATCTTTCTTCTGCCACATGATACAGCATGAGAGATAATGCTTCATTTAATCTGTTTTCTAAGCTAAGTCCATCCACCTCCTTTCCTCTGCATTGGGGTATGGTGAGTTATAGGCCCTGCACAGCCATTAGAGAGAGCACATGAATGAACTTCACCAGATACATTAAAAAAAAACCAAACCACAAACCACAAAACTTGTCCTTTTTAAATACCAACTCTCAGCCACCTGCAATCTGTTGTGTACGAGGGGCAACTCCCAAGGAAGAGAACTGCAGCTGCATCCACTTATTTTGCCCTCACAAGTAGATTCTCAGCTGATGTAAAAGGACAAAGCCTATTGCATTTACTGGCATAATTTTGCAACAGCTGAGGACATGTGCTTGAGACTTTAAATTAGCCTTCAATGGAAAGTTGTGTTTCTGTTAGCTGGTTGGCTAAATAAGGATATGTCTGTAAAATTGCAAATGTTGCAACAAGGAGCTAAGAGGAAGACAGGAGGAGCGGTTGCTCAGAGGACAGGTATTTGGGGGAAAATTAGTGGAAAATGCTCCTGTGATACATCTGCTTTAAATTCTAAGAGGTCCTCTCAGGTCTTGGTTGACTTCATGGGCAGCAGAGCAAATCATCATGGTGTAGCTCTCAAATGCCTGTCTGTGGAGCCTGCCTTAAAACTCCATATATTGCTCTGAGTCTACATTCCCAGCAGCTGCATGAACCCAGAAGAGCACTGTGTGGAAACAGAATAAAGCTACAGGAGGAAAAAAGTGTGGGTAGAACATGTCGCAAAGAGCAGAAAAGCAACTGAACCACCCAGAGCATTAGTTCAGGTTGTGTTTTGGGAGCTGAAAAATGGCAAGAAGTTGAGAATGCTGCAGAAATATGCAGATTCCCCAGCTCCAGCTAGGAACATCGAGCAGCAGCAGCAAATAGGTCCCTGTGGCTGGGCAAAGGGACTGTGGCTGGATGAGACACAGGGTTGGAGAGCTCCATCCCATTCAACCATTCCTGCCTTGCCTAGGTGAAATCAAAGCTCTTTTTGCCCTTGCACTAATGACCTAATTCTGCAGTTTTTACTCAAATAATTTTTTTTTTGTCATTCCTGCTGCCCCAGGAGTACTATTACATGAAGAAGAATCATCAGCCTTTGAAAGCCAAGTACAGTTTCTGTTTGAAATGAAAAAGCCCATTAGCACACCCAAGGTAAAGATGGTCTGTGACATTGTTATCCAAGGTGAAGCTGCCTTTAGACTTCAGGAGGCTGAAAAATGCTCACCAGGTGATCTCAAAGTCCTTCAATGTGTATGGTTTTTACACTGACACAAAATATTCCAGTACTTTCACCTAGTAGTGTTTGGTGTCTGACTGATGATAGCTTTTGGCACTGCAGCCTGTATGGTACTAAGGATAACTGGTAAGGAATCACATGCATGTGAAAAGTAAAGGACTAAGTGGTAGGAGCAGTTGAAAGGATAAATATACCATTATGCTGGATATGCTGCCATCTCTTCTCTGACTCATATTGACTAGCTGAATTGTGCTACACTCCACCATGTTTCTGAAATGAGCCCATTACTGTGGTGGCTAACACTACTAGAGATGATTGTGTTGAATCACATTTTTCTCCCAGATGAGAAAGACTCGGTCAAGGAGATAGTCACTTCAGCTGAGAAATACTTGTCCTTGGATTGGAAAAATATCTTAAAATATCACTTATCAAAATGGTGCTCTGTCAAAGACGAAGTTTGTTCTTCATAGTGACCCAGATCTAACGAATTTTGGAATGTGACCTGTATAAATACTAAGATTTCTCAATACATCTGAAAATTATATTCTGTATAATAAAGTGACCTCAGCATTGAAAATAAAGCAACAAATGTTCTAGCAACCCAGAGTTGAACAGGAAATTTGGGAGAGGAGGAACAGGAGCTGTTGCCTGGGGCGCATTTACTGGGAGAAGTCTGCAGCAGTGGAAGACGTTGCAGCACTGTGCTGTCTGCAAATCCGGCACAAGACCTGACCTGGGCTGTGAGGGACACACCTCCAAGCAGAGTCCAACTGCAATAACTCTGCCATGTTTTGGAAAGGAGATCATTCTTCTGCAGGGGCACTGGGACCGATCAGAGCAGCCACCACAGCCGGCAAAGGCAAACATGACCTACTTTGGTCCATAGAAGGAGGCATCTACCAAGGTCCCTTGGACCCAGGAGCCATGCTGACCACCTGCATGTCGCTCTGGTGTTGAGGTCTTCCTGCACCAGCCCTCAAAAGGGGAGGTACGATGTGGGGGATCCACAGAGGAGGCAGGGATAGGCTAAAATTAAACAGCTTGGCGAATGTCTGGCACCTCTCCTAATGCCAGAGCGATGGCATGCACCTTCACCAGTCATCCCATCCCACACCTCTTCTCTCTTTCCTGGGAGAAAACTTTTCTGTGCCCCCACTTCTTGGCCCTGACTGTTTTGTGTAGATGCTGGGTTGAGTCACAGGCAGAGCTGATAGTGATAACCGCCCTCAGGGTAATCTCAGTGTCTGAATATAATGTTTGCTTGATTATTTGTAACCTGCTAAACCGTGAGCTTCGCAGTCCTTGCTCTTATTCAATGCCATAAATAGTGTTAATGCAACACTTATCATCAAGCCTGGATGATGCTGATAGGCTTTCAGTCCATAAATCACATGCATTTGTCATTTCTCTAAACCACTCAACATGACAAATCACACATCTCTTGTGTCAAACTGCCCAGAGTTAACAAGCTACGCTTACTTCACCTTACAGAAAGTTCAGCTCTATTTAAAGCCAATTTAGACACACACAAAGAAGTAATAGAAGTGTTACAGAGAGATGTATGGCAAGGCTCAGAAGAGGCTTGCCATACCCAGCACAGAACTGAGGCAGACGGGTAGTGACAGAAGTCAGTGATGGAGATGCTTGCTGACCACAGAGCGGGGAGTCCTGGGCTCAGGCTAGATCATGGACTGTTGGGAAACCTGCCTGATGCTGAAACCAACACAAGAGTAAAGGAGTGAAGCACAAAATGTGATCTCAGATTTGGTGTTTCTGCTGCTGGGAATGCTCTCCTTCAGCACTCTGTTCGGGTTCCTGTAAAAGGAACATATCAAGCCATTGACAGGGCCAATTTAGTTACTTTAGTCTTGTTGAACTCTACCTTTCCTATTGTATGTCTGTAGCCTAGCTGCTTAAACTGTGTTTCCAGTAGTTAGCCGATGCATTTTGTAGAATGGGCGGTTACCCATCAATAACTGCCATGGCAACAATCAAACTGTTTTCTCATATGCCACAAACAGTCCCCAAATATAGTCATGATCACAGCCACAGTTATGGTCCTGAGTGACCTGGCAGTCACAGTTTGGGTCCTCCAGACAAGGGGGCCTTTGGGGATGTTAATAAGCTCCGCATATATTTTTCAGGGTCTGCACTATGGGTTGCCTCCTGGCTGGGTCCTGTGCAGGCAGTGACCCATTGCAATGGGATGCAGTGGTGAGTGCATGTGATGCGGGGTGATTTGGCAGCAGGTATCTTGATAATTAATTTGTCTTTATCAGCAATGATAACACGAAGCGTGGTGTAACCTCTTAGTGGAGAGGGTACCTGATGGTTACTGATGGGATGTGGCTGCAAAGTCCTTCAGGACTGACGTGAAGTATTCAGTAATGGTTTGCAAGTAGAGTATGGATTTAGTTAGCCCAGTGTTTTCTGTGATGACTTATGGGACGAGGGAACCGGACCAGAAGCAGGAGCTCCGTACACTTTTGGCTCTAGCTTCTCCATGTCTCAAACAGTTTTTAAAGCAAAGTCTTGTGAGTCTGTATTGAGGATATGTTTTCCTAATGACCTCCAGGGCTGCAATTTATGATGCAGCCTCCCCTTTGCTTCTTTTTCTGTGGTGTTAGTTCAGAGCAATAACTGATTGCTAGCATGAAATTTAGCAAGGTCATGATCAAAAATTTAGCCCTCACTGTACCGTTCAGTGAGACTTCAGAGTCACTAGATTTCTTTCTTGCCTTAATCTGGGCTAGTTGATCCCATTGTTGAGGAATAATAGACTGAAGGATTTGCAACCAGCTGAATAGCATATGTGTATAAAGAAGTGCAAGTGATGTGCAGCAATACCCTGCTCTGCAAAGACATGGAGTGACACCTGCAGCCACATGATAAACAAACAGCAAGGACTGGCTAGTACCATGTCTCCCAGACACCACGGGGGAAAGGAAAAGCTGGTTAATGAACTAATTCCAAGTTACAGTGGGGGTAAAAATGTGGGCAAATAAATATATAAGGGAAATGTAGCGCAGCACAATGTTTTAGCAGCTGACAGGATAGGAAGTTTAAAGTCTAGCCAGACATCTCACACTGTGCATCACCCCACCCCATGTCTCCTCAGCCAGCGCTGAGCAGCAGTGAGAAATCAGCATCAACAGCCAGGGGTGGAGCGCCCAAGGCAGGAGAAATCCTCTTCACTTGAGCAGTCAGTGATGTAGCACCGTGGACTCGCTGCTGCGCCCATCAGTTCAAGAAACCACCAGGCTCAGACAAGCAGAGGGGCCCCCATGGGACCTGCAGCAGCCAGGCTGCTCCCTGTGGCACGGAGTCGGGGCCTGTGTGGGGTTATGTCTGTACAGGAAAATGAACTCTTGTGTAAGGTCCTGGTGCTAGAGGGAGGTTTGGTCTGCTCCGGCTGCTTGTGTCAGCAGTCAGGCTGCAGCTGAGGAATGAGGTGCTCTGGAGGGGAAGAAACACTGTGTCTAAAATATGGCCCAAACCAGAAGATTGTGGTTTTCAACAAATAGCTGGTAGGAAGTCCAAGAGATGTGGTTTGTACGAGTTCTCCAGAGTCAACAATACTCAAGGTTCATCCCCTTACTTGGGTGCAGGGTGAGATGTGCTGCAGGTGAAATTTCCATGATGGGTAGAGGGAATGGGGGCCACAGCCTGCAGTGTGTTTGTGGTGGAGCGAGCGCTGAAATAAAATGATCTTGTGCAGGAATTAAAGCATGATAGGGTGCTGTGTTAGTGAGCTGGGGCCTCAAGGGACCCTCTTGGAGAGCAGAAAGGGTTCATAACACTTGGTCCCTCTTATCATCACAGAGGGATCCCTAAGGAGTATCTGTAGCTCAGGCACTGCTCACTAAGAAATCTCGATACCAAGAGCATCATCCACAATTTTTCTGTACCAACTACCTTACCTTTGAGGAGAAGAAACTGCATTTACCACCTGTATTACAGCACAGAGTGTCTCTTGATCACCACGCTGAAGGGTAAACAAGGTTTGTTTCACTGCTCTCTTTATTCAGCTGTATTTTCTCCACCTCTCACTGCAGCTGGGATCTCTTCTCCGCTGTAATAGCTAACAAGACACCTACAAGCTCTGAGCACGAAGTGGAGGATTTCCACCACAGGGCAGGGGTGTCCTCCCAGGCATGTAGCTGAATGGCAAAAAAACCCCACCCACGAGCACCCACGAGCCTGCGGCTCTGCAAAGGCTGGGGTGCCTCAGCAACACCCCCTGAGCCCCAGCAGAGCAGGGTGGGTGATACCCTGCACGCAGCCCAGCCTCTCACCCAGCATGGTGGCATCCGACTGCTTCTGCCAGGGGAAGGGGCTGCTCCCAGGGTGAGTTACAGTCGCCAGCAGAGTCAAGGTGTCGTAGCATGAGAGCAACTGGACCCCTAGCAGGGTCAGCCTGGGAATACATTTTACTGTTATATAATTTGATATTAAGGAAAAAAATTGTCCTACAAAGCGTTAGCATGACTCAACCCCATGAAAGAAAAATGACACCCTCCTCATCCACCCAAGGGTTTGTATCGCATTGAAGGTGCTTTTCCTGTCTGAAATGCTGCAGGGATGTTTTGAACCCTGTTTAAACTGCTGATTTTTCTTTGCTTTGTTAGTTGCAATCTCATCTCCTGAACAGTTCAGTCTCCTCCAGTGGCCTTAAACAAAAGCAGCACTGGAGGGGGCAGAGGGAGGTGCAGAGGGGAAGAGGACCTATGATACCCTGTGAGGAGGCAGCAGTACCAAATGAGGAGGTAGTCCACCCTCCTCTCTCGCCCTCTGACAGTTGGGATGGAGGGCTGGGAGACAATTCCCCTCCTTCCCCTCAGATGGGTCCCCTTTGGGGGGTCCATCTGCTCAGGCTCCACCTGAGTCAGGTCTGGAGGCACTGCAGGGCAGAGCCCCCACGAGCAGCAGCAGCTGCACCTCTTTGCGTGTGGTTCCTTATCCCCATCCCAAATACTTGCCTTCAACAGGCATTATAGCTGCACAAAGAGTTTGGGGGCTGAGGGCAACCCTGTGTTTGAGGACACGGGGAATTACCCCAGGCAATGGGAGGCTTTGCGATGAGTCTGGGCAGGATGTCATCATGCTTCACCTGCTCTTGCTGAGCCCAGAGCCAAAATGCAAAGTGGAGGATGAACAGAGTAGATGACAGGTTGCCTTACCACCTCTGTTAAAACCAAGCTGCTCATCCACAGCAAGGGTTACCTGAGTTTATCTTTTGCACTAATGTTATACAGAATATTTGTAACCCTCAAAGCAAACTCCTGCAGGTGTTGCATAGGAAATGCAAAGCCACCATAGGTCCTGTATGAGTAAGAATTTGCAACAGACATGGAGATGGTTCCTATCATCCCTCCCACCACTTTAGTGGCTGGAGAATAGTCCCCACACCTCATCTGCCAGGATGTCCTCCAACCCCTGGGGCTACCTGCTTGTCTGGGCACCTCCACAAGTGAATGCTATTCTAGCCCAGGCCTCAGCTATTCATGGGCAAGAGTTTAAAATACATTGACATCACTGTTGGTATGGTTTTTTTCTGAATAGATCACCTCACAGCTGGTTTAATAGACAGTCATATTGGTTTAGCTGCAGTGTCATTTGTCCTTCACCCATTTTTGGAGCTGAATTTAACCATATGTTCAGTAACTGGTCAAATTCTCACACAATCGAACTCTCTCTTCTTTACTGAAGATATTAAAGGACTCAGCATCTGAGCTGTAGGTTAGGGACTGGCAGGGCAAACTAGGACACCCCAGCCAGAACTGGGAGCAGGTTCTGCAAAATGCTTTAAAGATGGGGAGTGGAGAAGTCATGCTGTAATCCCAACTTCCTTCAAAATCTCTTCAGAAAGTGAACATGTGATAAGAAATGCAGATGAGGCTGGGCTACCCTGCAGCCCCTCCTGGTTCTGCAGGATCCTGGTGGTCTCCAGGGCACCTCTCACCACTCTGATTAGCCTCCCAGCCATCCTCCAATGCAAGTTGGGACTAAACCCTGCAGTTTTCCAAACAAGCTTGTAATTCCCAAAGATCTCCAATGGATTTCAGGTTCTGAACTCCCTCAGTGCTTCTGACAATCCTTGCCTAAAATCACAGGATTTAAACAAGTCAAGGCAAGTACATGAAGATGAATTAATTCAGTCTTGGTTCATGCAGTAATTAACCACTCAGCTTCCCAAAGCAGTTTTAACCATTGATTGCAACCTGATGTCAAAGTTCAAAAATAATGTTTTCCATTTCCTTAGCATTTTTTATGCCCTTGAAACCCACAAAGGCATGGCAAATTCACAGAAGTGCCATGTAGATATTGAGCAATATTATAGTTTACACTACAATAAACAGTAAGAATAATAGAGCATAACAAGGTCAGTATCTGTAAATGCTAGCTTGAGTGAAACAGCAAGAAAATGTTTCTGTCCACAAGCCCTAACAATGAACTCAGAAGCAGCAAACTTCAAGCTTTGCAAGTCCAGATCATATTATTTCTAAGTTTTGCTGAACCGAAGTGACAATTTGACAGGGAACCACAGAGCAGAAGGAGGCATTAGTAAGAAGCCTGAGATGGGGACAGGGTCATTACTGTCTGCAGAGTATTGATGTTCATCCCGGGTCAGGAGAAAACAATAATATAATCTAAAAAAGTATCTCTGCTGAGTTCCTGATTTTTAGTACTCTTCAGAGGTATGAATTTTCATTCCCAGGTCCATCTTTTGAAGGCCTTTTTCAGGCTTCCCTTGAGGATCAGGGCTGTGGGGAATATGCCCTTGGGAACCCCAAGTTTTCCTAATTTCTGTACAAAAGCCACATTTGGTGGGGATACCTGTCTGGTTTTGCCTGTGTACTTGCTGCAGAGCCCTTGTGCCCCAGCTGCAGGCACAGGATCCGGAAGCCAGCGCAGCCACCAGCCCTGGGGGGTGCTGGCCCCAGGCTGCAAGTCAGTCTGGGATGCAGGGGCATTTGCTCAGGCCTGGCTGGTGGGAAACACCTGGGATGGGGGCTGCAGAGAGATGCATGGCACAGAGCAGCAGGAGGGAGGCAGGGAGCCCTGCAGGTCCGAAATGCCCCAAGACAGGAAGGCAGGAGAAGAGGAGGACGGAGGGATGCTTCTTGCTTTGGAGTAACTGGAAATAAACACTCTGCCTGGGTATCCCAGCTGCACAGGGACAGGTTCTCCTCTCCAGAGCTTTTCAGCTCCACCAGACAGCTAAGTGGAAAAGACATCTGCAAGCAAGGGGAGTTCGACCGGTTTGGAAATTTGTGGCTGTGATTTGGACCCTCGTCATGCCCACGTACTGTGTCACTGCAAGAGGAATTCAGTTACCATGGGTTACCCTATCAGTACGGGGACCAAGTGCCTCCCCTCCCAACAGCTCTATAAAAAGAGTCTCTCCAAGATACCCCAGCAGCTCCTGCCTACCGGCACAGACCGGGAGAAACTTGGCTGCAGGGAAAGAGGGAGGGCTGCCAGTGGAGGTGTCAGCATGCCGTCTGCTTTCCAGTTTCAGTGCCACTTCATTCTCATCTTCCTGGCAGCCTCCAAGGGGGAAACCAGATACCTAGAGGTGAGCAATGGGGCTGACAACTAAAGCACTTTGCTGTGCTTTTAGCTGCTGTCTTCTAACTTCCCAGCTTTTGAGCATCATGCTTTTTCCTCTCTCCCCTCCTATTCCTATTCCCATTCCTCCTGCCTTAAACTTACACCTGGGTAACATCAATGCACAGTCCCACCCACCCCCCATTTGTTTACCCGGCCTTTTCTCAAAGTTGCATTTTTGCTGAGGATTTAACAGACTTGCTGTGCACCGAGCTGCTGGGCTCACCTCTTATGTACCAGGTTTGTTCCCCTCTCCTGCAGGTTGGCAGCTTTCTGACTGAGCTCTTCCACAGCTGCACTGTTTCTGGAGGAGGGATTTAATCTGCTGGTGCCTGTTCTTGAGAGGTGCAGGGAGGGGGCTGCATTTCATTTTGCCCCAGCCTCTTCTTGCCCTCTTTCCTTCACCAGGTGAGGGATGCTGGTGAAGATGAGCCCTTCCTACTCATCAGTGAAGACCTGAAGCGAGAGGTGTCTGCAGGGCAGATCTACCGGCGGTCACTCCGTGAGTTTCTTTGGTGCTCTGGTGGGGACCATCAGTGGGTGTGAGAGTCCTGGGGGGAGTTCAGGGCTCAGGGAGGGGAAAGGGGTTATTTGAGAGTGACAGAGCTGCAGGCACTTTTTGCAAGGGTGGAGAGAAGAAGGACAAAGTGTTAAAATCTCAAAAAAACTGTGGCTGAGGCAGAGGGATTGAAACGGGGCTCAGAAGTTGGGGCTCAGAGTTGAGGGTCTCCAATAATGGGAGGAGGATGGGTATCGTCCACCCATGTCCCTGGGCAGGGTCATCTTTCCAGGGGATGGGGCAAGTGGAAAAGCTGTGATTAGAGAGAAATCTGAAGGAATGGGTGTGTGTGTTTGTGTACTTGTGCACATACACATACACAGAATTTTCTTCTCAGAGATGCTTCGGCATGCCATCCCCCTCAGCACCCCCCCTACAGCACGCTTGTGCTCACACCTGTGAGTTACTATTCATTCTCTGATGCTCAGCAGGGTCCTTATTGCTTCAGCTGGGTCCCCCTCTCCTCACTGCCATCCGGGTCTCAGCGTGGGGGTCTCTCCTCGCTCCCCCCTTCCCTGTGCCATGAGAGCCGGCGCTGGGTCTCCCTCCCCAGCAGGCTGAGGCAGCAGCCCCGTGTCCCTGTTTCTCCAGGGTGCATCGACATGCTGAGTATAGAGGGGCAGTTCACCTTCACAGCAGAGCAACCACAGCTGCACTGCGCGACCTTCTTCATCGGGGAGCCCGAGGAGCTCATCACAATAGACTACGACTTTGTAAACATCGACTGCCAAGGGGGTGATTTCCTGAAGGTAGTAAACTGGCAAGTCCTGCTGCACTTCCCCTTCCCGGCTCTCATCCGATGTGTGAGGCGTTTGCTACGTGTGGCGGGGGCAGGCGAATGCATGTGTGCATGAGCGTGTGTGTGTGTGTTTGAGTGTGCACAACAGGCTTTCACAAAGCAGCTATCTCTGGGACGGCTGTTCCTCTTCCTCTGGGTAATTTGGGTGCATACCCCCCCCCCCACCCCCCATCACCACCCCCCTAAAGCAAAGCTGGATGCAGGCTGAGGATCATTCTCCAAGCTGCAGCACCAGCTCTTCTGAACTTTTCCAGAAGTGCCTCTACTGAGTGTCCATACCCAGGGGACTGACTGAAAAGTTTGGTCGGTAGGAGCCGAGCCCCTCAACCCCGTTAGAAGGGTTTTCTGAGCCCTGCAGACAATGACACAGCTCTCCAAATGGCTGTTATGGCTCTCGGACCTCTGCTTACAGGTCACTTAGCATCAGCTTATTAATGAGTGGATCGTTGCAGGCTTTATTTCAAATGGCCCCGCTAGAGCTTTTCAGGATGTTGGCTGTGAACAGAAAGAGGTTCATGACTCAGAGCCATTTATATTCCAGCATCAAAAAAAAACTTTACCAGATCATTTTGCTGGCAGGCAGAAGCACTGACCAAGATCTGAACTCGTCTCGGGAGAGAAGGGGAGGCTTGATGGACCCTGGCTGCCCCCCTCATCTTGCACTCTGCCCTTGGCACTGCGGTGGTCGTGCACAGCACAGACCCTCTCCCGTCTGGTGGCAAGCTGAGGTCTGGGGAGGAGGAGGAGGAAAGATGTCCTTCAGCCCTTTCCTTGTCTCCCTTTCTTGGTGAGATGCTGTCCCTCGGGGAATCCTGTCCCTCCATCCCATATCCCCAGCTGGGATCTCTCCCCACATTGCTACAGGGAGGCTGATTTCAGGTCCAAGGATTTTGTACCGAGACTTACAGCCACTTATGGAAGCTAGAAAAAAATGCCAAGACATCTTTGAGGCTTTATAGGGGTTTCCTTCCTTTAATGAAGGGGTCCCCAGTTTCTGCATTATACTACTACATTTATACAGGCAGTGTTTCCCTGGTGTAATTTGAGCACCCAAGTCTCATTACTTCAGAAAATGTACACTTCTGGCAAATCCAGAGGCTGATCCTGCACCTTTTCCGTGAGGAAATCCCACAAATACTCTCATTAGGATTACTCACAAAATTGATGGTCCTTGGATTTTTGAAGTATTGACTGGAGCATAGAAGAAATTACTGGGTGAGAGCGGCTAGGGGGGAACAGAAACAGCAAGGCAGGCAACTGCACAGCTATGTTAAATGTGTCAGAACTAGAAATCTATTCTGACACATTTCCCTGAAGACAGTGAGGGCAAATTGTTGCTATTTTTATTGTGAAGGAAAGATTTGTAGAGGTTGCTGCTTAAGGTCCAGCCAAGTAGGCAGCATTTGTTCTGCTTTCTAGTGGCTAGGACGAGCTGAAAGAACAGATACAGGAGAGAGCAATACCTCTGCCAATAATTCCTCCCTGGAGCTTTATTGTATTTCAATACCTCTGGAAGGCCTCTGGGCCCATTAATGACAGGCTGCAAAACATGGACGGTGGAAAATTACAGGCCAGATCAATGGACTTAATACCCACAGTTTGAAAGGGTGACTTATGTTTCATGTGGCTTCCAAATCAAGCTGGTCAAAAATGTCTCTTGGTAACAACGAAATTGCAATATTAAGAAATAAAAAAAAAGCTGATGCAAATATAATGATGCTAGAGCAAAAAGAACTGCTTCCCTCAAAAAAAAGTCACCAAAATCATCACCTCAAGGAAACAAAGAAAACATTAAAATTTAAATTTATTCTTTTCTTAAATATGCATTGAAGCTTGAATAATTAGTTAAATACCAGGAATTCAAAAAATACAAAGAATTTTTGTTTTTAATTGGTGGCTTTGAACAGGTCATCTAGTGTCAAAATAAAACAGTGTCTGTAATACTTCATGTTTCTCTTTTCTGCTAACAGAGCAATAAGCAAAACCCTTGTTTTCAATTATTGAATCTCTGTAGGTATTTGATGGCTGGATACTCAAAGGAGAGAAATTTCCCAGTTCCTTGGACCATCCCCTCACCACTTCCCAAAGATACACAGACTTTTGTGAAAGTGGCAATATTCAGAGGAGAATCAGGTCATCGCAGAATGTGGCAATGATCTTCTACAGGATTCACCAGCCAGGCAACGGATTTACGGTCACAGTCAAGAAAAATACCAACCTCTTTCGTAAGTCTGCCTTTTATACCCTCAAATGGGCTTGCATTTGGGGCAGGAAGCAAAATGAACATGCTGGTTTGCATTGAATTCTCTTGCTGGCATTATTTGCACTGACACGGCTCCCGTAAAGCCCATGGAGCCACACAAACCTGCAAGTCTGAGGATTTGACTCGGGCTCAGTGTGTCTCAGGGGAAAGAAAAAAAAAAAAAGTTGAGTGTAAGAGATAATCGAAGCATGGCTTCGATATTCAGGCCCAGAAAGCTCCTTCAGAGAAGATCTGTTCCAATCTAATATTGTCGTGTTCCAATACATTTGTCTAGAACAAGTAGTATTAATTCAGAGAGTTTAATCTCAGCAATTTCTAGATCTGGGTGAACAAGGAGGAAAAAATACTTGAGAAAGTTCAACAGAAAAAACAGTGTATTGCATCATTATGTGGCAGTTATGAGTGATATATGATCCCAATGATCTATTTGCAAGTTATTTCCCTAAGCCTATGAGCTGGCAAGGGACAAAAAATGGTCACTTGCATCTTTTTTCCAAGAGGGGACAGGACATTTAATAAATCAGACTGGCCTGAACAATAATTATCTGCCTTACCATGCAAAGGGTGAAGATGATGGCATGTCTGCTCTGTCCTTCCTCTGAGTTGTTCAGACACAAGGCCTGCGGACTGGATCACCACGCTTGGCGAGGCTTCATGCCCGTGGATGTGATAATTGTGTGCAGCTGCTGGAGGTGGCTTGTGTCGTTCACTGGCCTGCTGAAGCAGCTTCAGGCCCCCAGGCCTGCCTGGAGGACCCCTTGGGGTGCACACGCAGATGATAAACTGCTCCCTTACCTGAACAGTTACGTTTGAACTTTTGAGATAAAAGCAGCATGTACCTGCTCTAGTTTCAATGGGATGTTTTGCAGGGAGGAACTCCACTTAAGAGGAGCAGAATAGGACTTAGGGATTTTCTGGAAATACCAGGTCCAAGCTAAACAAAAGCCCTGCATCCATATTTAGCCTCCTTCAAAATGGAAAACAGTACGAGCTCCCAACACCATGAGCCCCCAATGTATTGATTCGGGGTGTGAGCTCTCCTATTGACCGCTTCACCCTCAACTTCTGCCAGGCGTCATGCTACACAGTAAGCAACAGGCAAGGAATTTTTAGGGAACAAATGCTATGCAAGAACCCCAGAAAATGCCATATGCATATTTTTCAGCATTTGGTTGTAACTCTTAGAAATTAAATCTGTTCTTTGTTAGTACTGAAAGTACATTGTTTTGCTACATTCAGTGATGACTGCACAAGTAACTCTTCTACCTTCTCCTGTGCCCCAGCTTGCAATGTCATCTCTCAGACTCCCTCAGGAAGGTTTACCATGGTCATTCCTCATCAGCACAGAAACTGCAGCTTCTCCATAATCTACCCAGTGGTGATAAAAATATCTGATCTTATCCTGGGACATTTAAATGGCCTCTTTTTAAAGGTTAGTTGTTTGCTTCCTAAGAAATTACTACCATGTGCAGCTTTCCTGGGCACAGGAGAGGGAAGGGGGTGAAGTGGGGATAGCCTATGGCACCGGCTGCTAAGGCATGCGTGCTCCGGACCACATGCGTGCACGCCGAGGGCTCTGTTTTCCCCCCAGAGACAAGAGCTGGGTCTGTGTCTGTCTCTATTGTCTCTGTAATGTTGCAGAGGCAATCAAATTATGCAAACTACCATTAATGCATGTAAATATTGCTTGCCATAACAAAGGGTAAGAATGTCATTAGGAAGAAAGGAGTGCTCTTGGAGAGCTGTCTGTCTGTATTTAAACTAATGAAAGCAGCAACCACTCTGAACAGAGAAAGGAGACACGGGTTAGATAGTGAAGTATTAGCATGGAGAAAATACAAATGTGCTCACAACTGATTCCCTGCTCAGCATGCTGAGCATCATCTGCTCCATCTGCTCTGATGCACAGCACGGGGCTGGGGTTTGGCCACAGCATTTGGTGCTTGGTGACGACCAGACAGGAGAGGACAGGAGCTGTTGGTGGCACCCTGTGCCTGGGAGGTCTAAGAAAGTGCAAATTCCAAGATACCCAGAAGGATAGGAGCAAGAAAGTTTATTTTCTGCTGCCAGTGAGACTGGCAGTCTAGGTCCTTCATGGGGACTGCTGCTGTCAGATCAAACCAGGCTTTGAGAGGTGGGCAAGTGACTTGGCTTATTCAGCGGTGGACATAAAAGGGGCAACAGCAGGAGGATGATAAAGAAATCAGGAACTTAAATAGCAGTATATGGGTGACAGGCCAAAGGTGCACAAGGTGTCCATGCAAGATGTCTTTGGCAAACAGCATTAATTTTCAGGAAAAGAACACTTGTGGGTCTAATATACAGTGAGCCATTGTTGTCATACAAAACTACTCTTTTGGTTAATTCCTACTTCAGTTAAACTTTGCCAGAATAGTGCATTTTAGCAACACTTATAGCTTAGAAATAAATATGGTATAGTGGAACTTAAATTCCTGCCTGTCAGCTGAGTGTGGGCACACATGCAGCCTATGCCTGTATTAATTTGAATACATCCAGAGTCAGATTGCTTATCTGCATTAAAAACCATTGAATCAACACCTTGACTATTTGTCAGTAATTTTCAGAGTTTACTTAGGTCCTTCTTTGGAATCCCTTAAGGAAATTAACTGACTAATGTCAAATTGAAGTAGTGTTGCTCAGGTTGAGAACAGCCTGATTTCACACAGGTTTGAGCACAGTTCTAAAACCTACTGTTGGCTGCAATCATGTCTAGAGAACTGCTACCTTTTGAAGATAAATAATAAAAAACTTTTAATCTCTGCCTTTTTAGAAACCATCAGTAGGCTGTGCAGGAGTGGGAGATTTTGTAGAGCTGCTAGGAGGAACTGGCTTAGACCCGTCCAAGATGTTTCCACTGGCTGATCTCTGTCATTCCTTCCATGGGTCTGGTAAGACACACTTTCTTCCACTCCACCTGATAAAATAATTAACGAGATGCAGTGTACCCCAAACACAGATTTCTTGCTAGACTGGTGAACTTCACGTGTAGCAGAACAGGAGAGCCAAAGCTATTCGAGCCTGCAGCTGGGCTGTGTGATACAGCCACCTTCACTTGCCCCTGCAGTAATCATTATAACAAAGTGAAGTTATACATAATTTTAAAATGCTTGTCATATGATACATATGATTATTAGAGTGTCAACAGATAAATGAGCCTGGAAATTCATAACAAATGAGGGCAGAGCGGTTACATTTTCAGTTAGGGAGTCTTTCCTCACTTACTCGGTGTTTCCAAAGCCTCCTGTTCTGCTGCAGGAGTAACACATACCCCAAAAGTTCCCATTCTCTGCTTTGAACCCTGGAGGGGCTCTGAACCTGTTTCATTATCATGCCAGGTCAGGGACCTCATTCTCCCCATAAAAATAAGGATTCCCAGTTTCCCTGATATTTAATACAGCAGAGTATGAAGTGTTGCAGTGATGTGACAGACCGGTCTCTGTGGCACCTGTGTTGTGCCTCAGCAGTATGAACGGGGTCACCGGCGTTTCCTCAGGGTTGGAAAGTGGGAACATGCCTGGCACTTTGCCCCTGTGGTCTCCCTTGCCTTTCATCACACCGCCACTTAATGGCCCAGGCACTGTTTAAAGCTTTAACTGGCAAGTGCTGGTGCTGAGTGAATACTGAGCACTGCAATGAGATTAAAATGTGCTCTCCTGGCAGTGTGAAGGAAGGGGAATCCCATCTCGGCAGCCCCTGCTCTCGCAGTGACCCATCAGATTTCTCTTCCAGTGAGGAAGGTGCTCCAAGTTCCCCAGATGAAACAGGCTTTGCCAAACACCCACACAAATGGCTCACCTAAAGCAGTGGTTAGTGATATGCTCAATTTCCCCCAGACTGAGCCCGTGTGCTAGGCACTACCGTTTGAGTTTGTCTTGGTGGGACTCTCGCATGCCTTTGTTACTGTGAAGAACCTAATTATGCACAAAACCACTCATCCCTCTAACAGGAAACATTTTGATATTGTTAATTTTGGATATCGTCAGGACACAGTGCCATTACCATTACCCATTGCTCATGGTATCTAGCAGCAGCACACCTTCCCAAATGCAAACACGTACACACCTCTGCGTTGTGTCCATCTATACATACGTGAGACTGCAGGTGGATGAGAAGTGAGTGGCATTTGCATGAGTAAAGGTTGCAACACCTGATTAAATACCCAAGCCATTGTTAAGTAAAACTAACAAATGCAAAAGAACCACTGGCTTGTTGGTGCTACACACAAACTTGCTTTGTTTCCAAAACCGTATGAATCGGTGCTTTGTAATTCCCAACACTATATATCTCTTGTTCCCTCACTCTCATATAAGTGTATTTTTATATCTCCTCTCTATCTCTTTTCCCTAACTAGCCCAAATGAAGATTGGCTGTGACAATACTGTGCTGCGAATGGTCTCCAGTGGGAAACACATCAACCGCGTGACATTTGAGTATCATCAGCTCGATCTGCAGGAAACAGAAAACAGAAAGGAGAACAGCATTGAGGAATTTTGCTTTCCTAGTATCTGAGAAACCAGGCCACACAATTTCACATAGCTAATGAAAATAAGGTTCTGGTGAACTAAAGAAAATGTATTTTTCCTTTAACCATCTGGTATTATCGAGCCTTTCTACAGTACAAGCATATTTCTTTTTTTCATATAAAGCAGTCATTGCCATGAGCAAGCAGGAAAAAGCAACCAATATATTAATCTTTGTTATTATCATAATATTTTTTCTGCAGTATTTAAGCTCATTTACCACATCAAAAATCAACAGCAAGAACAGAAGGCTATGTTTCTCATATAAATGTAATTAGGAAAAGAGACACAAACTCTGTGTGTCTAGTCTGGGGATATACGAAATATAAACTTCATGCAGCAACTTTATCCTTTTATATCAGGTATAAACAAAAAACTTAGATGGTGGAATACACTTCCAGTTTTGTAAGAGGAAACCCAACATTCGTGTGTGTAAAAACTACCGGTTTGTTTATGACTATAAATGTACTATTTATTTCTAATGACATGTTTTTAATAAAAATTTATAGCATGGAAACTTCCTTACACAAATCCAAACATGAATAAATGCATTCAAAAAGTTGGCAAAACGTTATTATGTTGTATTTTTTCTGAAGAGCTCTTTTAACGTTCTGGTTAAACTTCCTAAGACTCATGCAGTTTTCTGGAAAAGATAATTTTGAACGTATGTTGTTGTAAAACTGTGGGCCATTAAAGTAACATTATGGGCAGAAAACTGGTTTGCCAGTGTTGCATGCACCTTCACATGGAGTACATTCCAGCTGTGCACTTACTGGCACCTTCCCTTTTTCAGGAGTTTTGGTCAGGTCTCCTGCTGACCTGTGGCAGTAGGGATATACAAATATAGATTAATTTTTTTCCAGATCTTTGGTGACCCAGAAGAGGAGTGTAAGCCTGGGGGGCTCTAGGACGCGCAGCACAGCAGAGGACCAGAGCCGTGTCCTAGCTCTGAGGGAGGCACATGGACCGATTCCTGTGTTTTGCGGGAGTGCTCTCTGGCAATAACAAGAGCAAACTGTTCCTTCTCCAATGTTCAGTTAACAGTCAACACTGATTAATCCAGCTGCATGCCTGAGATCTTCAGCGCTGATTTCTGGCTGTTAATCTCATAGTCAGTTACCAAAAATCAAGTGTCTTGAGTATTCAGCAGCTCTGAAGTTAATCCCCCTGCCCCCAACTGAAGTGGGTGAAAACGACAGGATGCCTCAGACTCTCCCCTGTAGGGTTTTGGGAGCCCAATTTTAGCAACTGTCCCATGAACAACAGGATGTGTTTGGCAGTCTGGTCAGACTCATGTGAGCGTGTCCACCCTGCAGGGCTGTGTTTACTGAAAAGGTGGGGATTGTGGGAATGTTTCGTTTTGTTCCAAAAAAACAATCGGACAAGCCCACTGCTGGCTACCCCGAGGCATGGAGCAGCCCTTCCTCGGGGCTCTTAGTGGAGGGTCCTTGACTGCTACATCCCTGCTTCGGCCCCATGCGACCCCCCATGGGCTTCCTGGGGCCCCAGTGTGGTGCTGGCATAGCCACCCAGCACCAGAGACATTGAATCAGGGAAAAAAAAAGTCAGGACTCAATGAAATAGCTTTTTTTTCTGAAGAAATTTGCAGTGACGGAAGATCTCTGTCCCCCAATATCGCCCTCACCTCATCCTTTCTGAGTGCCTGTCACTGTCAGTGCAGCCCTAACCATGCCCAGGCACGGTTCACCTTTGGTGAACCAGGGCAGGTTTCTGGGCTGGCCAGTTTGGGAACAAGCTCAGGGTCTCCCATATCAGATCATACCTATCCACTTGCTTACCTTCAAACTGGGGAGAGGGAGAGGTCTTTAAAGTGCTGCTCCTTGGTCACTAAGAAACACTGGAGGAGTTGAAATATCAATGTATTTCAGGTCTAACAGCTCAGGACTAGACCACCAGTGAAGATAAACTCACAATCTCTTGCTTAGTGCAGTTTCATAGTAGGATATCCCACCTTTCAGCTTTATGTGGTACTTTTTTTCAATCTTAACATGACTTAAGCACCTCCAAAACACCAATGCCTTGTAGACAAGATATTCAGAAATTTGATTTTTCCTTCTATAGTATACAGAAGTGGACTCTGTTAGTAAGAAAACTTATTGTTACAGACGAAGGGGAATGAAAAACAACACTCTGCGTAGGACAGCATCATCGATTGCTATTGCTCCCTGTGTAATACTCAAATACATGGTGGTTTTCCCAGAACCAGTTGTCACTTCACCTACTCCTTTTAATCAAAATAAATGCAGGCAGCACTATCAATTACATCACTCCTTGCTGTTGGCTGTCTTGGAAAAACCCAGCCTCCAGCCAGCTAGCCATTCTTTGGTCTGTGCTTTAAGCTCTACCTCATGTGGAAAATCAATAGTCACTTCAATCTGTGCACCTGTATTTATGGAGGCCCTTGTCATTTCAGGAATTGCAGAACTTCAGTCACAACAAGTCAGCTCATGGATGTCAAATATCACAACTCCTCCAGGGTTTAGTTCTGGAGAAGCAAGGAAATAAGTGTCCTCGTGAATGCAAAGGAAGGAAACCATGGCAATAAAACCACTGTAAGGCAAGAAAAAAAAAAAAAGGCAACTGAAAGTTTGCAAAAGGAAAAAAAGAAGGGAGGATAAGAAATATATGAATAACATTAATATCTGTTGAAAGAAGCAAGAAAAGAACTTATAATTAACAAGGTTGTGCCTGGAGGCTTACAAGACCTGGAAAGCCTCCTAAGAATTAAAAAAAAATCAAGCTCCTAATGATAAAAATGGAACAAAAGTCTTTGAAGAGGCACTGTATGCAAATGTTGGCTTTGAGAAGAAATTGTATATCTAGGATTTAGACACCCTGACATCTGTCATTGTAGGCAAAATCAATAAAACTCACAATTAATGTTAAAACCCACAAAATTGTCAGGAGAAGATGTGAGTGACAGGCTTAGTTCAGACTCTGATGTCTGAGAATGAACCACTTTCTTCCATATTTTTGATTTGGCATCACCACTGACTTTCCCCTAGAGAAGTAGTGTAAAAGATGGCACAGTACCACAACAGCACTACACAGCATAGGAGCACCATGCTACATTTAGAAAGAAAACCACGGAACTTGAACTGATGGGTCAGCCAACACTCAAGCAATGACTGAAAAACTCTTCAGCACCACAAAAACTACAAAGGCACCTAGGGTTAAAAATTATTGTTTGCAGGGAACGGGAAAAATCAGCAATTCTTACTGGAATCTCAGCCTTGGAAGACAGAGAGATACAGGACATGAACCAACTCCTGCATTTCTGTACTAACAAGAAATCCAGGGAGGCTGTTCAGAAATATAATGTAGTGAGTTGCCCAGAGGGAGGTTGAATCTCCCACCTTAATTAAGATTTAACAATTAAAAATCTTCTACTTAAAGACCATGCAATAAATCTTCAGCTTAAATGTTATTTCCATTTACCAGGTATAAATGAAAGAAATTAATAACAACTGCAGAGATTTATTGGAGAGTGGTAAGTCTTTGCTATTGCAATTACCCAGAAGAGAAGCTGCAAATACTCTGGAGGTAGTGGGAAAAAAGCTATAGCGCCTGTTCCTATGGAAGTGCCCCCAGGCACTTGAAAGAATCAGTCAGCTGAAATAACATTTGACAAGAGTTTTCTGGCAATGGAAAGGGGTACATTGTTATGGGACCTACCAACATAGAACATGTGCCAAGAGCCATGTAAAATAGTTCTTGATACAGGAATAGATACAGACTTGTTCAAGCTCTTTAGGATTTTTAAGAGCAAAAAAACTGTTCAGGAATTAAGGATTATTTTCAATAAGTAAAGATGCAGTAGAAATGTTTTATTAAAGTTAGAATTGCTGCCTTTGGAGGTAAAAACTCAGCAGTACAATTGTAACTTAGAAAGACTGACAATAGTGAGATGTTACAATGATTTCTTGCTTTGTGAGGTGACTGTCTTTTCCCAAAATTAGATTATTTGTTCTTAAAGCAGTGACAAAGAAATCACAAACTTCTTGGCAGCAATGTGCAACTCCCCGTAATAATATGCAATATTTTTTTTAAGTTAGAGTTGTTCTGCTAAACTAATGTTGATTTTTATCTTTCACGACCGACAATAAGCACTCAAAGACAACTGTGGTCTTGCCGAATGGCGGTCTAAACTACTTGTAAAACATATTCTAAATATCTGCTCTGCTAACACTGATTCCACGAAATCATGCCCTGCTTTCTCTGTGGTGGAGTTTTGACCAGTAGTTAGGAAGGAGTCTCCCAGAGTTTGAATAGTAAGGAATGGAGATTTGCAGAATCCATCAGGTGCTTGATCCTATAACCTACTTCCCACTGGATATCTACTCACACAAATTTAAAATACATCTCCAGGGCTATCAAACTGCACATGCCAAGCGGATTATATGCTACCTACAGGGACCACGTTATCTTGTGCACATGGGGTGTAAAAGGCTCCAAACACTGTTCTTCTGCACTGGAATACATGCAGCACCACTTATGTAACAAGGACCATACCAGTTTTTAAGACCTTAAAGAAATTTCTCTTGCCTTCATGAAATGCACACTTCTTAGGACCTCAAAGCTGTACTTACTGAGTTCTAAACACAAGCTAAATTATACTTCAAGGAAGTGATTCATTATAGTCATTTTTATTCAGAGCCTCATTACTTCTGGTATCTGAGTAACTTTCTTGTTGATAAATTGACACAGTTTTCACTTTTTTTCCCTCACTTTGCTTCTTATCTTTAAAGATCAGCAACAACTAATCATAGCAACTATGGATTTTGTACGCACATCATTTCCTATTAAAGGAAATGCAGTGTATTACACGTGAGTCACTACAAAATGAAAAGTTTTCATTATCTGTTCTTTTGAATAAAATTGATATTCATGGTACCGTGCTCCTGCAAATTACCATCAAACCATCAATTACAGTGTTGACTAATAGTTTTTTTATAACTTTGCCCCTCAACAGGAAAGCAAGCAGTTTTGTAACCAAAATTTGCCTTTTGTCTATACGCTGGTACTTAGCACCCCTCATCAGGACTCATGCAGCATTTTGAAGGACCCAAGCATGTCATTCAGGTCAAGCACATAATGCCTGTTTCATGCAGGGCACATTGCTCACAGATGTCCCAGCACACACAGTCCCACCCCAGGGTTGGCAGTCAGAGGTTTCCCAAAGCAGTGTGGTGCTCGGCAGCACCACCTCTTGCCAGGAGCTGAAATCCCCAGAGCTAGAGGAGGAACACCTTCAGGCCTTCAAGCTAACAGGCCCCAGCACAGCCCCACAGCTCTCCTCCTTCACAGCTGTCACATCCCTGGCTCTGCCTTGCCCAGGCTCCTGGAGCCCCATGGCAGAAGACCACAGCACTACAGCCTCCTGCTCCCCAGGGCTCCCAGTGAGGCTGGGAAAACTGTTGTCAAGTGAGGATGATCTTGGCTCCTCTCCCAAAGGAGATGTCCAGGCTGAGCCTCCCCCTTCTCTGAGACACTTCCCACTGCTGGTGGTGAAAAGGTGCTTGGGGAGGGCTCTCCTTTGTGCATGAGAACACCAGAAGCTGCCCTACTGTCTGGTCTGGCCACCAGGGACTGTTGGCCACTGCACATGCCTCGGACACGCGCAGCTACAGGCAGGCAACTGGCATATATTTAAATAAAACATTATGTAAAGTTCAGTTGTTAAAATAATCTGAGGCAATAGTAAAGCATATGATTGAGTATTTATCACACAACAAAAATAAAAATTACAGAATAATCGCAATGGCAGATGATAAAAGATCATAATAATTTGTCTGAGGAACAATTATTCTGTCTTTGGAAAACTCAGGCTTCAATTAACTGACAGATATTGGCAAATACCTCCAACACAGTAGAGCTGGCTGAACTCAGCCACAAAAGCTGGGTGATGATGACTCCTTCTGACATCTTGTTCAGATGTCAGAGCTTCAACGGGGCTGCTGGGGGAACTTGCTGAGAGCTTCAGCTGGTCCTACCTTGCTGCCCCTTGTCCCACCTTGCTGCCCCTGGTCCCAAACCACTTCTGGTGGTGAGAAGTTGCACGAGGTGACTGGCCCAACAGGAGTTGCCGATATGCAGCTCCACAGCCCGCAGCTGCCACCAGCTGCAAGCCAAACTGGGCACCTCCTGACATCAGAGTAGATGGACATGGATTTTGCAGATCCCAAAAAGCCCTTCAGTATGGAGGTGGGTGTGTGGGCAAACAATTAAAACCCAGCCTCTCTGGGTAGGTTTCACAAGAATTGAATTAGGAAGTCTATATTTACAAGGGAAAGGTACATTTCCGATGAGTTTTGTGTGCCCAAGGACTACCTCCAGCAGACAACACAAGCGGGTTCAAAGCACTCTGCTGTAGCATCTGTGAGGATACTACAAGACATGACAAAATAAGCAACATCTCTAGGTAGCACTTGCTTTCAAACCCCCTCAAATTTAGGTGCTGTATTAAACTGAGCTTTAAACCGGGCACCTCTTGGAGGCGGTCTGGACACTGCCCCAGGTTTCTAGTTTCTCTTAAAAATATTTTGGTTTGGAAGTCTGGCTCTTTTGTGAGGCAAAGGAGATTGATATCACATGCTTCTAACTCTGCCATAATTTGAGTTACAGTGAATTTTGCTTCAGTCCCACCAGATACAACAGTTAATTTGAAGCCAAAATGAAGTGTCCCACATGAAGAGATAACCTAATGGAGTCTCTGACTGTTTAATCAGTCAAGCTCCAGCCTCACCTTTGGGAACGTGTGGGCAGTTTCTTACCACACAAAAGATCCTGTGACTTCATGTTGCTGCAACCACCTGGGTTGACCTGGAGCTTTGAGAAGAAGCAACATTACTGGAATTACTGGTGAAAAAAAGACCCCTGTTAAAGTACACTGGGTTCCTTTAAGCAGGGGGGATGGTGAAAACTGGAAAAGATCAGCTTGGAGGCAGGAAGAGTTAGATCCTCAAAATAAAAGACAGAGAAGAAGCAAATCTGGGAAGCTTTACAGAGCCATCCCTGCATAATAGCTGATGCACGCATTTATCATCTCATTACATCAAAACATGTAGCTATCTTTGGAGATTGCCTTTGGCTGATCCATTTGTCACTACAGCAGTAGCAGCCCTACCTGCCCAAATATAATATTTTTAATGTTAGAAATAGATTCTTCACAGAACATGGAAATTGCTGTGTGTTTACTATCATGATTTGGTTGGTTTGAACAAAGATAATGGGGATTACAAAAATAAGAAGCCTGCTCATTCTCAGCCCATCTGAGCTGTCAACCTCTACAGTCAGTGGATGGTACAAATTTCTGGGGAACTGAGGATGCAGTGGAAATGCTGTTTAGATCTAAAATGAAGTATGGGCTAGACTGAATCCTGGGGGATTTTCTCCAGTGGTTTTGGCTTGTTCTTATTCCAAACCAGCTTAATTCAGGAATGTAATCCATCAGAGTTTGTTCCTATGTCTCCGCTTTTTTGGACAGTTGTTCTTAGTCTTAGCAGGGAGAAGTGGAACAGAAGGTGAAAGTTCTGGCAAGTGTGTATTTGCATACTTTACAGAGGACACATCAAAGTCAAGTAGGCTTTGGAGCCCTGCATTGCATCAAATGCAAAAGGAAAATTAATTGGAAAAGGCCAGGCTGGCTCATCATAACCCAGGTTTGTGATTACATTACTACACAGATGCAGCAGACCCCATCATGGAAAAGCCAGCAGTTCTCCCACTGACTTTAAAACAACCTTCATAAAAACTGGAGCACCACTTAACTCTGCATAATAAGATCACACAAATAGATCATAGGCATGCCCATGTTTCTTGTACAATTGATTAATTGCTATGCATAATTAGTTATTGATTACTAGTGGATTAACTACTAATTCCTATACAACTTACTATTAATTACTGCTATTTTTCATATTGGGATATAGTTTCTTTGATGTTTTCTAATTCACAGAGGTGTAGTATAGTATGCAGCAAACTCGCAAAACTCAAAACTGGAGTAAAACTAAAAGCACGGTAAATTCACCAAAAAACCTAAAGCGGACACCACAGCTTAACTAGCATGTGTTTGCCATAAAAGCAAGACAGGAGCAGCCTGATCTAGCAGGCAGAGCGCATGCTGTGTGCAGATTGCATACTGTTTTTCATACTCCAGCAGAACATCAGCAGGGGAGACTAGCGGGAAGGTGCATGGTGGAGCAGGGAAAGAGGGAATCACAGGCATGGAGAAATCCTGGTTCTTCATTTAAGAAAAAGGGGAGCCTTTACCTTCAGTGAGATGGGGTCAGGTGCAAATACCAGCCCCTTGCTGGGAGCCTCGCAGGGGGGACTGGCTCCACAGACAACAGCTGTGTGTTCACTGTGGTCCCCAGCCTCACATAATTGTTCTGGTTGGAGAGAACCTCGGCAGATCATCTGGGCACTTGCTTCATAGTTGTGCCAAGATGCTCAGGGTCTTGGTCAGTGGAGACTGGAGCACCCCATGGACAGAGAGGCCCACAACCTGGCTGAATCATCCAGTGCCTCCAGTTGTTTCCTAGGTCTAAAACAGCCTCTCCCTCACAAAGGGATTGCGCCAACACCATGGATTCCATCAGACAGCTGCCATCCTGGCATCAGACTCTCAAACCAGATGGGCAGCAGCGGTGTTCCTGGGGAGTGACAGCTTGCCCAGCTTCAACGTGAAGGGAGAGGCAGTGTGCCAGAGGGGTTGGAGAGGGTTCTGGTGTAAATATAATGACCATTTCAGTGGCATCTCAACATTGGCAACCTGATGCAGGATGGGAACTGGATGCAGACAGTGATACAGTCATACCATGTGCTGGCGGAGGCTGTGGGAAGGGATTTCCCATTGGTAGTGACCACTGGCATGATGACAGGGCCAGGAGATATGCTCTGCTGACCTTCTCAAGATCAGACTCACTGAATGACCTGCATAATTGGAGCCATCCGCAGTATCAGGGCCCTCTTGCTGGTTGGCTGCATCTGGGAAATGTGGTTCAGGTCTCCCTCTTCAGGGGAGAGCATCCAAAGGGGACCAGGTGAGTGGCACCAAAAACCTGTCTGTTTGGCTCTGCTGACCAGGGGACCCAGGATTGTCACCTGAGTTGCAGGTGTCCTAGTTTCAACATGTGCTCTGGAGATATTACTTGATTAAGCCACAGAGATGGTTCAAATTCAGGCAGCAGTTGGTAAGTAAGCTTCTGCATAGCTGTAACAAATATAAGGTTTTATTTGTCATTTCTTCTACACAGTCACTTTAAGGAAAGGAACAATCACTTAAGGAAAACTATTCCAGGTTGAGATTTTTGGAAAATACTGCCTGAGTCAAACCCTGCAAGTGAGTACTGAAATCTCAAAAAAAGGGACAGAAAATGCTGCCCAACCTGTGACTGCTATGTCATCTATAGGAATGGAGGGTTAATACAGTTTTCTGAGAAGAGAAACTTAAAGAAAGGGCATTTCGCATACATAGAACAAGAGAACTTACGTAAATTCAAAGCGATGTTCTATTTTTGCTGCTGTTAATTAAATGTTATCTTGTGTGCTTCATGCTTACAAATCACTTCAGCTATTGTCAGATCTCAAGTAGCTTCCCTTCATTTCTTCTTCTTCAATGAAACCAATTTGAAAGTCTCTTTCAGCGATTTGCTTTTAATTGGAAAGCACTCCCAAATGCAAGACTGAACAATGTGGTCACTGATGTGCATTGATACTGATAAAGCATTATTTGTCAAGTCTGTGTTTAAAAGGGAACATCTGACTGGAATCTGTGGCATGGTTTATTTTCACCCTTTTGCTTTTTCCCCCCCAAGATCGGGTAAGCCTCAGGAGCAGGATGAAGGCAGGCAAGTACCAGGACTCTGCTGGAGAGCACAGAGACCCCAAACCACCCAAGGTGAGGCGCTAGGAGACTACACAAACATACCAGCAACTGAGACCAGCAGACAAGTTTTGTTGACCTCATCATCATCCCCTCGTGATGGTGGAGACGGGGGGGAGGAAGGGCCTAAAGCTGTTTCCTTCTCCTCTAAAAATAAAAGAAGCCAGGAAACGAGTAGGTTTTGACTGCTCTGCTGAGCTGTCAGAAGGTGCCAGTGACTGAGGCTGGAGTCACACTGCTCCTCTCCTCCTCTGCCTCCCCCTCCTCCTTCTGCCTTCTGCAGCGTGTGTCCAGCCCCTGCCCCCCATGTGCTAACATGTCACATCAGTCCTCTGCCGAGCCAGGGAGAAAATTCAGCTCTGTGAAGGACCGTCAAGCCACTGCAAGCTGGGGGCAGCCACAGGCTGTGAGTCTGGGAGAAGGTGGAAACACAGTCTCCCCTTTCTGGCAGTGGCAAGTCACTGGGGCAGCCTGAGCCCTTCCCAGACTGTTGGGAAGAACAGGAAACAACAGCTAATTAACCTTCTGATAGTGCTTTGGGCTCACACAGTGGGTAACCTTTGCTTTCCAGGGACAACCCATGAGACAGAAGGTTGTAAATGGAATATGTTAAAGGAGACGACTTCCCTTTGCAAACCCCAGAGTGCAGTCTGGGCATTAGCCATCCTTCTGTTTTGTTTTCTTTGGTATTAATATCTAGGAAAAAGGCTCAGAATCTATGTCCCTCTCATCCTCTATTTATGTGGCCTTCTCAAGGAAGCTGGAGAAACAAGGAGCAAGTTGAAGCTTCAAGCTGCAGATATCATAAGGTGAGTGGCTCCGCTGAGAAATGGCATGTAAACTCTGTCCTGATATTGCACACCTGTAACAAGAGCTATCAAGTGGCATGGTCTTCCTTGAGCATTGGAAATAGGTCTCCTGTTCTAGCTAATATTGTTTCTGGATTAATAGCACTCTTGAACAAGTTATCTGGTCTTTTTAAATAGATGTGTAGCAATGGCTCCTTTTCTTTTTTTCAGGACTGACATGGTTTATTTTTAAGCCCAGTAATACATTGCTTAGTGATAATTCTAATTACACAGGTAGCTAAAAACCCACTTGGTCAGTTTTCATTAGAAATTCAAGCAGTCCCTTCACTTGTCTTCTCCAAGACTTCTCTTTCATTAGTCCTTATTGTCCTCACAGGTTCCAGTGCACAAAGGATTCACTGCTCACGTAGGTGCTGCCTGCCTGTAGTGACCACTGTCACTGGAGCAGAAACGCTCAGCTCCTCACAGACGTATTCAGCACCCAGTGAGACCTTGCTCTGTCTGACTCAGCTGCTATTACTCACTCCTCTCTGTTAAGGGATTAGTCCCACCTTTGGTTTACCACAGAGTTTTCCCACTGCTACTTACATAAACCATTTTTTATCCCACTGGTATTTGTATTTTCAACATTGTCTGTTAAATAATGAAAAATAAATTGGTCTTTAATAGGGACCCTGGTAAGAGTCCAAAATCTCCCACCCTTCTTCCCTCCTTGCTGACTTAAAGAGAATGAACTCAGGGATACAAAGTGAGATCATCTTTTAGCTGTAACAGTATTAGGTTTTTCAGTCCATTTATTTTTGCTGATACTTGGATAAAGTGGAATGAGCCAGTACTTTAAGATGTATGTAGGAGCTGGAGTCCAATGGTACAGGACTTTATTTTTAATAGCAAATATGTTTCAGATAGATAACATAGAATTAATCCAAGCCAAAACCTGAGTTCACATCCATTAAATATGGTAATTGCAAGATGGGACAATCTATGGGCCAAAACTGTATGCTGAAATACAGCTATTCCTTGGTAGGCAAAACACAGAGAAGTCATTTCTCCCTTTTTAGAAAATTCAGTTAAGTGCATAAAGCAGGAGGATATGTGAATGGAATGGCATAGATTTGTTATCCTGGACATTGATTCTTGGGATTCATTGAAAATATTTATATCATTTAATAAGAGGGCACCAGGGACCAAACGGGACTGATGAACCACCTGCCATCCAATCTGGGCAATCGTTGACCTGTTGCTGGCCTCTGTTCTGGACCAGAGCTCTCCAGTACAAAACCTGAGCATGTTTCAGAGGACAGTTTCTTCCAGGGACCTATCCCCTCTAGGCAGCATGGATGAGCCTGCATCGGACTAGCTTACTCTGCCAAAAATCAGTCTCTAGCAGGATTTGTACCCTCAGACATCCCTCAGACACCACCTTTGGGAGCTGTAAAACTACGTTAAGATTGCAGGCCAAACTAACGTACCCAGTAGTAAAACAGAAAACAAACATGTGGCTGAAAGACCTCACCCAGCTGAGGTCAGTGAGAGGTGCTACCTCTATGTTGTCCCATCTCTGCTGTCCCCTTTAGGGGACACTGCAGCGGCTGATGTCACGTGCTGAAGCATGTACGTAAAATGTGGTGGTGAGGTACCTGGTACACTCTGGAGAAGTCACTGGGCCCCAAAGTTTGGAGACCCAGGTGGCCTGCTCCAGCCTGGCAGCTCCCAGACCAAGGTAGCCTCCATGACCAAACGAAGCCACCCAGAACTGGCCACTGTGGTCAGCAAGATGCTGCCAGATCTTGTGGAGACAGCTGTGTCCTCAGCAGGGTGGGTGATCTGAGTCGCCCTCCTCCTCACAGATCTTTTTTCTTTATCATATTACTATTTTTTTTATTTCTGAGCATGCCCTACTCTGTTTCTGTGACCCAGAAGTCCATAAGATGGGTGACCTTAAAAGCTCTGTATGAGCTTGTGAGACCACAGAAAGTCTAATGGGGTTAAGTGTTCTACACCTGCATTTTGCTTGCAATGAAGCCGAGAGTAAGAAACTCATGACCAGAAACAGAGCTGGAGTTTCTGTCTTCCCTGTTCTTTCCTCTCACAGTTTCTGTATGTTTGTCTTGTCCCAGGATTGACAGTCCAAAGGATGCATCAGCTGCCTCCCTAATCTTTCCTCCAAAAACGCCCAGTATCATCCATACTGCCATGCCAGGGCGTGGCCAACAAGAGCCAGTTCCTTACTAAATCTCTAAACTGATGAGTAAGAGCTGATTAAATGAAACTAATCCTTGACATTTCAGATGCCTTTCACTGCATTGGTGGAATAGGCCACGAAATGAAGTGTTTTGTATCTTTCATAAGAAAGCTGTTCATTAGTAGCAATTGTTTTCAAATTACAAAGCTGGCAGAGGTCTCTACTCAAACCCTGAATCTCACTTAACTTTCAAAGGAGGTGATCATGTCAGGCTAATTAACCTTTTTGAAAGACTTGATTGTGTCTTGTCCAGTACCTGGTGAAGACAAACCCTGGGATGTAAGAGCAGAGACAGCTCACTGCTCTGCCAACTTTTTGAGTTCCTGAATGCAATTACTACTACTCCATTATGATTCGAGCTATGACCAAAGTGGTTTTTAACCAGCTGTGAATATGTTTTTAATTTAGGTAGCAAGAAAAACTCACATTAGTACCTAAACACTCCATATTTGTTTGATGGCTTGTGAGTCATGGAAATAACTGTTGTTTCTTTTACTGAATTGGGGTGAATGAGCTCCAAGCCCATATAATGAGCAGTGCAAACAATGAAGAACATTTAAAACTTCCGTATCTTCTAACCACCTCTCAGTGAGTTTCTTAACAAACGTGGTTGAAAGGCACATTCATGACATTTTGATCTTTAAAAGAAACAAATATTTTTTGTGCTCCAGAGAAGGAAGGGGATTTGTATTCAGTGCATATGAACTGCTGCTTCAAATGGCTGAAAGGTACTAGCTCTGATTTTTTTCAGTTTAAACTACTTTACTGCTAAATTGGCTGTGCATGATATTTCAGTGCTTATTTACTGTATTTGTAATTTTAGTCAGAGGTGGACTTAAAACACCAACACAATTCAGGTCTGAATTAAAACATTTTCAATTAGATTATAGTATAGAATCACTGTAGTTAAAAGCCCTATTTTAAAGTCACCACATCACTAATCAAGTACCAGAATTCAGCATTAAAATAGTTCTAGAGCAGACATAGAAAAGAAACAGGACACAGATAAGCCATACCCCTGGAACGGCAAATGTTAGCCATGGCCTTGCCACTAGTGATGGGAAATCAGCCATTTTATCCTCTTTCTGACCAACACCCCACCTTTCCGCAAACCAACCTTTGCACTTAGTGAGAAGGGTTCAGTGATAGAGAGGAGCCAGCTTTTCTGTATCAGAATCATGCCTCCCCAAGTAAGGCAACTTCAGGGACCTGCTATACCTTCTGCACCTGAAACAGATCTTAATATTAGATATACTTTAAGATTGAATTAAATGAGCTTATTGAACACACAGGCA
Source organism: Gorsachius magnificus (assembly GCA_034008185.1). NCBI lineage: Eukaryota > Metazoa > Chordata > Aves > Pelecaniformes > Ardeidae > Gorsachius > Gorsachius magnificus. The sequence continues at coordinate 70,990,773 of CM067109.1, forward strand.
AGGGAAATTAGGGGTGATATTTGGAGGCATCTCCTGAGAGCTGAGAATCACTGTGCTTCCCAGCTTCTTCCCAGCCTCACCAGGTCCCTGGGAAGTTGCTACCTACACTCAGCAAACAAGGCAGGCTCCTGGGTCCAGTCCCCCCATGATTGGCACAGCCCCCCGAGCCGAGAGCCACTGCAACCGCCCCTGTCTTCCCCCACATGGCTACAGATGTAAATCCAAATCCTCTCCTGGGGAACATAAGCATATTCTGGGGGTTTCTGCAACTGTTGGCTCGGATAATTGGTTAAGTCCCATATCTGAGCTCCTGCCAGCTGCATCACAACAGCAGCAAGGTGTTAGGGCAGACCATTTTGAAACCCCTTTTGTCTGCTCAGGGAGGGCTTGACTGAGTTTATTACCCCAGACATAAACCTATGGCAGTACTGGAGATGTTATCCTCTTACTTCCCACCACCCAGTTGCGCTCACATGGGTTTTCATGGGGCGGCACTGTACTGCGCAACAGGAAATGGGGCAGCATAAATGCGACCTTTTTTTCCTAGCTATTGCCAGAAAAGATTGGAGAGACTCAAACAAGGGGGTGCACAATGGGATGGTAATGTGTGGCTGCATGTGGAAGGTGGAAATGCTTTATACTGGCATTGCAGCAGAGGTGTCATTGAAAGCTATGACAGAACCAGAAAGTCCTTCCAAAATTCAAATTAATCACTTAGCTGTAGGTATGACAAAGGCCTCAGATCCCAGCTGATGTCTTTGCATTCTTTGAAGCATCAAGAACTGATGAGGACTGAAATGAAATAACATCCTGCAAATATAATATGAGCCCACTTCTCCTATGTCCTTTCTTGAATGCATCCAAATGTTCACAACAGACTAACTGTTCATGAGTTCATAGAGTTTGGGGTTTTTTATATCTGCTCCTTTCCTTAGGTGTTAAGACAAAAAAAACTGAATCAGACTGGTATTTATTGATATTCAGGCATTATCAGTGATTGAGGTATCCTTGAGATTGGTCTATTCAGTTTTAGCTCCCTAGAGAGCCAGACACAAACAAATGTGTACAAGCAGTATATGCAGCAGTGAACCTTCCCCCAAGAGAAATCATGGGAAGTGTTTTGGTAAGACATTTGTGAGTCTCCCTTGAAAAGATAATTCAAAAGGAAAATGCAAATTCCAAATAGTCATTATTCTCTTGGTGAACACTTTCTGAAGCCTTTTATTATTAGGCAACTAAAGAAGAATGAATCAAACATCCTAAGTTCAATGAAAAAATTGCAAGGAAAAGCCTTAAAAAATTGTATTTTTGTCAACTGATTAGCTAAGGCTATAACTCCACATAATTGAATGTATCATGTAAGTTCTACAGCTGAAGGCATAATTTACTCATTTAATTGCCTTGTGAAGCCTTTGGGTTTAGCAACTTATACCTTAAGACAAACGATCCGGTAGAAAGTATGAAATTTGATCAATCAGAATCCAAAGAAGGGCCAGAGCTCAGATCACCAGTGCAGAGCTTTTCCCTTATTTTCTTTTTTTGGCCCTCACAACAGCTTCTCCCAAGAGCTACTGAATACGTCTTTTCATTTTTACTCTTTTATGCCTCACACATTCTCCAATAAATTAAATTGGAAAACTGTACAAAAGCCTGTTTTCTTCAGGTTTAGATAGGATCTTGCACAGTAACTTTCAATTTCCACATTAGAAAAGCATTTAGAAAAATGTACTGTGTTTCTTGGGATATAGCTGTCACTTTAATATGAATGTCTCCAATGAAATATATTTTTTATATAGCATAATTACATTTTATCATAGTATCTGCTTCCCAATTCCTTGCACATATTTGCTGCAGCGCTACCTCCTCTGCTGGCTGGGTGATAACTTTGTGATGGCATTGGTGAAGCAGATAAGGGGGGAAAAAGGAGTCTCTACAATTTATAGGTTTTAAAATGATTAGTTATGTTTCTGTTATCATACGTCTTATGTACAGGCTTCTTCTGGAAACAATTATCTTAGCCACCAGAAATAGGTTTCAGCTTGAAACCTGTGTGATTTATATTTCTTTTTTACCCACTGTGCAGAATAATGCAGATTTTTTCACTTTGAATAGTTATTTAAACACTAGTAGAAGCTGGATTTCATTTGAGGATTTCTGTTATGACTAGTAAGTCGCTAAGGTATTCATAAAGATGTATAATTTTTGATTTCCCACCAACAAAGACAAAAAAACCTCTTCCTAACTCCAATTAGAGAAAAACCTTATCCCTCAGACACTGTTGTTGAACACAATTCCTCTAGATTAATTGTTTCAGCAACTGTTCTTTTTTCCTGGGTGTTATTTCTATGTTTCCTGACTTTAGGGAATGGTGGCAAGGCAGTCTTCATTTGCTCAGTGGCAAATCTACCACACCTCTCCACACCAGCCCGCAGCAGGACGCAGCAAGGTTATGTGAAACCCACCAGCGCAGCTCAGTCTTGGTTGTCCAAAATGCCCTTGTGGGACCTGTAGATAGACATTCAAGGTAATTTTATCATTTAAAGACATTCCTCATAAGCACAGAGACAAGGGGATGGCTTATTAAAGTTGCTGTGCAAGAGGGTGGCAAAGTCAGTTCTGAATGTTTGTGGTCTGCAGAGCAGTAAATGTTTCACAGAAGTTGTCTTGCTATCAATTTTGCTTCCTATGCTAAGTCATTCTAGGCATATTTTGGTCTTGTCCAGACTATATTTTAATTAGCCCTGAGCGGATGGATAAGAACCAGAGTTTTGCTTCTGAAACACTTTGAAAGCTCCCTGACATCTGGCGGAGGATAATGATTAAGACTCATGAGTATCTTGAAATATTTCCTCACATAGGTCTGAGTCATACTTTCAGCCCAAGAGGAGAGTGTGCTTGGTATACAGAAGCTGAAGAACAGGCAAAAGAAGTTGTCTGACTGCTTTCTCCTAACTTCCAGCGTTGGTAACTCCCAGCATCAGCACTACCATTCGCAGGCAGCCGGGAGCCAAGTTCTATGAAGCAGGAGGGGAGGGCATCCAGCGTAGAGCTCCTTCCCCAGTTTGTTCGAAGATCAATTCCTGCACAGGCAGGAAGGACTGGTGTAGATTTTGAAATGTTTCTGCCAGCATTGCGATAAATATGTACCATCCATAGCTTAATAAATGGAGGTATCTCTCTGAAGTGCCTAAAGGTATAAAGTCATCTGTTTAAGATCTTTCCAAGGAAAATTAATGGTGTGGCAGGCTCTGGTGGAAATAGGGTAGCAAATTTGTACAACCTTGTAATCAACCACCAAGCTGGACTGGTATCAACAACAGACACCTCTGATCACCTCTGATAGAAAGTAAACTGGAAGTCTGTATTTGAGGACATAAAGAAGACACATGTGAAAGAGCTGTCAAGCCAATTGCTCCAGACCTGCTGCTAGTGTGCAGCTTAGAAATATAATTATGCTGTATAAAAAGAAAAATTCTTTTGAGACACTCATATTAAAATGACAGCTACACGCCAGGAAGTACAGTACATTTTTCTAAACACTTTTTAATGCAGAAATTGAAAGCTACTGTATGACATCCTGTCTAAGCCTGAAGAAAAGTGAGGCAAGAATCAAAACTAAGGATGAACTGAACTCAATTAGGTATGAATGAGCACAGAAGCATTTTGAGTTGTGTTTTCCAGTATTTTGCTAACTCGTGCATTAAACAAGTTACTGCAAACTTAGGAGACTGTCTTGCTGAGTGTACATCTGATCCCCAGACTGGGCAGGAGGAAAGGAGGTGAGAGCAAGGATCAAAACTAAGGATGAGCTGCACAAAACTCTTGCGGAGATGGATGCACATGGAAGTAACTTGACAAATTCTGTGTGACCTGCTTTGACCTTGTAGCTGACCCTGCTGTGAGCAGGAGGTTGCACCAGGGACCTCTGAAGGCCCCTTCCAACTTGAATTATCCCTATGAACCTATAATCAGACACAGACTATATGGCTATCATTGCTGAAAAGTGGAGACAACCACATTTTCTGAAATCAGTCACCACAGGCAGTAACTACTTTATTTTTAATTGGGATCTCTATATTTAATCTAGCGTGCAGCAATGCTTCTGAGTAACAGCGACAACGCTAGTGATGGCTACCTCAACAGACAGCACCTTGCTAATGCTGGAGCTGGAGTTAGATTTGCATTCAAACACTGCATAGCCCATCAGTGCCTGTCATGGCTTGACAGAAAAGTTTTACCACATCACAGGGTTTCAGGCATGTGACTGCTTTTTAAGGATTATTTTAAGAAAGGAAGACACCTACATTTGGAACCCTCTTTGTACAATATCTTAATTTAACTTGCAATTGAAATATGCAGCTGGGGATTTAACTAGAGTCATTATAAGCTGCAGCGGTGGCCTACCTGTCACCCACAGCCTCAAAATTCACTTGTGATTGGAAGAAAGTCTCCCCTGCTGATCTTTGGTTCAAATAGACACAGCACAAATCAACATTTCCTTTGGTCTTCCTAGGAGACGGCAGTTCCCAGCCTGAGCAGTTGGTGTTGGCTTTAAGCCAAAAAAAGGCTGAATGGATGAATTTAGGGACAGAGTCATAAAATGACTAATCGAAACAGCAGCGCCTAACTCTCTCAATAGTCGCATGCTGCGCTGACATTTTCGGGCAGGTCAACTCTAGATGGCCCAGTTATTCTGTGGCATTCAAATTAAATCTTACAATGTGGCCCTATTAGGGCCAATCATTAATACCCATTTTTGCCAGTGCTAAAACACTTAGACGAGACGCCAGGTGACTCTGCAAGCTCTCAAGATGAGAACCAGTAATGAATGTATGACCTGCTGAGTAATGAGGCCATTTCTAGGTAAAGATGAATGTTTACTTGGGAGCAATCTTATGGTTCACTTCACCTGAAAACCTTCTCAGAAAAATGCAGATGCTGCCTTACTGGATTCCAAGGGGAAACATCACCTAAAGAACTCTCCAAGGCTCTCAATTGTAAAAATTTTTATTTCAAAGGATTTCACAGAGAAATCACTGGGGAAAACTCAACTGAAAAGATGAGTTATAGGCACTAATAACACCTGCACAGAGCACTAATCAACTATTTGCAGTTTCTTACAGCAAAGATGGATTTCAAGCTGCCCTGCAGTTTTATTTTGGGAAAAAAAAAAAATCTGAAGCTGGAATCTTACATAATGGAGTGAAATGTTTTCAGTGAAACTTAGAACATACTGAATTGTGTGCATTGGCTCGTGTGGGCTTGTACGAGGTGTGCAATGACTGGCCATGCCCTATGCATACAGAGCATGCCTTCTTCCAGCTATTGACACCTTCACTCAGCACTGATGTGTTCTTCCACATACTGTCATGCAGGGTTTTTGCCAATCTCCTGCATCTGTGGGGCATTTCAGGGAACTGGTCCTTCCAATTTCTTATGGGAGATCTTTGCACATCAAAGGCCTCTGATGCTATGAATAGCAACCTTTTTCCTCCAACCCCTGCCTCAGCCTTCTTTTTCCCTCTTTCAATCAGTGACTGCCAGATTTTCTGGTTATGACGGAAAATACAAGCCGGACTACCAAATGACTCTCCCTGTTGTGGCCCCATTAGAACTGCTGCAGTCCCACTTGGACTCAGGGGCTGCGGTTCACCCGGAGGGATGAAGCAAGCTCACATCACCTTGGAAAATCACACTGCCAGCAGCATGTGCTTGGACAGCAGTCTATCAGCACCAAATAGGATCAAAGGGTCTTTCTGAACAGCCTGGAACAATCATATTTTCAACTACTGTAGTCAGGTATCTCAGAGGTATCTTAAGAAACACTGTGTACTTGCAGTCTAAAGAAGTTTCTATTATATTTAAAGGACAAGTCTGAATTTTTGTGAATATTACCACCTTTGCATATCAATTTTGTGTAGAATTAAGATCCACTTATGTAACTTTATACTTAATCTGCTGTTTTGAAGAGAAGTATGCAGAACTTTTCACAATGTGCTTAAACTCGTAAGCAAAGGCAGAAGACAGACACACAGCCTCACGTCTCCAATACTTCAGTATGGGCTTCCTAATCTGATTAGGGGAGCAACTGAAAGGGTGTTGCAGCTGTTACCTGCATGTGTTGGATGCTCTGTAAGACTTGCCTCTGAAGCTTTATCTGTGCTGTGCAGTGTGTCTTGCATTAGCAATTTATATAGAGGTTGCTAGCAAGCAGGTTTATTTACAAAGCACAGTGCTAGTCCTGGTGGTGCCCATTACCAGTCTTAGAAGTGGTTCAGCTGTGTTAGTGTGATACCTGCCCAGGTTAAATTACATTTCTATGCATGGGCCAGGTACAGACACATTACAGGCAGCAGCAAGAGCTAGCTCTACCTTAAATCTGTCGCTAAAGGATGTGCATTTCAGCTAAAGGTAATTTAATTTTTTTTCCCAGATGAAGATCTGGACTATATGTGTACAAGACTATGCTAATTATTTAAAGCCAGTTAGTCACTGGTTATGTCAGTAATGTTTTAGTCACTGGTTATGTCAGTAATGTTTTGAGGCTAAAATGTTATGGAGAACTACAGTTCTTCACTTAAAAGCTGAAGTTAGTCACAGGTGGAGCAGGGATACCAGATACTTCCTGAGTCCACACACACAACCTTGCTGTGCTCAGGATTTAGCTGCTGTCCTTCCTAGCTATTAGATCCTGCACATCACCCTACTGGTAAGATCTTCCAGTTTTAAGGAGCAACATACTTTCCTCTGAGAGACAGAGCATCTCAGCAGCCCATGTGGGTGCACAGATACTCCCTCTGCAACTTGTCAGGAATCCCTGAAAAATTCTCATCAATCCCAATTTTATCACAATGGCTCAAGACAGCAGGTCTCAAGGAGGGACAGTCACAAGAGTCCTGAAGAGTCCCCTCACATACCTTCGGTATTTGCATACAGCTATGCAGGGGGAAGGAAGGAGGAGGCTTACTTGTGTAACTCCAGAAGCTGAGAAGAAGCTGTGGGAGGCTGAAGAGCAATACAGCACAGGTGCATCAAAATCAAATTCAAGCACACCTCAGGATGGTCCCGAGCACAGTTCCCCAGGATGGCACCCTTGTATCACACTGTGGCTCAGCTGCTCTGCACACGACAATGGACCCTGCTAGCCACCCTTGTCCTGGATGGCGGCCAGCTGGCAGAGGAGCTGGTGCCTCTTGGCTCTGGCCATGGCAGCAGTGGGAACATGAGGGCCACAGAACCACCACGGAGCTGCTCGTCCCTTCCCCATTTGATTTCTGCATGTGCAAGAGGCAGTCACAGGATTGTGCTGAGGACTGGCGCCATGCAGGATGTGGCCACTGCCTCAGCTGTGGTCTCCACCTGCTCTGTCAGCTGCCCCGTTTCTGCTGCAAGAGGGACTGCCTTTCCTTGCAGGCACCTTCCTGGGCACCAAAGCAGTTGAGGAGGATCTCAGTCTCGGTGAGCAGACTTGCACACTTCGTTGCATTTTCTGTGATGAACCACAAAGTGATAGGGAAGATGGCAACTTGCCCCGTGCTCCAGTCAGTTGCAACATTAACATGCATTCCTGCTACTTCTGCTTTAGTTGCCTGGGGACACTGTGACTTGAGAGCATAACACATCCCACTTCCCCTCCCCTAAAAAACATTTCTTGCCTCCATGTAGCACCAGTTTCACCAAGGACCTGATCTCAGAAGACACCATGTCCCATCTCGCTCCCTCTTCCTTCCATCAGGCAATCTCAGAGCCAGTTTTCGTTCACCAAATCCAGGCTTGGGGACCTTTGAAAGAGAGAGCCCCTGGCTGCAGGTACCTGCCCTGAGCAGTTCAGAGAAGGTCTTTTCCATTATTGTCGTTGCCTGTAGTCAGGCTGGCAGTCCATCTCCAACTCCTTCACACAACCCTGTAGGGTATCAGAAAGACTGAAGAGAGATAAAGAATCAAAGTGGTCAGGAGAAAACTTCACCACCCCACGGCAGAAAGTGGTCTGAGAGGCTTGATTGGTAAGAAAGAATTTTTGTGTTGTGAAATTTTCCAGATTTCTCTGAAGAGTCATTAAACAAGAGTGCATGTATAAAAGTCACAGACCTTTACCACTGGCAGCCACCTGGCCCCTCTGTGTGTTCTAATGGCTTGAGAATATATTATTTCTCAGCACACTACAGCTGTTGAAAGAAGTTCCTAATTCTTACCCAGTTTCATATTCAAAATTACCCAAAGAGTAAAGCAGTATTTTTATATCTCTGTCCCTGATGGCTGCTCTGGTAAAAGACAAATTATTTGTTAATAAAATATCTTGAAAAATCAAGCTAGTACAGGGCAGATTTTTCTTCCTCTCATCTGAAAAGCTATTAGTTTGTTCCTCAGGGAAGAGGTGATTAGGTTTTATTGACAATGTAGTAACAGAATTCTCCCCAAAGCCCTCTCATTAGGCAGAGGAAAATATAGATGTTTGCCCCAGAATTATGATGCTGGGACTAAGCTGGGTCTAATGACCAAGAAGTCATTTGAACAGAGACATGACAGCGAGTAGCATTACACTTTCATACTACAGCATTCCTGACATGAGTAGCTGGGTTATGAGCATCATTACGGGCACGAACAGCAACTTTTAGAAGTGTTTGTGCTCCATCTGCAGTGAAAAAGAGGGGTGCTGAAAGACAGCATAGTCAACACTAGCAGCAGGGAACACGAGATTAAAGAAAGAGGGAGAAAAAAGCTAGCAGCATTATATATAATTTAGGCCTTCATTCAGTTTTTGTCCTATTTCAAAGTTGTTTCATCATCACTAATTCAGTAGCTGGATCAGGTATCAAACAGATCAGTAATGGTGAGAAGTTTGGTTTTCTGTTAGTATCACTCATAGCCAGTCTCATACTCCTTCAAAAACTGGGTGTGGAAATTGGCACTCTGGAATTTGAACAAGAAGTCCGAAAAGTGAGTTTCAGTGTGGTTAATAACAAGAGGCAGGTATAATGCTTTTTGGGTTATGGGGATCTTAATAGAAATTTTGTGGTGACTTGTGTGTGTACATGGATATGTAAATCACAATGGAGATTTAAGAGAACAATATAGCAGAAAACAAGCAGTATAGGCTATTATTACCAAGATAATTCTAACAAAGGAATTTAGTGTTATCTGTGTTGGAAAAGAAAGAAAAGTGGCCATTACCACCTGGGCAACAAATTTCTCCTACATGTTCTTTTTCACACTCACCCTGAATTGCCATGTCCTCTTCTCTGGGAGCTTGGACGCCAGCAAAATCTCCACTGAGAGCTGCTGCACAGTACACATCTGCATGAGAACTGTGACTTATTTAAGTCTTAACTTGATAATTCTTAATAAATATATATATATATTCATGGTAAACTCATTACCTCTTGTAATAAATTTTTACAATGTTTGCATTCACCTCCTTTTTTACATTGGAAGTAAACCTCCATTGTGCTATGCCTCCACTGTACATCAACAGAAGGACAGAATAACAAAGGAAGACTTAACAAGGCTTACAAAGTTCTGGTGCGAGAGACCCCACTATACCCAATGTAAGAACCACCTATTAAGTCAGTATGGATTGAGAACAATCAAATTGCTGGAACAAACTGCCGAGGGGTGTGGTAGAGCCCCCGTTGCTGGAGGCTGCTAGATAATCTCATCTATGCTCCCTTTCCTACAAAAGGTTAGACCAGATGGTATTTTGATATCCCTTCCAACATGGGCTGTTTTATGATTCTATGGAAAATCCAGGAAAAGTGCCTGAGAAAAGGGCAGCCAAGTAAAGAGAAGGGCCTGGTTAAACCAAAGGTTTGGACGCAACTGATTTGCAAGAAGAATCTCCATGTGGAAAGAAACCAGCCTCTGAGGAAGAAAAACAACATTTGAGTTGAGAACTGCTTTGAACCCATGGTCTTGGGGGAATTTTCGCTGCTCTCAAAACACAGATGCATTCCTGCTTACTTGCTGCACTTTTCTTACAAACAGCAAGAAGAGAACTTTTGCAGGGCTATGCCCTTATTAAAGAAAAGCTGATTTTCATGGTTTATTGATGTTTGGGAAGCCAACTAAGCAGGCTGGCGAGAAAAGAAAGACACCACAAGTTTCAACGCAATGCAAAGTGATCCCTCCAAAACACCTGCTACACCTCTCTTCTCTGGCTTTTCAGCAGCATTTTTAGAGGTGAGCTGAACCTCAGCTGTTGACCCAAAGTACAGTGTGTCCCTTTGAGAGCATGGCCTTCCTACTGATGTTTTGTGTCTTCCTTGCTATAAATATTCTTCCTGATCTGTTTTAGAACTTGATGGAAAATTTTGGGAAGATGATACAAATATTTCTAATGAGGATTACACGGGGGAAATAAGGTATGTCCCTCTAAGTAGAATGACTCAAAAAGAATGTATTTTGCATGATAAAAGCACTGAACCCTCTTAGATTCAAATGTGTGTGTGACATGCAAATACAACCTTACAGTTAAATGCAAAGACAGGTTCCTACAGTACATCCACAAATACCTTTTTAAAGTTTATACTGAATGACCCTGTTCCAGAGGGAAAACTCTGAAAAACCTGCAGCCTGAACGTTCTCTTCCAGGGCACACCAGCCCCCAGAGAAGAAACCACAGAAGAAGCATAGGGGCATAACTGGGAACAGGATATCTTGTTGAACATTGCTTATTTGACACAACTTTTGTTCTGTTCCAAAGAGATGGAGGCTGTTCTGGATGGGAGGAATGAATCAGACTCAAGAGGCTGCTGAGAATGAAAAAGAGAGAAAAACATGCAATCCTAAATGTTACTTTACCCCATAATAGAAAAGATAGTATTTTTTTGCGGAAAAAAGTATATACTAGATAAAAATCAGATGTATTGCCTATGTCTCAGCACAAAGAAATGTAACAAAGATTTTACTTCATATCAAAACCACAGATAGCCTGGACACTGAGTTTCATTTGGATCTCATTTAATTATCTAATAATTAATAGTAAAAATTGAAAAATAATTGGGTTTTGTTTTAACTAGATTAAATCCAATTTGGCTCTCATTCAGATAATAAAGCCACTGAAATAATTTTAATTCATCAGGCTTCCAGTGGAAGATCAGGTAATTCATATGGCGTACTTATTAAAACAGGTCACACCTAGTTTGCTCTTATTTAGAATCTAAAAGTAATGCATTGCAATATGAATAGTTACATGCATCTCTCCATGGCTATAAATGACTACAGCAGTTTTGTGATCAGTACTGCCGTTATTTTTTAACTATCTGGTAATACACCTATAGAATTTCTCATGAAATATGAGTAGCTGAACAAAGCTGCCAGTTTACTTAACCTGGTGATGACGTTGCTTCCCACCTTCCCTCACAAAACCATTTCTATTTCTGTTTCCACAATGACCCAGATAAAAACAGACTGCATTTGCAAGAAAAATTCCTTTAAAGAGAGCCTTTTAATTGTAACCAATTTGTTACAATGTGTTACAAATTCTCACCTGCACAGCATCCAATATTTGTGTTCCTTTTGATTCTTCATTAAAACCAGAACTTAAAAAATATGCAACCTGTAGCATGACCGTGATGGAGAGAATTGGGAAGACTGGAACTTGCACAGCTAGTATTGAAGTATTGCAGATCAAATAGGTGTAACACCCACATGTTCTCAAAGTATGATCGGTCATGGAGAGGCCAGCACACTTTTCCGCCATGCTATCACATGGTAACTAAGTCACAGGCAGTTTTCTTCCTTTTGAGACATCTGCTTCTATATTGGCTGGTATGACTGTTTCTCTTCCTGTAACAACCACAGTCATCTTGATTTCTGGGGCACGCTATAGGCAGAGAGGGGCCCTGCAGACAAACCACACGTGTCTATGTTGTTGCCTGGCACTTGTTAGTTTAAGGTTTGCCAGAGGCCAGGGTGAGGAGCAGGAGGAGCATCAGCAGGGCTGGTGCAGAAGTGCAGATGGAGTGGATGGAAGTGGGACTGCACATGGGTACCTGGAAAGAGCTGAGCAGGAAGGCATGTTCCTTGGATGCAAGCATACCACTGGCAGTGGGCACCATATCAGCATACCCCAAGAAAGGAAAGAACAATCTCTCCTGCTGCTGCACTGACACAGGGGCATGCATGACACAAGCTAACAAATCCACCATGATGGTCATGCCAGTGGCATCCTTGTTAGAGGAGGCTGTAGCATCCCAGAGAGGGTTAGCTGCAATAATTTTGGCATCATTAGTGGCAGATGTTCTTTCTGGGATGTCCAGCCTGAACCCCTGGTATTGAATTCTGCTATCTTCAGAGAACAGCCTACATTTACTACTCTGACTCTTGCCTCCACTAATCTATTTTTGCCTTTGCAACTGAGCACAGTTGTCAAAGTTTATTTGTAATCACTAAGGAAAGATGCCAGACATTTGGCAGCTTTATGCCACTGGAAAAAAGTTGAACAGACTTTATAAAACATGGAAGCAGAGTTCGTATCTAACCTAAGGAATTTAGGTTGGTGCTGCCTCTGTGACCTGCCCCTGCTGCCAGGTGGACGGTAACTCGCAGCAACAGCTCTGTATGTGTACGTGCTGTTTGAGGTGAGCTGCTGAGGGGGTAATGAGAAAATGCAGGCAATGCTATCGCTTGTACAGCGATACAAAAAAGTTCAGAGAAGAACATTCCAACTTTGGAACAACTTGGGCACCTGTGTTAAGGTGTCTGTTCACTCTACAGCACAGATATCTCCCAGCAGCAGCAATTCCTAAGAAGAAGGGTACAAAGAAGCTGACTGTCTCTTAGACACAGGTGACTCACTCTCTCTAGGGTACCAGTTACTATAGAGGTAACAGGCAAGCTTTGCTCTATTACTGTGCTGGTGGCCCTTAGATCAGATCTTCTCACGGGACAGCAACAAGCTGTTTTCGGTGGCTGTCTCCAGCACCAGTTGATTCAACAAAGCTAAGATTTGCTATTTTTTTGCCCAGCTCTTTAAAAAAACTGGTGAGATGGAGGAGCATAAGGCAAGCTTCCACAGCTCATTCAAGTCAACTTTATAGCCCTGTTTGTGTGCTTCTATATTGATAACTCACTTGTGTGCCAAAGCCCAAATTGCATGGAGTGAGGAAGAAAATTAGGTTAGAAACCCATTGATTTACCTAGTTAGACAGTTGTCAGGACTGTGTTTCCGGGCATTTTAGAAAAACAATCCTTAAATGCCACCTAGTGGTAAAAGCTACTTTCTTTTTACATTTCTGCTTTACAGAGAAACCGGAAAAGGAGCACAGTGCAAAGTCATGGTTAGACCTGTTTGGATTTTTTTAGCTTTCTTCAGAATCTTATCCTTGAGTTTCGTAAGGTCAGAAGCACTAGGAATATGGGAAATATGTTCGCAGGACTTAAGCTCTGCAGTGCCATCTACTGTGGTGTCTCACTTTCGAGAGCCTCAACACAGGAGCAGGATCCCTAGCTGTGAATGAGGAGTCTGTCCTTGAAGTAGGACAACAGGTCAGTCTGCTACACACAGAGTCTCCGTGTGAACTCAGCAGCCTCAGGATGTTGGGAGGGGAGACGACTACACATCATGCAGGGACAAAAGGAACCTCACATGCAGAAACTTTAAAGCCAGGATATGCTTTACAGTATCTTAAAACTGTTTCAAAGATGCTGCAGCAAGACTGTAGCAACCAGTACTTAATGAGATGCAGTTCACTGATTCCATTTAAAAACCCTGTGCTGGCTCAAAACAAGCCATCAATATTTGCTGAAACAGCCTACATAGCATGAATTCCAATTAAAATTACTGTCCTCTTGGTGGTACCTTGCAGCCTTTTGCAAACACTTCCTGTTCCTGCTTGACAAAAACCCTGTGCCCCAATGTCCTCTGTACGTATCAGAAGAGAGGTCACTAACCAGCTGCCTCCTATTTGGATACACAGTGCTGCGTTTCTGCAGAAATACTCCTCATGTCTCCAAGAGGATGCTGCTGGGACCCCTGGCCAGACCAAGACCAGATCAAGGCTGGACCAGTGATCTGCCCAAACTTTGAGGAACTGGATGGAGTCCTCTGGTACAACACAGACATACTGCTCCCCTGTATTACAGCAGAAGAGCCTTTAATCCACCCCCAAGCAATTTGCTTCCTCCAAAGCAGCAGCACGGCAAGAAGCAGACAATGTGATCCTAGTGGATGCACTAAGGTCAAGCACTTCTTCTCAGAGCAGTGCCACTCTAGCCAATGCTCCCACCCTTAAAAAAAATCTTAGGACAACACCAGAGAGCCTAGATCAGGTTGGAGGTGTCTGCTGTTCAAGCAGTGTACATCCATATGGAAAGCAGGGCAGTGGGAGGGAAGAACGGGCCAGTCTCTGGATTCCCTGCTGAAAAGAGCTGCAGCTTGATCTGGTTTTCTCTTTAATTTCTTTTCCCTGTGTAGCTGAGTTCTCTTTAAGACATATGCATAGGTGGTGGTGTCTGCAGTAGTGTTACTATCAGTAAAACAGGCTGTCAGGGCACTGACCTTGGCATATGTCATTGCCTGATCAAAGGTGATATGCTGATGAAAGAATCAGTAAGTTCCAGGAAGACTTCTGAGGACTTCCCTGTGAAAATGCGCAGCTCAATTCATGTTATCACCACATGAACAACTTTTTTCAGAATCTCCATGTTGTTGCAAGGCTAGAAACAAGTATCTGTCAGCCCCATCATCAACTTTCCTAAGAAACTCAAAACCAGAAAAGAGCAGCCAGAGATCCACTCCCAAACCTCCAATGCAGTGCAGCTGGCTCCAGCAACTCAGATGGAGAAAGAGATGCACAAGGATACAGGATAATGAGCATCAAGCCTACAAATTGTGTAGTGGGAATCGTGTTTAAGCTCACTTTTATGACAGAGAACATTTGCATTGCCACACACACATGAAATCACACTCACAGAAGCCTTTAACATCTCAGAGTCAAAGAAATTGCCTCAGTCAAGAGAGGCACTTTTGATCAGGCGTATGACTGAAACGCCAAGCAAAATCATGAAGACCCATTTTTCTCCAGAGATTCCCTCATTTTCTTCATCCCAGAGCAGCACAGGGCACAGTCAGGGCAGCTAATCTGATGTTACACATAAAGCAATAGCTATTGTGGGCTAGCAGGCTGTATCTGCACAAGTGAACAGAACGTGTGGAGGGACAGAAAGCTGAGCAAAGCAGCCGAGCTGTGAGGGAGCAGGGGGAGGTCCATGGTTCACTGGCAAAAGCAGATTTTATGAGACGTGCAGTGGCAGACAGCAAGAGAGGGCCAAGCCGGTCCATTTCCACAACTCGCTGTAGAGGAAGATGGAAGGGCCCTAATGACTTGCTGCTGTAAAAGGACTGTGGTTTGACCAAGCCATGAAGGCTGTCATGGCAAAGACAGCCTCAAGCACTCCTCCATTTCCTCCATCTCTTTGCACTGCCCCTCAGGAGAAGGAGGAACCTGGAAACAGACAGAGATGAGGACGACATCCTCCACTGAGGCAGGGGAATGAGGGAGCAGGGAGAGCAACCCTGGGGCCATGCATGCTGGGCTGGCATATCTCCCTGCAACTCTTGGTTGTTCCTGCATGGCATCAGCCTGGGTAAAGAACGGGCAGTGATAAAGCTCTGCGTCCTCACCCTTCTTACCCCTCCAAGCGCTCCCTGCAGGCTTTGGGTCCCTGTGTTTTGCTCATGTAGCATGCACAGTGGCATTTTCTTTCATGCAGGTTTGGGCTTGTGATAGCTGTGTAAGGAAAAGTGCTCTCCTGGAGATCTTGCCCTCAGTCAGACAGTGTGTTTCAACAGCCTGGCTGTCCGCGCCTCCTACAAGCCACTTCACCTTCCTTCCACTATCACCTGCCCTTTGGTGGCAAACACCCCTGTGACTGAAGTCCTCCTCTCCCTTTAATACAGAAGGTGTAGGAACTAGGCCATCTGTTTTCTGTTTAGATGGACTGGGATGTCACCTATACTTGCAAGTGTAACTACCCCATCCCGGAGGAGCAAGGAGAATGGATGGGGTGGCTGCAAGAGCAGCTTATCCATCCATGTCAAGGGCCCACCGAGAACATGGGCAGCAAAGGGGTACATTTAGAGTCACTGACCGATTAGCTTTATCATGAATTCAAAGAAGAGCAGAACTCAGACCTTAGACCTGTGGCTGAACCAGCCAAGAGGTCTGCCTGGAAATTGGCTGATTGTAGTGACAGCTGCCACCTCCTCCTTCTTCAAACTTAATGACACTGCACATGGATGCAAATCACACTGTATACCTCGTTCCTCCACCCGGTCTGCTGCTATTCCCACCTGCTGCTTTCCTGACAGCAAGGCACAGCATAACAGCAGCCTGCAGTGGCAGCCACGGCACGCCAACACGTTTCCCCCAGCTGGCAGGGATGTACATCTCCTCCACCCTCCCCCTTTTTTATCTGCTGCAAACATTCAGGAACATGCACTGTTTGAAGTGATGGCATCATTTTTCATGCTCTTTTCACCGCCTAAACTTTATAATCCATTATTTTTACAATTAAATATATGACTTGCAGATCAAAGGCCTGAGATTACATCAATTTTTTACTATGAAGATAGTGTGATTCCCTGAACTTAATACAATTTCATACAAGACAGTGGATGAAATCTCTGCTCTTACAGAAAGTATCTTCCTCCAGCTCAGGCCCTTGTTTATTTATACACGTTAAGCAAAACTGTCTTGATACAAACAAAAACATTACCTGAATGAAACCCTTTTTGAAACAGACAATACACTAATTCTCAGCCAATAAGACATACCTTTCTGATGAGAAGCTATGGAGGAACAAAACTGAGGTCTGAAATTGTGTTTTTTGTTTTAAGATCTCTTAGGACGTACAGTCCACACTAGAGTGTTACCCTCCTTTTCAAAATGCTTTAAAGAAGACAAGCTACATATATTTTTTTTTCCCCATTTCCTTTACATTAGGATATGAATAGATGTAGCTTTGACTCTTGTCTGCTCATGTAGGCCACCCTCCAGAGCTCAAGCATTTGGTTCTGGCAGTTTCTGGTCAGAATGGTACTTAACGAGCTGCGTATAAGTGCATGACCTGAGTGTCTTTGCAGTAAAAAGTAGCAGCTCATGCTAAAACTGCAACATACTGTGATTTTCAAGCTCACATGTCTTTAGGCTTATTATTTATTGGAAGTGGGTTATTATTTCAGCAGCTGTAAGAAGCCAGTAAATAAGGTAGCACTACCTCAGCTTCTAAGTCATAGACTGAAAGAGTTGTATTATCCACTCTCCACAAGAGCTGTGTAAGGTTCAAGCTTGCTTGAGCTGAGTGAGGTCTAGCCCGAAACCTATTGTAGCCCCAAGTTGCTATAAAGCTTTAGTAAGTAATGGCATGAGGCCAAACTAAAAACATTTCAGCAGTGCCCAGGTAGACTGCAGTGGCAAAAATCATCACTAATCTGATACTGAGACAAAAGTTTGACAGGCCACACCCTTGTATTCAGCAGCCAAAAAGCAGGCCGCAGAAGCATGGCTACAACTTTGTGGCCTGCACCATAACACACTGCAAACTTTAAAGCCCTCATCTCTTTGGAAACTCTTTCAGCACAGCAAGAACCAGCACTGAAGGAAAGGCCAAAATAATTTTTTAAAAGTTCTATGAAATATATATATTAAATCGATATATGAAATGCATACATCTCTTCCTCTAAAGCTGAACACTTCCTCTAAAGGTGGTGCATTATTTGGGACATATCTCCCCATTCACTATTGCCAGGTCTATAAACTATTGACTATGACCTACTATGATGTACTTCTTGTTTCTGGAGCAAGGTGCAAAAGTGACCAAGTATACCATGCTTACAGTTTGTTAACTGCTGAGAAGTATTGTGCTCATCGATACAAAGCACACTTAAGAAACAGAAGCCTGTGAGATGAAGGCTTGAAAATAATCATACTGAGATGGGCCTGTGGGGAAAAACCCAAGAACCCTCTGCAGCTGCCTCTAGAATTTCCAGCAACAGATTTTTATACAGGACTGCAATTCTCAGCACAGATTTAACATAGTCGTCTTGAGTGCTGCTCAGACGGCTGCAATCGCAATACTCTCCAGACGCTGCAATTTCTAGCCAGGATATGAAGCGTTTTGCCACAGTAGAGACTGAGAAATCTCAAGCCAAAAAAAAAAAAACCCAACCAACAAACCCCCAAGCAAAACCATACTGTACTTTTGTAGAATACAAAAGAGTTACTAGAGCTACTTTGCACTCCATCACGTGTTACAGGTCAAACCTGGGAGCACACCAACAGCAACAAGCTCTCCCTGGCATGACCAAAGCACAGGTGACGGTTGAGGCTGTTAACAGATTTGAGGCCGTTAACAGATTTCGAGCACTTCCAGCCCCGAGACCGCCCCGTGCAGGCCCCGAGATTAACACCCCGGTTCTCCTCGGGGGGTCTCTGGCTGACCCTCAGCTTCCCTCCGGCGCTGCCTCCCCGCCACGAGCCGCACCAGCCCCAAACAACGATTTACCACCCTCTTTATAGGGTCTCCCGCCCGCAGTTGGCTTTCACCAGACCTGGGCCGCGCCCGCCCCAGCGCGTCGCCTAGCAACTGTCAGCTGGAGCCAAGCGCGTGCGCACTCCCCAAAGTATCACTTCCGGCTTCTCCCGCCGTCTTCCGGGTCACGCCACGTTCCCGCCCAGCGGGCAGGTCCTCGCGCGCCGCGGGGAAACTTTTCCTTGCAGCGGCGCCGCCGGGCGAAGCTCGCGCGCGCGCGGGGAGGGCGCGCGATTCCCACGCCCCCCGCGCCCGGGCGGGCGCCATGGCCGGGGCCGGCGGGTGGGGCCGCGGCTGCCGCTTTGTCCCAGGCGCCGGGTGGCGGCCGGCGGGCGGGCGCTGAGGAGCGGGCGGGCATGGCCTCCCCGCCCGGCGGCGAGCAGCGGGCGGGGGCGCTGAGGGACAGGTAGGCCCCCGCCCCGGCAGCCCCGCTCCCCCGACCCTCTCTCTCGCTCCGGGCCGGGCAGTGCCCGGCCCCAGCCCTATAAGGCATTGCCGCTGCCGTCACCCCCCGACCCGGGTACCCTTCGGCCCTGACAACCCCCCGCCCCCGGCATGCCCCCTCCGCCCGGGCTGAGCTCCCGGGGCAGGCGGGTCCCGAGCCTCCCGGAGCCCGCCAGGCTTTCCCGCCTGCGGGACTTCAGCCACCAGAGGAAGCGCTGCTGCCGCTGGCCGAGTGTGCTGTCCCGAGTCCGCGTCCAACGTTTGGCCTGGCAGGTGGTGGTGAGTGATAACGTCTTCTCTGCCACAAAGTGGGTGTCACAGAGGGAAAAAACTGTATTTAGCAGAAGTAAAGAGGCTCAATAAACAAGGTGAGGTAAAGAAATAATGAAAGAACTGTCCCAGGGATGCTTGTTGCAAAACAGGGAAGTTTCGAAAGTGCTACAGTTCATCACCACAGAACAGTGGTTATTGTTTGAAATTCCACTTTTTGGATGGGCATCTTAAAAATAACCCCGGTTAAGTTTTTCTTTTTCCTTCCAAGTGCTTGCCTTTATTATTATAGCTTTCGTGAGCAGAAATTATGTTTTTCATTATGCCAACTGTTCAAGTAGAAAATTGTCTCCTGCATAACAAAGACCAATTGAAATAGCTATGATGCAGTTATTTTTTTGTTTGAAACAGGCTGATACTCTTTTCTGATGCAGACCCCTAAAATGTATTCTGTAACAGGCTGTTTTTTCTTTCAGATTGAAGAGCTCACTAAGGAAATCCATAATGGGAAGGAGAAAGATACGTCTAGTGTAGAAGTACAGACTGAGGACTATGCTGCGTGGTCACAAGCAGGTAGAGAGGGTGGTGACTGCTTAAACAGGCATCTAGAACAGTATCTGATTCTGAATTTTTTTTTAATGTACATTTCAAGTCTGTATCCTTACCTGCATTAAACACAGGAACGTGACATTCTTTTTGGGGCCATTTCCTATTTATTCAAGCCATTCTTTTTAGGACAGGATAAAATGTAGCATGGACTGTAGCAGAGTCATGCAACCTGTTACATAGTAATCTCATACATACACATATGTGGGGTTTTTACCAATTGTTGAAGTACATTAAAGCAAGATATAAGTTGTTCAGTAATAGTAGAATAAATTCAAAGTGGAGGCACTACCTAATAGTTGATTTTCATTAGACTACTTGTATGCATAAATTTCCAGATTAAGATTTAGGATCCTTAAGCTGCGTTGTGTAAAATAGTGCTTTGCTAATTTATGCAACTTCAACTTTTTTTTTTCCCCTTGCAGATTATTACTACTATGAAAATTATTACAGTCACAGTGATACTCAAGATCATGCATCTGAGCTGCCAGTGCAACACAATCATGGGATTGAAGGCACTGAGCATAATTCCACAGAGGAATCTCAGATAGGTGCTAGTATTTCTTTAAGGATAGATAGCACTGAAGTTGCTGAAGGTGGAGAAGAGGAAAATTTCATCCAGAATTCACAGGTTATAGAACCGTTTGGGATTTTATCAATTTTGAAATTGGCAGTCTATTAATATTTCATTTCATTTAAGAGATGTGCTTTTGGTCTTGATATCATTGTATGAAATGATTTTTTTGTGATAGTGTGGTGCTGATGATAGCAGGCAAACATCCTTGTGCTTTGAAACTTAATCTTTTTGTGGTATGTTCCAAGCGTAACATAGTCCTAGATTTGTTTCAAAAAAATGCACATTCTGAAACATGTCCTACATAGCCTGGAAGCATGGCATTTTTTATCAACAGAATATGTTCAATTTGGCCATGCTGACTGTCCTAATGTGTACTTTTTTTTTTCTCTCCACTGACATAAGGAGGCAACATATCAGGAGAAGAAAGTTGTTGGGGCATTTTATTTGTTATGGGCTATCCAGCCTTCTCTTAGATCACTCACTTTGTCTCACTCAACTGATTTTGTGTCTTAGCATCTAGCAACTTCAATGAAATGGAGAGCAGAAATGTATTTTAGGAAGGTACTGAAGGATATTTACTGCATATATTTTTGATGTGAAACACTTTTGAATAAAGGTTGGGGAAAACAAAAGGTACAGGATGAAGTCTTGGTCCCATTGAAATTGGACCAGGTTGGATGGGGCTCTGAGCAACCTGATCTAGTTAGCCATGTCCCTGCTCACTGCAGGGGGGTTGGACTAGATGACCTCTAGGGGTCCCTTCCAACCCAAAACATTCTATGATTCTATGATCAGTAAACCACAGCTACGATTTCTGCCTTCTTGTTTAATAGTTCTTGAACCAATCCAAGTCCACAGAGCACTAATTTGTTTTATTTAAAATAGGGCACTGTAAAAAGCTAAAGAACCAAGGAGGTGGTTCTTAGAATAAAATTTAATTTCTTACTTTCTGGTATCAGGAAGCAGAAGATACTTCAGTACCAGAGGGTTCTTTGGCAGAGAGCTTGAGAGCTGCTGCAGAAGCTGCTGTTTCACAAACCGGATTTATTTATGATGAAAATACAGGATTGTATTATGACCATAGCACTGGATTCTACTATAATTCGGTAAGGATTTTCAAAACCCTTGGCATTTTTTCTCTATTGCAAAATGTTAGTAGTAAAAGTTGATGTGAGCAAAGAGCTGAGATCCAAGCTGACTTTATGATTTGAAAAACATGTTACTGAAGACAAATAGTAACGGAAGTTTGTGAATTAGTTGTTGAATTATTTCGGTCAAATTAAAGGTAGCAGGCTAAGATACAAATTTAGATTTTCGTTCAGTTCTTTTTGATGTCTCGTTTAACTTGCTTGGCATTGTAGAAATTTTATGCTATAATGCTGCTCTGTAACTTTCAAAATTAGAAGCACGGGCTAAAAGATGACTTTTTCAGAAAAAGACAGGTTGCTGAACTAAGTCAGTGGCTTCTTCACAGTGAAAAGCATGTTTAGAGAAAATTTACGACGTGCTTGTACTTTTACTTGAGTACAGTTAACGGCTAGCGTGATGTTACAGGTAAGAAAATACTTAAAAAAAAAAAATGTCAGATGGTGAATCAAAATTTCATAATGGTTAATTTTTGCTATTTGTTATTCATAAGAGCTTTTGGGGAGGTTTTCTTTTTGTCCATTGAGGTATGTAGATATGTGTATGCATATCTACACTCACAAATCCCAGTGGAACTACTCTGATGAAAACAGAGGTGTTGGTTGCGGCATTACATTCAACTCAATTTAAAAAAAAAAGTGCATGTGATACACAAAACTACTTGTTTTGATTTCAGAGACACTTCTGGACTTAATTTTTTAAGTCTTAAATGATACCATTGCTTTTAATGTGGTCTGTGGATGCAGTTAGATGCATAAATCTTTAGGGCTGTAAATTACAGCTTATGGTACAATTACACAAAAGAATATTTTCTTGTTCAGTAACTGTTCTGAATTACAGGAAATATTCTTGTATTGGGTTTACTGGCAAGGTTTTGGTGTTGGGGCCGTAGGTTGCAAAGAGTGCCTCTGTAAAAAAGGGCAGGGGCTGTCCAGACACAGCCGATTCCACTGCAGGACACAGCTGAGCCCACCAGAGAAGCTGGTGGTGCCTCTGTGAAGGTGTGTTTAAGAAAGGGCAAAACACTGCACAGTGGAGTGTTTATGTGGCAGAGGAGGTGAGAAAGGGAGGTAGCATGAGAAACCCTGCAAACACCAAGGTCAAAGAAGAAGGAGCGGGAGAAGGTTCTCCAAGCACCAGAGCACGCAATTCCCTGCAGTCCACGGAAGAGGACAACACTGGAGCAGATATCCACGCTGCAGTCTGTGGAGGACCCCACAGCGGAGTAGTTCCTTAAGGAGCTGTGGCCCGTGGAGAGCCCATGCCAGACCAGATTCCCCTGGCCAGACCTGTGGCCTGTGGAAGACCCATGCTTGCACAATTATTGAGAGACTGCCACCCATGGGAAGGACACATGCTGGGCAGGGGAAAAATGTAAGGGGGAAGGAGCAGCAGAGAGGACCTGTTACGAATTGACTGCAATCCCCCACTCCTCGTGTTCCTGTGCCACTCGGGTAGAGGGAAGAGAGGTAGAGGAGTTGGGAATGAAGGAGTGAAGTAGAGCTTGGGAAAAAAGGTGTGGGGAGAGGCGTTTTGTCTCTCTTTCTCCTCTTCCAGCACTTTTTAAACTGGTAATAAATTTGTTTTCACCAAGTTGAATCTGGGTTGCCCATGAGGGTGATTCCATGTCTTTATCTTGATCCATGAGCTTTTCATCTTATATTCTCCACCAGTCCAGCTGAGGAAGGGGTTTGAGAGAGCAGCTGGGTGGGCACCTGGTAGCCAGCCAGGATCACGCCACCACAGTTTTTTAGTACATTTGAGTTTGGGGTTGGGTTTTTTTTTTTGAAACTTAATATGTGTTTCTTCATTAACTGGGTGCTTCTTTGAACAATGTATTTATTGAAGTAACGATAACATTGTTCTTTATGTTTCTTGTAAAGGAAAATCAACTGTATTATGATCCAGCAACTGGAATTTATTACTACTGTGATGTGGAAAGTGGCCGATACCAGTTTCATTCACGAGTGGATCTGCAGTCTTATCAAGCCTCTGGGACTCAGCACACTAAGGATAAAAAAGGGAAAAAGAAGAGAAAAGAACCAGAGCGGATTACTGCAAATGAGTATAAGGTAACTTTTGAACTGACAGAAAATGCAAAGCCTGTTGGGTTTTGTTTGATTTTTTTCATTATGTGATTTATGGGTTGTGGAGTTTGGTTTTATGTGGAGGATGTGTGGTTATTTTCTGAAGGATTCAAGCATCTTTAAACTATATACAGCCAGTTACTAACATGTAGTGAAACTTAAAACTTGGTTTCCCTCAGTTTTTCAATGTTATTTTATTACAATACAACTGTATAGATGTCTAAAATTGAGTGTCAAGCGAAGCTCTCCGATTAGCAAGCATGCTAGAACGAATTCAGGGTACTATGTGGACAGGATTTACATCAGAAATTAAGTGTTACCTCAGTGTCTTGGTTTTAGGATTTTGGCTTGTAGTTTTTTGTTCTTGGCCTTTTTTTTGATTCACATGGTGAATCAAAAAATGACTGAAGGTTTTGAAAATGCACACACACACCACCCCTTCTCTGTGACTGTATTCCAAGGCTCATTCCACTGACATTTTACTGTATCTTCACCATCATTTGGGATTGATGAAATGTCTGTGAAGTTCTAATTCTTTGCATGTTATGCTCTCCTATTGATGTTTTATTAGGTCAATACATTTTTGTTGCCCAGAGTGTGTGGATAATGCCCATTGTAATTAACTTGTATTTTAAGTTATAAAAAACATGAGTTCTGTTGTTTATCTGATTGCTAAGAAAGCATACCATTTTAGTACATAGTGACTACCTTGAAAAACTTTACTCGCTCATAAACACCAGAAGTTTTATTGTAACACAGGTATTAAACCTAAAGAAGCATTTTCTTAATGAACACTATTATTAATGTTGAATCAAATTTGTTTAGTCCTATTCTGAAAATTCACTTTATTACTTGAGTTTAATTAATGTTTTTTTAATTTTTAATTAATTTAATTATGTAGGCCTCAGTAAAACTGATTGCTTGAAATCTGAAATAATTGTGTTGTCATATTATAGTTCTGTAGCATCACTACAGAGTATAAAAACTTTGTATCAGGGTGAGGTCATCTGCAGATTTGAAAATGGAAACTGTTTACATTAAGAACCAGTGAAGGTAGGTTGAATGGATTAATTACAGGTTTTATAAATAGATTGTGGTTAATATGGGAGTTCCTACTTTATGAGAAAATTTCATGTGAACCATTCCATTTTGAAAGCTGAAAGTGGATACTTAGCAGCACTATTTATAACAACCCTCTAGACTTAAGGGCGAGGAGCTAATGCAGTTGAAGCTAGGAGTTTTACCAGTGTTCCAAGTTCTGGACATTCTGTGTGCAACTACTGAATTAACATTCTGCCACTCTCAAAAGGCATTGTTAGTACAGAACTTTATTTGTCATGTGTTAGGAAAGCATTATGGAAACCTTGTAAGAATGAGCCTTTATCATACAGTGCAATTAAGAAGTCTTTTAAATTTAGTTCTGTGGTGAACTAAATCAACAAGTGTATATATGAAAGTTCTGTGGCATATATAGCTCTGACCTAACAAATAATTTTTACTACTTTTGGGGATATCATCACAATCTGCTTCTGTCATCTGATTATACTACAAATAGCTACTTGTCTTTAGGTTATTTTATACTGATACAATATTATCAAGACAGTCTTGTTAATAAATCTTCTGTGTGAAGCTTGCACAGTCACAAGGTAGGAGGTAAACATCCACTTCTTAAGGTGTGTTTTATTGATACTGAACTGAGTACTTTGCTTTATTTGTGAATTAATTTCTTTGACCAACAAGATAATAGGAAAAATATTTAAAACGGATTACGTAATGCACAGATCTTTGCATCTGTGAACAGTAAGTTAAAGCGTCAGAGTAAGAATCAAGGCCTTTTCAATTTTTTTTATATACAAAGTGAAACTTAAACCAATTACTCTCCACTTTAAACTTCAAAAAGAAAAGAATGCCTTTTTGTGAGTGCACTTTATGTAAATGCACTGTTAGATTTAGGGAAAAAAAAAAAGCACCTTACTCTCATGTTTTACATACTGAGTTAAAATACTTTATTCTTGTGTGGTTCTTAATCATATAAGAAATTTGTTCATTAGTTTTAAAAAATGTTACATTAGAATAAAACATAAAACATTTATTAGAATAAAAGATTATAGATTTTTCTGTTATAAAACTGAATCATTTATAAGCTGCACAATCCAGTTCGTAGATGCCTGGTATTTCTTGGAAATATTGTTGTCCAGTTTGGTCTGATATTGGTAAAGGCACTAATTAGTCCATGCTAGTTCTTGTATTATTTACATCCTAAAACAAAACCAAAAATGTCTGGATTTAAGTAGAACTTCATAGTGAAGTGTAGTCTGTTGAAAAGCTTTCCTACACACCTATGCCCAGCCTTCTCCCTTTTCCTTCCATTCCGTCTTCCGCTCTTCACAAAAAAAATACAAAGTTAAAATAAAACCTATCCCTGAATACTGATTAAATTATTAAAGTTGCAACAATTATTTTGAAGATGAGTACTTCATTATTGCTTTTCCCAGTTGGTTATTAAATTGTGCTGCTAGCCTGAAAAATGCATCTAAACATTACCTAATTTCTTGACCAAAGCAGGTTTTACTCTGCTTTCTTTTTCTACAGCCAGTACAAGCAGGAGAATGGTTTGGTTTATTTACCACTAATAGCGGTGAATAAAGCAATACCAGAGTCTAATTCTGGAAATATGTCACACACCCCCTGAACAGTATTATTCCTGGATGAAGATGAAGTGGTTTTTAAGAATATTCATGTGAAGCGGGGGAGGACAGTGAGCAGCAGTTATAGAACCTCAAGTACACAAAACACTTGATAAACTTGTTTTCTCTTTTTTTCAGTTAAAGGTGTAAATGTAAACAAGTATTGATATTTCATATTACTTAAAAGTTGTCCAATATAAGAAATAAGGGAATTTAGCAGCTGCGTGTGTAGATTATCACAGCGAATATTTCTACATAGGCAGTACTGGTAGCTGTATAGTTTTTACAAAAATCGTGTGTAATTTTTGAATGACACACTCTATTTAAACCAAAGTTAATCTCTTTTTAATCTAAAAAAGATCATAACTGGACCAATCTGTTACCTTTCTGTTTCTGGTCACAGGGGGGTTTTTTAGTTGTGGTTTAGTTTGTAGCTATTGTGAATAATTTGATGTGCTCAGGTATCTTACATATAGTATCAATTTATAAGTAGTAAGTTGGGACACTTTACACTTGCCATTTCTGTAGTGTTTTCTCCACAAATATTGCTGCATTCTTGAAAAAGCAATATAAATCTGAGAATGTAAGGAATAAAATTAATCTGTTAAAATATTATTGTATTTTTGACAAGCTGAATTACCAAACAAGGAAGTAGTACTGAGAGTCTGCTAAAATGAATGTACTTCTAATTGCAAAAAAAAAAGCAGTGGAAGGGGACTCACATGCTTAGTATCTCCTGAGGAATGTTCCTGTTTTATACAAGAACTTTCCTTGAAGAGAATCTTTCTTTTCAGTCACCAAACTTCTGTATTACAAATAGTTTTGACTTGTGAAACTAAGCATGCTGCCCACATGCTTGCTTTTAATAGACAATCAGGGATTTTATTTGCCGTGATGAAGTATTAGATAGCCTCTGTGCAGCTTCATGAAGAGGATGGGTGGAATACTTTGCAACTTTCAGGCGTATAGTTCAGTTCTGGTATCTTTTTGTAGTGGTGAAGCAAAAAAAAAAAAAGCAGTGCAAGAAATACTGTAATTATCTTCCGTAAAAGAAAAACCGTTAAATAAGTAAACCAAACAAACAAAAAAAACCCCACCAAATCACAAGGTGGCAATCAACGATAATGTGATCCCTGGCGCAATATCTAGATCCAGTGCTTCCATACAGGTTGGAGAATAGATTATGTGCAATAGTGATCATGTAGTTCTACTTGCTGGATTGGGCCATTAGAAAACTTAGATGCAGGGTGTTTATTCTTAAACTACTGTCTAATACATTTTATTTCAGTGTGGTGCTTAACATTAACTTCTGCCATATTCTTTTCCATTATAGATGCATCCTAGCTACTTCTGTAGGAGAGACAAGGCTTTTGTAATAGTATTTCCCTTAGGACTCTTGAAGCAGTGATTTTTATTTTTTTTTAATCACATGTAGTTTACTTTTTGCTGATATTCGTCCCATCTTTAGGTACGTCAGTTGACAGAAACCATGGCTAATCTGAAGATTTCTTCTTTTGGATTGGCAACTTCTGGTGAAGGTAGAGTTGAGACACCAAACACATTAGTCCGTGGATGTTTACCTTTAACCTTGGTATTTTTATTAAAGGAAAAATAATATGTACTAGTTTATGTTTCGATACCTATTTTCCTCAACGAATTAATAGGTTTTTTAAGCTATTTGATCAAAATCTGTTCATCTACAAAGTAACTTTGAAATATATTTGAAACACTGTGTAAGTAAAACATCTGAAGAAAACTTTGATGGCATTCCCGAATGTTTGGGAAGAGACATATTTAGAATTACTATATTAACATAGGGTGTCCTGAGTAAACGAACTCTACGTTCTTTAGGTAAGGCAAATTTCTCTCCTGTATTTCGGAGCTGTCCACCAGTGTATAAAATGGCTTCTTTATGATAGAGGAAGAGCTTTACTCTTTTTTGTGGCTTTTAATTAGATTTTTTGCATTGGAAATTCGAGTATTGTGTAGGGTGGAAGACAGTAACTGAAGTACTTGTGAAGTGATGCTAGGAAGTCCAGGCTTACTCACCTGAGAGAAAGTATTTTAAACTTTTTGAAAATGTTTCTTTAGTAAAATATTGCATTTCAGATTAATATTTCAAATTGAGAGAGTCTGTGCTAAAGATCTAACATTCAGCCCTTTAGATGAGAGCATTGAGTACCCATGATTCCGCTAAGTCACCTACTGAACTTCTAGCAAACCAAGAACAGATTATGCATTTCCAAAAAGTTTTATTTGTACGTATTTGAATGTTTTGTATAAAATAAATTTTAAAAATTTAAATAAGCTAATTATGTTCACAATAATTTTTAAGTTCTAATTTGTAGGCATGCTGAAGAATTGCATGAACATGGAAATTGATCAGGCATAATAGAAAAATGTGAAGTTTTCAAAGACAAAATGCCTTGCTCTATCACAGTAAAGCAAAAAGTATAGTTAAATGCTTAAAATACTGAGTTTTACATTAAAAACACTTTGGTTACTACAGTCATTCCTGTATATTTTTTAAGTAGGCCAATCTTCACTTCAGAAGGTCATTGTAATCAGTAGTTTGTGGCCTATTCTTTATAAAGCAAAAGCATCAATTCCAGTCACATGAACATGATTTGTAATTCTCAAAAGATCAATCCTCATGAGATACATAAAAATCCGGAATTAATATCACTCCTCATGGGATATATAAAAATCCTGATTCACTTGCACCTCTGGCTGTCTTTTGTCTGGGATGCAGAAATATGAACCAACTCAGATTCATCTCACCTCTCAACTTCAGTCATGCTTGGTGAGAGAAAAGCCAGAAATCATGTGGCGATACCCAGCAGATACAAAGTTTTTCAAAGCTGAATCACATAAAGGCAATCCATATGCAATATTTGACTGTTGGGGTGGGTCTGCTGACTATTTGGATATATTAGGCAAAGCAACATACAAAGGAGTGTGTGTTCCTAATATCATGGTGTAACAAACATGGTTATAATGAGCACATCCCTGTATGTTTTTTGTGTCCTGTCATGAGTTTGGGATGAAGACTTAAATATCCTGCCATCAAGAAATGAAGTGTATTGCTAGTATTTGTTAGGTCATTCAGGATGATATTTACTGAACGTTCTGTTTACTGCTGGTTCCTGGTTTTTTAAGCAGCGGCTGTATGGAGGCATGGTGCTGTCTGCGTAGTTACACTTTCATGCAATTACATATGTTTTGTGTTAGTACTAGTAGTCACATATAATGGAAAAAGATTTTTTCAGCAAAAGTAAAGACCCCCTGAAGTGCTTTACGAATACATTCAGCATCCCCAGCCTTAATGTTTAGACATCATAAAGATGTGCATTTTAATACAAATCTCTGAAATCATAAAAGGCTCAAAATACATGTTCTTTAGGAATGCAGTTTTAAAATCCTCAAGTTTGTACAAGGATTACATCTTTACCAGTACTTAACAGAGCTACTTAGTCTTTCTTAAGAGTTGATTGTAGTAATAGTGGAAAGAAACACAGAAACTGCTGAAAACAGGCTTAATGGACATCCTGGCAAAGTATGTGTACAGAACCCTTGGTCTGTCTATCGGAGTGTTTCTTAAAATTCCTGTTTTCAACCCAGAACAGAATCTACTCTTTAGTAGCTAGGCTTTGAAACAGCACCATTTTATTTTCTAATTTAGAATATCTGAAGCGATGCCAAAAGCAAGTATCACTGGATTCACTGTGGATAGAGAGCTGAGTGGTTGGAGCATTATACTTGGGCATCAATGCATCTCAGTCATGTGTTGCTTTGCCTCAGTTGTGATTTGAGCAGACTCTGTTTCTCTGTTTTCAGTTTAGGTTAGTAGAATTTTGGCAGCTCATAGTATTGTGGGAAGAAATACATTTAGGATTGCAGGGCACCTTTGTTTGTTGGGTATTGATCTAGTATCCATACCGTACATAAAGAAAGATAAATACACTGGAAAAGATCATACATAAAAGCAATAACCAGATTTGCCAAAAGGATTTATAATTGAAGTAATGTGTCTGACATGTATGAACTGTGTAGTCTTACTTTTGGCAGGATTACTACATCTCTTATTTAAAATAAACGTTAGGCAGTAACCTTGTGATCCTGGCCTTTCCTAGTTCCAATACTTAAGAGAATTTAGGGAAGACGGCTAGTGCATTGTAGAGAAACCCTAAACAAACCGATAGTCCTTCAGTTAAAGGTCTTCTAAAATGTTATTATTCCTGAGAATCTGCTGTCTTACTGAGAGTGTTTCAGAAGTACACTGTAAAGTCCCATCCAAGAGCTTGACTGTTGGGCTGAAAGGAATTCTTGTGTTTGTCTTACAGCTGTGCCACTGATGAGTTTTTTACAATTCTGAAAAGTGATAGTGCTTTAATTTCCAGGACATTAACATTCATATTAATTCACATATCTTGAAATGTAAAATGCTCTATATGAAAACTTACTGAAAAAAAGTTAAGGATGTTTTTTAACTGCTGTGTTGCAATATGTGGTACAATTCGGGGCAATTGAATGCATTCATTCTGAATCCAAGATGGCAAATAACTTATAAAAATATCTGACAATTTTTTTTATTCATCTTTTAAAGCCATTGGGGGGGGGTGTTTTTGTTTTAAGATGGTCATCAGGGCTACTAGATTGAGGATTACATTTTCAAGGTGCTCTGGCAAAATTAATTTGAAACTTTAGATTTCTCAGTTAAAAAAAATGTTGATGGTCTTTTTTTCTGCTGATGAAATCAAGTGGCAGTGGAAGAAACTGCAGTGATCTAATTGGTCTGGTATTCAACCGAGAAATGTGTTGCAGTAGAAAATGGATTCTCAGTAGAACTGTTCCACGTAGCATAAACTAAACTTAAGTTCTCTACAGTATCTTCATGAAAGGCGTTGATAAAGTTGCAATTTTGAAAGGAGGAAAAGCCAGTCATTAGGTGAGCATGGGTGGGCATTCCAGATATTCTGGACTGTTGTGCAAAAAAACATGAGAAGACAAAAACAGGAGGAAGATATGATGAAGATCAATTAAAGGACTTTTAAACAAGTTGCAAGAATCGAGTAAGCGAGGGACAGAAGTAAGTGTCATAAAAGCAAAACTGGAAAATATTCAAGATGCTGTTGTACAAGTTTGAAAGTGAGGACAAGGATCCTAAGTTTTGTTTGAGAAAAGAGGAAGTAAATAAGTCGAGTTTAGAAGAGGAGTGCAGTCACACTTTCCCAAATAGAAGATGGTCTCAGTCATGTCTAATAGGATGTGAAAATATTTCTACTGAAATGTTCTGTTGAACATGTTGTCTGCATGCACTAAACTTTCTGGAAATGTAACCATTTCTTAATAGTTGTAAAAATAATTCTTCCTAGTGAAGAATTTACTTCCAGGCTGATAGCAGACTTTAGAATAACTCAATCTGTAAAGAATGTAACATTCTATAACTCCCCTCCAGGATTTGGACACAGAAGAGCAGAAATCATCTAACAGTCTGAATTGCGTTTCCACTACTGAGCAAGTAAGTTCTACTGAAGAAGAAGAGTCTCCAAATGTAAGAAAGAAGACTAGAGTGGACACAAAACCACGAAATAGCTTAACAGCCAAAGAATCAGTTTCTACAGACAGTATAAATTCGCATTCACGCAAAAGCACACCAGATACTGCAGCATATACAGATGACAGTAGAACAGCAGACACAGAAAGTGAGCCAGAAGAAGGTGAAATTACAGATTCTGAGTGCGAAGACTACAGCAGTGAGGATGAAGTAACAAGTGAAGAAACTGATGATTCAGAAGACTCAGAAGATGAAGGTGAATTATTGTGGCTTTTATGTATTATTGTATTTTTCCAGGAGCCCAGTAAGAACAAACTACAAGAAAACAGCTTGGATAATTTAAAAAAAAAAAACAAACCAAGCACGTGACTTGAGGTACTTTGAATTAAAAAGTGCTATATGTTACCAGAATTTGTTTCCTTCTCTGTACTTGTACAGTAGCTAGAAGTAAGTAGTGGTGTTTTTGTAAAAGCTGTTTAGGGGTCTAAGTTCCTGTGCTTGTGTAGAGACCCCAGGGATAGAATAAGATTTGTTTAGATTATGATAGTGTCAGGAGAAAAGAAAGCCTATTGCTAAAATAGAGATTCTAGTACAGACCTCACAGTAATTCTGTGTATTAACTCTCCTCGGTTAGTGTATAATATTTCTGATATGTTCATAAACAATCATGTGCAATTCAATGTAAGGTGAATCCACCGTGGTGAAAAGGATCAATGTGGAGTACTCAGTACTATTTGAAATCTTAGTTTGTGTGTATTCTGGTGGAAACATGTAAGAAATGGGTATAGAGAGGAAACCTGTATGCTGTTTTGTGACAAGAAAAATGTTCTCTTAGGTCCTTAAGACCTCAAGAACTGAGAAAAAAAAAAAAAGTAACCTGTGAAAAACTTAATGCAACCAATTTAAACTATGTAGATGCAAAGGATATTACAAATCGCAGAATGAAATACAGCCTATAGAAGTCTGTACTGCAGCCTGTACCCTGCTCACAGTTAGTTCCTTATGTTTTCATTACTTTACTTACTCAGCTACTCAGATTCTGAGTGATTAATGCCATTCAAAATGTGCTTGCTACCACCAGGCTTTCAGATTAAATTTCCTTTTCTGACTCTCTTCTAATAATCAGGTTTGCAGTAATGCTGGAATAGTGAAAACTGGAAACAGTTTCTCTCCTCCTAGTACCTTTTGAGCTAATGTCTTCTAATCCAACCATGTTCGTTCCTAGCTGAGATCACTAGAGGCTATTTCTGCAAATGTATATCCAGGAACAGAATTCATACAGCTGCTAGAATAGAATTACTTAACAGATATTGAGGCAAAAAAGCATATGCATCTGTAGACTCATCAGTTATTTTTTCTTATCTGTATTGGTGCATAGATTTAATAAGAGTAAAAACTAGTAAAAATACATTTGATACAGAAATTAGCAAATAGAAAGTTCTACACGCATTAGGTTTGTGATGCGGTGAACAAATCTGCCTGTTCTCAAAGTAAAACTGTAATCTGTTATGACTAATGGTCCATAAATTTATAATATGCTAGTAAATTCTGTGAATGTATTTATTGCTGTAACTAAACACTTGTACACATGTAAATAACCAGAATTAGGAAAACATTTTTAATACTTTAGTAGTCAGAAAGCCTTTGACACAGTAGTCTCATCAAAGTTTTCTCTCAGATGTGCTTATACATTTCTTTTCTGAAAGTTGCGTAGGATTCAGCTAGGTAACAGCTGAATGTATATCAATTGTTTGAAAGATATAGACTGTAGTGGTAAAACTGCACAATTTTTGATAGTAACATTTTTGGGGGTGTTTTTTTTTATAATTGTAGAAGAAGAAAAGATCTGGCCTCCTTGTATCAGAGTAATTGTAATAAGATCGCCAGTGCTGCAGACTGGATCACTTTATATTATCACAGCTGTGAAACCTGCTACAATCGGAAGGTAAAACTGAACAGAATTTCTTATATATATATCTGAAACTGTACCTTGCTTTGAAAGCTGTGGAAGCCACTCAGGATTGCTTGTCCCTACTCTTAATGTTTGTCTTCCTAGCATGCAACAATTGTGAGGTACTGTGAGTTAGGTTAGCCAACAGTAAGAAATTTAAGTCACGTCACGTAATATCATGCTTGCTGTGATAACAGCGTACACATCTAATGTTGCTCTGCAGTCATGAAAATTCATTAGTGATAAATTGGTCTTGTGTCTTAAGTCTAATGGCAGCACAGCTGCAAGTCACTCTTTGAAAACTGTTGTGTTCTAGAAAGTAAGTAAGTTTTTTTTCCTGGGCCACTAAGGTAACTTTCTCAGAAATGCAAGAATATAGTTCAGTAATTCAGGATCACAAGGAAGCATATCCTGGACTTCCTCAGACACACAAACTCCAGTAGGGTTGGTTCATCTTAAATAATAAATTGTGGTTTGTGCTAGCCTGTATGCAGTTCTAATGTTAAAAAAAAAAAAAAATTGGTTTGTTCACTGTGGATGATGAATTTAATGATGAAGTATGCTTTATTCCATGCTTACCAAAAACCTCACCCCTTTTCAGGTGCTTTTATCTAATGCTGATGGATGTGATTTACTCCTACAGCTGGAGTTTTTTAGGTACATTTATGTGAAGATTAACAGATGACAATTCTGCTTGCACTTTGCATGGAGGTCCTTTGCTAGCTGTATTGCTTCTTCATCACCCAGTATAAGAAACTAATACACAAATCCCTTCCTCCTACTGCAGTGTTTTGCCCCCCTCCCCCCCCCAAAAAAAATAATCTATACAGACTTTTTCATTGCTTCTATTACCTGTCTAATGCTACCAAGAATTCAACTTAAGCAATTGAAGACTGATGCCAAGATGCCCTGAAGAGCTTGAAGGATGCAGAGTTCAGGTTCTTATTTACAGGCCTTGTAAGAGCATATAAGTTCAGATAGAAACATCAGTTTTATAGATAAAAATGTAAAGGTACAGCTTTATTGTATATTCATTGCCAACTGCATATAGTTTACAGATTGAAGAAGGGACATGAAGTGGGTCTTTACATCGTGTATATTGCAACAGTGTTTCACACCTGTAAAGCTCCCCAGTAGCTCAGAAGAGAAAGATGGTATTAAGGTGCAACTGAGATACTGCTCTTGTAAGCTACATATTAGACCTATTTCTACTGTGTTGTGATTTATATATCAACTTGCCTTTCCAGAGAAAAAGATGTTGGACACACAATTCAGATTCCTGAAGTTGGAGTCAGTAAGGTAACTCTTGTTTCTGTCTGCTGGAAAGTAGATCAGCCTATGAATGAAGCTTGAGATTTTATGGCTTTAAATTTTGCTAAATCTTACATTAATTTTTTTAAAGAAATTTTAGAATGAGACGTGGGTTTAGCCACATTTAAAATTAGAAAAAATAAAACATACAGTATTTTACTGAATGGGAATTTAACACAAAGAGCAGAGTGGTTTCAAAGTCTAGGAAAGCTAAGTATTTTTTTAACTGGAGTTTTACTAATCCACGGTGTAATGTACAGTAAAAAAAAAATCATACTTTGAATCTTGGAATTTCTTAATTATTGAACTTGAGAACTTCCTCTGTTAAGTATTAATAGTATATAATATATTGATGTAAGCTAGTCAGAACTTTGTCATAAAGTAATCCAATCCTCACAGTTGAGCTCAAAGCAACAGGTTTTGTTTTATTTTTCTTCAAGGCAACTGTATAAATGTGTAAGCGATGTACAGGGTATTTGAAAATTTAACAATATCTTTCAGTGAGAGATTGTAATGGAAAATTTTTCTTCTAGTTAAGAAAGATTAATTATGTGCTCTGTTTTGTTAGCTACTTTAACACAGACCATAAATACAGGACTCTTAATAAAAGAAAATGTAGATTGACAAAGACATGTCATCAAAACAAAAAAAGATTGATAAAAACATCTACAAATGCAAGTATCTGAAATATGCTTCACTATGTCTGTTCCAGATCATAGTTCTAATTAATCAGCCATGTACCGTATTTCACACAGAACAATTTCCAGAGCAAATCTTTCCCTGCTACTAATGACTTTTTCAGGCATGTATGTGAAATTGGGTGCATAAAGAAGCCAAAAGGCTTTTATTTTTCTGTGATGTTACCATTTTAGTACTTCACAGGTACCTGACTGTTTATATACAAAGTTATTTCACTTTGCAGATAAGGAGTCAAAGGCAGGAAGATAAATGGCATATCTATAGAAACAAGAAGTTAACTACCAGTTTGTTTTCCTCACTATTCATAGCTGATAGCTGTGCACCACTTTGGTGTTTGCTTAAGTATAAAGTGAGATTTTAAGAAAACAACACTACACCCTGCAGATTTAGAATCTTTAGAAGTTTGGGTTCATTCTATTCAATAAAAGAGATAGAAATTAAATTATCTATTGAATGAGCTAGTCAATCTTTCCACCATTACGGGAGTATTCCTGTTATAAATGCTAGCCAATCTATGAAATACTATTTTAGTATTTTTTTATTACTGGATGTAACAACTGCTATTGCTCAAAGATAAGGAAAGATTTGGTTTTAAGTGAACACTTTCCTCCCAGATTGACTCTTGGGGGTTTTTTGTCCACTATAGCTAAAGGGATCTTTGCTTGTCAAATTTGAAACTGTCACTTTTTTAGATTTCTGGTTTTTACTGGGACTAGTTTTCTAGGTTTCTGGGTTTTTACTACACTGCAGAGGTTGGTATTTTGGTTTGCTCAGTAGCCATTTTTGGAGGAATCTTTGTGAGTTTGGCCAGGAGTTGTGTTTTCTCTGTTTTATGTGGGCTTGGGAGCAACACCTATGTAGATTTGCAACAGCAAAAGAAAAAAATTAGATTGTTAGTCTCAATATCAGAAAGGATATAAAAGGAAATGATGGCTTGTCATTGTGTCGCGAGCATCAAGATGCAGCTGAATGCTGTGAAATTTACAAAAGCGTGGCACTCGGGGAGTATTTCATATATTAAAGAGCAAGTAACCTGAAGCTGTAGAATGAGATATTTTTGGGTTTTAATTGAAAGAGAACATTTGAGAGTGCTGTAACATACCTTACAAGAAAAATGCCTTTTACTTAAAAGAACAGTTAAAAATGTTTTATTACTGAATCTTGCAGTCTTTTAAGTAAAGCATACTTGCCACATTGGTAGTATATACTTTTTCAGTACTGGATCAGTTTATGGTCAAAATAGTTGTATTATTAATAGCATACTTTAGCTCATGCTGTTGTGGCCCATTCATTTACGTTTCACATGGATGAAATCATAAAATGTGGAATACTGTATTAATTTAGAGTGCCAGAGCCACTCAGTTAAAAGGCCTCAAAATATGTCCTGAAATCTTACTTTAAAATAGCATTAAAATTGTGAAGTATTTGCTTAATAAGAAAGTTTCACTTAGGCTTCTATTTATCAGTTCCACGCAGAAGTATATTTTGACCACGATTTGCAAAATTACGTTCTTGTGGATCAAGGCAGTCAAAATGGAACAGTTGTTAATGGAAATCAGATTCTCCAGGTGAGTACCTGTTGTTATAATGCTGTCTACGTTGCAGAAAACTGTAGTCATGTGGTCATTTTAAATATGTTATGGCAAATCACTAACATCATCATTATGTGGCTTCTTTCATATTAGTCTCTTCCTTGGTTCCTTTCTGGTTTTAGGGCCACTTACAATAATTCATGTTTGGTTTATATTAGGAAAAATCCACTATGGTTGCAGTTGCTAGAGTGTGATATATCCACTGTAGTTAAATACTTGTCTGCATTTGTAAGAACAAACTGAATTACTAAATTATAAGCAGTATTCATGAAGTAGAGTTCATGCCCTTCATTAGTAACTAATTAACATGGCTGCCAAAACTTTCTTTTGCTGTAGCCTAAAATAAAATGTGATCCCTGCATCTTGGAGCATGGAGATGAAGTGAAGATTGGTGAAACTGTGCTTTCTTTTCATATACATCCTGGCAGCGATACTTGTGATGGATGTGAACCAGGACAAGTCAGAGCACATCTTCGCCTGGACAGGAAAAAGGAATCCTCTGGTTAGTCATGTTATGACAGGACATGGTTTTTATTATAGCTATTTACTTTATAAACATAATTATTTTCTTACCATTTTCTTGTCAGCTGGGCGTAATTGTACAATACATGATGATACATTTTCTTATTGGTGTGTGTGTCTGTGTAATAATCTTAGAACAAATTTCTCAGAGTTGTCTTATGTTTCAAAACATTATTACATTATTATTATTATTAATTCAATCCTGTGTTCTTCCTTTTAGTTTGCCCAGCACTTAGCAAAGAAGAGAGAGAGTTAGTCAGAAGAAAAGCGTTAAAACAAATACGGGTAAAATATGGTTTACAGGTGAGTTTACAGTAGAAGTTGATTGTTTGAAGTCTACATCTACTTTGTGATTCCTATTTTAAGCTACAGGCTTCAGTGAATAAGGGAAGTTTTCCAGTGCACTCAAACTTGAGCATGGTAGCTCAACTCAAGCTTGTCTTTTGTACACTAAATAATTTACAAACCTCTACAGAGAGTGATGATGGTAACAGGGCATGAAAGTTCTGTTAAAAGTTTAGGAAAAGAAGATCTGTTCCAATGTGTATAAGATTCCTCATCCTTTTCAGGTTAAGATTTCTTAAGACACTTTTATTTCTGCAAATTAAGTTTGCACTGAATTGCAGTGCTGTATTTTATTTGGGAAGTAAAAATAATGAGCAACTGAAAAAATAAGGGATGGAAGAGGGAAATTTTTTAAGTCTGCCAACATGAATGTACAGGCAATATAGTATGTAAGTATTCAAGTTACTTCTGTTTTAGAGATTATTTTAACTATGGAGCTACATCTAGCACTTGTAGTAAGTATTGGTGTAGAAAAGAGTGGTGTAGTTTCTCTCGAATTCTTCAGCTACCAAAATAATTTTGATACAGAATCTATACACATGCTTAGTTCTACACATGTGCTTAGTTCTGGCATCTATTCTGAAGACATAGTTGCTGAGGAACAGGCTAAATATTTAAATAAAAAGCTAGTGCCATGTCCATATGGCTTTCTACTAATATGGAGAGATTGATTCTTCATACCAAGAGAAGATTCAAGAGAATCTGTTCATTTACTTACAGCTTGTGTGAAATTAATGAATTTGGCAATATTACATTATTATATGATGACGGCAATAACACACCTTACAAGGTATGGCTGTAAGGTAAAGAATCACTAAATGAGAACTATAGGGGTTTTGTTACAAGATTTAGAATTAATGAGATAGGCTGCATTACTTTGGAGGGAAGCAGTGAAGTTATCAAAAATAAAAAATGTAAAGCCTGCTTTCTTTGCCTTGGTGGAAATTTAATCTGCTTGTAAAGAACACAGAGTATGAAGACAACAAAGCAGTGAAGAATCCAAAGTACAAAGATAGAGCAGGAAGACGCAGAGAGACCATTGGAAGTGAGGGAACCTTCCAGAGAGATGATAGTCCAGCTTCTGTTCATATGTAAGTTTGTTTGGGGGGGGCATATGGGAATCCTCCGTGTCCTTCTCCAGTGAATCTTAAAAAATTATCATAAAGTATGTGTCACTTACTAGGATAGTTTGTTAGATTATGAATTACCTGTATATAATCTGTTAGGAGAACTAGAAAATAATAAGCTATTCTCATTTCCCAGTTCATATGCTCTTTTTATTAACTCCTCACCTTCCATACAGACTTCAGCTTGGCATTAAGGATGCTCAGATCACTGTCCTATCAACAAATCAAGGAACTTCCCAGCTGCACTACTGACACCTTCAATAATGTCTGTTTTTCAAGGATCTTGATTGCTACTTTTCCTCTCCAGTCACAGTAATAGTACACAAGCAAATTTTTCACCTGCAGTTTCTTTGTCAATATTCAGCCTGTCATAGGACATGCATTTACAGACCTCTTAAATGACACGTACTTTAATCTTCCTCCTTAATTATTCCTTTGCTTCTGTAGTTGCTTTTTGGGGCGGTTTTTTTTTTTTTTAAGAAACATGAACGTGTAGGTGCTTGTAAGTTAGTAAAGAAAGTGTGAGACAATGAAAATGCATATTAGCATGATTTGGTGTTGAGGTAGTGACACTGCCTTTTCCCTAGTACAGGCAATTCCTGCCCACCCATGCTGTATCTTTTAAGTCCTAAAGTAAGCAAGTAGTTCTGAAGGAGTTTTAAGAAAGTTTAAGAAAGTTGGTATTGACCAGAGGCTTGGAATAGTTTTGGTAACTGAAGATAGTCATGGAAGAACTTACAAAAGTAGCACTAGGGTCTTCTGGATAGGTCTTAATGGAAGTAGGAGCAGCATAGTAGTTCTGGTTTCTAGAGCAGCATACGCATGCACATTTCTGTCCTTCAGTATTCAAGTAGAGAGCATACTCTTCGTATTAACTCTTGCTTATCCATTATCTTAAACTTTCTTAAGTGAAATCAGCAACAGCAACAAAGGACATAAAATGTTGGAGAAGATGGGATGGAAGAAAGGGGAAGGCCTGGGCAAGGATGGTGGTGGTATGAAGGATCCGGTAGGTGTCTCTGGTTTTTATTTTACGCAAAAAGGAATAGAAATGTATTTGCAGTAAAAAATGTCTAAATTTGTCCATTATTCACTTGAAACATTTCCAAATCCTCGTTAGGGAGGAATAATCTCAGTAGGACTGATCTCAAATTGTTTTCTATTTGATTAATGAATTGTGTATAATTTTTTTCAATTATCTTGTCCCTTCAGTGGAAGATGCCAGTGATGTCTGTGTGTGTTAGGAAACTAAACAAGGGATGACAGCTTCTAGCCCTTGAATTAATAATCTCATACTTGAATACAAAATCTGGAGGAAGATTGAAATAATTTTAAGTGATGTGAATTCAAGAGGGGCTTATTGTGGAATCTTTCACTTTCTCTGAGGCTGATGTAGCACAGAAGTCAAGCTAGATGACGGGCCATGAGAGAGGAAGTCACTCACCACCAAGTTCTGGGACGCTATGGCAGACATGTTAGCCCCAGTTTTGTCACCAGATATGTTGTCTTTCGGCAGTAGTGCTGTTCAGAGTTACACCGTACCTTTTGTTGTCAAACTATTCAGCACAGGGATCATATGCTGTTCACTTGGTAAGGAGTACTTCACAGTAATGTTAGTGGCAGGTAACATCATTCAGCACTCTAGATCATGGTTCCAGAGGTGGTGATTTGATGCATCACTTTAGGAGTACTTTAGATGCCCATGTGTGATGTAGGTATAGTAGAGCCTTAAAGAGAAGCGCATGGGGAGAAAGGGTGGAATTAGTATTATGAAATATGATTTAAAGTATTTAGAATACGATTTAAATTATTTACAATACCTAACTTGCAGTTAAAACAATATTTTATGTATTTGACAGATCCACCTTCAGTTACATAAAACACATGCAGGTTTGGGTACCAGCAGACCAGCCTCAGCTGAAGATGTTCAGATCATCCAGAGCAAGAATAAAAAGAACTGGGATAAAGCAAGAGAAAGGTTTGCTGAAAACTTCCAAGAACCTAAATCACAAAGGGATGCACCTAAGATTACGCCTTGGGTTAGAGGGACTGTAGAGTAAAGAGTAGCAGGGTAATTCCTGTGTGTAAATACTTGGGAGAGAATTTATTTTTATTCTTTTTTTCTTTTGCTAAAGCGGAGGTTTGGTGATATGTAAAATACAGTTGTGGAAAAAATTATACAAGATTAACTATTATGTTAATTGTTTTTCTGTAGTCTTCATGCTTTTATAAAAACACATTTTTAGTAAGAAATTAATGGCATTCAGAGGGATATTCAAATTTAAGTACTTGAAAGCGATTCTCATGAGCAGAAAGTTTCTTCAATTGTGTTTTTAACAGAATTCTTTATGGAAAGTCAAACAAAATGTCTGTTAAAATTAAATACAGTATCTTTAACATTTGAACAGTGGTTTAAAAGTAAGCTGAAACAAAAAAAAAAGAAAATCTCCCAAGCCCCTGCTAACAGAGTATCATACTGCCTTTTCTTCTCTTGTATGTTTATTCATGATTGCCATGAAAAGCTCAGCAAGAGGTACATCACTTTTAAATTCATACAGTTCAGTACTAGTCACGTGTCTCAGCTTACCTTAAGGGGGAAAAAACCCTTGGTTTTTAAATGATTCATCAGTACTGTTCAGAAATAAATACTGTACTCCGTGAAATAAACTACCAGCATTGGTGAAGAAAACAATGTTCAGAGGTGGCTTGTAGCAAAATTTTCTTCTGTGAAGAACTTGCTTGAGATTTGTTTAGTAAATCTGTATCATACCTTTAAAAGAGGAGGTATGTTTAGAAAAACTGCTGTCTGTGTGTATTATTTATTAAGTTCTTGTTCTGATACATCCATTGCTGGCAATGGAGATTATGCCAGAAAAAAAAAAAACCAACCAACTGATTTTTGGTGGAGGATTGCCAAACTGAAGCTGAAAGCTTGGTATTTATTCAATGTTCCTGAACACAATAAATCCTTGTCAATTTAAGGATTGTTCTTCTTGATACTATCTTGTGCATATGCTGGATAGGAGTGCTCTTCTAAAATGAGAAAAACAATCCTGTTTTGGTCAAGTCAGAGTTCTGATACTTGTTCAAGGCAAACTTAGTAGTCTCACCATCCTCTTGGATCAGAGAGGCAACTGTCGAGCACTGTTGAGTAAAACCAGAACAAGTTGCTAGCTATTTACCTTAATATATCTTTAGACACATACAATAGAAAGCATGTTATTTAAATAATTAAAGCACACGAATTTTAACAACCTGAAGCATGCCTTACTTCAGCAGTATAGAGTTGAAGATAGTTACGAGCACTCTGAATGCCTGCAGCAATATTGCCTAATTAAATCAGTTCACTGTTTGCCAATGTAAGCAGTAACAGTAATTTTTACTGTTTTAGTGAGCGTTAATGAATTACTGGCCTAGTTTGCT
Source organism: Gorsachius magnificus (assembly GCA_034008185.1). Taxonomy (NCBI): domain Eukaryota; kingdom Metazoa; phylum Chordata; class Aves; order Pelecaniformes; family Ardeidae; genus Gorsachius; species Gorsachius magnificus. The sequence continues at coordinate 71,033,648 of CM067109.1, forward strand.
GTTGCATTCCTTTTTATGAACAACTCCACATCTTCCAGCTGTGAAAAACAAAAGTTCTGTATGAAACAGCTACGTTAAGTTTTAGTTCACCACATACCTAAAAAGGCACTTCTGCTACTAGTGACTACTAGGAGAAAAAAAAAAAACACCTGTATGCTAAAAGGTTTTTCCTTTTTTTTTTTTTTTTAAATTGACCTCTGTGGTCTTGATAGTAAATGAAATTACAAATCTTAGTATGAAGGGACATCAAGCCATCTTTTACATACCTTACCCTCTCTTTAACTCTTAATTCTTTAACTAACAGCTCTAAGAAAAGTCAGCCACTGGGTTATTGTTGCCTTGCAAAGAAGAAACTTGAAAGGATTTAACTGAGTTTGCATTTCATTAAGTTTTTGAAGTAAGACATTATATGCCTTCTGTGAGAGGCATGGTCTCATGCAGTCCAGCACTGACTGCTTTCAGCACTGCAGCTTCCTCTTTGAGCAGACAGTTCCATATAAAGGGATGAAGCTTAGCCTCAGTTGAGCACTGGTGTGACAAATCCCATTAACTCTTGATGCTGCCTAGGAAAGTGGAAAAAGCAGTGCCATTAACACACCCAGCATTGTTAACAAAACAACTGAAAATAAGGTCTAATCCTCATCAAGCAGTTGTGTGCCTTTATTGAATAGGAAGACTTGTATGGAGCTAAAGGGGGCTTTTCACCCCCTACCTTGGTGACCTCTTAGCAAGTTCCAAGTACAAATGAGTTAGGTGAAAGCCACCAGTTGTGTGCAAGCCTTATGTGCAAATGCAGTTCTGCCTTCCCTCATGTCAGGAGGGGGACAAGAGTTGCCATTGCACTATAATAATTTTGGAGGCTATAACCAGTAAGATGCAGCATAAAGTTTAACTGTCTTACCTTCTCAGTCCTCCAACCATTCTGCTGTCTTTTCCAACTTATGATACTTAATACTCATCACTTAGACAATGTTGCTTTTCTATACATTCAGAGTCAAAAGTTTTAGCAGTTAACTGTATATATAAATAGTGCTAGTAAACATATATAATCTTAAAGCTGTTACAAGTAACACTAATCAGTTTATATGAACAAACTATTTTCTGTAGTCCTAACCGTGAATTTTGCAAAGCACCAATATACAAAACACATTTCTGAAATTTAAAATCAATTAAGAAGAGTAAGGTGTCCATATCTCTGGCGCTGAGCCACCTAGCTAGCAATTAAAAAGAGGAGCACATTCACCATTGTGTGAAAGCCACTGGACCAAACACATATGCCAACAGGGGCTCTGAACTGTTGTATACATATAAAATATTTTTACTAAACATAACACATTAAATTAGAATTTCTGTTCTAGCAAGAACAGACCCTTTGCTGCTGCATCCGATTGTGTGACAGGGCCCTTCAGCCAGAAGATAAATCCATAGCAGCAGAAAGAGATGTCAAAAATAGCATCCCATTATAAAAAAGATGTATTTAAATGTGCATGCCAGCAGATTTTGTTCTATATGGACTTTCTGTAAGTGCTGCAAATCTTTGCAACCACAGAATGTGGGATTTTTTTCCTCATCCAGTTGCTCCCTTACAAGTGTTTTCCGTCTGCGTCTTATTTTAATCCGGCAGTACCTCTGCCGACGAACATACCTGCGTACTGGTTCTGCGGCCCGGCTAGCATCGATCTCGGTACAGCCCCACAGCGCGGCAGGGCACTATCCGCTCTCATCCCTTCGTGCTGGGGTGTCCGGGTGCCGCCTCAGCGCTGCAAACGGGGCACACGCTGCCTCTTCTGCTGCTCCTCGGTTAAGGCAGGGGGGAAAACTGGGGTTACGCGGCCGTCCCGCCGGCGGGGCCCTTCCCGCGCACACGCGCGGCCCTGTGCCGGGGAGGCCGGGCAGCGGGCCGGGCCCGGCCACCCCCCCCCCCCCCCGCCCGGCCCGGCCCGCCACGGGCGGCCTTTCCTGCCCGCCGGCCCCGCCGCCATCTTGCCTCGTCTCGTCCCGCCTCGCTCCGGCCGGCCGGTGGCCGCGGCGCCAGGCGGGGGCGGCCGAGGGGGAGCGGGGTCTGCCCAGCCCGGCGCCGCCGCGGGCCGGGGTCCGCGCCTCGCGTTCGGTCTTAAACTGCTTCTCCTCCTCCTCCTCCTCTGCTCCCCCGCCTGCCTCCCGCCGGGGCCGCGCGTCGCCGGCCCAGCCTTGCCGTGGGCTGTGCAGCCTCGCCTTGCCGTGGGCTCAGGAGCTCCCGGAAAGGCAGAAAATTGGGATGTTCCCCCGTGATGTGGGACCCTGCAGCTCGGGAGGAGCAGGAGGGGTAGGGAATCCGTCACAGGAGGCTGAACAGCCACAAAAGAAAGCAAGAACCACAGACAGTAGTTTAGAAAGACATCCACGTGACTTTTTTGAACATTTAGGATCAGAAATTATCCTAAGAAAGAATGAGTGGAGTCTCAGGAGTGATCCTGAGAAAGAAATGCCAGGAGCAGCCAGCACAACCCAAGGGAGCCAGCATAGCAGTAGCCTCAGCAAGGTTGTGGGCCAGCAGAGCACCTCATCCCAGGAAGAGCTGGCTCTTAACCCGCTGTTTCCTGCCCTTCTGTTGTTCAGTGCCTTACAGGCCCTACTCCTCAGCCTCCCTCTGCTCTCCCTCTGTGTTCCCTCCTTTTCTAACCAAAGACGATGGTGGACCGGCCTTGCCTTAGTAGCCTTAGGTCAAGCCCGGCTGCTTGCAGACAGCATGCTTTGGCCAGATCTTGACTGTTGGGCTTTGTGAGACCAAAAAGTCTGCAGAGGTGGTCAGGCTAGGTTTTGTAGCACCTTGAGACTTGCACAAACATCTGTTCAACTTTTCCCTTCTGCAGTCCTTCGCTTTCTTCTTTTTTGTTTCCCCTGGCTAATTTTTTTCTTTTGGATCCATCAAATTTTTTCATTTAGCTACTTTCTACCCACTGTAAAAAAAAAGTCAAAGTGCTAATTAAATAAAATCGTGATACTTGCTTGAGTTAACCACCATCAAACAGCTCACTGGACTTGTTTTTTCAGCCTTTTACCTTCTTTATTCAGCCTGTACCACCACTGGGCAGGAATAGTCTCTAAAGTGTCCAGCAATGTTGAGTAAGGCTTAGTGTGAGTCAAAATTATAGTTGCAGTTCCTTAACTTGGCAAACCCCTAATTTTTCTGTGTGATTCTTTATCTGCACAGTGGGAATAATAATACTTGTTTTCACTCCCTCTTTAGAGATACTTAAAAATTGTCAAGGCATGGTCCTGGGCAAATGGCTCTAGGTGGCCCTACTTGAGCAGGGGTTTGGACAAGATGACCTCCAGAGGTCCCTTCCAACCTCAGCTGCCTTGCAATTCTGTGTTTATCACAGAAAGTGCGGTGAGGAGCTGACTGACAATTGGATACTACAGGGGTGGAGGCCACAGACACACCTAGGCAGACAGAAGTCTTGAACTAATGATAGCAAAAAAACCAACAAAAAGCCCAAGGTTTAAGGGTGGTTTAAGACTTAAAGGAAGGAAACAATCTGCTGTCCAGCCTACCTTTCACCAGCTCTCCCTGAGGACAGTATTCATGACCCAGAAGAGGTTAAGCTGCAAGAAGAACAGCAAGCATGTGATGAGTCTGAATGGTAAATATTAGGAGTTTTAGAAGGTATACAAGTGTAAATGCCAGCCTGTGGAGTGGAAAGGATAGAATGAATCTCCATCAAACCTTTCCTGAAGCAGTTGGTGCCACCATAGCGGCAGGCACCCTTGGCCAACACCTTCCTCCAGCCTGGCAAGTCCAGCATTCCTCTGTGAAGCATAACAAAGAAACGATAAATTAAAAAAGTCATACCATGCATGATGCACAATTCACAAGTAAGTGGCACAGTGCTGGGTCATTTTGGCTTTTTGAAACATAGTCACATGCTTTATAAAGAGCAATTCTCCATTGAGTGATGTTATGCCAAGTCCTGGTGTTCCCAAACTTTTGCTCAGAGGCAGGTCCAGATAGGGCTATCTGTTCATAGGAGATTGCTCAGTGTGATGTAAGTGCGCTGACCCTCCACAAAGGCAGTGGCAGGGAAAACACTGCTGAGGTGTTGCTGAGGTTTGTTTTCTGTTTGGAGATTTTTTTGAGAGATTTTCAACTGTGTCAACCATGAGATTGGATTTTTTTGGTTGTAATTGCTGTGGGAGAGCAGAGCTTCTGTCTGGGTGGGTTATTTGACCATGACCAGTTGTTAGGCTTTCTACCAAGGAGGTCAGTGTGATGTGGAAATGATAACCAGGAAGCACTAGAGATGAGCTTCTTGTGTTTTTTCTGGTTGAGCACAAGATAATTGGGTAGACAAGGTCCCCATGTGGCTTTTTAGAGCTTGTTTAAAGCATTTCACAAGAAGGAGACTGTAGTTGGGAACTTCTTTTAGAGTATGATTTCTTCGAGACAGTAGTTCCATTTTTCATTTTACCATATCAATGCTTCATTTTAGACATCTGTCTTCATACAGCAAAGGCTCAACTTGGAAATTGCTCACAGTACACCAGGAGGAAAATCATAAGTTTGTTAAAATACCTTTATATGCACTACAAGTCTTTAGTGTCAAATTTTGGAGGTATTTAAAGAAGCATAGCTCTTCTGGTGAATTTGTAATACTTGGGGTTTATTATGGATTGAGGTATTCTGTGTATGTTTTGACTTGATGGAGAAATACATGTGAAAGGTGACCGTGAATTTCAGCTGTATCTGCTTTCCCACATGTCTGCACATGTGGCACCCTGCAGAGACCCTACCGCTGGGCTAACAGTTGAAATATGCACCTTGTTTGGTCAAATGCCCATTTACGTTGAATTTTGCCACAGACAGAGTTGAGTGAAAACTGAAGGTGGTTTTAAGCTTGTAATCATTCTCATTTTGGGTCGCTGCTGCTTGTTCTTCCTCAGACCTTCTGCAAAAACCAAGGTTAGCTGGTTCTTCCAAGGCTGTGCTTTTGCAGTTATTCAAGGGATGGTGGAACATTGTAAAAATGTTTAAACAGCTGTCTACAAAATGTGGTGTGAGCCTCACCTGTTTCCTCACTGTCCTGTGACCTGCGTTTGGGAAAACGTTTCCTTTCCCCTAGACACTGCTGACACCTGGCTGTGGTAATATTCCAATTCCCAGTATTCACCATTAAAACTAATGAACTGTTGAAGCCTAGATAAATCACTTCAGTCATTACAAATAAAGATTAAGAAGGCTTAACTGAGTGTAAGACTCATTTTTAAAATGCTGCAGTGGATGCATTATCAGGAGACCTTTAAGCTGAGATCTCAGTACACTTGAAGAGGCCTCCTGTAACAGCTGACAGGATTATTAATAGCTGCCACAACTGATTTAGGTAAAGAATGTGTTTTCTTGGGGGATTTTAACTAATGAGTCATGTCATTTTGTTCACCTTAGTTTTTATTTGTTTTGCTGTGAAAGGAAGAAGTTTCTGTTATGCAGACATGGATACAGACATTGTGCCTGGATTTGAAAGCTCAAAAGAGCAGCCCACAAATTCTGGAATATAAGGGCAGGAGTCTCAACTGGGATGTCACCATGTCTTCAGTGAGTGCACGCTAACCTCCATCAGCTAATGATCCAGCCCCAGATGCTCATAGGCCAATGTGAGTGAATAGATAATAGCGTGGATGTTGGTACAGAAGTCTACGCACATGTACACATTCCCTAACTCTGCAAGCAGGAGGAAAAATCAAAATGTTTATGTCAGACATCACAGGAACAACACGACCTCAACTGAGAAATGTGTTCCTCTTTCACAGCACCATTCTGCCAAACTGTGTGTGTGGCACCACAGCAATTAGCCAAGAAAGATCTTTCTGTTGTCATTCATTTAGAAGCCCTGGTATGTTTGCACACCTAAATGAAGCATTTACCCCCTGCTTGTATTCAGCATTTTGGGTGACAGCTGCACTAATAGTTGGCATAATCACAGTGCCAGCCAAATTGCAGCAATGTTACAGGTGTCAGGATGCTTGCTTATTTTCAAAACATTGCATATTTCAGATTGCACATTTCTCATTTGAATAATTACATGTTTTATATTCTTTTACATGCTGTTAAAAATAGTCTAGAGCCTTAAAATCCATAACTCTTGACAGCTGCAGTGGCACAATTTTTTACTGGCTTCAGTTGGAGTGACTCAACCATCTGACAATTAGCAATGATTTTACAAAGCATATTTTGGAATCTACAAGGCTCATTTAGAATAAAAAATCATTTTCTTCAAAGTGAAGATAGCAGTCTTCACTTCAGGCTTTCACAGTGGTATCTTTTGCCAGCTACTCGCCGCTTTTAAGTTTCTGCTGATTATGTAAGAATAGGATATTATCTCATTGATGGTTGCATCTGGCGTTTTTTATGATGGTGCCTCTTTGAGTTCAGTGCAGTTACTTGGAATTTACGCTAGTATTAATAAGAAGAGAAATGGGTCCCCAGCCCTAGATCCTCAGAATGGGAGGTAATAACTAAAAACGTGGCTGAGCACACTGATAATTACATCATGCACAAAATCAACTTGAAGAGTATGCTGTTAACATTGTAGTCAGGCCGTCAAGTGTTGCAGAAATGCAAGAACTACAGTTGCCTGAACATTTTCCAGAATTTCCAGCTCTTGAATGCTTAACTGCATGGTCCTAACAATGTTGTTTCAATGCAGTTTTCTTGCTTCACAATTTAATGTATAACTATATTCTCATGCCATCTTTACTTCCAAAGTCCCTCTACAGCTTTTATTGCACAGGAGGGAATGTGTGTAGCTAGCAAGCAACAGGATCAGATTTTTTTCTCTTCACTTTTCATTTCCCCACTCACAACTCCTCTTCACATTTTCTGGCCTGCAGCAAAAATCCCATGCTTCTCCTTGGACCATCCCTTCTTTTCATCATTAGGATTCCCATGCTGCCTGCACTGCACCATCCGTGCTACAGCAGTGCGGCTGCAACTAGTGCATGAACATGAGGCTGAAGAAGCTGCAGTTAAGTGGTGCCAACAGTCAAATAAGTGACTCTTTTTATGATTTCAAATATAAGCACATCAGTCACCTACTATTTTCAAGTCATAGAATCGTAGAGTCATAGAATGGTTTGGGTTGCAAAGGACCTTAAAGATCGTTTAGTTCCGACCCCCCTGCCATGGGCAGGGACACCTTCACTAGGCCAGGTTGCTCAAAACCCCATCCAACCTAGCCTTGAACACTTCCAGGGATGGGGAAACCATAACTTCTCTACGCAACCTGTTCTAGTGTCTTACCACCCTCCCAGTAAAGAATTTCTTCCTAATATCTAATCTAAATTTACCCTTTCAGCTTAAAATCATTATCCCTTGTCCTATCACTACACTCCCTGATAGAGTCCCTCCCCATCTTTCCTGCAGACCCCCTTGAAGTACTGGAAGGCTGCTATAAGGTCTCCCTGGAGCCTTCTCTAGGCTAAACAACCTGAATTCTCTCAGCCTTTCCTCATACAAAGGAGTTCCAGCCCCCTGATCATCTTTGTGGCCTCCTCTGGACCCACTCAAGCAGGTCCATGTCTTTCTTATGCTGGGAGCCCCAGAGCTGAACACTGTACTCCAGGTGGGGTCTCACCAGAGCAGGGTAGAGGGGCAAAATCGCTTCCTTCGACGTGCTAGCCACACTTCTTTTGATGCAGCCAAGGGAACGACTGGTTTTCTGGGCTGTGAGCGCACATTGCCAGCTCATATTCAGTTTTTCATCCACCAGTACCCCCAAGTCCTTCTCCTTAGGGCTGCTCTCAATGCCGTCATCCCCCAGGCTGTATTGATACTGGGGGTTGCCCTGACCCAGGTGCAGGACTTAGCACCTGGCCTTGTTGAACCTCATGAGGTTCCCATGGGCCCATTTCTTGAGCTTGTCCAGGTCCCTCTGGGTGGCATCCCATCCCTCTAGAATATCAACCACACCACTCAGCTTAGTGTCATCCGCAAACTTGCTGAGGGTGCACTCAATCCTACCATCTATGTCACTGATAAAGATAGTAAAACAGTACTGGTCCCAATACGGACCTCTGAGGGACACCACTCATCACTGGTCTCCACCTGGCTGTTAAAGTTTCCAGAAGGTTTTCAGCACACATGGAACTATTTTGACAAAATTCCAACCTCAAGAATTGCAACTTGATATGGATAAATTTTCCCTGCGCTAAATTTTCTCTGCACTTTTCATTGTTTCTTCTTGTCAGAAGTGGTCATACAGTAGCTATGCACTGGCCTACCATTGCCTCATTCCTGCAGGGCAGCAACACTATTACCAGGAGTGTAAAAGGTGAAGACCAGTTTATCTCCAGTTCGGCCACATCAGTGAGGATTACAATCAGAGCAATGGCACAGAGGAGTGCACCTGCATAACATCTCCCAGGTGCAGAAGAGATTACTGCACTGGCCTGACATGGGCTGTTAGGGAGAGCTGAGCCAGAAGCAGACTGAAGGGGTACAGAGAGTCTGTTCTCACCAGCCTCATGGCTTCAACACCCTATATAATTGCAGTGGCAGCTGAAAATGCAGCTACTTGTCTCGCTGATGATCGGGGGCTGATGATAGGGGACACGCACCTGGGTTTCCTCAAGTTGGAAGAGTGACTTACAGATCTCTGTCCTCATGCTTCTACAGGACCAAAGCCTTTGGTCTGCATGTAGGAAGAGTGCTAGAAATTCTGCAAAGGCTGATTTTACCAAGTGAATGGCAGTGGTTTCCCCAATTATTTATAGATTCATGTAAACAGCCTGAGCATTCATTTGGCCTTCCAGAACCTGTTTTTCTGTGCATTCTCACTACCCACTTTGTACCATGCCAGAAGCTGGAAGTAGTCTGGAGACCATAGCAAGAATGACTAGAAAACTGGAAAGCATGGTTGGGAGGTCACACTAAAGAATTTGGTTTGTTTGTCCTAAAAAAAAAGAAGAGTGAGTAGACATGGACAAAGACTTAGGAGGCATGGTGTTGAAGAGCATGTTATATCCGCGGGGGGATGAGGGTACAAATGAGCCTAATGTGCAGCAAAAGACAACTTGAGTTTGGAAAACTTTCCCTTTCCATGGGCCAATGTAATGAAATCTCCAGGCAGAGTGTAAGTTTATAACAGCAAGTTGGACAGCTGTCCCCTACGGGTCTTCATCTTGTGTCAAGTCCTGCCTCCAAGAAGGCAGCCAGGGTAGATCTCCTAGAGCTTCTTCCAGCCCTGTTCTCTCTGCTGTTTAGTGCTGCAGAGAACATGTTCAGGAGAAACCTAGCAGTGTTGTTGGATCACTCAGTTAGGGATCAGCTTGAAGGTCAGGTCAGCGTCAGATCAGTTCACCTCTTAAAGTGCTCTCTACCCTCAGTTGTAAATTTTAAAACACTTGTGTTTGGTGTTTTTTTAACTCTGTACTTCACCCTGTTGTTGGTACATCTTTCAGGCTCAGCCATTACAGCCATCTGCAAAAGCAACAGAAGCTTTTACTTTTCTGAAGACTTTTTCAAAGTTAAATGAATTCATATGATTTCACCGGCTTCCATGCTGTGCAGCCTTTGCATCTTGATGGAGTTGGACTCCCTGTTTTGTATTTCATTTCAGTGCGTTCTGTGAGACTAACTAGAACTTACTAGGAAATTGAGTTTTTCTAAATTATTTTTCTAATTTATCTCCCTTGATCATGTTTTCCATTTTTTCTCTGATTTCACATCTCTCGGTGTTCTTGGTCTCAGTTCTTCCTGCTGAGAAGTGCTGACTGCTGTGCACTGTACATTTTTCCTGTGGAAACAGAGCTAGAATGGTAAATGTTTCTCTTCAGTCTCCTCTTTGCATTAAGAAAAAAACCCAGCCTCTATCTTCATATTAATCAGGAGAGAATGTGTTCCCAGCAGCCTCTCTTCAATCTGAGCCTGGTGTAGAGGTTGATATAACAACTTGCAGTACTGATTTAAGTGTCACATCTCTTACTGAAAAATAAAAGCCTAGTAAGTGAGCATCCTTCCATGAAATGTTAACCCTTTTGTAAAGACCTATTTACACATCAAAAACCTCAAAGGCATTTTTAGCTGATGTAAATCAGCATAGGCCCAGCTATGGGGTTTTATACCACCTATTCTGTGTTACACCAAACATTCTCACTCATATTGGGAATCTTACTTCTGGCTATGTATTACTATAATCCATAGATCTGTGGATTGACACCAGTAGACATGGCCAAGCAATCCTCAGCAGGTCAGAAGCTTTGGAGCAAGATTTTCTTCTTAAGCAGGCCTCTTTCTACAGACCTACCCTTTAACATTGCTCAGTTTTGATGATTAGTCTCTTAAGATTACTCAGGGTGAAAAAATTGAACTAATTTATCTTCTAACAAAACTGCGAGGACTCCTGCTGATGAGGTCCTCCAAGAACCTAATGCCCCTTCAGACAGTTTACAGAAAATTGGGAGGAAGTGAATTGCAAGCAGGGGTTTTGCACTTATGGTTGCCTGAAATTCATCACCTCTACAATACCTGGGAGCAGGTCCTGTCTGCCCTTAATTGAGGTGGTTTAGTTAGAGCACTGTAAGCATATATGCAGACCTTACTTTGGGCTCAGTGGCGTATTTCAGCATAAGCCTGTGCTTGTCTGTCCTAAACCTAATGAAAATTAGCTGGATTTAAATTAAGGGAAGACTGATTTTCACTGGCTTTTGCACTAAATCAGCTACATCAGGTTTTAAATCACACTTTGAAAGAAGACCATACAACTCTGCATGCAGGCAAGGCTTTAAGCGTCAATTTGTTTGTGTGATGTACAGACCAGAGAGTACAAAGGGCATCATTGTTCTCCCCCCAGCTCTGATCCACACATCTCTTTCTTTCTTCACTTGTTATTTTCTGCTGGACCCATGACATCATCTCTGTTTGACTGTTCATTTGTGACTGCAATAATAATTTTTTAGAAGATGTCACATGTGGTGAAAATACCTGTCCTAATACTGTTAACAGCATGGTGAAAGACAGGCTGATCTTCACCCAGCCAGTGCTGGGAGTAGACTGGACGTGCTGTTTGCCTTGTCTGGGGCTGATTTCAGTCTCAAGCCTATTTGCCAGCATGACATGCCATCAGATTTCCAAAATACTCAAAGGAAGTATTTGCACTTACAGCTGCACACTGATGAGTGTACTCTCTCATTCCCCTCCCCCAGCTCATTAGCATGCATGTCTTCCCTTATTAGTGTTCGTCGTTATGTGAACAGCTGGTAACTGTTCTGTTTTCCTTCTCGTCAAAAAGAGGGCTTTACAGCCATGAGGAAAATTAGTATTAGGTACAAGCAATTTTTAATACTGACTCCAGGTCCATTAATTTTTTCATTATCGTTATCATCATCATCATGGCAAGGGTGGGCAGGTAGGCTGTGGGCCTGATTCTCATCTCACTCAGAGGAGTACAAAGGGAGAGAAACTCTTCCAAAGACAGCAGGGTTACACCAATGTAAACCAGGGTAAGTGTGGATCAGGGTCTGACTCTCATTAAATTTTTTTCATGGCTGCCTTTAAAATATGAGCAGTTTCTCTTCCAAACCCATTTTAACTGTAATTAACTGTAATGAGGATTTTTTTTTTCTGCTTGTATTTCTCAAATACATGCTCCACCAAAGATTTTAAATGACCCCTCTGACTGCATATCTTATGATCAAGGTAAAAATAATTTTTCTCACGTATGTAAGGAGAAGATGGAAAAGTAAGAGATAATTGGAAACTAGACAGATTTGCTGGGGTGCTCACTTTGATTTTTTTCCCCTCAGCAGATGACTGGTTAAGATGGAATATGCAATTTTTAGTGAATCATGGCTGTACTCAGCACTCTGAGCAAGTCAGGTCACAAGACTTGGTGAACTGTTTGAAATATACCAGAATTTAGATCTCCACCTTCCAGACTGAAGACAGTTTTAGAGTGATATTTTACCCTGGATTTTTTAATTACTTAGGAAAGTAGTTGTCCTCCGTGCCTTTAATCCAGGACGCAAGATCTTTTCCATTTTTTCTTCTCAAGCCATAACCCTGAGAACACATTTATTTTCCATAGGAATCAACAGCAATATACTCATCAATAATTTCTTCCCTGGTGTGGGAAGCTCAGACAGGTAAGGTGTGGTAGAGGTGGAGTGTATTTTCTGTGCTCTCCATGGAGAAAAAAAAAGAGGGGGTGGAGGCAAGGGTCCCAGCACTGAGGACAAGGCCTGTTGAGGCTAAGGGATATCTTCAGCTATGTGATGTAATAGAGATGTGCTTCCATCCACATGTCCTCACACAGGCGAGGATCCCTTGGGGATGTGGGCTAGCAGAGCTGCTTTTCCCCTTCTGAAGCCACCATTTCTTGTTATTGCTGGCCAAATCTGGTCACTTGGCAAGACAGGTACCAAAGACAGATATATCAACTTCAGGGAGCCTTATCTACGGTCCTGTCTTTCTTCAAGGATCCTAGGCCCTGCTGCAGGGTTGATTTGATTCTCCAATGTGTTAAGCCTCCCCATAGTTACAGGTTATCTGTCTTCCTTGAAGCTGTTTGCTTTGTGTAGGCTAATGCTGCCACGGAGCAGGTCGCCCACAGTCTCTGAGGTAGGAGAACATAAGAGCTGAAGTTTTGTCTGGCACCATCAGTTCGACTCTTTCTGATGACAAGTGCCTTTCACTATGGCGAAGTCTCCAGGAGTAATGTCTGGTGGATCTAGAAATGTTCTAACTATAGGAGGTTCCAAGTATAGAAAATAAGATAGCTCACGCTATGTGGGATTTTTTTTTTACAGTAAAAATAATTCATAATTGTAGCACTGTGGTCTTAAGTACACTTCTTGTATGTTGAGCTCAACTGATAACAGACCCTAAGTCAAAAAAAATGTGGGGAAGAGCAAACATGAAGCATATTTTGTGCACATATAAAATGAAGCTTAACATTTTCCTGAAAAGTATTGGACTATCAAGCTGTGATGTGTGATCACTGCATGATTAGACAGTCTCCACTCCTTTTTCACCTTAAGTACAAGTGCAAAACAGTGAATAGCCTTGTCTTCAAACCAAACAAGTTTAATATGTATCTGCAGTTAAGTTAAAACATACCTTGGTGCCACAAGGATTGGAAATCAGCTGGACTGTCTTCTGTTCCCTCCATATCTTCCCCCTGTGTTGTTATATTGGCTTATTATTTTTCATTTGACTCTAATCTCCCATTCCAAAGAAAAAGAGTTTAAAACAAATCAATAGAAAACTTTTAAATGAACAGAAGCCTTTAACCAGTCGGATGACATGAAAATTAAGGAAATGCTGGCAACACAATGCCAGGAGATAAATAATGAAATTGTTTTTGAATGTTGAGTTGCCTCCCTGTCTTCCAAATGGAAACACACATACAGTGATTAATTGTCCAAACAAAGTCAACGAGACACTAAGTCTTTTGCTTATTTTTTTCTCTGTGGGATCACATTTTCATCTCTGGAGCTGTTTATTTGCAACCGTGTACCACTAGAGGGTGCTCAGATAGCAGTATTACTTGGACTCTATAAATCATTGTTTTCTGGGTTTTTTGGCTTTTATGCAGCTAGTTGTGGCTTTAATTCTCACCTTCCTACTCTCTCTGGCTGGTTTGTTTTCCCTAATTCTCATCTTCCTACTTGCTCTGGCTGGTTTGTTTGTTTGCTTGGTTGTTTTCCCTCTGTCTATTTAGAGCTTCTTCAAGCTGAGAGACTCTTGCTGAATGAGTTAATAGTTCATCATATTGATGCTATTTTAATGGCATTCGTCAGCACAGCACAAATAGTCTCACTGCATTGCTCCTCACATCATGGCCAAATATGACTTAACCATGAGTCCTGAGGGAATTGGCCGATGTAGTCGCCAAGCCACTCTCCATGATATTTGAAAAGTCATGGCAGTCAGGTGAAGTCCCTGGTGACTGGAAGAAGGGAAACATTGTGCCCATTTTCAAAAAGGGTAGAAAGGAAGACCCTGGGAACTACTGACCTGTCAGCCTCACCTCTGTGCCTGGGAAGATCATGGAACAGATCCTCCTAGAAGCTATGCTAAGGCACATGGAGGCCAGGGAGATAATTCAAGATAGCCAGCATGGCTTCACCAAGGGCAAGTCCTGCCTGACGAACCTGGTGGCTTTCTATGATGGTGTGACAACAGCAGTGGACAAGGGAAAACCAATGGATGTCATCTATCTGGACTTCTGCAAAGCCTTTGACACAGTCCCTCACAACATCCTTCTGTCTAAATTGGAGAGCTATGGATTTGATGGGTGGACTGTTCGGTGGATAAGGAACTGGCTGGATGGCCGCATCCAGAGGGTAGTGGTCAATGGCTCGATGTCAGGATGGAGACCGGTGACGAGTGGTGTCCCTCAGGGGTCCGTACTGGGACCGGTGCTGTTTAATCTATTCATCAATGACTTAGACAGCGAGATCGAATGCACCCTCAGCAAGTTTGCGGACGACACCAAACTGAGTGGTGCGGTTGACACACCAGAAGGACGGGATGTCATCCAGAGAGACCTGGATAGGCTGGAGAGGTGGGCCTGTGTGAACCTCATGAGGTTCAACAAGGCCAAGTGCAAGGTCATGCACCTGGGTCGGGGTAACCCCCAGTATCAGTAGAGGCTGGGGGAAGAAAGGATCGAGAGCAGCCCTGCCGAGAGGGACTTGGGCGTGCTGGTGGATGAAAAGCTGGACATGAGCCGGCAATGTGCACTGGCAGCCCAGAAGGCCAACCGTACCCTGGGCTGCATCAGGAGAAGCGTGGCCAGCAGGTCAAGGGAGGTGATTCTGCCCCTCTACTCTGCTCTGGTGAGACCTCACCTGGAGTACTGCGTCCAGCTCTGGAGCCCTCAGCACAAGAAGGACATGGAACTGTTGGAGCGGGTCCAGAGGAGGGCTACTAAAATGATCCGAGGGCTGGAGCACCTCTCTTATGAGGACAGGCTGAGGGAGTTGGGCTTGTTCAGCCTGGAGAAGAGAAGGCTGCGGGGAGACCTGATTACGGCCTTTCAGTATCTAAAGGGGGCCTATAGGAAAGATGGGGAAAATCTTTTTAGTAGGGCCAGCTGTGACAGGACAAGGGGTAATGGTTTTAAACTAAACCAGGGTAGGTTTAGATTGGATATAAGGAGGAAATTCTTTACAACGAGGGTGGTGAAACACTGGAACGGGTTGCCCAGGGAGGTAGTGGAGGCCCCATCCCTGGAAACATTCAAGGCCAGGTTGGATGGGGCTCTGAGCAACCTGATCTAGTTAGCAGTGTCCCTGCTCACTGCAGGGGGGTTGGACTAGATGACCTCTAGGGGTCCCTTCCAACCCAAAACATTCTATGATTCTATGAACCACACTGCAAATGTGAAACCAGCATTCAACAGCAACTTCCAAGTGATTAAAATACATATGGTAGAATCTGCACATCCAGGACCATTTCAGGGTAAGCAAATCTGTAGTACTTGGCTCACTCCCTTCTTTATTCCCTCACAAAACTGAGCATATTTGTATTCTCCAGACTTACCAGCTTCATCTCCCCTGCATGGAGACATTCCACATCCTAAAATCACTCATTTTGTCACCCATACTAAAAAGCCTAAGCAAATATACAGCACATGCATAAGCCTCGTGCATGGTGAGTGTTGCAAGCCTTCCAGTTAAGTACATTTCAGTGTGCCATGTAATATCACCATCCCGTGTTAAAAAACCTCCACCAGGTGGGAACCTTTGTGGTGACTCTAAAAACATTGCATGTAGACTGTTTATATACTCTCCAGGAGCAAGGAGAGGAGATTTTCTGTAATCAGGAGAGCTGAATAGCTAGCAACCAGCCTCATAGCTGAGCTAGGCTTTAGCGGTAATTAAGTGATCTGTGGAACACCACATACCTACACAGTGCCAACAAAATGCAAACAATGTTACTTGTTTCCACTTCTGCCCCAGTCTACAGATAGGTTGAGACATGGTAAAGAACAATTATTTAATTAAAGGTAGGTTTGAGAGGTTACAGCTGGAACAACCCAAGCCTCCCTTTGAGGTGATTTCTGGAACAAATAGATTGGAAGAAAAGGGAGCACCAGATGGACAAGAAGAAATGTACATGTGACGGTAGGCCATTCTCAATATTCACAGATGGGTGGGAAAAATGAGATAAAGTCTGTTTAACGAAAGAGGTCAGGAAAAGCGCCTGACCACCCTGTGGATGCAGAACTGAGTGCCTTTGCTGTATACAGCTCTGCAGGCATGTCATGGATGACGTTGCTCTAGAGTCAACCAGAGTTTTTGCTTACTTGGGCTAAGAATATAAACTTTCAGGGACAAAGACAAGGAGTGTACCTAGAGTGAATACTTAGGCTTCTCCGGTGAAGTCACTCCCTTTGGTGCCAGACAGTACCTCTGATCCTCTTCTCCATTGCCTCTCTGTAGAACAGGGTATGACGTTTCTTCAGGGAGGTTTTGTTGACCTTCTGCTGAAGCAAGCATATCTGCACAGTGGTGGTTTTATTTAGTACTAGCTGATGCTAAACTACCCCTTGTAGAAAGGATAATGAGAAGGCAATACATCTGCCTTCAGTATTTCCTACCAGTCTCATTTCAGAGCCTCGTGAGTAAAAGAGCAGCAGTAGCTGTAGATTATGACCTTCTTGCAATGGACAGGAGTATCATATGAATGCTGTTAGATCAATTTTGGATTCATCGTCCTGCTACTTTTGGCCATGAGAGAGCATGAGCGTGTGGTGATGGTCACTGATAGGAAGAGGCAGAACTGCTTTGGGATAGTTTTGTTCCCTTGGTTGTATTTGATCTTTCCTTGTTTCCAGTTGATCTTTCCTGTATGTAGAATCATACTTCTGGTTGTGCTCAGGTGACCGAGCAATCCTGGTTACTCAGTGAGTAAATGATCACTGTCACTCTTCTAGCAGTATGGGGGACTCAGATAGATGGAGAACATAGTTGGCCTTTAAGAGAAAGGAAGGGAAGAGAAAGGAAAGGAAAGGAGAGGAAGCATACACCAGAGACCTAATGTAAGGAGTCACCATTTAATTAAAGGAGAATTACATAGAGAAAGTGAACAGCATAGTCCACAGTCTTGGAGTTGAGAGGAGGATAGTGAGAGAAGGCAGTAGTCTGAAAACCAGTTATTGCCAAGGAAAAGGCTTTTTTTGAATGGAAGACCAGGGTGTATCCCTGAAGGCAGGTGAGGGAAAAGGGCAAAAACCATAAGAGTGAAACTGCTTAAAGAAATATACAAGGGAAGGGAGAAGTAATAGGATTAATTTGGAAGTTGGAAGGGAAACTGAGGCAGGAAACTGAGGCAGTATCTGCAAAACCACATTGCTTTTTTAATGAAAATTAACTGGTACTATCATAAGTCTAAGGCAGCGTGACTTTTTCCTGGAGTTTGTTTCCTTCTTTAGCTGAAGTTGTGGTATTCATTATTATCTGAAATTACCCACTATGGAAAAATAATCACTCTCATACAATGCACTGAGAAACCCATTATGTCATTTTAAAGGTCAGGTTTTAAAATGGATTTGAACTTGGTTTATTGATATGAGCCTGGAAACGTTGCACACAGTGATTTCTGACTGCAAATAAAGAATATTTTACCTACCTGACTTGTGGGTGGAAATGGTCTGGGTTAGCAAACAAGTTGCAAATAGCTGTATATTGTTGCAAATAGTCTTGCAGTCTAGATTACAATGGAGAACGAAAAAGCCTGGGTTTTCACATTTGGAGTTCATTACATTTTCTGGAATGTGTTTTCTAGAAGTTGGTAGGACTGCCATCTGACCTGTAATTTCATGTGCTCATTCTGTTACCAGAAAAGAGTTGGGGGGGGGACTGAGGCACTGGGGGGGGGCTGACTGCAGCTCTTTGTTGCTGCACTTCCAGCATTGTGCCTTGAACCCACCACCACTTTTTATACTCTCATTTGCCCTGTGCGAAAGATTCCTCTGCCCTTTGTACAGATACAATTTTAACACCCCTACTACCACAGCTGGGAAAAGAGACTAAGCTGTAGTGAAGACTCTTGTATGCTTCTTGGAGGGCAGCACAAGTCATCTTCATTGCTTGTGGAAATGAGCAGATTGCAGCTGTTGCACCTCAGACAGGGCTGTGCAGCTCAGAGAAAACTGTGTAGTTCTGCCACCATGTTCCTTCAGGAACTGTTACATTTTATTACCATTTTTTTTCCTGCTTTTCTATTCATGCTCTGCAAATTGTTTTTCTCCAAGGCTTCCATAACTGCAGCTAATTTTGTAGACATCATGAGACAAGTGTAAGTATTATAATAAAGTGATTTTCTTTCTGTCAACTACTGGATCTAGCGGATCTTCACTACTAGGTTTTCTGAAATTAAATCACTCTAGTCATTCCTAGACAGAGCAATGCAATGTTACTCTTTCGTGTATATGCTTACACTAATTCATCTATGTGTATAATAAAAAGCAAAAGGGCTAAGAAGACAGTTGAACTTTCTAATCTGAGACTGTAGATAGCCATGACTTGCAGATCTGAATACCAGTATTCTGGTGCAAAGGCTCTGGGTTAGACACTGTGGCATGCAAAGAAAAGGATTCTTCTGCTGCATCTGTCTCCTTAGTTGTTCAGGAGTGATTGTGTTTGTGCAGGTTCATTGCATTATTCCAAAGAGATCCAAAAATCAGATTATTTCTATACAATGAGCTGGGTAGTGGTTTCTCAGAGCTATAATGTTGCAGAGGTTTCAAATGCACCTGTTAAAATGTTTGTATCCTAGCAGGTGCAGAAGCATCCATTTGTAAACATCATATTAACACGTTTGCACAGGCATATTGTCTTTTGTCCCATAACCTTAATGAGCTTTATAAATGTTAATGACTCATGTGGAGTTTGTATTCGTCATAGCTGCCTTGGCATCAGCCCTGCGCCTGTCCATCCATGCACAGGTGTCACACAATTATGCAGTCTGTGATGTAATCATCATCTTTGACACAGGATTGCTTACAACATAGTCCTGCCGTGAAGTGCTCTAAGATAGTGGAATTTGTATTTGTGTGTTTGAAGCATTACCCTGAGAGCTTACAGGCACAAAATGATTCATGTTGCTTCCTTCTTTTGTGCCCTGGCCAAGTAACAGGGTTCTGCTAAGTCTTGTAGCTCTTGAAAGCCATGCTCATGTCTTTCAGGAGGGAAGATACCTTCAGTAAGTACACAGCCTGCCAAAATGAGTAGAAGAGGAATTCCCCTGCGGTGGCTAAGACGAATACTCCTAATACTATTTTATAGCAAAATTTATGTCAGTGGTTACTCAACAGCTAATCCCCAATGATATTAGTTAGCATTTGTTTGTGGGAGGCAGTAAAAAGGGTCGAGAACTTTGCTTGAGCTAGAGAAGGTTTTTATTTCATGTTGCTTTTAATACAAGTTTGTTCTGCAATGCCTTATTTTTTGCAGCAGTACAAGTCAGGAATTACTGGGTTCCTTAAAACTGTTTTCCAATTAGAGTTTCCAGTTAGAGCCTCCTTCGTCTGGTTTTATTAGTGGCACATTTTTTTCCAGAGTCGGGGGAGGACCATATGATACACCAAAGCCATTTGTTGCCTAATGATGAGAGAACTAAACAATGTTTTCATGTGAACTTCCCTGACCAAAGGACCTGCCCTTAGGTGTCCTAAATATACTCTAGGGAGAGAAAATCTCATCTGAAATACATCGTGAGGTGTATGTTGTAGTTACAAAGGGCTTAGCGCTGCATAATTCTGCTAGACTGGCGCCTTGAGTGTTTCAGTATCTTTAGTTCTTCACAGCATGGCATCGTGTTCTCTTCTGATTTGTGGTAAGACTAGAGAGAAGCAATATCCCTCATGAGTGTTTGCTTTGCTTGATGTTTGTGGCTTTCTGGCTTGTAGTTTACAAATTTTCCTGTGCTATTTTTACACTATTTCTATGGTTCATTACTTTTTGTTTACTTCATAAGAACATAAAAGAGTCCAATCAGACTATCAGTTGAGGACACTTTCAATAATAAATTGTCTACCAACCAAATGAACCACTCCAAGGCAAGACAAGAAGCTACTGTATGTATCAACTGTTGCAATTTGTAGCATCAGCTGATATGCCCTTAAAATACTATGGCATTGACTGCATACAAAGATTACACTGTAAAAGATTAACTGGGACAAATTAAATAATTTATACACTCTGAAGCCTATAGATAACAACAGGATTAATGAGGGATCCTGCAGCCTGTTACTCATGCTAGCAGTCCCAACAAAGTCAAAGGCTATCAGGACCATCTGAAGCCTTCTGGAAACTCTTTGAACTAAGACCTCTCAAGTGACCAGTAACCATTTTGTGCCACTGCCTTGTTTCTGCAGGCCAGGATCAAGAAGTGGGACTGGCAGTGACTCAACTCTTTGTGCTTTTTTTTGTTTGGTCAAAAAGTCAATGGTGATACATGGCAGTGTGGGACAGCATTAGCCCTTCATTTCCCCTGAAAGCTTTTGAGACAGCATCAAGCAGAGGAAGATCTTGGAAATACGATATATATCCAAGAGCCAGGCAACTAAAATGCAGCATAAAGCCCACAGCTTTATTGGCTTTATCTCTTATATAAAATGGCAGCAGTGAATTGTTCAGGAATTCAAATCTATTACTATTGTTATTATTATTTATCATCATTATTATGGAATGACAGTTCTCTGAAGAATAGTTCTTTCTTAGCCAGTGACAAAAGCAAAGCTTTTTTGAGTACACATCACATGACAAATCTCCGTCAGGCAGCATCCTGTTCACCCAGCTGTGCTCTGCTAGAGAGTATTGTTAGATATCTATTTGCCTCAGCTTCTAACGTCAACCTTTAATGATTTTTTTTCTGTTTGTCCTTGTGATGACCTGAAAACCTGAGGAGAGATTAAACTCAAGCTTGTGTATAAGAACTGCATAAAAAAAAAATAATGAACCTGTGTTCTGTGCTCCAATTTGGCTTGCGGTCTGGCAAATCATGGCCTTTTGAGGATTACTATTTTAATCTACATGTAGGTTATGCCTGTTCAGAGATAAAAATCATGTGTTCATTTTAAGCACAGCTAATTGTAGATGATTTGTAATCTATTGATACCTAGCAGCATTTTCAATGCTGGCCAAATATATATGAAAAAGAAAAAAACTTCTTGTCTAAGTGGCAAAGACTTCCTACTCCTGACTACCTTGCGATCAGAGGAGGTAATTCTGGTGGCAGAGAGATGAGTGAGGATGCCACTCATGGGACTGGGTCTGTCTGCAAGACCAGGAATGTTTTATTGTGTGCTTTGCTAATGCCAAAGAAACGGTCAAGCACAAACTTAATCTGAGCTCTGGAGGCTGCCTGAGCCCAGGAGGACCAAGCTCTGGTCCTTGCAGTTGGGGCAGGAAGGAGAGTTTGGGTAAGGACAGCTCAGCCTGACTACCAGCAGCTACCTAGAGCTTGTCTCTTCGTAAACTGCATGTGGATGCTGTGAGCTGAAGCCAGGCTGCAGCCAGCTAAGGAGGCAGAAATGGATTATGGACTTTGCTGTGCCTTGGCCTACTGGTCCTACTGCTGGAGTCTGTCATTTGCTTCCATAGACTGGGGAATTCAGCCAACAAAAGCGGTATCCTGGGTCTTATCTGTGACATGTCTTTGATACCTCTTTCAAGATGCCCTGAACTCATGGAGTGGGCATTTCGCTTGCATAAGAAACATGAAGTCTATTGCTGTCATGATACAATTCAGGCACAGTTGATGTACTCAGGGAAGTCCACTATGGGGGATATGCAAACACCCACTTCCTTAAGTATCTGCATGATTGCCATAATATCTCAGGAATGGGCTCCTCACAAACAAGTTTGCAGATGAGAGGAATTTTAATGGCAGATTGATGCACAGCAAAGAGAATTACAAAGGCCAAATGTTCAGGAAAGGCCAAATTCTCAGAACTTACCTGGCTGTGTGCAAGAAAGAGCAAAGCGAACAGCACAGAAAAGAAACAAGGGAATTCCAGAGTGATTAAAACATTGAAAATTACCTCCCTGATACTAACAGAAGAAAGTCCCAAGAAATTAGCATGAAAATGCAACCTGAAGGAGAGTTGAAGTCTGTATACGTTACCCACTAGGAGGCACAATGTTTGTGTACTAGAATTTAAGGATATTATTCAGGACACTGGAGTGTACTTACAATGTTCTCAGAACACAGCAGAAGCAAATTAAGAATGATGAAATAGATTAATAAAAAAAAGGAATAAAAAAGCTATAAAGTTCAAATGAAGGGCCTAATTCCATCCCTATTAAAATATAAATAGCCACATTCCCATTAAGTTCAGTGGGAGTAGTATACCGAGCCTGAAGTGGGGTCCTTAGTGCATGCTAAAATCCACATGCATGCAAAATGTACTAAAAAAAGCAGACAATTTACTTCTTATTTTACTTCTACCTCTAAAAGAAAAGTAGGCAGAATAATCCTCTACATTTGGGCTGTTTCCCCAGAAACAAAGACCGAGTTAATTTTTATTGTCTAAAGCATTGCAGTTAGTGCCAGTAGCCAGGTCCCAAGTCACAGGTGAACAAACAAGTGAGTAGGTCTGTGCCTGTGCTTTTTGCTCAGGAGAAGCCTTGCTGGCAGTACAGTCACTGCAGGATGGCACCCTCCTTTTGGACTGCACGCAAAATGTCATTTGTCTGCCACATACAGAGCGTGGTTGTTAGCCATGGGGTTGAGCCTTCTGCATTTCCCGTGTCAGCTTCTCAGCGCATGCAAAGAATTGATGCTCTGGCTGGTCTCAGCATTCCTCTAGTAAGTCTTCAGAAGCCATGTCAGCTGAAAGGGAATGGCGCAAGTAGAAATGCAGGGAAAGGCCTGTGTGGGAACTGCAAAAAGTCTAATGTGGCTGTATCCAAATCTTAGCTCTGTGGGCACTTCCGAGGCATTGTGTCCAGATGAACACCTTGCCCTGATCATGATGCTGTTGTCTGGGTGAGATCCTTCCTCCTTCTCCTGTTGGGAAGGCAGCCTGGCTGAGTGTGCCACAGAATGGCAGGAGTAAGAGGCATACTTTGATTAGTCCCTAATTTGTCCACCTGGGAAAGGCAGGGTCCCAGGGCAGGCTGTGATTATTTCAATCCTTTGAAATAACTGGGCAAAGCTGAGGTTTGCAGTTAAAGGCTGGTTGACACCTGGCACTTGTGCAGAGATGAAGAGGAGAGGTTATACCTCCTCTGAGACCATGCCAGGGCTGCTGTCCCAGGTGTCCAAGAGCATGACTGTGTGCAGCTGAGGCTGTAGCAAACCTTCAGACCACCTTCTCCATGCAGGACCAGGACCTTTGTGAAACTGCCAAGGACATGAGCTCCCAGATGACAGCTCTTGCAGGTGTATGGCTGCAAAAGGGGGGATGTTCTGACCTGCTGTTGAGGACATTTCAATATGTACGCTGTCTGGGGTTTCTGGGGAGCTCCAGGAGGATTGTATTTGCTGACTGTGTGTCTTCTCCCCTAGAAGTAGGGCAGCTCTTCACAGTCCCTAGCCTCAATCTGACATAACTTGCTGACCCACGCTGGTTCTGCTTCTCCTCTCTAACACTGATTTTCTGCACAGGTTCAGTGCTTTGGGTTTATTTTGTGTTGTGGTCTGTGGTGTCGTGGGGTTTTGGCTTGGCAGCTGCTGTGATTTGACCACTACTTGTCCCACAGCTCCTAGTCATCTTTAATGTTGCTCTACTTTTGTGACATTCATGTGTTCTTCACCGTCTTGTGCACAAGTCTTTGTCTTTTTTTTAGTAGGGTTTGTTTTTTATTGTGTTTTTTCAGTATCTTGTACAGTTCCCTCATTGAGGCCTTGGGTAACACTACAGAGCAATGACAGTATTGACAATATTAATGAACTCCCAAGAAACAGCAATAAGCTGTTCTTAAAGCATGAAGGAGAGAGCAACAAAGTAAGGGAGTCAAGTCGAGTCAAGCCCAAAGATGTCATTCCCAAGATGACACATTCCACCTACCTGGTACTTCCTGCAAACTAGAATATCTAAAGATGAAAATAGGCTGTTTGAGGTCCGTCTCTGACCCCACCTCTGTCAGTTGAGATTTGCTCCAGATCAGGGTCCTGCTGACCTCTCTCAGCCCCAGGCAGTTTGTCTCCCCTCTCCTCGACTGTGAGGCTGGATTTTACCCAAGGATCCTGAAAAGCACCACAGCAGCAAGCTATCTGCTCTGTGGGTGGATTTACCCATCTCTCCAGGGGTCGTAAGGGTTCACCCTTTCCCAAAGGCTGTGTAACTGTTAGCATACTGCACCAGGCCAGGCTCAGAGCACTTGGTTCACCTTACTTGAGCACCTCTCCTGTGAGAAAAGGCTGAGGGAGTTTGGGTTGTTCAGCCTGGAGAAGAGAAGGCTTCAGGGACACCTGACTGTGGCCTTTCGGCACCTAAAGGGGGCTTATAGGAAAGATGGGGACAAACTTTTTAGCAGGGCTGGTTGTGACAGGACAAGGGGTAATGGTTTTAAACTAAAACGGGGTAGATTTAGACTGGATATAAGGAAGAAATTCTGTACAATGAGGGTGGTGAAACACTGGAACAGGATGCCCAGGGAGGTAGTGGAGGCCCCATCCCTGGAAAAATTCAAGGCCAGGTTGGATGGGGCTCTGAGCAACCTGATCTGGTTAGAGGTGTCCCTGCTCACTGCAGGGGGGTTGGACTAGGTGATCTCTAAAGGTGCCTTCCAACCCAAACCATTCTATGATTCTATTCTGTGATTCTACTTTCCCCGAGCAGTTTTCCCCATTACTAAATGTCCTCGATCCGGGCAGAAAATTGTATCTACGGGGCACAGGCAGGGGGAGAGGCCGGGGAGGGGACACACACACAGCTCGGGGAAGCCGCTTCCCCCTCCTTCCCCAGCGGACCCCCGGCTGCCAAACTCACTCTCCTGGAGCGCTTCCAGCCCGGCGGGGCCGGGGGCGAGCGGCGGGGGAGCTGCGGGGGCCGGGCCGGCCCCGGGGGGGCGGGGGGCGGCGGGGCCCGCCCCGCCACCTGGGCAGCCGCTCCGCAGCGCCGGTCCCCTGCCTTCCGCCCGGGGGGAGGAAGGTAAGGGGAAGCCGGGCGGGTTGGGGGGGCGGGGTGATGCCGAGGGGCTCCCCCCTGCTCCGGGGCGCCCAGAGCCGGGGCGGGTGCTGGCGGCCCCGGGGTGGTCTCCCTGCCCCGGGGGCGGCACCGGCGGGCGGGGTCGGGGGGTCCCGCCGCCGCAGCGCCGGCCCGACCCGACCCGACCCCGCGCACCGCGGCGGGAGGGGGCTCGGCCGTGCCCGGCCGGCAGAACCGAAGGGTCCCCGGGGAACGCAGCGACCGCCCGAGAGAGGTTTGCTGCGCAGGTATCTAAATATCCCCGCAGAAGAATAAGCCGAGGAAGAAGAGTTGCGTTGTTAAAGTAATACCGAGCAAAGAGCAAACTTCTTGTGGGGAAGCGCCACTGGCACTGATGCCTTGCGGGGGGACTTCCCAGTGCCGGCAGGAGAACCACGGAGGCTTTTCTTAACTTTGTGTGCTTGTGAAGTGTTTGATTCAGTCCTACTGACAGGCAAACCAAAGGGTTGGGTGGAGAGCAGAAGTCTAAGCCTCTTAAGCATGATGTGATCACTGTCGTCCTAGAAAATTTCCTTATAACTAGAAGTACCTGGCCAACGTCCTGCCAAAAGTTGAGCTCCTCGAGGGGAATAACGCTAAAACACAATGCTACTGCTGGTGGTTGAAGCCTGTAGTTGCCATGCATTTCTATATGTTCCTCTTCAAAGCAGTGTAGCACAGGTTTGCTGTGTCTCTCAACAACACACTGATATGAAGGACGGTACCCAGGTTGCCTGTTATAGGGAAAAAGACTGCAGGTGTCTATCCCCAGGAGGAAATCTGCATCCCTGGGGCAGCTCATTACCTGTCAACCGTGAGGAGCTGGTTGATGCCCAGGACTGCATCTTCTCCTGCCCCTGGGGAGAGAGAAACAGCTGCAGGCAGAGGAGGGCAGGAACCACAGCTCTTCCTTGCTCGCACGCAAAGGGCTGGAGAAGGTAGAGAGTGGAGGAGGGCCCCTGTGCACTCTCAGCACAGCTTGTGCCTGGTGGCATTTATGGCAGCACGGACTGCAACCAGAAAGGGAACCAAACTGAGTTCCCCCTTCAGCTCTGCTCCCTTGAGTGAGCTTGGAAACAGGCTTCTCCATGATTCAGTTTCCCCACTTGCAAAATATCCACAGTGCAAAGTATTTTATGAACTTCTGGGGAAAACTGAGGTAGCTGGCATTGTCCACATCAGTCAAAATCAGACTGTAAAAGAAGGTCAAAGTCAGGTTTCATGGTATGATTAGCAAGCAATCCCAGCAAACCCATTCTGTCTGAGCAATACCTAATTGAGGGCATCTTATTGTAGGGTGTTGCTATTGGGAGATTGTTATTCACAGCACTCACAGAATTTATGATGCAAACACAGTGTAACAAACATATGGTATATTAAAACACAGTTTTGCTGCAGTGAATGATTTTTCAAAGTTATGAAATTAAAGGTGTTTTGGGCAGGGGGAAAAAATGACTTGATTTGCCTTTTTGGTTCAGTTGGAGAAAGGTCATTGCTTTCAGTGAAGTTACTCTTGAAGATGTTGGTGAGAGAGTCACCAGATTTGTGGGCTGAAAAATACATTCTTCCTAAGACAAAAGAAATAACCTTCAGCTCTTGTATTTCCTATCTTTCTGTTTTCCAAGCACCATAATTTTTTGTATTGTTGAAGAGTAAATGCACGAGATTAGCATTTGATAATCTATTACAGATTATCAAATTATTATAGAGGTATACAGAGAAGAGTTCTATTCTAGCTGCCATGATTATTATTTTCCTCATCTCTATTTTAAGGTAGAAACACAGCACATAGTCCAGTTTAAATAATATTTAGGTATTTACTTTGCTCTAATCTGGGTATGCAACATGTTAGTTTTTACTGTAGTTTAGAAATCTGTCAGACCAATATGGAAGGACTGAGAAACTGTTGAGCCTCCTAAGAGCCTAGTAAATTTTCTTTTGGTACAGGCTTATTTATACATTCTTAAACTGGTTTTACAGTAAATGAACCATGAATAGAGGTAACTCTCTTCAGTAGCTGGTTGTCAAGTACCAGATCTTTAAATCTCTGTAAAATGTGACCTCTGAAGTAGTATATTCTTACTGCACTGAACTGGGATTTACAGATGTTACTTCCAATAATGCCAACATAAACTTGCCAATCTACTCGTAGCATAGAGTCTTAATATTGAGGTCAGAGTGAAGCCTATGACTGGCTTTGGAAGGGATATAAAGTTTGGAGGAGTGTATTTTCCTCATTGTGGAGGGATCTGCAGGTGTAAACACCACAGAAAATGTATATCCACCACTTTTGACTGGAAAAAAAGACGAGACGTTTCAGGGTTCCACTGATGGCTTCCAGAATCACTCATATGCTTAAATTCATCATGCTGAAATTAGACATGTGTAAGAAACTGGTTTCCTGTGAGCATAACATTTGTTAGGATTTATGCAGTTGCAACTAAAGCCAGTGACGGCTCTTCAGTCGCGAAAAATATGGTGCATGTGAATATATTCCAGTGGTCGGATGCACTGGCTTAATTCTGGGGCTGTACTAAATACACATTTCTGAGGGCTGAGTCTGCTTCAGTACATTAACTATCCCTCCTGTAAGTCCCTGGTTGAATTAGTGCGTGCTGCTCTCAGTAAAGCCTTCCACTTTAGTGGAAATCAGTCAGGGCAGGCTGCAGCAGGGTGACGGCAGGAGCATGACTTGAGCATGCTGTAAGAGGAGGTGCAAGTATGCACGCATGTGTTTTAAATAATCCCTCTTCCCCCCTGTCCAGTAAATCCATGGTTGTCTTCTCACAGGAAAGATGCAGGAAGAGTGCTGATGTTAGGAAATGGCATCTTGAACTTTCCATTTCTTCACTTCCTATGTCAGTGGGAGGCAGTCCTCTGCACCCAGTCACTCTGCCCCACCCCAGGCTCTGCTTATGGTAATCATCACTTGCTTGTTCCATCTAAGTTCCTTCTGAGCAGCGTGCATATGAGGAGAGGTTGAGGGAGCTGGGACTGTTCAGCCTGGGAGAAGAGAAGGCTCAGGGGGGATCTCATCAGTGCATATAAATACCTGAAGGGAGAGTGCAAAGAGGATGGAGCCAGGCTCTTTCCAGTGGTGCCCAGTGACAGGTCCAGAGGCAATGGGCACAGACTGAAACATGGGAGGTTCCCTCTGAACATCAAGAGGGAACTGTGAGGGTGACTGAGCACTGGAATAGGTTGTCCAGAAGGGTGGTGGAGTCTCTATCCTCAGAGATATTAAAAAAACATCCATATATGCTCATCCTGAGCAACCGGCTCTAGGTGGCCCTTCTGGAGCAGGGGGATTGGACCAGATGACCCTGCCAACCTCAACCCATCCTATGATGCTGTGATTCTGCTGTCAGACAAAGCTTTAAGTTACTCTCCCTGCTTTTCTGTTGCTTTTCAGCAGCCCATGCCATTCCCCGTCCTGCAGCCTTCACTCCTCTCAAGCACTCTGGCACTTTGCACGGGCAGGCTCATCCTCCTTAGTGGTGATCCTTCCCCATTACCCCAAAATCAAGAGAACAGGGAGAGCTACATGACAGCTACATTTAGCAAAGCTTCTCCAGAGCTGTGACTTCTTGTTCCTAGAACTCATGCTCTGCCATCAGCTCAAATGTTATACCTAAAAAAGGGGAAATCCATGTGGGAATGGGCAGGTGCCTGCAATGCTGCCTGAAATCAATAGCAAAGTTGACACAGAATTCAGTAGGAACAGGGTGGAAACCCAAGTACTGTTGTTGCAGAATGTTGCAGGATGTTGCAGAAACCTTGCTATTGACCCTCTGATGAAATAACTTACCACTGTTATCGATTCAGAAAAATAACACCAGTTTAGGCTATGACGAGACATTTTCACCGAGCTCAGTCTGCAAAGTCAAAATATGGTTTATATTCACATCCTTTATTACAATTCTGGACGCTGTTGATATCTAGGGTGGGTAAATTCCTATGAACAAAGTCTCAGACTAGATAGTCAATAACTCTTAGAGCTCTTTTGGGGCAACGTCATTTACACCAAGGTATGGGTTCTGAGTGGCATTCCTGAGCTCCTGGCTCTGCTGCAAATCTCAGGCGTGGTCTAGGGCAGGCAACTCAAATCCTCAACTTCAGTTTCCCAACCGTTAACTGAAATGAAGAGGGACTTGAAAATATTGCAAGGAATACAAACAACTGCTTGCTCTTTTTTTATTAAATGCAGTTTTAGAACATGTTCATCTGCAACTAAGTGCATTATGCTCTGGGAGACTGGAAGGTCTCACCCAGTACTGCAGCCTCAAGCAGCAAGAAAGGCTGCACGGCTGGGTGATGAAGCATAGTCTGCTTCACTTCGCTCGTACTGAGTCCATCTGCAAGGTGGTCCTCAAAGACGGCCGGCAGCAGAACAGCGTGGCAGCATGCAAACATGCAGCATATGCAGGATATGGGCCACAACTTGGTTTGTGAACACTGACAACTGTTGGGGAAAAAAATTGCCTAGAGAAATTTGATTGCTAGGGCCAATACAGCCTCTCTCTGGTAACTGGAAAACCATAGTTTGTCAGATAGGTTGGTGGTCTCAGTCCAGTTCTTGATGGATGAGTGAAATGTCTATATTTCCATAATTACAATGACCCATGGACTGGATCAGCAAAGACCGAAGCTAAAGGCTCAAACGGTCTCTCTCAACCAAGGTGTTTTAGCTGTGAAGCCATTGCTTCTGAGTAAACTGGTCTCCAACCCATGAAAGCGCTTTGGGAGTATTAGGAGCCCAAATAACATATTCAGAGCACTTTGTCATTCAGCATCACAATCCTTGCACCAACTGTGCTCCACATCACCAGTATTTTTACATCACTCACTAAAAACTAGATGAAGAAACAGCAATCGAACACTCCAAGGAGGAGACAAGGTGTGTACACAAGCGTTCACTGGTAACTGGGTGTCAGATAAATGCTTTATTAGGGAGGCAGCATACTGCTTGGATGACCTTACCAATTCTTGAAGGATTTATAACGCGCCACTGAAAACAGAGGGATTTAAACTAAAATCTTGCAAAGCTCTGAAACCACATGTTTAGCTTCACACCTCATAGGTAGTTTCACCAAGGTCAATGAAACTATTCACTGTGGAAAACTAAGAAGGTGTGTAAACCTCTGCAGCATTAAACATTTTGCTTGATTATCTCCCTAGGGGCTGGAAACAGGGATCAGCAGCTATAGGACATAGGCTAAAATAGCAGTTTGTGACTTTGACTATTGGACTAATTGAAAAACAGCATTAAAAGTTGTGGAACAATTCTGGTCTTTTTTTCCCAACTTGCAGTGGGTGCTGCGTGGCTCTGAACTCCTCCCTGCAGTCCCCCCAAACAACTGAGATTTGCTGACCTGTGGCTAAGAAAAGTAGGCGCGTTTCAAGTGTCAAAATAAGGTTTTTTTAACTGCTTTAAAAAAGAAAAACAAGGTCTTTGGCACAACGGGGGGTGGTGGGGGCGGGAGGGGGGTGTCATGTTGTACGTACGGGAGGCTCGAAAGCAGAAAGCCAGGGTCGGGAGGGGGCTGCACCACCGGTGATGCTGATGCTTCTCCTTCCTCCTCCTCCTCCTCCCCCCGGCTGAAGGACCCGGTGGTCGCAGGCGCTTCGTAAGACGCTGCCGAGGAGGGGAAGGGCTTGACGGGTCTGGGGTCGCTGGAGGCGGCGCGAGGAGCCGGGCGGGGGTGCCGGGGGGCGCCGCATGGGCGGGAGCGGCCGGGGCAGGGCCACCGGCGGGGCGTGGTGCCGGTGCCGCCGCGGGGTGCGCGGCGCAGGGGCGGCGGCCGGCGGGAGCGGAGCGGGGCGGCCCGCCGGCGGTGCGGTGGGGCGGGGTAGGGATGGGCTGCGCCCCCAGCATCCACGTCTCGCAGAGCGGCGTGATTTACTGCCGGGACTCGGACGAGTCCAACTCCCCCCACCAGACCACCACCATCTCGCAGGGCACCGCCACCCTGCACGGCCTCTTCATTAAGACAGACGCAGCCGAGTCCATCCCCTCCGTTCTCGCCTACCAGAGCCGGCAGCAGCCGCCGCCGCCCTCCGCCCGGTCCCCGCCGCGGCCGCGGGGGGCCCCCGCGGGCCGGCGGGGGGACGGAGCCAGGCATCCCCCCGCCGCCGCCGGGGAGGGAATGCTTCGGCCGGCGGGATGCAGCTGCGGGGAGCGGTTTCCCCGGTGCCCACTGACTCACCGCGGCCGTGTCTGGCACTGCTGCGGGGATGGGGGGGGGGAAGCCTCTCCCGCATCTTCCCCCCCCCTCCCGGGGGCGACCGGCGACCGGCGGGACCCGCGGGCTTCCCCCGTTCCTTGCCCGTAGTCCTCGGGTGGCTGCGGGGTGCCCCTGTGCCTGAGACCGCTCCCGGGACTACAGCGGGGGGAGGAAGGGTTGGCTTCCAGCTTGGAGGCTGATGGCAGGAAGCGGGCGCCTGGGAGAGGTGTTAATATGCCAGAACAAAATCTCCAAATCCCTCCCCTGAATAATTCTATTTTAACCAGGTACGGGTTGGGGGGGTTGGGGGGTGGGCGGAGGAAAAAGGGTGAAGAAAACGTCCGTGCTTGATGCTGGGTTTTCTTCACCCTTTTTTCTACATCCCCCCACCCCCCCGTAGCTGCTTAAAAGGAACTGTTGCTGCTAGGCGTGGGTGTTGAGCTGAGAACCGAACCGCTATGATTTGCGGACGTAGGCAAATACGCCTTGCTGGTGTAAGGGCTAGGGGATGCTCCCGGGAGGGGCGGGCAGGGGGCCGTGGCTGTAGGGTCATCCCTCTCCAAATCTGGAAGGCTTGGGTCCCCCCCCCCTCAAGTGGCGAAGGAAACGCACTGCTGCAACCTGCTCGCCAACACCTTCACTGAACTTTATCAGTTAAAAGAGATGAGTGCTCTGGATTTTATTTTTATTATTATTATTATTATTATTATTATTATTATTATTATTATTATTATT
The DNA here is from genome assembly GCA_034008185.1 of Gorsachius magnificus. Classification (NCBI taxonomy): domain Eukaryota; kingdom Metazoa; phylum Chordata; class Aves; order Pelecaniformes; family Ardeidae; genus Gorsachius; species Gorsachius magnificus. The sequence goes on from CM067109.1 coordinate 71,065,728, forward strand.
TTAGTCAAGGTAGATTTTTCATTAATTTCCTTGAAAGTTTCCTAAGAATTAAATTCTGCTTTCTTGCCCTATTCCAAAGCTTATTATCAAAACAGGTGGTGTCATGATCCCAGCTGCACTTTAGGTTAGTTTCCTGTTATATTAATAAAGCACAAAGTCACAAAGTAATTCCATGGGCTTAAATAGATTCCTGGTATTTTATTAGGATATAATTAAGAAATTAAAATATTATATAATCTTCTATAATTTAAAAAAAAAAAAATCCAGAAATCACCTAAGGAAAATATAAGTGAGAGAGATCACAGAGGGGGAAAAAAAAAAAAAACCCCACCACCACAACCCACAGTCAATTTTTTGTTCAAATGCAGAGAAACTTGCAGAATTGTCCGTAGTTATAGTGACCATTTTACTCATTCAGCATTAGAATCTGCATAATCCATGACACGGACAAAGTCTGAGCGGGACTGGGGCAGAAAAATTGTTATGTTTCTTGGATTTGGGGATTTTTTTCTACATTTCAGAGTGGAATACTTAAGACAAAATATGATACTTTTTTTTTAATGTAGAGGAGAGGAAAATAGAAATTCTTGCATAGTTCTTTGAGATTTGAAAAAAAAGATACTTTTTTTAAGTGGTAATGCCCTTTCTGTTCTTATGAATTGTTTATTACTTGTTATTACCTCATGTGTGCTTACAAACAAATATATTTGCCAACCTTCTGGTTATTAAATGTGAACATACTTCAGATGTTTTTGAATTTCATAATTGACATTGCAATATTATTTTGGATACTTTTGGATACAGGTTAATATGATACTTGAGTATTTGTCTGACCAAGGCAAGGTTGGACTATTACAGAACTATCATAAAGGTGAAACGGTACTTGATATATCTAATACGGTTCTCCAATAGTACAGTATAACAATTTTTGTTTCCATAGAAGTTAAAAAATTAAGAAAAATATTAGTTATTTTGGTACAGAGAAAGTGTCTAGTACCACCACATGGTTTTAACTGCTGTAGTGTTTGGTTGCTGGGGTGAAATCTCATCTAACTGTGTATAGGGGACAAAAAAGTATTTGGATCAAATGGCTGTTAGCACTATTATATATTAATATAATATTCCAGTTGTGTAATTAGTTGTTCAACCCACTTAAACCATGACATTTCATTTGTCTTCATTTTCTGTTCTGAACTGTTCTTTAGTTGTTTACACGATCAAGTATTACATTATTTACATTTGACACTATCTTTATACAATGTTTTAAAACTCATCCATACCATAATATTAGATTGGCATTAAAAGAAATAGACCTGTAATCATTTCAACCAGAGGCAATTCAAACAAAAACCAAAAAATGATCCCATGTTGCTTAAAATACATGGCTTACCTAAACCTTACTTTTTAAGTCCATCTAACCTGTACTTATTGGGGTGAGGTCAGTGTTACAAAGACAATTTTTTTGGTTTTCTTTCCCTCTCTTTTCCTTAACAAAAAGTTCTGAATTGTTCAGAGCATCCAGATCTGTTGGTTGCATCCTGCACACACTGGTTGTGAGTAACCATTCAGTGGTTCTAGCACGCCTGCGGTTCTTAGTGGATCTTAAAAGCTTGGTAACAAATATCTACAGCTTACCTGACAAAGATCTTAAGTGGACTTGTTAAGTATTAAAGGATATGTCCATGCCCTAATGTGGAATATGACCCACAGTTTCTGGTGCCCAGCCATATGCCATGTTACTGAGGTACTTGGGCAGAAACACTTGAATAAAAAGGAGGCATTCCTTGCCCACATTCCATCCTGAATAAAACCAAACAGTATCATGACAGCAAACAGTGTTAGTATCTTACAACCTACATCAGCTTTATATAAAGATATAAGGCATTTAGCTTACATTACTGAAGCGTAACATTGAGCATGAAATGATACTGGGTGTATAGTGGCTGCTTGGCCCATTGCTCAACTATTGCTTGTTCTGAAGTGCAACAGTAGCAACAGTAGCAAACAGCTTCTTGAACACTTTCTTGGGGATTTGAAAAGATAATAAAAGCTTACGTTATTTATGTTTACAAATAAATCTTTTAATTATGGCCAAATACAAATCTCAAGCAAAAGTGCATGCATAGATACGCTTTTCTTGAATATCTTGATATTTAAATATTAGCCAAACTTAAAGACTATGAGAACAAACAAGTTTTAAGACTCTTGTTGCTAACATATAGCCTAGTGGGGAAAAAAAAACCATCTGCAATCTTCTATTGATTAAATTATCTTATTTTTCTTCTTGAAATTACAAGAACAGAGGGTATAATGGTTTGGTTCTTCCTATGCTGTGTTCTTTGTGGAAGAGAAAAGCCTGTTTATTAACCTCTCTTGAAAGTTAGTCTCATTACGGACAGGTTTTGACAGTTTTCAGGCTTTTCTATAGAAAAATAATTATCAGAAGCAAAGCTCATAAATAAGAAGAAATGCAATGGGACAGTATCTCTTAACAGTGTTGGTCTGTGTTAAGTTCCAAGGTGGAAGCATTGAGGAGAAGGATGCACCCCAGTATGTTAAGCACCCAGCTTTTACATTTTCTTTTTAAATCTGGGGGGATAGTGAAAAGGATGCAGCTGCCAAATACAAAGTGCTATGGGGAGCACTGAGAAATCCAGATACTGCGGGAGTTGCATCAGGCCCGCAGGCCCTGGGGAAATGCGACCCTAAGCAACACCTTGATCTCAAATACAGTTCTCTTTAAAGTAGTATCATATGTAAGAAAAGCCACCGTGCTTCTTGCACTTCTTGTTTTGTTTGAAGTGTACTACTGTATAACTGGCTGCTAGCATGTTCTGTAGAACGTGGAACATACCAGATGTAGGGTAAGCTTGGAAAATAAACCTCCCAACTCCGTAACTTAGTATGATGAATGTTCATTTCACAACTCAATAGGACACCTAAAATATTAGAGTACTCTTGAACATAGTCTGGGGCTGCAAAGCTGGAAGCAAAAAGTTTGGGCAGGCCAAAAAAGTGTTAGAACTATGTTACAGTGCAGAGCCTTTTTAATTTAGGCTAGTTGTTCTCTGAGAGGTGCTGACCTGAATAACTCCTACCATCAAGAAAATTGCTAGTAAAGTGCTTTTCTTGGACTAAGCCAGACTTCTTAAATGACTACACTAAAAGGACTTTTGCAAAGATTTGCTGCTCCGTACCTGACCTTTCCAGCTTCATTGCCCTTCTCTGGACAAAATCCAGCACCTCAATGTTCTTCCTGTAGTGAGGGGCCCAAAACTGAACACAGTATTCAAGGTGCAGCCTCATCAGTGCCGAGTACAGGGGCACGATCATTTCCCTGCTTCTTCTGGCCACACTATTTCTGATACAAGCCAGGATGCTGTTGGCCTTCTTGGCCACCTGAGCACACTGCTAGCTCATATTCAGATGCCAGCACCCCCAGGTCCTTCTCCACCAGGCAGCTTTCCACCCACTCTGCCCCACTACTTACCCAAGTAGTGTTACATGGGGTTGTTCTGACCCAAGTGTAGGACCTGGCACTTGGCCTTGTTAAACCTCATACAATTGACTTGGGCCCATAGATCCATCCTGTCCTGGTGCCTCTCCAGAGCCTTTCTACCCTCCAGCAGATCAACACTTCTGCCCCATTTGGTGTCATCTGCAAACTTACTGAGGGTGTACTCAATCCTTCATCCAGATCATTGAAAAAGATATTAAACAGAACCAGCCCCAATACTGAGCCCTGGGGAACACCGCTTGTGACCAGCCACCAACTGGATTTAACTCCATTCACCGCAACTCTTGGGGTCCAGCTGTCCAGCCAGTTTTTTACCCAGCAAAGAGTACACCCATCCAAGCCACGAGCAGCCAGCTTCTCCAGGAGAATGTTGTGGGAAATGGTGTCAAAGGCTTTAGTAAAGTCCAGGTAGACAGCATCCACAGCCTTTTCCTCATCCATTAAGTGGGTCACCTGGTCATAGAATGAGATCAGGGTAGTCAAGAAGGACCTGCCTTTCAAAAACCCATGCTGACTGGGCTTGATCACCTGTTTGTCCTGTACGTGCCATGTGATGGCACTCAAGACGAGCTGGTCTATAACCTTGTCTGGCACCAAGGTCAGACTGACAGGCTGTAGTTCCCTGGATCCTCCTTCTGGCCCTTCTTGTAGATGGGTGTCACACTGGCAAGCCTCCAGTCATCTGGGACCTTCCCTGTTAACCGGGACTGCTGATAAATGATGGAGAGTGGCTTGGCAAGCTCCTCTGCCAGCTCCTTCAGCACTCTCAGGTGGGTCCTATCTGGCCCCATCCAGGTGGCACAGCAGGTCATAAACTGCTTCCTCCTGGATTATGGGGGCTTTATTCTGCTCTCTGTCCCTCTCTTCCAGCTCAGGAGGATGAATGCCCTAGGGATAACTGGATAAATTTTCAAAGTATATAACTCACATTATAAAGAGCTTAACATTGAGACTGATTCTAAAACAAGCACCATTTAGCTGAGGGGCTTCTCAACATAAATATAAGCTCTACCCTTTCTATATTCAAGATATTAAATACTTGGCACTGGATGGCCAAATCAGTGGGTAGAGATATAGAGGGATTTTTTTTTTAACATCTTTCCAGAGTAACTCTCTATTCACAGAGTCAGAGGTAATCCAAAGGAACAGAATTTCTCTAATACATTTTGTTCTTTTATAGCTGAAGATACAGGTGAGAAAGACACTTATAAATAATTGGATGCTGAAGGCTGGGATGGTGGTTGACACAAATGGTTGACCTGCAAGGGAACAATAAAGCTCATGAGCAAACGGACTAATGGTCCTCTCAAGTGAATAAAGTTACCTGCACTAGACACTACCTCCAGAAGGCTATGCAGCATACCATTTTGCTCAGAATTAATAATGTATCTTCAGACAGCACTTCTTCCTGACACAAAGGGAAAGGTGGCTCAAGCTTCACAAGCCAAAAGCACCAGTGTTTTGGGGGAGTCGTGGGGGCTTCTTTAGAATGAGCTCACTGTAATTCATGGCCTGTGAGAATGGCCTCAGGGAAGCCAGGGGACTGTTAGCTGTTGCTGATCTGCAAGACCAGTGACCTCCTGGGCTAGAAACGCACCTACCAAACCAGGCCAGAGAGAGACAGTACTACGTAAGAGATCATTAGGTGGCAGTTGTTACTTAAGCTCATGCCCTCAACCACAAAGTGATGCACTTCAAAGACGCATGCTGCATTCCACATTGCTTTCTTCTTCCCCCATTGCAGATTTAGAAGGCTGTCTGAAGGCACTGTGAACTTGAATGTTGTCAATGATCCTTGTTCTATGGCAGCTATGTTTAATAATCATTGTGTCCATTTATGAAATGCAACTTATCAAGCCATGATGCTAGCCAGAAAACCAACAAGTCTCTTTTTAGAAAAGGAGGGGAAAATGAGGCTTTAATTGTTGTGTGTGTTCATTTACAAAGTGTATCAAATTTCTTTTGAAACTCAGAGACCCCAGGGTAGGTGGTGACGTGGTGGCTGGGATGTTTTCTAGAGATGAGACACCCAAGTTCAATTCTCTGTTTTGAAAGAGTCTGAAGAGGTTCTCCCACACGATTCTCCTGCCTCCTGGTCTGTGGGCCATTGTGGGTTTCTCTTCCTTTTGGCTCCAAGACTGCTTCCCTGAAATCCATCCATTCCAAAGAGTCCCATCCTGATGAATCACTACTTCCTTCTGCTGCAGAGAAAGCCATTTCCTAAACAGCTATTTAATTATGTTGGGAAGTAACACAAGCTTTCAGGAAAAGGTGGTATGTTCCATTTCAGAATAAAACCAGTACATGTGTTAAATGGGTAGGGCTGTGTTTACGTGCCAAGCAGTGTTGTGACTTGTGGAAGAGGTGAATAACTGCCATCTCGAATGCATTGCCATGGCCTCGTTTCAGGCTGCTTCCCTTTGCCTCAGATTGCAAAGTGAGGGAGGCCAGGATAGCAAGACAACTTGAAAGTTTTGATTTCTTACGTTCTCATGGACATGGTGCGGTGGGCTGCAGACAGGGTGCAATGGGCTGCAGCTGCTGGACAGCACTCCCATCCCCGTGGAGCTCTGGATGGCGGCTTGATGCACTGATGGAGACCTGGGAAGTCTTTGGCTACCTTGGTTCTGGAGGTTTTTTCAGACACAAAAAAAGGTCAGCTAGAGTACTATGAGGGTGCAGTGGATGATTAGAGAAGAAATGGATGAAAGGCAGATCTGAGACGAGCTAAGCAGAGTGAGACATCATTGTTCAAGTGAAAAGAAAGTAATCTATCTAGCCTAAGTTGGGGTGGTTGTGGAAGGAGCATCTGTTATGTGCTGGAGGAAGCCAGGACAGAGGCTTAAGCCAAAGGGATTGGGGCTGAAGGGGCACATGGGTAGAGAGGTGTTTGGGGGGAAAAAAAAAAACAAAAAACATTTGTCTTGGTGGCACAGGATGCTGATGACACTTGGAAGTCTTGCAGAGGTGTGATATCTGAATCTAGAGATTTCTGTCCAGATCTTACAGCTACACAACAAAAATGTAGCTTGCAACTCATTGCTAAGAAGTTCTGTGGATTGTAGCAATCTTTTAATTTTGGTAATCTTAATGAGATTCTAAAACAATTCAATCATACTTCAGTTTCACTGCAACAGGAAATCCATAGATGGTGTTCTGTGTGACAAAGTTGTAGTAATGTATCCACTGCTGCCTAAAGTCGTCTAATAGTCTGTGCCTTCCTGTGGTGTTATTTCCCACTCCATCACAACAACAGAGGACTCCTCCTAAATCTATGTAATTTAGTATTTGAGAGCAAGAGAGAAGTATCTAATATTTATCTAGACAAATTGAAGCCTACTAACCAATCTGTTTGACAGTGCAAGCTCTGTACTCTTGAAAGGAAAAAATTTCTTAGGTTCATGTGGGTTTTTTCTCCTTGTCTGCAGTATTGGTCCAAACAAACCATGCTGGTTTGTGTTGTGTCATGGTAGCTGTGGGAAGAATGTTGGTAGCTAACTCAGTGCTTTTGCTATAAGATAGGAAAGGGAGCTTCTTGGGAGGGTCTTCTTGTCCTGAAGAAAGCTTTGACAAAAGGGGGGGAAAGACACCCCACTCCCCCCAAACCCAAAACAAAACACCCCCCCCCCCCCCAAAAAATAAAAACCCCAAAAAACCCCACAACAAAACAAAATGACACAAAAGTCCCCAAATCACCAAGCAGGATATAACAATCAAAACTGTTGTAATATGGAGATACTTCTGGTACCGCTTTGTGAAATGGCACCAATGTGACAGTGTGACAGAGACACCTTTTACTACTCTGGAGCTTCAGGTAGGCTTGGAGTGAGCAACAGAACTTCTCACACCATTTGTAGATTGAAAACTGTGTGTTTGATAGATATTACTAAAGATTCAGGCTCAAGACAGGAGTTGTGCCAATCTTAAAAATAATATACATAAAATTTCATCATTTTAAGTTAGATACTGTACATTCTGATGTTAGAGTTATCAGACTCTTTCAGGTATGAAGCCACTTTAAGAAAGTGAAATACCATAAAATTATTAATAACCTGAAAACTAGTGGGACTGATCAGTGTTGTACTCAGCCAGAAAGCGTGAGAATATTGTCTGACCTCTGGTAAGATCCTGCAGTGAATGAGATCTGTATGCTGCTTCTGGGGGTTTGGGCCCTCACAAATGTATGTGGAACAAAGTCTTGTGTTTCAGTGTGTTCCTGGGTTTTGTCCTAATACCTACTGTTTTGTCTCAACCCATGCTTATAGAGTTTAGGAAGAAAAACTAGCAAGTGATGAGAAACTCTTAAAAAATAGTTCAGACAAACAGTTTCAGACTTTGGGCTTATGTTTGTTTGTTTCTTTCCTATCCTATCAAATCAGAAGATTCCTTTGTTGTCTCTTTGCAGAAATGCATTAACTAGAACAGCCAATGCACATACAGATCTTTTTTGGCCCTCCAGCATTTTAGTGGCTTAGGGACCATCCATACAGTTCAAAGAGTTCAGTAATGAATCATCTTCAAAGAAGGGAATCGTTTTCATGGGTTCCACCAGATTCATCCAAGAGGCTATTTTTAGATCAAGGATTTTTTTTTCCCCTTAGAGCTATAAGACATCTGTGGCCTCGCCTTAGATTTGAAAAATCTGCTGTGTTGAAAGTAATTCCTTTAAGGCCATCCTTTCATGTTCACTTTATTGTTATTTTTCATTTGATTGCAAATAGTCTGCAGGTAGTTTAAAATTGAAAAGGGTTCTGTACTGCTGTAGCTCATATGTAAAGTCTTATCAGAGAACACTGGTTTCCTGTATAGTTAATGCAGATGGTTGCCTGTGAAAGGATGATCCTAAATTACCATGCTCACATTTATTCTCTGGTGTCAATACGTAATGCAGTTTACCTATCCAAGTCTGAAATATGTGTATGTTTACAAATCGGTATTTTATGGTACACATCTGGTTTTTGGCATATAGGATGTTGAAGAGCAACTGAGTAAAGAATGTCTTCAACATATCTGTGTTTAATTTGGGAACTCATGTAGTATAGCTGCACAGGATCCACTGGAACAAAATGAAGGAAAATGAAGGCAACTTGCTCACAGTTGCAAGACATTTCAGTTTGTGTTACTGATGTTGTAAAATGGATCCAAGACATCTATGATCATGGATGACAAGGTGACCATGAGCTAGCACAAGCTGACCATGAGCCAGCACTGTGCCCTAGTTGCCAAGAAAGCCAATGGCATCCAGGGGCGCATTAAAAGAGTGTGGTCAGCAGGGCGAGGGAGGTTCTCCTCCCCCTCTACTCTGCCCTGGTGAGACCCCACCTGGAGTACTGTGTCCAGTTCTTGGCTCCCCAGTTCAAGAAAGATGAGGAACTCCTAGAGAGAGTCCAGGGGAGGGCAACAAAGATGATGAGGGGACTTATGAGGAAAGGCTGAGAGAGCTGGGCTTGTTTAGCCTGAAGAAGAGAAGACTGAGAGGGGACCTCATCAACACATACAAATATCTTAAGGGTGGATGTCACGAGGATGGAGCCAGACTCTTCGCAGTGGTGCCCAGTGACAGGACAAGGCACAATGGGCACAAACTGAAGCACAAGAGGTTTCAGTTGAATATGTGGAAGAACTTCTTTACTTTGAGGGTGCCAGAGCACAGGAACAGGCTGCCCCAGGGGGGTTGTGGAGTCTCCTTCTCTGGAGATATTCAAAACCCGCCTGGATGATGTCCTGCACAGCCTGATCTAGGTGGACTTGCTTTAGCAGGGGGGTTGGACTAGATGATCTCCCGAGGTCGCTTCCAACCCTTGCCATTCTGTGATTCTGTGGTTCTGTGATGAACATTTTTGAGTTTGGGCTGGAGAGCTATTCCTACAAGATACTGTCATTGGGCAGATTTAGGAATATCTGAGTGGTAAAGAGCAGCAATAAATTTTTGTGCACTTCAGGAACTTAGGAGAGGGATCAGGTTAACTCTGATTGTGGACACACATTATAAGATCATTTAACAGAGCTAGCTTTCTAACTGGACACCAGAACGTGAAGAAGATAAATGTGATTTTTTTTTTTATTTTTTTAAGGTGGTAACCAAGAAGCACTCTGTTTTTTTATCTATATCACTTCTTATCGTTGAAGGAAGAAGAGCATTTTATTTCAAAATCTAATTAAAGAGTTTAAAATACAAAACAGTGTTCAATGATACAAGTAAAAACTTTGTACCTTCTTGCACTTCCAGCCCCAGTGAAGAAATGTACAATTCATACATGTAGTCTGGTAAAAATGGCCAAATTCAGAAGTCACCATTCTGTTTGTTAGGATGCAAGCCTTACTCCTGCAAAGACTCACTGACATCAGTGAGATGAAGATTTGGCTTTTTCAGACAGGAAGATAGCAATGGGCAAAAGGCTATTCAATTTTTCTGAAAATTTCCCAACATTTTATTTTTTATTCAATGGAAATAAATGATTGGGCACTGATATCTTGTCTTCTGGTTAATACACTGTCAGGGACCAAAACAGCTGGCAGCATATCTCCCACACAGCCCTTAGCTATTTTAGCTGTAGTTAGTAGTTGGGCTGGGCAGCGCTGCTTCTCTGAATGCCTTGTTCCTAACTCTCCCTGATAAGAGTTCAACATTTCTTGATGAACGAAGGAGGTAGTGGCATGGCATAGGTGCAACATACCAGGTTTGCATCCCTTGGAGATGTTGGCAGTGCTTCTTGCCACCACTCCCTTTTGTTCATCTGCCATTCTCTCTCTTACAGGATTTTTATTTTTCACTTGTTCTTTCAGCGTAAGATCGCTGAAGATGATAGTTTGCCTTCTTTGGATGATGGGCAGTCCTTTTGTGTCTTTGTATGCATACTTGTTGTATGCTTGTCTGCAGGTTGAGTGAGCCATCTTCTGATATCTCCCCTCCAGTTTTGGTTGCTTTTCCGCCCCCCTCCCCATTTGACCAGTTGCAGAGGTGTTGCTATTGCTGAGAATGGGATCAAAGTAGGATACATTTAAATGGGTGAACTTCTTGGTTCTTTTTTGGTCACAGTTCACATCCTGTGCCTACCACCTGCCAAATCTCTTCATTCGTTCTCTGATGATCAGTTACGTTCTTTCTCACTCTGGAGAAGAGCAGTTCTATCTGTCTGTTCCAAGTATTATCAAAACTGATGAGTATCTGATAACAGTAGGTGTATCTTCTTTTCTGCTACCAGCATGTATGCCATGGACAGGAAGAAGTCATGGCACAGATCTGTGACTTAAAACAGTACTTTCCTTGCTGCCTATCACAGGATTAACTGTAAAACAGGAAAGAGAGTCTTCTGTGCGTCCTCTCTAAACTCCTTCCAAACTTTTGCTGCTTATCTGCTCAGAAATTTGCTTGGCAACTGACTTGTACGTTGATGGGAAGTTAACAGGAATTGGATTTCCTGCTTATTTCAAAATGTTACTTCAACAAGAGAAATATTTCAAAGATAAAATTCTGGAAAAATGTTTCAAGTCAATCAGAACTTCCTATAGTCAATCTCAGGTTCTGTTTATATTTTGATAAAAACATCCACCTGATTTACTGCTTCTTCAAAAGGCTTTACTTCTAATAAATGAAAATTTTCTGGTGGCTGGGAGGATCCCAGTAACTTCACTTCATGCTGCAGCTGTGATGTCCAAAGACACATTACTGCAGAGATGCCCACAGTAGTTTTAAACCAACTTCAAATTACTAAATCTCAAGGGCTAACAATTACAGCAACATCAGCTGTAAAACACACTGGGAGGCTGGATATATGCTTCAACAGCTGGCTGCAGCGAGTATACCCAACTACAGCCCAATGATATATGCTGTTTGAGGTTGGACCCAGGACCAAGATCTCATCATTCTTGCTGAGGCACTTGTACTAAGGGGCCTGACCAGGTACCTAAACACCTCAGTTGTGCCACTATTGTAAGGGACAAGTATGTGGCCTTAGATAACTGGATCAGATCTGCAAAGGCCCAGTGGCTCCAAAAATGGGACTGCAGTTCTTGCTGCTGCTCTTCCTCCTCATTTGGTAACTGGCTTGATTTTTTTACTTTTTGCAATGATGCATTTTGCATCCTTGGGTAGAAGTTGCATTGTTAGATCAAAATTCAGGATGAAAAATAAAATGAGTGATTATTTACTCTTCTTACCATCAGCCATGACATCACTTGTGTTGCTACAGATTTGGCTTTGCTGTCTTGTGTTTAATGCTTGCAGAGTTCAGCAAGCATATATGGAAATGAAAAATAGTTCCCTCTGAAAGAAAAGATGAAGTGGAGTGCTGAGGTGGAGAATTTAGCAGGCTATCTTTACGTAAATATGGTCTCTGACTTGGTTTGTGTCTGAGTCCAAATTAGTCAAAAGAAGCCAAGCAAGGTTTTAAATTGGACTAGTAGGCTGTTACTTGATCCGTTGTCGTTGTGTTTCTTTTCATGGAGAACCTAGTTGTATGAGGAAGTATATGAATTAAATGCTTACCTGATATTACTGTCAGCAACAGAAAGGTAAAGTGAACAACAGTCAATCATGTGTGTTCTGCTGTACATAAAAATTCATGGAGACTTCTGTACTGCCTCACACTGTACACATTTCAGTGACAAGTAATAATCTCAGATGGAAATGCTTGCAGTCTACCTTTAGCACAGGCATAGCATAGACAATCATTAAACCAAGCCATCTTTAATAAGATAGATGCTCTTGCAGCTGTTTCATTTTCTCAGGATTAGTCTTTTCACTAGAACTCACTTACAAATCTTTGCCAAGTAGAGTGAATTTATTCTATTTCTGTACACAGCCACAGCATCTTCGCTAGTCTTCCAATGACAATAAAATAATTTGTGGTGGGTACCAGTGAAATTACTGGTCTGAAAATACTGAATCTAGTTACATGAGCTTGTGTAAAATTTCATTGCAATTTATAGCAAGTGTATTACTCAACACAGAAAAACTCAATTAAAGTAACTGGCATGCATGAGAAATGGAAGAATAGTGCTTATTTGCTGTGAACATGGGTGAGGTTTCTATTCTAACATATTTTTGATTTTTAATCTGATGATGTGATTGATAACTACAAAATCATAAGTTTTATTACATGTAGAAATAGCTAAACTTTTCTCTGATCTGATATAGGCAAAATCAGTTTGAGACTTCTGTGTTGCAAGTTCTGAGATGGCCTGATGTCTTTAATGCTGTGGCTTTTGCCTCCCCCAAGCTGGCTGGCTGCAGAGGGAGTTCCTGCTTTGCGACGAGGATTCCTGCACCACCACAGAGGTTTTCTCAGTGTTGCCAAATGGGAGCAAGCTCCTAGCTGACTCCTCCTTGGCTGGAAGGATAGTTCCCAACCCAGAGATGAAGATCCCACTCTGTAGAAAAATGGGAACTGTGCATAGAGTTGCTTTTAGTTGTCCTCTGAAAACTTGCAAATGTATATTCCATAGCTGGCTCATGGTAACTGTTTGGGGCAATCATATTTTAAACGTGATAAGAGTGTCTGAGTAATTTAAAAATATTTCTGCATACATCATGATTGAAATTAAAATACCAGATTAGGTAATGACTTTTTTTAATTTTTATTTTTAATGGCAAAGGATATTTGTTTGGGCTGTTTTCATAAAGTGAAATATAAAAATGCCAGTTAATGCAAATGTATTCATTAGAACTTTTATGGGAAGAACCATATCTGCAAATATATGTACCTCTCTATTGGAAGCTGCAAGAGGAATTGAAACAGAAGAAACTTCTAAAGCATGAAATATTAAGCATAACCCAGCACTCCGACTTTTATGGGGGAATGGCACTTTTTCTGCATTTTGTATGTATTCATTGCACATTTTCTTTAAAATTGATGCTGAAATGGGTCAACAATGCATCCTTTTATAACCTCCCTACAGTTCTCATCACTGGTAAAATTACTTCTCACCCTCTTTCCAATCTTACTGCTAACTTTTTGGGGGGCTCCTTTCCTAAGGTCTCCCTAAAATCAAATTGTCCTTATTTGGATTTGAGAAGCAGAATTCTCAGTTTCCGTAGGGAAGAAATATCACTGGAGAAGATGCATGTAAGTGGTGTAAAGGCAACTTTTCATTGAGAGTACACAAGGCAAACTCCCATTTCAGAACGGATCTCTCTGCAAGATAAGGTCACCATGGTGACTGTTAAATTGCCTTAAAGGCTATCAGAGCTGTTTTCTCAGACTTACTGTACATTAGGGGCATGTTAATTCACACTAACTTTGAAAATACAACTTTATCTACTTGGGGACTTAAAAATTGCTTTCTTTTATTTTTAATGGAAGTTTTCTGAGTAATCTGTACCTGATACACAGCAGTTTCTGTGAAAAACGTAATGACTGCTGTCATGGTTTGACCCCAGCCAGCACCTAAGCCCCACCCAGCCACTTGCTCACTCCTCCCCAGTGGGATGGGAGAGAGAATTGGAAGGGTAGAAGCAAGAAAACTCATGGACTGAGATAAAGACAGTTTAATAGGTAAAGCAAAAGCTGTGCATGTAAACAAAGCAAAACAAGGGATTCATTCCCTGCTTCCCATGGGCAGGCAGGTGCTCAGCCATCCCCAGGAAAGCAGGGCTCCATTACGCTTAACAGTGACTTGGGAAGACAAACACCACTCCAAAGCCATCCCCCCTTTCCTTCTTCTTCCCCCAGCTTTCTATACTGAGCATGACATCATATGGTGTGGAATACCCCTTTGGTCAGTTGGGGTCAGCTGTCCCAGCTGTGCCCCCTCCCAACTTCTTGTGCCCCCCTCAGCCTTCTCACTGGCGGGGTGGAGTGAGAGGCAGAAAAGGCCTTGGCTCTGTGTAAGCCCTGCTCAGCAGTAACAAAAACATCCCTGTGTTATCAACACTGCAAATCCAAAACATAGCCCCATACTAGTTACTATGAAGAAAATTAACTCTATCCCAGCTAAAACCAGCACAACTGCAAATTACAGAATACGTCAGTCTGCCTTGCTTTACAGCTATGTATACAAAAAGGAGGTATTGTAAGAGCACATAACATGGGTTCACCAGGACACTGAAAAAATAAGGGAAAGAGACATCTTTTGTCGATTAATAAGTCAAAAATTACTTCTGTGTATTTTGGAAATCTCTAAGGCCTGCGATGGGGAACAGATGCAGGAGATATCATAGGTGCTTACCCTGGTCTCGTACGTATTATCTGGTATTGACCGTTCTCAGAGACATGATGTTATTTTGGTGGCTTGATCTGACCCAGTGCACCTGCTGTTATGTGTTCGCAATCCTGGCCTCCATTGAAGCCTGACTTAGCAAAATATTTAAGCCCATGAGTAGAACCATCCAGCTTGACTGGAAAAACCAGAGCACCAGTTTGACTTTACATTTCCGCGGGGTCATTGCACTCAGAAGTAGTCTAAAACAGCCTTGGGGTGGTTATAACCTGTGTCTGGCAGCTAAATATAGAACAGTTGGTTAGCTCCATATTGCTATAAAGGTCTAAAAAGGTAAAATGGTATTTCCCCAAGAAGAGCTGCATATGTGAAAATTTCTTGGTCCAATAATGTTATGTGGATCTGAAAACTTAGGGCCTAAATTCTGTAAGGAGGAGTACTAATATATTTGCAGTGCCATAACTGAAATAAACAGTGATGCTTTTGTGCTAGTCATGCAGAGGATCCAGCTACCTGTACTGCCTTATCACTTCATCACAAGGTTTCTGCAGGTGGGACCAGTGAGCTAGTCAGACTGTTTTATATGTGCCCAGAAATGGGCTTTGTTTCTTTAATGACTGTAACAATCACAGACAATTCATTACAGATGTATTTTGTTAGGAGGCCCCCCAGCCCAACGTCTTTCTTTTACTTTTGGGGAAGCATTTCAACTTCAATGGTAATTTGCGATGTGAAGCAAAATGCAGATTCTGGAAAGGACTCTTGGGCCAGAGAGCTGGCCCCTCCAATTGTTGGAAGGCACCTTCTAGGAAGCCACCCTTTAATCTCTTCAAAGCCTTGAACAAGTTTACATCTGGTCTTCTCTGACTTTACTGATGGGAGTCCTAAACTGTCATCTCTGCTTTTGCTGTTGTATTCAGCTAAGAAGTTTCTAACACGTAGCCACATACATAAATACACAGTGTGGCACTTCATATTGTTTGAATTTCAGCCCGTTTCTTTGACTCCTGCCCTCAAGGTTCTCTGCTACCCTACCTACTTCGCAGTTCTTTTATTCACCCCACTTTCTGCAGCTTTTTTAACAGCTTTGCCTGTGGCATCCCAACAAATGCCTTTCAGCAGTCTTTAACAGGACAGGCTTATTAAGTTTTCTTTCTCTAGAAAATAACTTTTATTATTTCATATGTTTTTATCAGCGCTCATGTTAGGGTGACCCAGTAAATTTGGTAAAATGATACTGAATTGCGTCTTCTGTTCAATATAACTCAATGCCTTTATTCTTCCATACAGCTCTGGCATGGATTTTTATCATGAGTGCCAATATGATGGGCCTATGATTGCCCAGATCACCTTCCCTGCTCTCTTGGCAGTTCATTTTCCCCAGCTTATGTCAAGCAAATATTTCTCAACTTCTTTGAAAACTGAATGTGACTCAGCAAGAAATATATACAAGTTACTGTTTTCTACGTTGTGAAATGGACTTATGAATAAGTACAATATTAAGAGGAACCATAACATATTTCTCCTCAGAGCCCATCCAAAGACAGTATTAAAATAAAGAGATATATGAGAGATATACCACAGAGAACTCCAGCAATATATTTTTCTGTTGCAATCTCATGGACTGTAGTGTTAGATTGGAATAATTTATGCATAAGCAGTTCTTCAGTGGAGCTGTATGTGATACTGTCTACTCCACTAAAATTAAGAGATCATGCCTCATAAAAGCTTTCTGCATGAAAATTTTGTCAGTGAATTGGAACTAAAATCTTTTATTGCCTTCAGAGACAGGATTTCTAGATAAAGGTGGTTGGAAAGTGGCAGGCTTTGAACTGTCCATGTGATCTCTCGGAAGGTTTAATGTTTTCCTACAGTTCATGATATGTGAATAGTTCCTATTGCTTAATAGTTGCTTAATTCTGCAAAATGCTGAGCATTTGGGCCATGCTACCTTCAGCTGTACTAGAAGCCCTTTTTGTCTCCAGTGGTATTGCTCATAAAATAAAATGAAACAGATTGCTGAACTGAGGCTGTGGTACACAGAATTTAGCTTCTGCAGTGTAAGGTGCATTGAAAATAGGCAGCTGTAACTATTCTTTAGGAGGAGAAAGTGTGGAAGTTAACACTGCATTCAGTGACCAGAACTTTTGCTTTTAATTCTTGAGTGTGGCAGTTCATACTGTCCATGTGCAGAAGCCGTGGGAGAAAAGTGGTTACTGAGACATTTGCAAGAGAGTGGTGTTTCCCTGTCTGTGGAGAATATAACAGTGTAATTTTTTTATCCTCTCAGTATTGTGTTGGTAGTGAGTTGCATAATACATCCTAATGATGAATGATCTTCTTGGTGGACTAAAATGACTATATTCTGTTAAAATAAGTGTAAGTACATAAAAACTGGAGTAGCAGTAAGAGCTCTCTGTAGAACATTGGCATGACTTTTGTAATGCTGGGTCTGGAAAGTGGCACTTAAATTTGGCATTGCTTCTCCTTGTTAAGACTGGAGTAAAATGTCCAAAAAAAGTCTTTTTCCAGAAAGCTTTTAATGATTTCCCCACACTCTGTGGAAATAGTGATGAGTAATACCAAAATGATTATTGCTTATTGCCTACGTAATAATTTTCTCTGGTGCAGCAGGCCAGCTGAAGGACTATGCGATGCCTTCTTTCCATACTTTTGCAGAGCTTATTTGGATTGCAGCTGTGTGCAAACATTAAAACGCAACATAAGATGCTGATCCTACCAGCATTTACGTGAGGAGGGTAGGGGCAGTGAAATCAACATGACTGCACACAAGTCTGTAGGACTGGATTTATAGCCTAAATAGTTGAGACAGGCTTCATAAACACTTTAGTGTTGAATGACAGAACACAGAGGGTGAAAATGCTGGGTTTGGGCAACATCCATGGGGTTCAATTAGATGACTCACGAGTGGCCGAGGCACTGTGCACATCCCAGAAGGTGATACCCAGGTGTCAGTATCCGAGTCTTAGATTCACACACTACTGCTGCTGTCTGGGTTGTGTGCAGTGGCTTTCTCAAAATAAAAATAGAAACTTAAACTGAATTAGATGTGATTATGAATTAGTCAGTCGGCATGAGAGTCTCCGAGTTGTATGTTTTGACCAGCCTTTGCCTCTGATTTTTGTTTGCACAATTTTTAGTGTGAGACATGGAACGGGCTTTCATACCGATAATATGTAGCTGCACAGTAGCAGGTGACATTGAGCTGGAGGCTTTGCTACTGGAGGCAGCATCACGCTAGACACTTGGGATGGTAGGGTCTGCTCTGGGAATAATTATTCTGTGTGTGGGTTTCTGATAAAAGGATCAATGGCAAAATAGTTAATTTTGACTTATATTGAAATGTTATTTTTGGATTTTAGAGTCAATGTTAGATTGTAATGGAAAAAGTGCACATATGTACCTGTTATCTGAAAACTTGGGAAGATTTAATTTTTGTTTTATTGGTGGTTGTGCTGTGTATTTGCAAACTGGAGTTGTTGCTGGGGTTAGTTTATTTTTTTAAAATAGAGTTTCTAGGTATAATTCTAAGACGTATCTTGTGGATGCTAAAGTTTTAATTAAAAGTTCATCCTAGTTGGCTTCAGCTGCCTGTCCCCAGACTCAAATAATCAGGACGGAAGAACTGCAAAACAAACACTGTCTGGCAATGTGAAGGAGTGGAGGAGAGAGAACATTGTGTCTCTGAAGAAAGCAAGGAATACCCTTTCTTTACTAGAACTTATTTTGGTATTTTTGTAAAATGTAGATCAAAGGTCACAGCTGAGTTTTTTCAAAGTGAAAAACAATTCTGAAAACTTCAGTAAGTGACTAGCACTCATCAGAACATCTTTGTTCTGTTCTTTTTTTGTTTTTATGTGTTCCAGCAAGAGGAATACAGTGTTGGTTTGAGGCTGAGATAAAATGTAGGTGCCTTACAGTAGCTGGCAAAAGAAGATATAAACAGACACTGCTGAACCAGGAAGAAATTCTTTCCAGCTATGCCCACCTGGGATAAGAAATAAGAGGAGGTGATACTAAGCCAAAGCTCTGATGGTGGCATCCATCATGCATCTCTGAAGAAGAAGCCTGGTTAACCACTCCAGCTTAAGGCTGATAGTGATAGCTAGTAGTATCTGCATTGAATAGTGTTGAAGAGATGGTACACTAAAAACATACATAAAAACATTTTGGTCAAAAAGTTATCATCCTTTTAATCCCTGGAGTAGAGTCCACAATACTTGTGTGTGCACTTGCAAACCAGCATTTGAGGTGCTCCTTCCATCTGCTCTCAGACTATCAAGGGGCGTAATCTTAGTGGTTCTGAAGGCAAGAGAGAACCTGTGAATTCAGCTCAATCTTAATTTGTTTACTTTCAGTAAAATACTGTATAGTTTATATTAGATGAACAGTGGGATCCAAGAAAACTAAAATGTTCTCCTTCAGTAAGAAACCAGGTAGGTTATGTACTACTGTAACAGCAGTGTTAAATTATTTGAGGACACACTGTTTCTTGCAAATATCTCCCTGAATTAAAATAGTCCTCCAACAAGCAGCAGCCAAAGCCAGCAATACATTGAATGAAGAGAAAGGAGACAGATTGCCCTTTTCTAGTATAAGTAGGCTTGTGCAAAACTCCTGAATATTCACAAATTAAAATATTTAACTTCTTCCTTTGCTAATTTCCAGGAGGAATTTCAAATACGATAACTGTCTTCCAGCAAACTCTTACTGATGTCTCAGCCCTTGAAGTAGAATCATAGATTGTTTAGGTTGGAAAAGATCTTTAAGGTCATCAAGCCCAACCATTAACCTAACCCTGCCATCCTACCACTAAACCATGTCCCTAAGCACCTTGTCTGCCCGTCTTTTAAATACCTCCAGGGATGAGGACTAATGTCTAACCTAAAGCTGCCCTGGTGCAACTTGAGGCCATTTCCTCTCGTCCTATCACCCTTCACCTGGGAGAAGAGACCAACCCCCACCTCGCTACACCCTTATTTCAGGCAGTTGTAGAGAGTGATAAGGTCTCCCCTCAGCCTCCTCTTCTCCAGACTAAACAACCCCAGTTCCCTCAGCAGACTTGTGCTCCAGACCCCTCACCAGCTTCCTTGCCCTTCTCTGGACACCTCTGGACACCCCCCACAACCCAGCACAGAAATGGGACTTGAAATTAATTTTGGCAGCACCTTCCATGTGGGGTAGAGGGATCTGAACAGTCTCTAGTTCAGTGCTGAGCTAGTAGCCCCTCAGGTGTATGCAGACAACCTCCAGATGTTTTTTTCTTAGTCAGTCTTTGGAAGGCAAAGTTAATTATGCATTTCAAAATGATTTTTTGATGGCAGACTAACATTATGCTTCATAAGTTACGAGTACTTATCTAGACAAAGAGCTGATGGAAGAAGATCAGGATTATTTAGCAAACAGTTTGCTGCATATTTATGTTCTAGCTGATTCCATTCATACTTATTTGCTCATACTATCTGAATCTTCCAGTATTGAGACTCACTGCATTTCTTTCTGTATCAATTTTAATAGACATGCCCAAGAATTGATCTACTGTATTGAACCATACGTCTGCCAGCCCATTATCTTGTCTTGGACAAGAGCAGAGAGCCTTAATGCAACAAACAGAAACAACAGCAGATGGAGCAGGATCTCTCCCTGGGCTTCTCTTAGTCTATAACTAAGTGGCTTCTGAGTTGAGGTTATGTTCCTACTGATGTGTTTCACAGCAACACAGGGACCTGTCTTTGGTATATTTTGTTCAACTGCTTTTTGAACAACACCCCCTCCTACCCTGACCAGATAATTTAAGTGAAAGCATCATATTTCTTGCATTGTGAAGACTATTGATGAGTCATTCTTCATTCAGCCCTACACCATTCATGATTTCATGGATGCCTATTGTGTTTCTTAGTTACCTCTCTTCCTGGTAGAAGCAGCCTAGTCTTCTTAGTTCTCCAAAGATGTCCTGCAATGTCTATGATTATTCTTGGTGCTTTCTCTTTCATCTTTCTAGTTTTGGTTAACTTATCTCAAGGAAAACAAAAGATGATATACAGCATTGAAAGTGTGGGTTTATTACAAGTTTACATGGCAGCATAACATTGTTTTGTTTGGGGGGTTGTTCCTATCCTCACATTGGTTGCTTTTTTGACTAGCTGAACATACAAAGATGAAAATAAGATTAATTTTAAAATCTTTTTGTGTCTATAGTTTTTGATTCTGCTCCCTCCTAAACACCAGTGCATGTATTTCTGAAACAGTTGCTGTGTTTTTCCTGAAGGTTGATGTAAGGAGATTTGACTGGATTCTCCAGTAATGTGTGTGACTCTAACAAAGTTGAAAATGGACAATAATGACAAATGGATTTACAGAAAGAGGTCTAACCATGCCGAGATCCACAAGTCTTGGGCAGATTGTGCTTACTTTGACAGATGTTTGCAAAAGTTTGGTTTCCCCGTGCCTCTTCACACTGCAAGGACATTAACATAAGTTACCTGCCATGTGTATTTAGTGAAGTGCAATGTGTGTGCTAACAAAACAAATACGCTTCCAGAGAAGCTTCTGTTGACAAAGTCAATGTTCAAAATAAACCCGATGTCATTGAGGACTGCATTCTGTAATTGGTTTTCTTTCCACAGGTCTAAAAATGTTGCTATTTGTGGCACAAGTCTGCCTCTCTATTATCTGTGCTGCTGGATTAAAATGTGGAAGTGTATTTTTCTTAAAGAAGCCACCATTTTTTAAGTTGCCACAATAGTTATACTGAGAGTTACTGAAGTTTCGTATCTGTGGAACAGTCCATAGGGTCTGTTCAATGTTCACTTTTAAAAGTATTTCGAAGTGAAATTTGTTTGGATATTTTCCAAAAAAAAGGTGCCAATTTGGTCTGAATTTACTTAGTATTACACATAGGGTGAAAGGACTGAAATAAACCACGGCTACATTATGATAGCAGATATTTTTCTTGTACAGTAGTTCAGAAGTTAAAGCACTCGGCCAGTCTATGGATTTTAATTCTTTTCTTGTCAGCACAGGCTGGGAGGTGATTGCCTGAGCAGCAGCCATGCTGAAAAGGGATAGGAAAAGGCACGGTTGACCTGATCTAGCATTGTGATAGCACCACTTAGAGGGACTAGATGACCTTCAGGGGTCCCTTCAAGCCAACAGTTTTGTGATTGTTTACTCACTGCTGTTTCACTGGGTGTCTCTAGACATTAGTCAGGCCCTTCTTCCTATTTTTTTGGTTATGAGTACCTGGGGGAAGAGGAAGAAGTTTCCTACTGCTGTAGGCACTGTAGGCAGTCAGTGGAGAAAGGCATGCTCTTAATTTATGTGTCCTGCTGCTTTGTGAGCAGGAATACCTAGTCAAAATACTACTGGAAATCAATGCATTAGATTTTTGCCATGGCTTAAGCCCCTAGTTACAAGAAAATGCTGCAGGGTGTTCTCTGCTTTGTGGATGTTTGGCGGTTTTGTTTCCTTTTTGAACAAATTAACAGCATCTGTGGATAAGAAGCTGTTATCTTGATACCTTGTCACAGCCCACTTGGTTTCTCAGATTTTGTATTCCTAAGGTATAGAAATCTAGCCAATTCTAAGGAAACATACCTCTAAACTTCTACATAAACACAAGAATAAGGAACCTGCAATACCTAAGAGTAGTTTAATGCAAAGAGGAATAAATGCTTACCGTTTTTATCAAAAGGTAGGAAATAAGCCAACTATGCTGTATTTTTCTTGTTTCTGTAGGCTTGCATGTAAAACATTAACAGAAAACCCATCAAGGAATATGTTTTTTTTACCTTAAAATCAATGCTGATTTTAGAGTGAGAAAGACAGGGTGCATTGGAGATAGAATTTCTTGAAAGAAAAGTGTTTGGTATCAGACCATGATGCAGCATTTTGTAATTTAATGTCTTCCTGGTGTATATTTTATGTACTAAAATGAATTTATAGCATTTTTGTTATACTATTTTTTTCTATGTCATTGTCATAAAAACTTCACTGACGGTGAAAATGATAACTGTATCTTTTGAGACGGTGCCCTTCTCAAGCAATGTGAATAGCTGACAAGTCATCTGAGCCATCTTTCTGGGCACCCTGCTCTTGAAGAAGAGACGTCGGTAGTAGATCTGGGGATGTGGGCCATTGATTGCTCTGCTGTGGGGAGGAGGTGAAGGACAAGGAAAGATTGCCAGGATCCAGTTGGCATATTGACCCAGGAGTTCACAAGGGACATAAATCTGAAATTTCTGAACTACTAACTAAGGTGTGTCACCTGTTCTTTAAACTGGTCTCAGTGACAAAGGAGTGAAAATCAGATAATGACACATTAGTTTTCCTTAGAGGGTACCAAAGATGATCTAGGAACTACATTCTGTTTGCATACTGGGCAAGACACTATGTCTAGAGATAAAACATAGCACAATGATGTGCTGGAGAAGAGTTAGTGTGGCTTTTTCTGTAAGGAAAGCATAAACTGAGATGAGCTGCCAACATCGCATTTAGGTGGTATAAGGGATAATGTCACTCTGTGTTTGCCCTATTTTTGCATTTTCCAGTTTGTCCTCTGCTTTTGGCCACTTCTGAAGACAGGCTGTTGGGCCAAGGTTGGTTGGTCTGACCAATTTTTGGTTTTTCCTCACATTGCTTCTAAAAAGGATGTGGGAATGTGTTTAGAAATATCCCCAGAGATTTGTAGGTTTTTATTAAGGGATATCCTAATCAACTGTGCTCAACCAACTGTAACTTGGACACCAAAACTATTTTCTGCTAACAAGAAGAACCAGAATTGTGGTACTGGTCTTAGTAGGACCAATATGCAGATCATAAGCCTCAAATCCATGTAAGAGAAATATGTGGGGCAAGAAACTGTATGTACAAACCAGATTCTCTTGGAAGCCTTAATCTGTGAATTATAGGAATAAAAGGGATGTGGACTTCTCTTTATGGATTGTGGGGGTTTTGTAGCCTGTCTTCCCTTGACAGGTCTCAAAGCAGCTACTGCTGTGAGCAGAATTGAGAACTGATCGACAATGGTAGTTTGGATGCCAAATTTAACAAAACAGTGGTCAAACTAGTGTCTTTTCTACTTGATTGTTCTATTTCCTATTATGATAATGTATTCATAAGGAAACTGCTACCAAAATGTGAACAGGATGCAGAAAGTGCTAATATGATATTCTTGCTTCAGTTATCATTCTATATCAGGTACACATTTGTTATTTCAGAGTTCACAGAATTATTTTACAAGTGTCAGCTTGCTTGTTCAAGAGGTTGCCTGAAATTGCTAGCAACTTGACACTGGTACAGTTTGTCTTTCTCGGTTCTTTTTCTCTTAAGATGATCCAAATTTTGTGACCTGTTTGTGCTAATTGCCCTTTGTTCCCCTCGCTCTTCCCCATGTCTTTCAGAGGTTTACCTGCCTCCCACTGGATTGCTTTTCTTCCCTTACCGCTGATTTTTAGATTGAATCAGCAAGATATATACTATCACTACTGTCTGTAATTGCTTAATAACAGATTAATTATGTTGCGGGGGGAAAAGGAGTGAGAAATAGAGAAGAAACAAATTTGTTGTTTTGGATACTTACTTTTCTAGTTTCTTATTTGAAACACAAGCCAGGAAACCACATAGAGTGGAATAAGGATGAAGGAAGAAAGATAGAAATCTTAACATCTGTTCCTGAAGCTGAGTCTGATCAGACAGATCTTTGCAGCTTTGCACAGAAGCGATTGTAGGAGGAGACTCTGAGAACCAAACTGAAAGAACAACTTAAGCATCCAATATGTTACCAACTCTGTAATTCACAGAAATTCAACTTTAGCCCTTTGATCCTTAAGCTTTGAAGTTTCTATGAGGCTTATCTCCAGAACTGCTGCCAACCTGAGCTCTACTAAGATATGCGGTCTTGACACACACCTCAAACTGAAGAATACATGGAGTTCACAGCCAGAGGCATTTCTATGGCAGGTCCCCTGAAGGACCCAGTCAGGCTGGTATTCTCAGAGCATGTGGGAAATGCAGGGACAAAAGTGGGCTGATGCATGTGGTATATGATAGCCTATGCCCAGCCAAGTTTGGTTTCAAATGCTGCTCTCCCAGGTGAGTGCTCCCCCAGCAAGTGAAGGCAAGGTTGGTGGGGAAGAGGGAGGTAGGAAAGGAAGTTTGACAGTACTTAAGGCTCCTTTTCAGGCACAGGTCACTGCAAAAAGGAGTGCCAGGGTCATGAGTGAGGGAGAGAGCATGCAACAGGAGCCTGACTTCAACGCCCAGAGGTGAGGGTGGTCATGGAAGGCTCTTCTTCCCCTTGACTTTCTCCCTCGCCCTCACAAATTTTCAATTCCCTTTGTGTGCAGTGACACAGATTTAACTGGAGGCATTGAAAGGGCCTCATCCTGATTCTGCTTGGTTTTGGGAAGCAGAAGAACCAGTTGCAGGTTTGTGAACTCTACCCTTGAGCTAGGTACATAAAAGTGCAGCAGAGCCTGCCAAACCTACATGCCTTTGTGGATTTGGGTCCGGTTTATTGCTCGTGTATGTTGTGTTTTCATGCTGTGTGCCTGAGTGTGGTTTGTCCTGAGCTAAGGATTTGGCCCAGCTGAGTAGTTGTATGTGTGATAGCTACATAAGTAAAAGACTTTTTTTTTTCCCTAAAGGAATTTTGACGTTTGTTGCTTGTTAACAAAATCACATATAGTATCTGGAGGAGGAGAATCCACTATGGATAATTCATTTTGCTTATATGTATGGGAAGAGTACAGTCAAAACGACACTGTAAAATTTTCCTGATGTACAGATAAGTTTTAAGTTTTAATCATTAGTTTGGGGAAATGCTACACTGCATGAGCTAAAACTAAGATGCAAATATATCACAGACCTCCTAAATGAGTGCTAAATCAATATATTAAGGGAAAAACCCCTATGCTTATCTTAAAGTTTTGTAGTGAATCTGCTTAATACTCTCCTTTATGGAGTATGCTGTAAAATGGGTTTGATTTGGGGTTTCTTATAGCATTAACTTATTTGAGGTGCCTCGTTTTAAATAACACTTCATTAGAAACAGAAAGCATTCTGAAATTTAACTGAAAGTTTTGCAAAACAAAAATACCAGAATTCCAAACAGTCATATCCCGCTTACTTCCATCTGGAGTTGTATAATTATGGGGGAGAGAGGAGCTCCTTTTCAAAACCTTCTAATTTCATCTAAGGAGAGCTTGGTTCTGATTGTATTTTCTACAGTAATAAGAGCTGGACTGATTGCTGAAAACACGGGAAGATACCACTTTTGTGTGAGGTTTGTAAAAATTCAGGGGTCTAGTTTTAATATATCAATATTCTGAAAAAAAATTTGTTGTACTTTCCATTGTATCTTAAAAAAAATTTTGTACTCTAATGATTTTTGCAAAATATATGTGGATATTGGTTTTGTCTTTTTTTGCTTTCATTTATGGTAGAAATTTCATTAACATTTCCAGACAAAAAAAGCATAAAGTGAGGTAATAAATTTTAGTTAAGAATCCAAATATGCAGATACTATTTGAAAGAATAAACCTACAAAATTATAAAAACGTTGCAAGTACTGGCTTTTTTTTTTTTGCATATGCTGTCCCTGGGTATATTTGCTTTTCAACAATGCAAAAAACCCACAAACATGAGTATTGTTTAAAAGACCAGGACACCACTGTGGAAGGGCTGTACAATGCAAAATGGAAATAGCATTGATGCCTTTGGCAGAGTAGCCTGTAACTGCTGATGGAGTGTTAACAGGGGCATGGATGAGAGGAGTGGGACAGTATTGTGAGAGTGAAACCATCATATCTACAAACCATCTAAACACTTGGGGACATGGCTTTGGGGGTTACTTTTTGTTGTTGTTTGTCAGCATTGCGAAAATGTAGAGATTGTGAAAACTTGGTAACTTGAAAACTCAACAGCTGGGCTTCACAGCCTGACATCCCAGGCAAAGGGAGCAGGGATAATTCACATAGGGATAAGAAATAGGCTGGGAAAGGTCTTCAGAGAGAAGACAGGTTTGCTTGCAGCCATTTTATTTTGTTTTCTCTGTTGCTTTCATCTGCAGAGAAGATTTTGTCTGTGCCTTCTGCATCCTCCTGCAAGTTGAATGCAAGCTTGGCAAGTTTCCCTATGTCACAGCTAAAGAAAAGGCTGCTGTAATAATCTGCACAAAAAATAAGAGAGCTGGATGAAAAGTCTGCAGGTGGTTGAGAAAGTAAGGCCACATTTTATAGATAACATAGAATGAGCAAGATTTAGAAAGAGCCAGGGTGAGAGGACCTAAGAGAAGCTCAAGTGGCTGATGACTTATGGATTGTGGGTACAAGCAGAAGAAGTTCAGTGGCAGTACTCACAGTGACTGAGGGAAGGTTGCAGTTAGAGGTTGATGTGGGAGACATGGGTTCAGAAGGGGGTTTTACCTGAAATGACAGCAAGACACATGCATAGAGAAAAGATGAGATTTCTGTTGGCAAAAGTGGAAAGAGGTCTGGAGTAGAGGGGTATAGATACAAGTCCTCCATGGTGCTGTGTTTTTGGAGTAAATCACTTGTTTCTTGTGATCAAGAAGAAGAAGTAAAAACCAGAAGAAAATCTAGGTTTCCCATTCCAGGTGAATTGGTCCTTAAAAGAAGTAAAAAACAGAAGAAAATCTAGGTTTCCTATGCCAGGTGAATTGGTCCTTAGGTCAGTATTTCTAAGGCACACTCCCTGCAGTGATACATATGGAGGGAAGACCAACAAGAGATCTTTGCCAAAGTTCGAGGATGTTCTATGGAGGACCTTCTGAAGGGGTGAAGAGAGAAGTAGGAAGGGTCTTAGAGTGGAGGAGATAAAGAGTCAGTGGTGTGAAAGGCAGATGATGCATGCGTGAAAGAGGAGTGTGGAGTACTGCTGAGCTTTGACTCTAAAGAGAGATACCTAGAGACTTCTCTTTGACTGGAGTGTGAAGAGAATCTGTCTTCAAAACAGTTAAAAAAGGAAAGGCATGAAAGTCATCTTAGGCTGAGACCAAAGCCTAGATAACTCTGTGGTCTTAGCAGTAGATGGCATACAGCTGGTTATTTCTATGGTGTTGCCACAAGTGGATGCATTGAGGGTCTGCGGTGGTCCTGGTTTCTTGGTTCCCAACACCCCACAGAAAGTTCATACCTGCTGTTTTTGAAAATATTTGTGACTTATACAAAGCTTATGTCACACTTGTCATGAATAGGCTAGCTCTTCAAAATGCGTATGCATATTTTTTTACCAGTTCTTATGTATCTGTTGTGTCAGGCTGCTGTTACGGATGCTTGCAGAGTTTGCAGTGGCTAAGTCAACAACCATGAAGCCCTATTTATTCTAACTGATATGTGTGTTTGATCATTATTTTCAGTTAATAAAATAGCATGACTCTACATTAACCTTAGAGTTGAGCTATCCAACTATTTAATGCTCCTCTGGACCCCTTAGAAAGGTGGCAGCTGGCTGGCATGAGGGGAGCAGCTTGTGGCGCAAAGTGAGTTGGCAGCCCTCTAGTGGGAGCCAGGGAAGTGCAGGGTATGAGCAGCTGGGAGAGCAGAAGTGCAAGTCATCTGGAAGCCACGTCAAGCAAAGCATGAAAAAAACAAAACTTAACAACAGAGGTGGCAGAGAGCAGTGCTCCCTGAAAGAGAGTTGGGACAGTAGCTGTACTGGCGAGTGGAGAGGACAAACAGAGGCAGCTGGTCAAATGGATGAATCAGGGAAGGATGGTGTCTGGAAAAGCCATGGAGGTCAGGTCGAAAGCCATGTAGCTCAGGACCACGTCTCCAGCAGGAGGAGCGTGTAGTGAGCTATCCTGTTTATTCTCCCAACCTTTGCCAGCTTGTCATTTAGCGGCTTCCTGAATCAGAGGTGGCATCTTTGTGAAAAGAGCTCTTCATTTTTCTCCTGTAAATCTGTCCCTTCTTTAATACACACAAATTGTTAGACAGGTCAGGTGATACTCCCTCTAACAGCTGAAGCTGGCAAAGAAGCATGGGGAGACTCTAAACAGAGAAAGAGTGGCCAAGTGCTAAACTCTAGAAAAGTGCCAGTGGGTAGGAGTTGAATGGACCAGGAGTGATAAAAAAGTAAAAGAAGAGGAGAAAGAGCGGGATACAGTTCTGCTAAGAAAGACAATACAAAGAAAGGAAGGGGAAGAAGAGAGGGACATAATGTTGCTGAGCAGTGGAAGAGGAGTCAGACTCCCATGTCAGGCATGTTGTGGCAGGAAGAGGAGCAGGACACCAGATCCAGGCCAGGGATGCTGGAGAACAGCTGTGGGCCCTGTGTCTCGTAAGGGAATTCAAACAAGGCTAAGACCAGTGTTGAGGTCACACATGGTTGTAATCTTTTTCAGGACTGCAGTTGGGCCAGAAAAAAAAAGGAAGGGATTTGAGGTTGAAAATAGTGGTATAATTGAAGATGGAAATGGTAACAGCCAAGGGATGGGCTCAGGTATCAACCCTCAGCAGCAGTGTAGATGGGGAAGGCTGAGCTGGAGAGAAATGCAAATGAGCCCTAGCAAAGATGGGGAGATGGAGCCAGGGGAACACAATGGTGTGGTGAGAGATGGGTTGGAAAGAGAGTCCCGTTACCTGCTTACAAAACCAAAGGGACAGAGGTCTAAAAACATACTACAAAGGTGAGGGAAGGGATGCATCAGTGTGGTAGTGACTAAAGAGGAAAGAAGATATAGCAGGTGGGGGGAAGGAGCCTTCAGGGCAAAAGGGTGTCCATAGGGACCTTGGCGTCTGTGTGATGCTTCTCAACTGGCATATCAATCCTGAGCCTTTCCAGGAGGCTGAACTCACTAGCACCTTTGCTTCAGTGCTTGGTTGGTTCTAGTTGGTGTTGCTCCTCTGGAGCAATGAAGAATTATTCAAGATTTTGCTGTACTAATTAGTCATTATTTTTACAGTGGTTATGTTATTAATTATTGACGATTCATAAACTGCAGGGGCTGTAAGTCTGCAGGCATATGGAGGGGGTAAAAGGATGTAAAAGGTGGAACTTTAATGAAGTGGTAAATACATTTTGCTTAAAGGTACTGCTATTATACTAAGGTAATCTATGATCACTGATTTACATAAAATCATAGGATTTAGGAAAGTACCAGTGACAGTCTTTAATTCTTTGATTAAAAGCTGATTCCTGTGGAGATTACCTAGGTGTTTAGAATGACACTGGAAATAATATTGGGCAGTTTAAAATGTTAAACCAAAAATTCTTCATTGTTTTTAATCTTTTGTTATTCCCAGATGGTTAGTTTATTTATGATTTCTTTGCTTCCAACCCTGTGTCTGTTCCACTGCTCACTGAAATCGGGGATTTTCTGACTGTCCTCTTTGGAACCAGTCTTCTTTTCACATATTTTACCAGAAAAGTTTGTTATGAGCTACATACTAATTGATCTAGGTTGCAGATCTATTAGCAGTCCTTCCTGTGAGTCAAACAAATAATGAGAGATTTATTTAAATTGGAAATCATCAACAATGAGATATTCACTTAAGTCAGGAAATAAGCAGAGGTATGATCGTGGTATCACTAGTACACAATGTCGACGTGGTCAGATTCTTCTGGGAGTTAAGAAGATGTGGAATTAGTTCCTTCAGGTGAAAGAGAGGTCTGTAGAACATTTGTGAAGGCCAGGCACTCACATCATGATTCTTGCTGCCTCCTCTAGCTGCGTTTTGAAAGAGAAATTTGAGACACTCGCTTGTACCCAGAGCAACTTGGACATGCAAATCCAAGGGACTGATTCAGTTTGTGAAACAAAGCTCAGAACTCCAAGTCCAGGGAAGAGGATTTCAGACATACTTTCTGCTGTATCTGATGAGAAGGTTTATTAGTCCTTCCTGTGCTAATTACCAATCTTAATTTGAGGGTCCCATCTGATTCCATGCACTGTGTAATTAATGAAGTTGAGCATCATAGGGACTTAAAGGTTATATGTGGCAACCTTTCAGATATAGCAGCACCTTTTCTGCATCCCTGTGTGGTTCTGACCCTATCATGTCTGTGCAGAGCAGGATGGGCGCAAGTTCAGCGACATAGGGGCTCTCAGATTTTCTAATACTCATGAAGCTTTCCTACTGTTAGCAAAGGCAGGAATACCCTGAAATTGGGAGGGGGAAAGAGAGACAGACCCTGATTTTTAGGTCTTTCTATTCAGGTATTTTCTATTCATGAGGCTGACACAGAAGCAGCAGGGAGAGAAACACTGAGTCACAGTTGTGTGGATGTTTTCTTATTGTTTTAAAATACTCAGGCTAAGAGAAGTGACTACCCTATAAAGGAATCTCTGTAAAGGGACTGATAAGACTTGCCTACATCAATCTGTGTCTGAGACACAGTTATTCCATCTTGGACAAAACAGAGTAATTTAAGCTGGATGTCCTCTGAAGTGGTGGAAAAGTGGAAAACATTCATTTACAATGTCAGTTCCCTGGTAGCACTAGTAAATGAACAGTAAAATAAGTATCTTGTGTCCTAACTGCCTTCTGCGAAGGATCCCAGGCTCTCTAGGACAGTCGGAGCTGTGCATTGTAAAAAAAAAGAAGCTTTTGCACTGATACTAACCCAAGTCTGCTGTGTATTCTTGCAGAGTCATCTAATGAGACTACTTTGAAACTTTTTTTTTAATCAAAGTGAATCATGATAAAAAATTTATTTAAGAGTTTCCTATATAGTACCACTGGAGTGTGAATGTGCTGGGGGTTTTTTTTGTGGGAGGGAGAGGGGTTGGGAGCTTTCAGACAACTGTTTTTCTAACCTTACTCATAACTCATGGTTGATGATGGGTGCTGACTTTCATTTCTATTCTGATACGCTTACTGGCATTAAGTTACATTCTGCTATGGCAGGAGCTCAAGAGGGAAGTGAAGCTTTTGTGTGAGAAAAGGAGAGGTTAACTACACTTATATTGGGGGTAAATTTTGCCATGGAAAACAGTGGCAGGCTTTGTAGATTAATCTTTTGGAGTACTGCCTGTTACCACGCTCTGACGTACGTTGTTGGGCTGAGAAGAATCAATGCTCGGTGGTGCATGAAAGTCTAACGTGTCAGTTGTAGCTATACATAATACCACTGTCTCACATGCAGGCAAGGCTGTTAATACTTAACACAGTATTGTGTTGTCTAGGGAAAAAAAGTTGAATCCTGGTAACTTCATCCATTTGGAATGCTTATACACATTCCTTTGCAAAATAATAAATTTAAGAATAAGGTAATACCTGGATGAAAGGCTCGAAGTAATGAGAACTGCAGAGCAAAATGCTGCAGAAATAAGGCTCCAGAATTCCTGTGTGTGAGGGAACTGTCCTGGGAGTCTGCCTACAACTAGGGTTTTGTTCAAATTACGTGTCTTGCAGGACAATTGCTTTAACTCGTCTACACCAAGCACCTGGGGTAACTGGTACCAGAAAAGCAGAGAATCTGCTCTTTTGGAGGTTGCTAACTTGCAAACAATCCTCCATATACATGAAGGGAACAATATTTTAAGGGTTCAAAGACTCTTTTCTGCATCTGTGGGAGGACACAGGTATTGTTCAGTTGCTTAACAGCCTTCTGCAGCTAATGGTCTGCAGTGAAACAAATCAGTAGTGTACAAGAGAAGTGTATTGAAACGTGTCAAGATGCAAAAAGTATTAAGGTAGTCCAACTCCTAGGAAATACAGCAACAAAGCAGCCATAGCAAACATCTGCTGGCTTTCTTGCAGTAGCTTTAAATTATGATGTGCTCTCATGTCTTCTGAAAATGTCATGGCTCACATGGTGGCAATGTTTTTTCCTGCAAACTAAACGCTATGGTTCTGGAAAACAGTTTAAAATCTGCAATCCAAACAAGTTCTCTTCACTGAAAAATGACTTTTTTTCTAAACAAAACCATTAAAATATTATTATTGAATATATGTGACAAGATCTTTTATACAAGTTCTGTATTACATTAAAATGAATAATGTAATTTTTGGCCAGAAAAAAAATAGCTTTCTGTAGTCTTAAGGAAAATACAAGTCCTTCTGTGTAACATACTCCATTGGGGAGAGAGGGGAAAGGAAGTGGTGTTTCTTGTTTCCTTACTTAAACCCTACAATTTTTAACTTAAAGGTAAATAAAACAAAATTAGGAGTTTGATAAAATATGTTCATAAATGATACACTTCAAGGCAACTAAATTAAGGCTGCTAGTCCTATGTCTGCCTGCCTTTGAGAGTCTTTCATGGTTCTCTTTGATCTTGCATTCTTGCATGTAAAATGCTATCTTGTTAAGAACCAGTCTGAAAAAAAGAATCTCTTCTTTAGCAGGCTTCAACTACAGAAGTACAAATTGGGCCCATGAGACTGACACAAGATCCAATTCAGGTAAGATGCTCTTTCAGTTTCTTGATACAGTCAATTCAGTATTAATGGATGAAGAAATTAAGGTTCAACCCCTACAGTTAAGTATAATATTTTCATTTAACTTGTGCGAGGACTTGTGAGATGGGTAATTGGTGTTTTGGTTTGTCTGATTGCTTGAGAAAGAGATCCACAAGTAAATTAACTTGGGAAACAAGGTGCTTAGATTTCCATCATGATAATTCCTGTTCTATGTTCTGTCAACAGGAGTGTGTGTGTATATGCATTATCAGGGGAAAGAGCTGCCTCTCTGGGTGTTAAAAACTGTTCAGTTCTGATATACCAAAGCAGAGAGCTCCATTACAAAGTTTAGGTACCCAGTGAGTTTTGCTGGGTTTTGCACAACAGGATGGAGAACTGTGCTTTTACAGGTCACCAAACCAAGAAATCACACCACTTCCAACATCACAGGTTGATTTCAGTTTAAGGAGCAACACTCATCCGTACTTGCTTGTTTCTGTACATTTTGTTCCTGTGACAGTAAACAGATGCCAAGTGTTACTTTTTTAGCTTATAGTGGGTGTCAGAGCACTCAGATTATAGGAAATAAAGTATCTTAGTCTTTAACATTGATTTAGTGATACAGCATTCATTCGAATTAACTTTTTGGGTCACTTAACTCTGTAAAATACAGACACATTTAGTCACCAGTCACCTTTTCTGTTTTGTTCTGGGATTTTTTTCCCCTATATCTGGCTATGAGAGGAAAAACCTACATGTGGAAGAAATGCTATTCTCAAAGAAAATAAATCATGTGTACATGCATCATAAAGCTTTACATTTTTATTTCTGTATTAAGCATTCAGTCTTAATGATGACTTGATCTGATGAAAGTATTTGTTCATATTGTAAGACAACTATGGAACGGTGGCTTCAGCAGTAGACCAACTTGGTTTTCTCAGGAATTTCAACATAAAAGTGTGGAATTCTTCACAGACAAATGTTCTTTAGACTGTGATCGTCTTCAGAAAGGTGGTCAAGCAGATATTTAATAAACACAAATACTCTCAGTGCTTATGTCAGGATTTCACTATGTAGAAATATGATTTGCCAAAATATCATAGTACCAGTGTTATAAGTGAAGATTTTTCATATAAGAAGGGAAAGTGGGGTTTTTGTTGTTTTTAAGAGTTTAACATTCTTTTTGGTATCTTGTCCGGTGTGGATGTTATTTTATCCCTACATTACACAAAGGAGAATCTATGGTGGTACCATAGAAGACCTTAAGTTAAGCAGAAAACAGAATTTAAGTAAAACCAATAACTGAAGTTTTCTATAAAGACATTGCCAAACACTAACTTATTTACAGTAAAGGTAAAACACTTCATGTAAACCCACCTCCTTTGTTTGAGGAACAAGCTAATTTGGCAAGTATTGCACACATCCAAGCATTTAAAAAATGTGTGCTAATCTTTTATTCCATCTTGACAATGGAGTTACATGTTTCTCTGTGCAGTGCAAACAGCTACTGAATATCGGATTTTAAATGTCTATTTGTGGGTGCTTAATCATGTTCACAATTGTCTGATAAGTCAATTTAGTTTGTTAAAACAACAGCCGCAGGGGCTTTCCTTAGTGATGTTAATTTTATTCTGGTGCATGTTTTATGCTGTGCCAACCTCAAAATGGCCTGTATTTTTTGTCGGAGAGGTCACCTTACTTGTGACTGTGACCTGCTATAAACTATTTAATAGATTCCTTGCTGGGCTTTATGACCATCTGTGTTGGAGGACAAATCTGGTTTGGTTTGTACTAGATCATGACCCAGGTGCTGCTGGCCTTAAGGGGCAAGAGGAAAAGTGCAAAGCAAACCTACCAGCTCCGACCCTCCATACGCCATCCCCACACGCAGCCTGCATGTCTGCCCTGATTTTGTACCAAGGCTTGCAAAATAGGCATGATTTTGTTCCAAGACCTTAGACATGACCATGACAAAAGCACATGTAAATGTGCGTTCTCCAGAGGACACAGGAGAAAGGTGCTTTTTATAAATGTTTAGTGCATGTAAAAAAGCTGTCTTACCCCTTTGCAGAAGTGGTTTATCCAGGGCTGATAAAGGTCTGGATGTGTCCCCCATTCACACAGTGCATTTTCTCACCTCTTAGGACATTCATCTCTCTTATCATCTCTTTCACAGCATTGACACCAAACTCCATTTCTGTTCTGATGACAGAGATCTTCCCTGTTGAGCTGCAAACAAAGGATGCACAGTATTTTACTTTTCCCCCATGCCAATTTTCAGCGTAACAAGAGCTCCTCCATAACTTAATTCAGAGCCACCAAGTGTCTTCCACTTTAAAACTCTCCTGCTGGGATACAATAACATAAAAATAATAATTAACTTTATTTTTACTTCTTAAGTTGCTGTTTGTAGTTTTCTGTTTTGTTATGGTACCCTATGTGTCTGTACTCAGCTGGTGTCTCGTGTTTTATTTCAAGCTCTTTAAAGCAAATCTCTGTCCGTTTTCTGTACCAAGACATGCAATAATTGTATGAAGCAAATACTTAGAAAGATGGTAAAAATACCAATACATCACCAGAAAATGTAAAGGTCTCCACATGAGAAGTCCACGGTGCTCCTAAACCAGGGCAGCACTGAGCAAAAAGATCTTTAAGTAACACTGAAAAATTATATGCCAACAAATAGCTACATGCGGATTTTGCCAAGAAACACACACTGAATTCAAGCTTTTCCTTGCCAGTGTTGTTTATATGGATTGTTATATTTTTGTCTTGATTTTGAGAGCATATTTTGCAATATAATTGCAGTTACATTATGTTTTGATGGTTTATAGTAAGCTTCATACAAATGGTAATGAGAAAGCATGGTAGTAATACTTAAAAAAAACTTGTAAAGTTAATATTCTCAGAAGGATTCAAACACTGATAATTAGCTACCAGTGGGAGATTGGGTGGTTTAATTAAGCTCCATTATTTTACAGCTGGTAAATTATTGCATTTTGCAATCTTTTATTTCCAATCTGGGAATGTTGAGAGAAGGAAGGTATCAAAAAATGTGCCCCCCTGAAAAAAAACTGTTTCCTGAACCATATTGTACCAATCAAGCTCAGAATAAATTAAAACTAGTAGCCGCTGGAACCAAACAGAAGGTTGTATCAGAGTAGGGACTTTACCTGAGTATCCACAAACAAAGTCTGCAGGTCAACAATGACACTTTGATGGCTGGAAAAAAATCAGGGATTAGGTAGAGTGACAACAGTTACCTTGGATGTTAAGTGGCAGTAACGTACTGAAAACAGCTTATTGTCAACAGCAATTAAAAATGCTCTTTCTAAAAAATTGAAACTTAAGTTATTTCTTAATATTTATGGAAATTCCAAGCATATGAGTTTCTTTCACTGTTTGTCCTGCCACAGTAACATTAATTGATTTGTTCATTGTTCAGAAATCAACAATCCAGACAGCTCAAGATAAGAGAAAAGTTATGGTCACCTTTTCTAGCTTCTAAACCGAGCAACACAGATGAAAGGTTATTCTTATGAGTGTTTGGGGCAAAATTGTGCATATTGACAGGTTGTTTCAGTGATGTCAGATGACTTTTATTTGTGAAATGAACAGGATTTTGCTTTATACATAGATTATTCTCTGGCTGCTGCCTTTCTGTGCAATTTGAACAGCTGTGGATGAACTTTCAACTTTTTGAGGGCTTTCTTTTTCACAACTTATTTTCACTAAATTAACCTTTTTCTTCACCTGTCACACAGGGGTGGCATGGTTAGTGATCAGCTGCTATGGTAAATCCATGCAAATTGTGAAAGGGACTGTCTACATGACTTGTGTACCTAGATGTGTAATTTGTATGCTGATAACATATGTATTCTATGGCAAGGATGAAAAATTTGTTCTCTCCTAAAAACTCTTTCTTTCACACAAGAAGCACACAAATACAGCTGTTTTCAGCCTATATGTTGTGTGACAGTTAGCAATCTTTCTATACCATCAGTTTGATTCTTAGAACAGTGCCTCAGCATGCATCTTACCTGATCTTGTGTGAGCAGTTCCTTACGTGTTCAGCTGAAGTTGTCAAAACTACCTCATAGATTTACATAATCAGGGACAATTTAATGAGTAAAAATTGTGATATTTGCTCTTTTCAGTTTTGAAAGACTATGGGTCAACTTCATTTTGTTGTACATCAGAGGAGATATAATGAATAAAACTGTGTTAATTGTTTGTCCCTGAAGAGTGATAATTAAGGCAGTTGCATTTCAGATACTTCATTACAATTAAAAGCGTGTGTAGCTGGGATGGCCTGATAAGAGTGGCAATGATGTTTGAACACCTACCCACCTACTCTAGGTGGCTGCTGATTGAATTTGAACATAAGTTAGAAGAGACTCATCATCTGGCAGCTGGTTTTGTCCCGAATATCAGTCCTACGCAGTTAACTATTGATTACCTCTTGATAATCACTCTGCCTATTAAGAAAGTTGTCCTGCTGCATCAGCCATTTTGCATTCTGTAGTTCAGTCTTCCCACTTGCAAAGTAGACTCAATCTTTCATGCAGCAGAAGTGTTTGCTAAGATTTGCACTACTTTGCATGTTTAATGTGGTGCAGCTATTTTGCATGCTTTGCAGGTTTTGCTGATCTTTGCAAAAGAAGACAACCAAAGTGATGGTTTCTGGTGGGCTTGTGACAGAGCTGGATACAGGTGCAATATTGCCCGGACTCCAGAGTCAGCGCTTGAATGTTTTCTTGATAAGCACCAGGAAATAATTGTTATAGATCACAGGAACTCCAGATATTTTGATGCGGAAGATATCTGCAGGTAACCTAAAGGACCTTATGCTTCTCTTGGACTTCAGAATATATCGTGCGAAACCAAACCTCCTAATTTTAGAAACAAAAGATAGAGAAAAAAACACCAAACAAACAAACAAAAAATGAACTCCCAAAACTATAGTAAAATGGAAGTTTTGGGATTGAGGCCAGGAGGTTTGCATACATCTATAAGAAAATAACAATATGAAAAGTATACCTTTGGCAAAGCTGAATTGTAAAATTGCCTCTTTAGATCTTGGGCTTCTGTCAGAGCATAAGCTAGAGCTGTTGTGAAATTATTCACTGCTGTCCGTGCCTGCTTCTTTCCTGGGTTACTGCTGCAGCAAAGTCTGAAGCTGCAGGGCTTCAAAGGAATGTGTTTGTTTGTCCACTGGGTCAGGGACTGCTAGCTCTTCACAAAAGTTCACATCACTCTTACGGTCCACGTGACTCTGTCTTAGCAGCTCTAAGGTTGCAAGTGCTTAGTATTGGGATTCTTTGCTAAAATACACTGGTTCAGCTGAAGCATACGTTTTGTACCATACACCATACTGTGCTTCTCAGTCCATCATGAGCTGAAATTTGCCACGTTTATGACAAGGAGCATTTTAGAGTTCAAATACTTGTTCTGATGGAAGTTATTCTAAAAGACCAACAAATAAATATAAAGACTGTTTATTCAGGACAGTGTGACATGATTGAAAAAAGTTATCTTTAGACAGTAAAGGGTGAATGGGACTGTTCTTCTGACAGTTGGTCATATATTTTCAGTTTCTCAATAATATGTAAAGTGGTAAAATTTTGTTTATTCAGTATTTCATAAATGATAGTCTATCATATACATTTGCTATGCCCTCTTTTCTTACTTGCATGCCCCAAAAGCACTTCCCACCCTCTAAAGAAAATTTTGCAATATCTAGAAGGACAATGATAAATATGGGCGAAGGTGGTAGAGATTCATGTTTAAATTAGCTAATGGGTATTGAAAATGCGTTGTATAGGCTGACCTTTCTCAACCCATGCAGTCAGGGCAGTCTGCCCCAAATAAGCTAAGTAAACAGGGCAAACCTTTGCTAGGTTATAAGAGTAGATTTGAAGAGCTGCTCTTCATGTGTTTTTGGAGCTCTTGACTCGTCACTGCATTGAGTAAAATCTGAGGAATCCAGTAGCAAAACGGAAATGGATTGTCTAAATAGGGATAGGTGGGTTTGGGCAGTGTGATATCCTATTTTCTAGGCTCAATGGTATCTTTTAAACCTGGTTTTCATTTATATTGCCTGTGAAGATACTCAGAGTAACACTGAGAAAGCATCTAGTGTAACTGAGAAATTTTTGTTTCCTCAGGTCTATTCGTGCCACAAAACCATCAGAGCACACTGTAATACTTGCTGTGGTTCCACGCACGTAAGTATTACTATTCTGTGAAAGATTTTTATTTGAAAAGAATGTATAATAGTACATATTATTACACTATGTATTGTACTGTCTATTATAGTATTTAATATTATTTTACCATTATTTTATGTGGCCTATTTAAGTATTTGATAACTTTCCATTTATACAGACCAGTACTATCCCTATCATCTTCAGAGGATAATAATGTAATGAAAAAAACAGAAAGCTATGTGTTGGTCTCTAAAAGAGGAAAAAAATAGAAAGCTGTGCATTACTTTCTAAAGGAAATAACCAGATCAAAAAGAACACTATGGTTATTAGGGAACTGGGTAATGGAGTAAACTTCAATCCTGTTTGTCCTAAACTCACCAGAACATTGTCCTGAAATCCTTACTCAGTAATTTATACTCTCTGTATTCAGGCAGAATTCTTACTGACTTAAATACATTTTTATCAAGTACCCTTGAAAAAGACGCCTTTCCTGTATTTGTTAAAACTACTGCATGCTACTGAATCTATTCTAATTTTATTAATTTCTTAGCTCAATTAAAATATTAGGAAATAGAGTGGCAGGAGAAGAACTATTCCTGCCAAGATTAGAAAACAGATTAAGTTTGCTGCTGAGCAAGACTTTACAACTTCATCTTTTACTTAATAACACTTTTTTAGATTCTTTCTCATAGGATGTCTTTTATCCTCTTTATGCTTCTTTTTGCATGCCCTTGTGTGTCTGTGAAGAGACACATGACTTCTGTAGGGTATCTGTCAGGTTTGCTGTAGGAATAACTATAAGGTTGTAGTATATAGCTGCAGATACCTATAAAAGAAGATTATAGCAACAACTTCTATAGTAGTATGATTTTATGTATGTATTTTATGCAAGAGTGTTCTCACTGCATTCATTATGTTTAGGTAACTGTCAAATTGATACCATCTAATTCTGAAATGTTGTGTGACCATACATTTTGTTTTGTAGATCTGCTGACCAAGAAGAGGCTTCTGTTCTTCCCCTTCTTAATGCAGGCTTTAATAGGGTATGTACATATTTACATATTTAATATAGTAATCATGATTTCTCTGTAAATTACAGACACTTCTACTTCCTCAAATTGAAAACCATGCATTTTCTTCTGTCAAAACTTTTTTATGAGAAACTATTGGCAGTTGATTGGGCATTCTTTTCTTTTGAACAACGTATCCAAGAAGCAAATGAAATAATCTGTGATCTAGCTAATCCTTCCAGAATAAGCAGAAATACTGAGGTGAACTTCTTGTGGTCTGGGTGGATGGTGGGTGGGTTTTCTTTATGACTGCAATAAAAAAAACAATGATGGTGGACCCTGATCAGTGCGCACTGAGTACCTCAGCATGCTGACTACTCACCCAGACACCTCTGTGTGCCTCAGACTCCTAGGATTCCTCTTCTAAAGGGACTAAAAGCCCAGTCCAGCTCCTCCTGCTGTGAAGAATTTTATTTTTTTCATGAGGTCCATTGTGTTGGTTTGCACCCATTCTTCTCAGGACAGAGTTAGAGGCTCTCCTGTACAGGCACCAGGAGGGAAGAAAACTGTTCATACTCTTTCTCAAAACGGCTTTGTAGAAGAGAGCAGAAAGGCAGGAGTTCTTGGCTCTGAAAATCTAGGCTCAGCTGCTTACCCTCTTCCAACCTTTGTGTGAGTGGATATTAACGTTATGTTAATATAATATAAATCTGCTGTACTTCTAAAGTTAGCCGTTTGTAAGGAAGTTTATGCACTGAAGCAATAGAAGCACGTCAGTGGACACTGTAGTTAGGGAGAATTAACTATGTGTAGTTTGGACAATTAACATAGTAAGGAAAATTAGAGAAGGAAGGAAATTAACCCAGGCAGAATGTCATGCTAATATGCTCATTCTTAGTCCAGTATCTGAGCTTACTCATATTTAGCTTGAGTTTCTTTACAAAGCAGAACATGCAACTGAGTCACCATTTGCAGATCATCTCCAAAAAGAGGTAATAAATCTTGCCTCTCTTGCAAGGGTACTGGGAGGCAAAAGCATTTCTGAAGCACTTAGATGTTCCAAAAATTGGAAAAGTTAGGACTAAGAGAAAGGTCAGCCCAGGAATGCCAGTGTTTTCTTAGTGTAGTTTTCTCCCTCTCTCTCTGTCGTGGTTTAACCCGACTGGCAACTAAGCACCACGCAGCCGCTCGCTCACTCCCCCCCTCCCTCAGTGGGATGGGGGAGAGAATCAGAGAAAAGAAAAAAAAGTAAGACCCGTGGGTTGAGATAGAGACAGTTTAATTAGAGAAAATAATAATAATAGTAATAATGAGAATGATAACAAAATATACAGAATATACAAAATGAATGATGCACAATGCAATTGCTCACCACCCGCCGACTGATGCCCAGCCCATCCCGAGCAGCGGTCAGTACCCGAGCAGCGATCACTCTCCC
The DNA here is from genome assembly GCA_034008185.1 of Gorsachius magnificus. Lineage (NCBI taxonomy): Eukaryota > Metazoa > Chordata > Aves > Pelecaniformes > Ardeidae > Gorsachius > Gorsachius magnificus. Next base: position 71,107,448 of record CM067109.1, read on the forward strand.
CGCGACCGACCAATCGACCTGACCGACCCGACCAAACCCCCCCCCCGAGCATGACGTTCTATGGTATGGAATAGCTCTTTGGACAGTTTGGGTCCTAGCTGTGCTGTACTCCCAGCTTGTTATGCACCTGGCCGAGCAGGAGAAGCTCAAAAAGTCCTTGAGCAGTCTGAGCACTGCTTGGCAACAACTAAAAACATCAGCGTGTTATCAACATTCTTCTAGCACTAAATCCAAAGCACAGCACTATGCTAGCTTCTGTGAAGGAAATTAACTCTATCCCAGCCGAAACCAGGACACTCTCGCCCACAAAAAAAAAAAAAATCTTTCACAGAAATCTTTATTTCTTTTCAAGTCTGGTGTTTCATTTAGAAACAACACAGGGCAATATATTTTGTGGGCTAGATTATAAATGTAGTTCTAGTACTGAGAGGAACCAGAGGAGAAACTGCACGGCTCTGAGGCACATCTCCGTGGCACATTGTCTGCCTAGGAAAGTAAAATCTGTTTGCACCTGACAGCTGCTCTAACCGTTCCCTCTAGCTGTCGCAAATTTATCAGAGAGTTTGTATAATATAGTAGTTCCCTATTGATATTATTTTCAAGCCTTTAAAATATATCTGATATCAAAGATCAAAGATTTTTGCAGTGGGGAGGACATAGGAATTATTTCTGTTTGGATGGGGATCAGTAAGGACTAAATCCATTAACACAAAAAACCACACACACACATATACACAAAGATTTTAAAATACCTTTCCTCAAATAGAGAGATAGTATATATAGGAATCTCTTCCTCAGGAGCAAAATGAAATTCACGCTTGGGAAATCATATCTGTTCAAGTTATACATTTCTCTTCACTATTTTTAGTTTTTGCAGTCCAGCCTTTCTGGTAGCTTTATTTTGCATTATCACTATTCATCATATCAGCATTTGTCCTATTTTTGCTCATCCTCTTCCTCCTCTTCCCTTGACAAAATGCTGAATGCAATCGCTCTGCCTGGTAGTGTCTGTCTTCTAAATACATCTCCTGATGTACTAAAGAGTCTGAACTTCTAGACAAATAGTCTGTCACTTTTTTCTAGAGTTCTGAAGGCAAAACCAGACTTTTTACATCAGGTTTGGATCTAAAGATTCAGAAGAACTCCTTTAATCTTTTGGGAGGATACTCTTGACAATAACCATCATTTTTTCATACAATGAATAGCTGATTATTTCACTTTAAAATATTCTGTTGCCTTCATAGGTACTTATGCTAGAGTAATATCTTTCTATATTTATATGTACCTATAAGTTTATTGTAAGTAACCAAAGAAATCACTTTTCATTTTTTCTAATGAAATCAGTGATGATTGATCACTATCCAGATCTGGATCATTGTGATCACTAAAAGATCTTATGAACAGAGATATTTCAGGATTCTTTTCAGTTCATTTTATAAATTCCTTTGGAATTTTTTTAATACTGAGTTTTTTTCTGTTTTTTTTCTTCCTCCTTCTCAAGAAAGCTGTTTTATTACATGTTCTGATTTTTTTTCCTGTGTCATTAACAGCTTTTATGTTTGTATATTGATGGTGTTGTTAATGCAGTGCATTTGTTATACTGATTTTTTTTTTCCCTCTCAGTCTCATAAATCTAATAGTGATGGCCTACTTAGGATGGACTAATTTAAATAAGTCATTTGGCTTCCTGACTGATTTTTAACTGTGACTTAAATTAGCACACAGGGGACCTTAATGTTTGCAGTTACTCAATTAAAGTCTTATATTTTGAACTTCAGTCCTTTTCCTAAACAAATGTTGATTTTCATTGACCAGTTACTATTAAAACTTTCTGGCTTGCAACAAAATAAATCTTTAATATTAAACCTAGTACTTCTTGCTATGCAAGAAGAATGATGTGTTCCTACTAGCTGAAGACTCCTGTAGCTTGGGTCAAGTTCTGTAGAGGACAATAGTGGAATAAAATTACAATGAAGTAAAATGTAATTTAAGAGTATATTTAGTTAAATCATAGAATCATACAATGGTTTGGGTTGGAAGGGACCTTTAAATTTCATCTAGTCCACCCCTCCTGCAATGAACAGGGACATCTTCAACTGGATCTGGTTGTTCAGAATGTTTCCAGGGATGGGGCATCTGCCACCTCTCTGGACAACCTGTTCCAGTGTCTCACCATGCTCATCACAAAAAATTTCTTCCTGCTATGTAGTCTGAATCTACCCTCTGTAAAACCATTACCCCTTGTTCCGTCACAGCTGGCCCCACTAAAACGTCTGTCCCCATCTTTCTTATAAGCCCCTCTTAAGTACTGAAAGGCCACAATCAGGTCTCCCCGGAACCTTCTTTTCTGCAGGCTGAACAACCCCAACTCTCTCAGCCTATCCTTGTAGGAGAGGTGTTCCAGTCCCCTGATCATCTTGTGGCTTTCTCTGGACCCACTCAAGCAGGTCTATGTCTTTCATATGCTGGAAGCCCCAGAGCTGAACACAGTACTCCAGGTGGGGTCTCAGCAGAAGAGCAGAATCACCTCCTTTGGCGTGCTGGCCACACTTCTTTTGATGCAGCTGAGGGTACAACTGGTTTTCTTGTCTGCAAGCACACATTGCCAGCTCATATTCAGTTTTTCATCCACCAGTACCCCCAAGTCCTTCTCCACAGGGCAGCTCTCAATCCCTTCATCCCCCAGCCGCTATAGATACCAGGGGTTGCCCTGACCCAGGTGCAGGACCTTGCACTTGGCCTTGTTAAACCTCATGAGGTTCCCATGGGCCCACTTCTTGAGCTTGTCCAGGTCCCTCTGGATGACATCCCATTCTTCAGGCATGTCAACCACACCACTCGGCTTGGTGTCCTCTGAAAATTTGCTGAGGGTGCACTCAATCCCACTGTCTGTGTCATTGATGAAGATACTAAACAACTCTGGTCCCAGTACAGACCCTTGAGGGTCACCACTTGACACTGATCTCCACCTGGACACTAAGCTGTTGACCACTACCATCTAGATGCGATCATCCAACCAATTCCTCATCCACCGAACAGTCCATCCATCAAATCCATCTCTCTCCAATTTAGCGAGAAGGTTGTTGTGGGGAACTGTGTCAAAGGCCTTACAGAAATCTGGATAGATGACATCCATGGCTCTTCCCTTGTCCATTGATGTAGTCACTTCATCATAGAAGGCCACTAGGTTGGTCAGGCGGGACTTCCCCTTGGTGGAGCTATGCTGGCTGTCACGAATCACCCCCCTGTCCTCCATCTGACTTAGAATAGCTTCTAGGAAGATCTGTTCCATGATCTTTCCAGTCACAGAGGTGAGGCTGACAGGTCGGTAGCTCCTAGGGTCCTTTTTAAAAATGGGTGCAATGTTTCCCTTTTTCCAGTCACCAGGGAGTTAAACTGACTGCTATGACTTTTCAAATATTATGAAGAATGGCTTGGCAACTACATCAGCTAATTCCCTCAGGACTCTGGGATACATCTCATCAGGTCCCATAGACTTATGGATGTTCAGGTTCCTCAGGTGGTCTCAAACCTGATCTTCCCTTACAGTGGGAGGGACTTTGCTCCCCCAGTCCCTGTCCTGTGGTCCATCTACTCGAGAGGTGGGGCTAGAGATTGCCAGTGAAGACTGAGGTGAAAAAGTTGTTGAGTACCTCAGCCTTCTTGTCTGTTGTTACCAGTTTGCCAGTCATGTTTATCAGGGGGGGTACACTTTCTTTGGCCTTCCCTTTCTGGCTGACATACCTGTGGAAGCCCCTCTTATTCTCTGCATCCCTTGCGAAGTTCAGCTCCAGCCATGCCGTGGCCTTCCAGACCCCATCGCTACACAACCAGGCAGCATCCCTACACTCTTCCCAGCATACCTGTCCTTGCTTCCACTGCCTGTGCATTTCCTTCTTGCCCTTTAGTTTGAGCAGCACGTCTCGACTCGGCCAGGCCAGTCTCTTGCTCTCCTTCCCTGATTTCTTACGCCTGGGGATCAAGAGCTCTCACATTTTATGGAAAGCATCCTTAAAGATCTGCCAGCTCTGTTCTGCTCCCTTGTCCCTGAGGGCAGTTTCTCCGGGGGTCCTATTGACCAGCTCCTTGAAGAGCTGGAGTTTTGCTTTCCTGAAATGCAAGGTCCTGAATTTACTCTTCACCTGACCCGTATCCCTCAGGACTGCAAACTCCATCAACGCATGATCACTGCAACCCAGGCTTCCTCCAATCTTGACATCACCAATTAGCTCGCTTGCATTGGTGACCATTATGTCCAGTATCACAACCCCTCTGGTAGGGCTGCCTATTACCTGGCTTAAGAAGTTACTCTCAATACACTCCTGGAGTCTCCTGGATTGCCTACAGCTCACTGTGCTACATTTCCAGTGGGTGCTGGGATGGTTGAAGCCCCTAGTCAATATGTACTGTATAAATACTAAACTTATTTAAAAGAAAGTATTGTTGTCTGCCTTCTAATATTTGAGAGTTACTAGATCTTCATCTTCTTGAGCCTCATTTAGATGCACAGATTAGAAAAAGTAAATGTTTCCTGCTTTTCTTCAGGTCCTGGTTGATTTTTTAGCTTTGAGTGAGCCAGTGAATTAATTGCATTAGTACTATAAACTTAAATAAAGAGATTCTGTGCATCTGCAGAAGACTATACAACAGTTAAGAGCAGGCTTCGCACTTCAACAAGCTGGAGTTCTTGGTTCTTAGCCAAAGAATTGTGCTGAGATAGTGGTTGATTTTTGTCAGTAAACAGCAGTGGTTAAATTTTGTCAGTAAACAGCACTACTTGAAAATTCAGTTTATAAAGAGCTTTGTATATTCTAGTATGTTCAGTTTGTAAAATAGGTTGCCATCATTCTTAAATTCTGTATTGTTGATAAATTTGGTTTTATGTTGTTTTAAATTCAGCATGAGCATATTTGAATATTTAAAAGAGCACCCTAAAACTGAAAATCTAAATCTACAGTGCTGTAGAATGCAGATTTGTTTGCAGGCAGTTTGCTATGCAAAAAGATGACACCATTTGCACCTTTGCTTCTGTCAGCTTGATACTGTGCCTTCTGGTTTACCATGCATTCGTTTAGTGTGTGAAGTGAGAGTTACAGACATACTTTAAGATCTTAACATTAAGAAGTGAAGCAGACCCATGTCAATGGTTATTTTTCATTTTACTTTTTTACATTTTGCTGCCAACTTGGGAATAAGCCACTGGTCCCCAAACCACAATTTTTCATACAGAAGAGAAGTGTAGGTTTCTTAAAAAACATTCTTTGTTCCCGAGAGTCTTGAGTGCTGCCTCATGACTCTGCATGCAGCTGTGCTGTGAGAACTAGTGCACAAGGTCTTTTCCGTGAAAAGTGGAGTCGGTGCATGTATTTCTAAAGGAGTGATTTAGCTCATCACAGAAGTTCACTGACGAGCAGTAAACTTCAACTGAAGTCAGAGAATCTACTTTTGTATCAACATGAAGTTTTGATTTCATCAGGACCAACCACAAGACCTTTCAGCTTACTACCTTTGACTAACAAAGAGAGGACATTCTCTCCAGTCTGGAGTATATAAATGTTTGTCAGTTGTCGTCAGGAGGCTCCTTAGTTTACACACTTTTCTGCACTTCTGAACTCAGTGACAGCTCAGTGAGATTACTTGGAGCAGTTACTTCACCTTCTGTGCTTCAGCTGCAATTTCTGCTTGAAAACGAATTAAATGCCAATATCAATTTTTTAATTCTTTTTTTAACATGAATGCAGTATGTCTCTAAGGTATTCCATTTCCATTCTGAATTAAGAATAGATGTTCAAAATGAAACATCAAGGCAATACTGGTTTTGTGTGAGACCGTGTTTGGGTTTTTTTAGGTTTTCTGTTTCTAACTGAGTTGCTAAAACCAAATGGGAAAATTCACAGTTGAGGTTTTAGCATATTTTTATACTTGCTTTGTATTTAGAGAGCCATGTTGACTTAAGAACTAGAAAATCATTCCTGGGGAAAAGTTGATTAGTGAACACAAAAGGTACAACTAAAGCTTTTTATCTCTACAGAGTCACAGAATGGTTGAGGTTGGAAGGGACCTCTGGAGGTCATCTTGCCCAACCTCCCTACTCAAGCAGGGCCATCTAAAGCAGGTTGTCCAGGACCATGCCCACACAACTTTTGAAGATCTCCAAGGATGGAGACTCCGCAACATTCCTGGGCAACCTGTGCCAGTGCTCAGTCACCCTCAAAGTAAAAAAAAGTGTTTCCTGATGTTCAGAGGGAACCTTCTGTATTCATTTATGCCCATTGCCTGTGGTCCACTGGGCACCACAGGAAAAAGGCTGGCTCTGTCTTCCTGTGATCTTCCTTCAGATAGTTATATACCTTGATGAGATCCCCCCTGAGCCTTCTCTTCTCCAGGCTGAGCAGTCCCAGCTCACTCAGCCTTTCCTCACAGGAGAGGCGCTTAATCACCTTCGTGGCCCTTTGCTGCACTTGTGCCAGCTCTATAAGGTTAGAGTTTTAGATGCAGGAACAGAAATAACAGTTTAAATCCATTCCAGTCTATTTCATGCGCTCTTGATTTGTCTTCCAGCAATTCATGGAGAATAGCAGCATAACTGCTTGTTACAATGAACTGGTTCAAATAGAACACGGGGAAGTGCGATCTCAGTTCAAATTACGGTATGTAGAAGTGTAAGATACTGCAAACATCAACCGCTTCGTCTACATAATTGTATCAGGTTACTTTCTGCTTCTTCCCAGCTACACATATATGTGCTTTGCATCTGTATGTTAACTAATATACTTATTTCCTTCTTCTGTTATTTTGTAAAGGACAAAAGTAATTGCCTTAGTAACTGGTAACCTGAGAAAGCTTGGTCTGTGTATGTTTCATTCACTGGTGGTTTAAATGATGGCTTTCCTTAATGCAAAAAGCAGTACATGTCCTTTATTCTGATGCTTGCTTGTGTCTCATATGTCTTGAGGAGCCCATATTGAATTTGGCAACGTTCTAGCAGCCATTACTACCAGCATTCCAGTCAGGGCAAGATCCTTTAGCAGAACAATGACTTCGGCTTGTTTAATTGCAAGGGTAGCATTTTAAAAATGCTATCTTGTGTTTAAAGTTTATGGGCTGCAAATTTACTGATGGCAAAACTTCACAAAGTCATTCTTGTTCTTGTTTGTGTGAGATTTCATATTTGATAGCTTGAGCTGAAAGCAATCTTGATCCGGCTCTTCATAACAAGAGATTTTATTTTCTTGCTTGGGCAAGACTTGGTGGACAGGTTTTTATCTTAGTGAGAAATTAAATTACTTTCGTTCCTTTATTATTTCTTCTTTAATGTGACTAATTTCATATTTAATACAGGTCCTTATATATGCATGTAAATATGTTTGAAATAAAAGTATGTGGAAAAAAAAAGCCCTTGAAGTTGAGCATCAGGCAGAGAAGGTGTAGTTCTCTGGGTGTCATAAATTAATTCCAGTTCCAACTACAGAAAATACTAACACTTTTCCACAGGTTTCAGTGTCTTTGTTTAAGAAGCAGATTTTTCTAAGATTTTCTTTGCAAACCAATCCCAAAGTGACTTCATGTTCAAGTAACTATGTGTTTGTGCAGGCAGAATGCAATTGCAGCAAAATTTTCAGGGGACAAAAAAAACCAACAGAAATTGGGCTCACACAATTTTTAATAGGTGTTTTCCAAAACTTGGCAGGAAAATAAAGCAGCTGTGAAATTTTAGAAGTTAATTAGATGTTACAATGGTCCTGACTTGGGTTGTTGTTCAGTTGTAGATGCCACATGCAGTGAGTGGCTTCTGAATTAAATCAGCATAGATCAGAAACATCAGTTTTATACAGAAATATTAAGCTGTCATTCATACACACTATTCTTGTAGCTTATGTTTCATTTCAAGAACAAGTTGCAAATACAGTTTGCGCATCTCTACATGAGTAGTATCAATTATGAATGCAGATCATTAAAACTCCAACACAGCGAGCATGATTCATATTGGCTACCATATTTTCCTGCAAGTTTATTTGTAGCCATCACCAAAAAAATCTTAAAATTCATTAAAATTGGAAGGAAGCTGTGTCAGTCCCCAGTGGGATCTCATCTACTGGCAGTTCTTTCATTCATATTGTTTATGGAAACAGCAGTATACCACCCACTTGTAATTCTGCTTGCTTTTGCTCACTTGAATATAGTTACATAAACTGTGAGCCTACTTCCTTTTAATTTATGTAAATTATAACATTATATAAAATGTATTTTATGTTATCATGTCTTTTATATATTGATAATACACATTATATACATTTATGTATGCAAATATATGTTCACATCACCTTTGAACAAGACTGTTTTGGGAACCTTTGGCAGCATCGCAAAATAGTATGAAAAACAATGGTGGTATTTTGGGGTTTGCTACTGCCTCTGCCAGATGCAGTCCCAGAACAGTTCCGTAGTTTAAAGAGTTTAATAGATGTAGGCCCAGGATAGTTAAATAGTTAACTACTCCTTGTCATGTAACAAGCACAAGTAATGCTTATAAGCAACATTTGTACTAACATCTGGGAGCACGAAGCAGCCTTTTAAAAAAGATAAACTTTCTGAAAAAGCATATTTGTAACTTGGAGAAGCTGATGTCTTGCAACAGAGGATTTCCCCCTACCTCTGCCTGATTAGGCAGGTGCTCTAAATTAATCTGTCATTAAAAACTAAGCAGAACTAGTGTTTGGTAATGCTATTTGGTTATAATTTGCTTTCATCCATGCAGTTTAACGAAGCAGGGAAAAAGGAGTTGCACTGTATGTCTGTCCCACTGGGTCTCGAATCTGTTTGCTGTCTCAGTAGGCCTTCTATACAGCTTTGTACAAGTGAAAGAAAAAAAAATATTTTCAGAAAGTTAGTCAAGGGAATTAAAACCAGGATGTTTCAGGTATTCAGATACCAGAGAAACATGGTGACAAAGTAGGACCAGCCCAAGAAAGCAGTATATTAGGTCATGTCAGTGGTCAGAAGCGTCTTTCCATTCCAAGTGGGGACTCTGCTTCTCTGCGTAGCTGCTTCTGGTTTGAAGCTGGGTTGGACATCTGTGGGAGGTGTGTACTAATCTAAGAGGATATATGGGCCATTTAAACCTATAATTGTGCTGGCTTGCTTGCCAGATCAAATGAAAAAAGTAAGTTTTGAAAAGTGCAAATAAGGTATGTGTTTTCTTGCAAGAAAATGTATGTAAGACATTCGTTAGCAGCTGATGTACCAGATGGGTATCTGTCACTGAGATAAATTATTTGTTTCACACAGCACAAAAATCACACTTTGTCTTGGACTTCTAGAAAATCACTTGTAAAATTACATTGGGAGCTCCTTTTATTGTATGAGCTGAAATACTGCTGTTGTCTTCCGTATACGATGCTGTTTCCTACAAATCTTCATCCATTTGGCTGTGTGTTTACGTCTCTGTGTATTTCTCTTTGTGTATCCTATTTGTTACTTGGTACTTCCATGATGAGCAGAACTAGCTATGTCCTATGTTTCTTAATTCTCTACTGATTGGTATTAATTCAAACCCCACTATGCAGTCTGGGAGCAAGATGTTCCTTTTAGGTAGTAACTATATACAAGAATGTTTATGCATGGTGCATTTATGTTCCCTGCAATGAGAGGTACATAGAACATAATAAGTTTGTGTTTAGTCCAAATCAAAGATGAAGTACTGACATCTATCAAAGCAAGTATGCCTGCGCTGTTTCTTTTAGTATGCACTCTCTATATATCCATATATATATTCTTTTCTTTCTAACATTAGGAGCCTATATTCATGTCAATCGCATCCTGGGTAAATTATAATTTAAGCAACTTAAATTTTGTAGCAAGAAGGTAAAACTTTTGTTTTCCTGCACTAGTTCAGGGATAGCCCTGAAAATAATGGGAAACAAAGATCATTTTGGCCCTTAAAAAAGATCAGGATATATGGAAATCAAGTCACTGAATTATTATTTGGAAGTAGGAAAACCGATATTTTTCTGACTAGGACTTTGAGATGGCTTAAATTGTTTCCTTTAATTACATTGTATTACCACTTCTTTGATAGTGCCAATCTATTTGTTCTATTGAAAACTTTGTATACTTCTGCTGTGGTGATTTCTGTGTTCCCTATCTTTAATGATCACAAAACTTTCTATTCTGTTGTAACAGCCATTTGTTATTTTTACTGCTAATTTTTAGTTCCTGCTGTCTAGAGCATGTTTGGAGGAAGACATATACTGTTAAGATGCTGCAGTGCCTGTGAACAACTTTACAATGTGATCTGCAGTAAAACCACATTAACAGTAGGGATGGCTGAACCTGAATTTCCTGAAAAAAGTCATAATGGAGATGGTCACATAGTTTAGTCAAAACAACATGCTACTTTGTGATTCATCTACTGATAAGTACGATATAATAATGTATTTATAGTGAGCAAAATGTTCTAACGACAAAACTAATGTGACTCATTTGCTAATTTCAGGGCTTGTAATGCAGTGTTTATGGCATTAGACCATTGTCAGGAAGCTATAGAAATAACCAGTGAAGATCATGTCATTCAGGTAGGGGAAAAAAGTTAACTATTTTGTAGAACTTGGAGAGAGGAACCCCAAAGATATCTTTGCTCAGTAGTTTCTGTTTTATTTCAATATTTTAGGTTTGTTGCCCATTAGAAAGTCCTGTGCAATGAACTGCCTTACTTCTGGATGCTGCATGTTGATGCCTGCTGAATTTTTAAGACTACCCTTCAGTAACTTTATTTAGATGATAATTTTCAGTAGTGTCACTTATGGTAAAACCAGTACGAAATCTGTAGGAGAACTAGATAACCCATACAGTAAGAGTTTTATTCTCTTTCTGTGCTTTCTTATAAGAGCTTACGTATCACCTTTTCTGTTCAGCTCCTTACTTGAATAAAATGTTTCACCCTTACATAGCATTTTTATATGAAAAACACTGAATTGTAAGGGATGTGCGGTTATGGCTTTAGATATATAACTTGTCACACTTTGATAGTTATATGTGAGTTATTATCCTTCAAGTATGTTCTTTTTCATACTATCCTAAAGGCCTTCTCTTTTAACAGTATGTCAATCCAGCCTTTGAACGGATGATGGGGTATCACAAGGGAGAGCTTATTGGCAAGGAACTTACTGAACTACCAAAAAGTGATAAAAACTGTGCAGATCTTTTAGACACTATCAACACATTTATTAAAAAAGGAAAGGTAAGCAAATGAAATAAACTCATGCAAAATTGCCTTAGATTTCTACCCTGCTTTATTTTTAATGTTCTAGGTTTAAGAACACAAGATGTGGTTTTGATGAGTGCACAAATAAGACCAGAATTTGGCTCCTCAGATGTCTTAGGAAGACAACAGCCCATGCCTCAGGCAGGGGACCACGGATTTCTTTAGCTTTGCTTTTAGGATCTGACTGAACTTCTCTACCGACCTGTTGGCTTAAGATCAATATAAGAGCATTTTCTGTGTTTCTGTTTTGCTTAAAGCCCATGGAGCTTTTGTTAGTTGGCACATAACAATTTGTCCCTCTGTCAGCCTCTCAGGTGGCTCCATCATCCAACCAAAAGGTTTGACTGTTCTGTCGTAATTGCAGAGCCTTCATCGACTGCATGCTGTAAGCACTATGCGGCATAATCAGTCGTGACCAAAATATATCAGCACCCAGGGGGGTTTGTTTTTCTAACTGTAGTTAGAATATCTGCAGTGCACTGCAAACCCCTGTTGTGGTGGTGACAGGCCACAAAAGCACTATATGTTCCTGGTGATATGTTCCCCTAGTACATGCAACATTCTCCTACCCCTTCTCCCATGGGTTGCAGAAGCACTTCTCACCCTTCCCTGTCTCACCCTCTGCTTCATGAACTTTGGGGAGGTCTTGAAACTTTGAGTCACCTCCAGCAAACAATCTGAGGTTTAGGGGTCACTGTCTGGAGTTCTTTGCAAGTTCACCTTGGTTTGTTAGCAGTACCTGCAGGCCACTCTTGCTTTGCTCCTCCTCATGTATATAGGCTGCCCAGCTGCTAGCAATGCCTGCTAAAAGGTCCTGTGTGTCTTCTGCACCTGTCCATCTTTGTCTGTGACAGAGGAGGTACCTTCCACCCATTCTCCAGCTTCATCCTAGTCTGCTGCCAAGTACTTCCCTCCTTAAAATCTTTCTTCATTGAGGTGGTAAGAAGAGAGAAGCCTTCTGCTTTATCTTCCTTTCTTCTCCAATCCATACCAGAGGATATCTTTTATCTCTGCATCAGTGGACTGCTTAAGGATGGTGCATATATGGCTCTTGGTTAGCCTGCAGTCCTTTTGATGCTCTCCTGTAGCAGTGGGGATGGAGGGAAAGTTAGTGGCTGGTCAGAGAAATGGACATTTGCGTGGGAGAACAGGGTAAAAGATGCCATGAAGAAATTGTTTCTTCCTTTTGCTGATCTAGGGTGCCTCAGATATCCATGGCCATGGGAAATTAGGCATGGAGTGAGAATAGGCTGTTGGTTACCTGAGGTTAGTTGAAGGACATGCTTAGGTCAAGGGCTTCTGAAAATTAGCATACATAACACTTACCGTCTGACAGCTTCAAAGCGCAATCGTGCTCAGCACAGGGTTTGGCTCTGCTGCTCCCAAGGGAGATATTCTCTGGATGTGTTGTAGACACCACTGCTGATGGTGGTACCTAGCAAGGATGTTTGTAACTCCTCAAAGTAGATAATTCCTAAAATTCTTTGTAAAAATTGTATACTCTCTCACAACAGAGACATATTTACACTGTCCTTACATTAGCAAATGCCTCTTAAAGGTGCTATTCTGTATTAATAAATTCTACACTATTTAAAAAAAATACAACCATGAAATAATATGTAATTATTTACTATGTGAGGACTATGTAATAATAAATGAATATTTGACCGCAAGCTAGGTATTCTTAGATGCTGTCTCTGTTGTGTGCATTTTCGTAGGAATGGCAAGGAGTTTACTATGCAAGAAGAAAATCGGGAGACAGTATCCAGCAGCATGTGAAGATAACACCTGTGATCGGTCAAGGAGGGTAACTAACTTGTCCAGAACATAATTGCTTTCTGGTTTTTAAGGCATTCTCTCTGCTTTCCCCATCTGTAAGTTTGATATGAACCTCTGTGGTTTTAGTAGCAGGGTGATGATATAACTGCTGACTTCAAGCAAAGTGGAAAGAATAAGCAAAGTTGAGAAGGTCAGGTTCTTCACCTCTCTGTCCATTTTGATGTCATCACATGGTGGCTAAAAGAAGTGTAAAGTCATAACAATTAATAGTATTACTGCTATGGATACCTGCAAGCTGACATTTAGGTCCATGTTAACCATGTGTTTCCTTATGAAGTTATTCTACAGTACCCAAAATGGATGGATCAGCAGCTGGGCGATCCCCTTGGTTGTGTGCATGCTTGTATGTGCTCACACCTTTGTAGTATAGTATGGGCACATTGCCAAATTCTGCTACCAGATGTGCAGGTGAATTCTTGAAGGAGCAAAAGGACCAGGTGTCCTGGGACAAAAACTTAGCCCTAAGGCCAAAGGAGTGCTTGACGCCCAGTCGTCTGTTCGGTGTTGGGTTTGGTATCTTGTTTTGTGAGGGCGTGGAGACCTCTGCTTTAGAAAATAGCAGTGTATCACATCACTTCTCTCTTCACCATTTGATGTGGTAACAAGTGATTATTTCTGTTGCTAGGAAAATAAGACACTTTGTGTCCCTCAAAAGGCTGCATTGTACCAATGAAAACAACAAACAGGTATTGTATTTCTTTCATGTCATAATTTTCATCACTTTCAGCAAACTGGTATTTTTTTTGTTTAGAAATTGGTGTTTTTTCCAAGGGGATGTGATGTGATCTGCATTGTCAATGAGAATATCATTGATTGTTGCAGCAAGCAAAGAAAGCTTCAGCTTCCTTTTGTAGGACTGCTGTGTAGAGAAAGAAAGGCTTTAATTCTCTGGAGCATAGATGTGACATTTGAGCCCATGATGCTGTGGAGCAACAAAGACCAAAGTCCAAACCCCCCAAGTTCAGGGGCTTTTTTCTAGAGCGGCTCTTGCCAGTCTGATCTGGTGTGCTTCTGTCTAATAATGACCTATTCTCAGCTGTCACAAGGTTTGCCAATGTGTCCTTCTTGAATAAAGCGTCACACAGGACCCCGAGACATTTCACGGTCATCAGAACATGTGTTGTGGAGGAGTGTAATCCAAGCCAGAACTCAAGTAAACCATCAGTAGCAGCTGACCCCAGTCTCTGCAGTCTGGGCACATATCTGCCCGAGCAGGTCCTGCAGCAAAGCTGGTGGCGCGGGGAGCTCTTTGTTGTCATCTGCTCCTGGGTCCCTCCCTCTGAAAGTGTCTGAAGCAAATGATTGTATCGCATGCTTTGCCTCAAAAATACTCTAGTACATGGCCTGTAGAGTACAGGAGTTTGGGCTTTTGTGAGCAAGGGAGTGAAATCTATCTTTGGCCTGTGGACTGTAAGGGTGAGATAGAAAATGGGGAGCATAGGAAGTAAATGGCCACACTTTAGACTGAGGATGTGCTCAGGAAACGTGGTGTGTTTCCATGTTCTTTAGGGGCGGCGTTATGTATCTTGGTTTATTTAGAATTTTAATGTGGTTTTATCCACGATGCAGATAAAGACGTTTGTGCATAAAAGGTATTTAGAAAGTCACTGCTATTTCTGGTTGCCCCTTCTTCAGCATAACAATATTGAATTTTAACACATTATTGGGAAATTTCTACTATTGGAAGAAGTTCAGAGGTGGTATTCTGTAAAATTTGACTGTTGAAACCATCCTCCTTGCACCAGATTTTGTGGGGGCAGGTAGTAACAAGGGAGAAATCTGCACAACTTTTGGAAGAACTTTGAAGGTCTATTGCTGAAAAACAAGGCTCAAAATGTTTTAAACTGACCTCGTCTTTGAACTAAAACATGGATATTAGCAGCAAAGTATAATTTACAGTAGTTTTGTAACAAAAACAGTGCTATAGTTACATTTATTTTTTTTAATTCATTATTTAAACCTCATCATTGTTATTGTTTCATTTATAGCTGCTTTGATGTTGATTTGAAAGTAAGATACAATCTGATTTTTTTCTATAGATACACACAGCTGAAAGACTGGTAGAGGGAAGTGTGGATGTGATACTCTTAGTGCAAGATAATCGGTACAAAACAATTACAAATTTGCAGGTATCTGTAAAAAGCAGCAGTAGGAATATAGATAAAAGCCCTTCTCTTTTCTGTTTTTCATTGCTCTCTTCATTGGGCTGCCTAAGCCAGTAATCTTAAGAAACAGATTTTAGTTAGGGACTTGTGTCCAAGACCACATTCATATTGTCTGTACTACTGGCACTAATGGAAAGCACCATCAATTCACATTTTTTAGTATTGGTTCATGAGCAGTTACTGGTAAATCAAGCACTAGCACAACAAGCTATAGGTCTGGGGAGCTTTACACATTTGGTGACCCCAGGGAATACGGCCTTTGAAGGGTTCTCCACAGATGTATAGATCTACCGCAAAGGTTAAAGACCAACGCCTTACAGAAAGCACAGCCTGTGGAGATTAAAGGTCCATTCAGGAAAAAGCAAGGTGCACCCAACATATTTTAGGATAGATATGGGGAATTATTCTGTTTCATTTCTGTGGTGGAAATATCTTCAGCCCATATTAGAGCACCAGGTGTTCTTGCATTGCAGGAAAAATTCAAACAGTGACCTGGGATTTTGGGGGTTTGGGTTGGCTTTTTTTTTTTTTTTTTCATTTTAGATGGTGACATATAGGACTATCTATATTACATCCATAAGAGTTATTCTTAGAGTTATTTTTGTAGCAATACTAATGTGCTGATATCAACCCCTGATATCACCATTCAGACACTGCAATTTTCCTAAAATCCATGCCTGAATACTTGCAGCAGTAGAACTTTTCTCTGCCCTAAAAAAATATTAGGTTTCTTTTCATGCCACAGAAAATTCTACAATAATGGAAGGATAAAAGGAAATCAAACAAACTATTTAGTTACAGAGCAGTAAAAGCTGTCATGATTCAAATTTTGATGCAAATGTCTGATGTTTCACTGCATCAACATAGTTATAAATGGCTTGATCTCAGCATGCAGGCTTAGAAACATCCTTATGTTATTATGTTTCACCTTAAAAAATGTAGATGTGTTCTTTGTCATTGCTGACAGCCTCCATAAGGGATATCACAGTATGATTAGAGATCACTGTGTGGGAACATTCGTGGATTTCCATGCCAGATTTATCACGTACAAAAATTAAGCATGTTAGATTTATGCACGGAAAAAAATATATATCTGAGAGTGTATAAAGTATTCTTACAGTGAAGATTTATGAATGGGGATTGACTTTCATGTGACTAGTCCCATGTGCTGAAGCCTAGGTAATGATTAATGCTGCCTTTGTCAATTTGAGACCTGGCAGGATAGAGTCCAGTGTTTGCACATTCATAAATTTACAACAGAGGTGGTGTTTCTCCTCTTAAGAACATATCAGCCCAAGATTAACTGTGTAACTGCCCTTGTAACTTACCTTACATGGCTCTTTCAGGTCATGCCTACAGAAGGGGTAGGAGAAGTATTCAGAACCGAAATGTGGTTTGTTTTATTTTTTTAGCTGAGCGCTTAGAGGACTGTGCTAATGTTTTCTGCTAGTTGTGCAGTAGACAGAGATACATCCATGGGCTCTGACAGAAGTTCTGGTTTGGGACCAGAACGAGCAGTTCAGATGCCTTGTGTCACTGTACCATATCTGATGAGCTTCCTTGATTTTACTCTGTTTGGACGAGATGATTTCTCTAAGAGTTCCTGCATGATCACAGAAGAGGTGTTTAAGCTTTTAACATCAGTTTTCTGGAGGAAGAGTCATTCCTTACTCTCCTTCGAACAAGATTCATATGGAGCATGAGTGTAGGGTTTACTCTTCCTTTATTTTTTTTCTTATTATTCATTACAGAAACCCGCTCCTGAATTTGGGGTTTTTTTCCTTTCTACTCTCTTCTCTTTCCCTTTTGCCCTCTTCCCTTCCTCCCCTCAATAGCAAAAAGGAAAAAAAGATGGAAGGCATGTGAGAATGATGCAAAAGAGAATCTGTATCATTCTTTTCCTTTCTTTCCTGAATAATCCCTGTAAGGACCCTGCAGCATGCACTGTCACAAAATTATATGGACACTAAGAGTGCTTTAGTGCAACCTCACTGTACTCTCCTTTTAACTCACAAGTTGGAACCATGGATTTCATGTGTCCACACAATCCAGTGCTTTGCTATAGGCAGGTGATGGATTTGGTCAGAGGAGACAGGCACCGTAGATTAGATGACAGAACTGAACTCCTAAATACCATGTGTAATGAATAATGTGTAAGCACAATGTCAAGCACTGAAGTTAATTAATCTGAAGTAGAGGGCATGTATACCTTCTCTAGTGAATACAGTAAAAAAAGTAATGCATCTTTCTAGTCCTTTTCAGTGTCTCTGTTAGCTATATCTAAATACATCGTGCTAATTTTATAGGGAAGACTTGAGGAACTGAAAGTTGTGCTCGGTTTTCCTATTAACAGCAAAAAAACTTCCTTGTAACCACGTAAGGAAGGAACAGGGTGAAATGATTAGCAGATATTAAGCTGTCAAGTATTGAACAGACTGTGCTTTTGTTTCTCAGCAGGATGTAAAGGCAGAGGAGTTTTTAATCTGAGTTACTGTAGATCAAGCAACAGGTGTAAACTTTAAGATGATGGAAATATCCTATTTAGATTCTAAGAAAGATTGAAATATCTACTGGTGGAGCTACCCAGGATGTTTCAGAAGCACAAAGAATTAAGATTTTGTTTTTAACTTTTTCATTCATGAGAACAATTAAAAATTACTTGGAAATAAAGTTCTGATGGATGACACTTACCTCTACCCTTCCGTTGCTGGAGAGTTGTTTTCATAACTGGGTTTTTTGAAATTCAGTTTATCAGTAGCCCATGAAAGGATGCATGCAAAATTAGCTTATATAGTACTAAGAAAATAGTTTTTAAATTACCATACAGAGGGCAAAAATGAACAATTTAAGATTTTTTTTTTTTCTTTTTGTGTTTTATTCCTGGAATCTTTCAGGTTTATATGCAATTTGCAGTTAAAGCACTATCTAAAAATGAATGTCAGTTCTCTTGCAGTCACAGGCATTTGTAAACAGGAACTTAATACATAAAAGCACCATTGTACCTATGATTTCCTGCATTGCGTATCTGTTTACTTTCATATTATTTCTCTACATCTAATTACACCTAAAGAAGAGTCTTTGCCAAACAATCATTTTTTAAATAACTGAAGAGTAAATGTTGGATAAGGACAGTGTTGAATGTAGTCCTTTTAAAACCATTTTGTATTCTTTTTCCTTACATATATATTTTACTCTTGGTACATCTTCAGCTCTACAAGAGTCACCGTGATGAGAAGTACACAGGAGACAATTCTCAGTCAGGTTAGAATACTATCATTTGCCTTTATATACTGCTGTACCTGAGGTCGTGGCCGGGTGCTTTGCTGATAGGGAATGTTGTTTTTTCCCTCTGTCGAGTCAGTGGTCAGAGCAGATGGCCAGTGATGGATGCCAGCTGCTCTGATATCGCACCACGAATTGGATTTGTAACCATCATTAATAATTCAATCTTCTGTGCAGAGCTCTTGCCGTGCATTCGGAGTCAAGATGCATTGCTCTTCGTTGTATTAAAACACTGTCTGATCCTGAAGCTGGTGTACCTTGGCACCCCTTTCTGTTTGAAATTAATGTGGAACCATCCTGATTTGTGCCAGCAGATCTGCCCCAGTGTTTCCAGGCTTAGGACCCGTCAGCAGGCCATTGGTTTGGCCCCAGCACAGGGCTAAGGTAGTTGTCTCTAGTGTCCAGGCTAAAGCTGAGTTATTGCAGCACAACCCTTGCCCCGTGTCTCGGGCAGGTTCACTTACTTGCAGACAGCATGTTCAAGCTCTCAGTAACTTATTCAGATAGCTTTTGACAAAAGGTGTGGAGTATGAGGGGATAATCTCTTCTCCTGATGCTGTGTAATGTTTGGAATAACCATTTTCCTTGAAGACAGAGGCACTAAAGGCCAACTTAAAGCTTGTAATTCTAGTGATCTGAACCAGATGCAGCACTGCCTTCTCATGCTGAGTGAACGGGCTCTCGTGCCCTGTTACCTTCTGGCACCCAAGCCCCTTCCCTCTATAAAACACTGGACAACATTACAATGTCAGGCAGCTTCTGATTTTCATATGGGTCCAAGGATATAACATACCAAGAGTGTGGGAAGTGGCTGCTTGACATCCCCTAGTTTTTCAAGTAGCATAAGAATATGTACAAGCACTGGAGAGCTTTGTGATGCAAAGTAACAATGAGCAGGGGGGAGAAGAGGTAATATATGCAATTTGCTGCTCTCATTAACATTGCTGCCATCAGAAGTGATCCATCCTGGCTTAAACTGTTTGCGCCTGTGTCCCTGTAATAAATACAGTTTTTCTTTCTCACTGTTTCTTTCCTGCAGACAGGGGAAGGCGAGAACACCTGCGAATTAAGCTGAAGAACACTTGTTACTAGTTAAGACGTAGCTACTAGCTTACTAATGTGTTTTACAGATTGTATGGGGCATTTAGGTTTGCTCATTATTGTCACAGATTTCAGCAAGACTGGGAGCCACATCCCATGAAGCCATTTTGATGACTGCGGTGCAGTGAAAGCAGACTACCTTAGAGTCACATGCATGCGATGTGGGTTATCCTTCCCTGCAGTCCATGGTTGTGCTCCGAGAATAAATTCCCAGAGCCATGGGTATATACCAGTATGTGATGAGGGCAGAAAAACCATCCACGTGTATCGTGCTGTTTTTGTGATGGTGTGCTTGTAACACACTGGATGGGGAGACATTCAACTCACTCAGTGAAGGGAAAATTTTTATTTAGGAATTTAAATGTTTTCAGCTGAAATCGTAGCATGGCACAGAGCAGCTTTTATGCACCTGTGACTCTCTAAGTGGCACTACCAAAGTTTCCAACTTGCTGGTTGGTATTTAACGCAAGGAGAGTTGTCTTGTTTGCTACTGCCACTCACAGCTGTGTTTATGTGTAAATGTTTGCTCCCACTCAAGTGCTTTATGTTAAACTCCTCCACATGTGAAAGCAGGAAAGGGGGTTGAAAGAGGAGTCCTATCAAATAAATAAATAAAATAATTTAAGATGCATTAGTTATTCCCTGCTCTTAGCTGCCGACAGAGGAAAATGCTTTCAGTTTCTCCAGTCTGGACTACAACAAAATAAAAAGACCAAAGCTGTCTTGTACATCTGTGGTAAAGAAAATAATTAAGAAAGAAACTGTATTTCAGTCATTTTTAGGATGGATATATTTTTAATTCTGTATACTAACATTTTATTTTCCTAAGGACAGGCTGCATATATTCTGTCATGTAACATGGTTATGCAAACCGGTCCTTATGTTGAGAATATCAATTTTACGATATTTCTGGTTCTTCACATGGTGTTGAAAGCTTGCTGGGGTCTCTGATCTTTGAGTGGCATTTCAGATACTCTGGGAACAGGTACTATAGAAAATCTTGCAAACAGGTGCATAGATGAACAGTTGCTGGTTTTAAACATAAGGGACAGTGCAGCCTATAATGTTTTGGAGAAACATGAAATTTTACCAAATCTCCTTTTCTTTTTCCTTTTTTCTTTTTTTTTTTGAGGCTCTCTCCAGACATTTCATCCAGCTATGCCATTTGTCTGGATGTGATAATTTCTCTTGATTTAGCAAATGGCAGTTTCAAGAATGACAGCTTGGTGCATGGTTAATTTTCACAGCAGCTGAATAGATTGTTTATAATCATTCTCAGTATGTTGGATTTTTCTTAAACACAGGGTACAAACAATTACTGCAATTAAAAGCAAAAGCTGTCCGAGTCTGAACTGTGCTTGGGTTGGAAGGGTGTAGACTGAGACAGGATTTTTCTCACTTGGCTAAATCTCTAGGCAGTTAAACTCAGGTTCGTTCAGTGGTTGGTGGAGAGCAAAAGGGACCTGCAAGGTGGGGTTCAACCCACCTGCCTGAGACATCTCTCCTGGCAACTATCTTAGACAAAGACAGCCCAGAAGACTGCTGCTTTTAGGCAGCTAAAGTTAAGTGAAGTGACTCCCCTGTTCCATAAGGCGTCTTGACTTCATTGTGAAACAGCTTTCCAGGTGGCTTTAGACAGGTTGCTGTAAACTGGTAGACACTGAGGCCCTTGTTCTGATGTGCAGAGATTACAGTATTTCCCCCACTTACATGGTATTGTTAAGATCATTTAAATAAGTGTTCAGAATTTTAGATGGAGGAGACTCTGTAGAGGTCTTACTTGATGCATTTTTAAAGCTTTTGTTTCCTATTTACAGAAACCCATTCCTTCAAATGCAAGAACAGAAGGAAAGACTCAACTGATGTTAAGTCTATAACATCTCAAAGTAGTGATGGTAAGAAAGTAAACTTTCAAGAGCTATGTTATAGATAAAGAACAGACTTGCCCTAGGCAATAAAAATGCAGAATGAAAGAGGAATCAGAGAGATTCACAGCTGATTAAACAGAGAATACTCCAGGTTTTTATAAGTGCTGTAAAATTTCTACATTCTGATTTGCAAAACAGTGCCCCAGCATGAGTGCCAGCCTCACTGTACAATGCACGCAGCGTGCGGTGCCTCCACAAAGAGGAGGAGTGGCTGTGCCGTAAGATGGGGGCAGCCTGCAAAAAAGCGCGTGGCAAAGCATTAGTTCCACCTCTCTGAGAAAGCTGCAGCTTGTGCTCCCGAACCAGTATTTTGGTTTCATGAGTGTGGGGCATGAGGGGATCTATTGCTGCTGGTTACTTGAGAGCAGCCCTTCTGCTCCTGATCGCATTTGTGGCTGCTTGCTGAGGCTGGGACAGTGGTGGCAGAGATTTCTTCCTGCCCCAGTATATAGCAAGAGAAGCACAGCTTACAGGGAGCAGGAACGGGTTTCACTAGAGCGGCTGCATCACGGAGATGAGGGACATATGCACGCATACTCTCACAGGAGGAGCCCTGTCTGACAGAGATCTATTGCAAACAAAAAGAGTGGCAGGTATTGGGCATGAAGTATAATACAGCTTAAGTATAGCTTCATTTCAGCATAGCTGAAGTGACGGATGGACAGAAAAACTGACAGCAGAAGCAAGGGGTGGCTGCACAGGTAGTAGACACCAGTGCAAGAAATTGAACAGTAAAGCAAGAACTTGCAGGAGGGGAGATACAAGAAAAATGGGAGATGAGGCTGGATCCCATTGTGCTGTTCTCCAGTGACAGCCTTCCGCACTCTTTAAATGCTGTCACCTGATTTACGCTCTGTGGCATGTAAACGGTGCTCTCTTTAATGGCAGCTCCAAGTTTACAGACCCGACGGTACTCTTCCATGGCCAGGATCCACTCGATGACAATAGAAGCTCCTATCACGAAGGTGAGTCCTGATCACTGTCTTTTCCACAAACTCAGTCTGGAGTTGCTCTCATAGGGAAGTATGTAGTTTGTGGCAGGACAGCCAGGGGTTTCCTTCACCTCGTATTTAACAGAATAATTCTAATACTTTTTTTTTTTTCTTACCACTTTCTGCATCTCATCATCTCATTCCAAATGACTAGAAGGAATATTAAAAAGGGGGAAAGGGTGTCCTTGCTAGATGCACTGCTTGTGACAGGAAGGGGACCCTGCTCTGTTGGGCTATTCATGTGTAGGAGGACATGCTTCCAGTCTCACCTTTGCTTTTACCATTGATATTTATAAGATAGGGTGGAGAGGAGGGAGCACCTGCACCATATTCTGTCCCCCCACTTCCCTGCAGTCTTTTCTTCGCTATCCGTGTTACACAAACTCTGTTCTCGCAAACCAGATGCACAATCACTTGTGCCGCAAACCAGGGTGCCTGCCATCTCCCACCCTCAAACCATTTTTTCCTCTCTCCCTATCTTCTCTTCCTGGGATCAAGCTCTGCTTCCCAGCACCACCGTGCCTGTTAGAGCAGCTGACTCCTTTTCCTATCCCTAAGCGTACCCACAGGGAGGCCCAAATGCCCCCGCAGCAGGTTCCAATAGCTGGAGAAGACAGCACTGGGGCTTTCTCCCTCTCAGTCCTGGCAGTGCCAGGCGCAGTCCTTGCTGCTGCTGCGTCATTGCTGCGTTCCCGGACTGTGGCTGAGACATAAGGTAGGAGGCAAAGAAGAGCCATCCTCTTCTCCCTCAACCACAGCCCAGCTGTTGCTGCTCTCTGCCCTTCATTTTCACGTTGAGAAAATTAAGGGTTTACATCCGATATTGGGATATCTGAGTCACATCTAGGAGTTTGTTTGCTTGCTTTTTTCCTCTGGGGACTTCTGAGCAGCCCTGGCTATGCTGAAGGACGGGGACATGGCTAGTTTTTGGTCTACCCACCTGCAACTATTTCAGATATTTCACACCCTTCTGCTTTCACTTCCCAGGAGTTTGCCAGTTATAAATAGCAAACAGATGCCACGGAATCAGAGCACAAATTCACATATTTTCAGAGTTGTACTTAAAGGGCTGGGGGGCGATTACATAGCATTTGCCAAGTGGGAAGTAGCATAATCAACCAAGAATAAAGATTTCGTAATAAGAAAAGGCAAAAGTGCTGTTCACTCTTCCTCCCCTGCCTCCTTAATCTGCTTTCAGGTTATTAACATAATTAATGCTGCCCAGGAAAACAGCCCCATCACAGTAGCAGAGGCCTTGGACAGAGTTCTGGAAATCCTGCGGACAACAGAACTTTACTCCCCTCAGCTAGGTACCAAAGACGAAGATCCTCACACAAGTGATCTTGTTGGAGGTCTGATGACAGTGAGTAAAATTAGTAAAGATTAAATTAGTTACCAGCGTACTGCATCACAGTTCAGTGCTATGCTGTGCTAAAAATTCACAAGCAATGTGAAGGGGATTCGTAATTCATCACCATTTCACTTAAGTATTTTGGCCTCTCGTAACTGTAGGCACCAAGATGTGGTAAGATACAGCCACATCTCAGTCCATTGGGTGCATTCATCCTCACACATAAGTGAACACGGTTGCCACTAGAAACTATATCATCCAGTCTGATTTGTCTCAAGGAGAACTTTATAGAAACCTAGAAGCTTAGATGGGATTAGCGGGATTGCTCTACAGCGGGTCCAGTGTAAGAGAGAGGTTATCAGCTTCTGATTTTGGTCCTGTAACAGCAGCAACAGCGTCTGCCAGAGAGACACCGCCTAGATTTTGCCATGGCTTACCTCATTTTTTAACATACATTGAGCTAATCCTTGTCAAAATAACATAAAGAAAATGAAAAATAAATGATAGTGGTTAATTTGAATGTTGAAATCCTGCAGGAGCCAATGAAAGGGTGAAGGAGGACTGTATAGTTAGTAATATCGTTTCTGGCAATCTCATACTACTGTTCCTTGGATCCTTTCATGTCTGTTTGTAAAGACCTTAAAACAAGGATGGTTCTTGTAGTGCGACAACAGGAGCAGTGCTTTTAGTACCCAGGAATAGTACCTAAAGAGAAAGTGCATGTAGTGGGTTTGCAGTTTATGGTGCATGGATACTCTGCCTAAAACTTACAATAAGCTTGCTTTTTCAGGATGGTTTGAGAAGACTGTCAGGAAACGAGTATGTGTTTTCTAAGAGTAAGCCACCATTTTAAACTTCCCTTTGCACGTGTGACTGCTTCTGTAGACGCTAGTGACATAGAGCTCCAAGCTAATTTGCAGTGGGATGAGTGTCTTTGGAAACGGTTGTCTAAGTGACTGAGGAACAAGTGCTGGACTGCCTCCATTTTGGAGTTGAAGCAGGTTCAAATAATTAAAATAATATATTTAAAAAAATAGAAAATCAGACTAGGAAAAATCTAAATTGTCAAATAAATGTTCACTCATCTTTTTGGTTTCTATCCAAATAATCTGGAATAATAGAAACCATATATGTTATAGGCTTTTACAGACTATTTAATGTAAGGAAAGGAGTTGTTTTTCTTGAAGAGGAGTGGTTTTCTAAATGGAATTCTGCATGCGTGGAGAAAAAAAAAATCCAGAAATGTTGTAATTCCTAAATTCCATTTCAACAGATATGAACCTGAGCCATAGTCACCTTTCAGTGCCAAACAGCATCAGTGATGTTCCGCCCTGTATCACACAGCTCCTAGATAATGAGGAAAGCTGGGACTTCAATATTTTTGAGTTGGAGGCTGTTACAAATAAAAGGTACTGGACTCCTTTCCCTGGGTGCCCACAAAAAGGTTGTCGAGGAGCTATAGCAGAAAGCACTTTGCTCTGGAAAAACTGAAGCAAGACACAGCAAATCTGTGAAAACTGTCTTTCTGTCTGTCTGTGTGTGTTGATACCATTTGTCCCATTCAACAAGCCAGGCACACACCATGGTCCAGATGCACGCACAGGCCATGGAGAGCCTGGTGCAGACTCTGTTGTCCTCCCTGACAGTGTCTACGGCCCTGCAGGGTTGTTTCCCATTCAACATCTACCTTGCTTGACTCCCATACACTGTGTCCAGGTGACACTGTTTGTCACATGCTGGGTGTCCCACAGACACCTCTTTATCCTGCTGATGTGCAAATCATCATTCTGGAAAAACCAAGCCTCTCCCCTCCCTCACCTAAATCACCCTATGATTTAGAAAGCTCTGAGGCAACTGTGGCTTTTGATTATAGGGATAAAAAACTGGGATGGAGGATATACCAGTGGCAGAACCAAGAGCCTGAGATTTTAAAGCTCAGAATGAAAAAAAGATGCCAATAGTTTTGAGGTCATGCAGACCACAAAATAAACAAGTCATCCACAGAGAAAAGTGATTTTCATTCCAAGATGCAAAGAATTGGAGAGACTACCAGGTCTCTTATACTCTCTTTGAAGAAAATGGCCATTTTTGGAATTTGCCTGGTTCTAATTTGCAGATGTTGGCTTTTGGTTATGCCTTTCTCAGCTCAGGAGCCCCATAGATCATCTTGCAGGAGTGAAAAATGTGACTGACTGATAGGATCCTGCCACACAGACAACACAGAGTAAATGACAACCCAGAGTGGATTGGGATTTAAGAACCAACAAGATTAGCGATTTTACCCTATTTACTGCTTCAGACACAGGTGCATCACTGTCCTCCCCAGCATTACATTCACCAGACCTCAAATTCCCTCTCCAGCCAGGAGATCACTGCTAGTAGGATTCAGAACGTGCCACTTCTTGTTTAGTCCAGCCCATACCACTTGAAGCAAGAAAGTAGCAGGCTTCTGCTTACGAGTTCAGAAGTTCTGTTTCAGACATTAACTCACTACACACACACACACACACAAAATAGTAACCTGTTTCTGAGAGCTGCTCTGGGAAGCATCACTACATTTTGCATATTGTCAACTTCAGATAGTCAGGAAGCCGAAATCTGGACCCCCGAAGTCACAGGATTATTTCAAAGAGTAAACATTTGACATTTTTTGTCCTAAGGTTTTTTAGCCTTTGGGATGTGCCCATGACATGTTCAAAGTCTGCTTTTTCTCCTCAGAAAAAAAAAATGTATTTTTGATTGATTGGCAGATAGTAAAACCACAAAAGACCTGAACTTTTAAGAACTTTTTTCTGAAGCCACAAGAATTGGTGAAACTCTAGTGGAACTGTGCCATTTCTACAAAACTTATTAAAATAATGTCTGAAAATATGGTAGATGTAATAATTTGTAACCTTGGCTGAGCTTTTGAGAGGTTATAGATGTGCAATTTAAAAAAATTTGACATTTCCCCCTCCACCTTTTATTGTTAAGGTCTTGTTGGTTTCTTTGTCCAAACCATCACCCTTGAGAATGCCAGAAGTTCCTATTTTACAGCGGTGCTTTTTCCTTCTATTGTTTTTCAGGCCTTTAGTGTATTTGGGCTTAAAAGTTTTTGCCCGGTTTGGGGTCTCTGAGTTTTTAAGTTGTTCAGAAGCAACGCTGCGAGCGTGGCTGCAGGTGATTGAAGCTAACTACCACTCCTCCAACTCGTACCACAACTCCACGCACGCCGCGGATGTCCTGCATGCTACCGCCTTCTTTCTCAGGAAGGAGAGAGTTAAGGTATAACCATCACCTAGGATTCTTTTGGGCTAGGATTTCATTCTCATTTTATGTGTGTCATTTGAAAATCAGATGTTTTCTTAAACAATGGTCCTGGCTTCATAAAGTCGCTCTGCTCTTGAAGTCTTTTCCTGTGATGCCTGCAGGCCCATGCAGTTTCTCTGGTCTGTTTATGTAAGTAAGGAATTTACATTTTTAAGTAGCAACAATAGGGGAGAAAAACCTGGCTCTTTTCTATCTCTTGGTAACTGGCTGTTAGTAACAGCTCTTAACAAAGCTTTGCAAAAGCTTTGGAGAGGAAGGTGCTGAGCTTTTCTCCCAGGGATCTAGTGACAGGATGCGTGGGAATGATTCAAAGCTGCACTGGGGAGGTTCAGACTGGACATGAGGAAGCATTTCTTTACCAAGAGGGTGGTCAAACACTGGAACAGACTTCCTGTGGGAGGTGGTCAATGCGCCAAGCCTGCCAGTGTTTAAGAGGCATTTGGACAATGCCCTTAACAACAGGCTTTAGCTTCTGGTCAGCCCTGAATTGGTTGGGCAGTTGGGCTACATGGTCATTGTAGGTCCCTTCCAACTGAAATGATTCTATTCTGTTCTATTCTATTCTATTCTACTCTCTATATATACTGATACCTAAAACCGTAAAGCAGCAAGACTCTTGTAGGAGTTTCAGTTTAATTTCTGAGTGCAGTTGAAGATGATCGTTGTAGGTCCCTTCCAACTGAAATACCCTATCCTATCCTATCCCATACTATCCTAAAACACACAGCTGTGTAGGAGCAGAGTCACTACAGAGGCATTCAGGCAAGCACACGAAGTGGAAGGACACCACTAGAGGATCCATCCACTGTTAGAAGATTTAATGCCAAGATACTGCTTAGGTGACAGCACAGTAAAAAGCTTCATTAAGGACAGAGTGTTTGGGTAAGGGCGAGAGGGGGAGCTTTGGAGTAGGTAACCCGTGGGCACAGTGAGTGGAGAACAATTGCGAGATGGTAGAATCCCTGCATTCACACTTGCATTAGTTGTGGGTACCTGGAAATGATCAGGAATTTACTGTCATTTTTGTGCCACATCGTAATTTTTCTCTCTTCCTGTAGGGCAGCCTTGACCATTTAGATGAGGTGGCTGCATTAATAGCTGCCACCATTCATGACGTAGACCACCCTGGACGGACCAACTCCTTCCTGTGCAACGCGGGCAGCGAATTAGCCGTCCTTTACAACGATACAGCTGTATTAGAGAGTCATCACACAGCACTGGCGTTTCAGCTTACAACTAAAGACAGCAAATGCAACATTTTCAAGAATATCGATCGGTGGGTCTGCTGGAGAAGGGGAGTGCGTGTATGTGGATTGCTTGTTTGTGGATTTTTAGTTTGGGGCAGATCAAGAGCCTGCCTTCTAATCCAGAAAATGTAGTTTTAACAGACATCAATATTTAATCTCTTCCAGAATCCTATGTAGGCATGATTTTTTAAAAGGCTTTAATTTTCCCTCCTGACCTCCAATTTCTATTTTTGGAAACACAGAGATGTTTGATAATCTTTTACAGATTACATTGGCATGGTCTAGCTGGCAGCCTCAAGGCTGCATCTTGACCCACTGCCTTTTTACTGCAGGAGCCTGGAAATTACTTTTTTGGGCCACACATTTCCACCCAGCCCGCCAGACGCTGTATGCTGTGTCTGCACGTGGCCCCAGGCTTGCTGGCACCACTGCATTCACATGAGACGTAAAGGGGTGGTAGTGGAGGGAGCTGAAGCTCCAGGAGAGTTGGAGGCACCCTTACTGCTGGGCATGCAGACAGCCTGGGAGTTCCCATTGCATCAGACTAGCTTTTGCAGGGACAGGGTGGGAGAGAAAGGGAAAGGGCCTGACCCCAAACAGGTAATGAATTTGTCTACCCCTCCCCCCCCCCTCCTCCCCCCCCCCCGTAACGCTGCTGGGTTTTAAAAGACCTGGGAGTTGAATTCCAAGCTAACATACAGCGAGATAGAAAAGTGTTGGTGCCATTCCTGGAGAAAGTGTCACAGCATTATGAAGTTGAATTGTAAGTTTTTATTGACTTCAGGGGATTGGTTTTCATTCGCTAAAAATAACAGGAAAAAAAGGCAATGCAGGAATTCAGAGCTGAAGGGACCCAGAGAGGCATGATCTAGTCCATTCCTCCAACCCTAGACCATTCATCACTCTGAAGGTGCTGGCTGGTGTGGACAAGCCCCCAAGCAGTGTTTTGTGGCGCTGTCTGGGCAGGGACAAGGAAAGGACGGAGCTCTGTTTGGCAGGCTTGTGAGCAGGAACTATTTTTCTTTCCTAGAAATCACTACCGGACATTGCGCCAGGCCATTATTGATATGGTTTTGGCAACGGAGATGACGAAGCACTTTGAGCACGTGAACAAATTTGTCAACAGCATCAACAAGCCAATGGCATGTGAGGAGACCAGTTTGCACGTAAGTGCTTGCAAGACTTTATGCCTTCAAACATTTCAGTGAAGTTCTTCCAAGATAATTTTAAGTACTATTTTCATGCACATTGTATTAATTTGCACTGTGGTAATGCCCAAACCACACCATTGGATTTGTGACCTCATACCTCAAAGTGTGAAAAAATATTTTTGTTTTCTTGTTTCCTGTGTCTGGCTTTGCCCTTAGCTCCATTTAAACAGTTCATTTTATAAGCCTTGGTTTCAAAGCCATCTGGTGTTCTCAAAGCATGCGGGTGGGTGCTTTTGTATACATGCAAAATTCCACACATGGAGCCAGGTCAGCACTTGTGCCTACGGTCCTGCCTCCAAACAGTGTGATTTGCCTAAGCCTGGGGTTGTAACTGAGGAACCTGCTCTGACCGTTTTGTGCCTAAAAGTAATCCAGAGCCTTCCAGCCACAAGGAGTAACTCCATTGCTTCCCAAGACCTCTCCACCCCATCCCCATTACTGATTGTACCAAGAGATGTCCAGGCCTTTACTCCTATCAGTTAAACACTCTAATGCTCCATCACCAGCCAGGGTGTATTTTTTTTTTATAAAATGCCTCAGGAGTTTCCCAGACCAGGCCTCTTTCTACCTTCTCTTGTTGCCTTTTGCAGCTGAGCATTCAGTGACTGACAGGGGTCTCCAGGGCAGCATTACTCACCTAAGCAAAGACCATCTTATCACAGCTTAGTGAAAACAGTGCTTTGTTAGAAACACGGGGGGGGGCAGGACACCCAGGTCAAATTGAAGGTCAGTGATATTAAAAATAAATAAAAGTAGCTTCTGTCAGTTCTCTGTAACTGGACTTTTTTGCACTGTAGACTGTCATGGGTGCAGAAACCAGCCAGGACCAGTGGGGTTTATGACTGTAGTGATAGCATTACACCAGGTGAACTGACCTGCTGCTAGGGACGGCTGGGCTCTGTCCTCCCAACAGTTTGAGCTGGAAATCACAAATAATGCTGAACTTCACTGGCTCTGTGGACACTTTGCACTCTACTCCCCAGCACTTCCAAGCCCTAGAGGGCTCACTGGATGTGGCACTGAATTAGCCTGATCACCTTCAGCGCCAGAAGTCCCACAGCACAGGGGGACGTGGTTTGGGCACTGCTGGGGGCCACTGCGCTCCCAGCACATTGCCTGGTGCTGGTCTGCCTTCATGGCACAGGCTAAGCCAGGACAGCAGGGATCCCACTCTGCAGCATGGCCCAGAGGAAAGGAAGGTCTACATCAGTGGGTGGCATGGAGTTATCTGCTCTCAGGTACTTATATGCAGACCAGACAGCAGCTTGCTCCACCAAGTTCTAAAAAAGCCTTCCGAGCTGTCGCTGGGAAATGTGGCTTCTCACAGTGCTTCATTTCTCCCTCTGACAGCATTTTCCTCAAATGCTTCCTCCTTCTTCATCCTTTTAAAAATCTCTTTAAAAGTTTTCTGGCATCCCCACATTGGCCTGTGGGATTTAGGTTCACAAGCCTCACTGAAACCACGGTGTTTCCAAGCTCTGGACACATTTCTGGGAATCTCCCTTTTATCCCATGAATCCATTTGTTCAGCACTTCCTAAAGAGCTTGTAAATGCTCTCCATTCACTCTACTGCAACCAGCTTTTCTAACCTATAGAAAACATTTTCTTTGGCTCACTCTCCTTTATCTTACCGGTTTATAGCAGAGGCTATTTTAAAATGTACAAGAGTTGGAGAGCAATAAAAGTGGAGCACAGAACCACTTGTATTACAGACTTGGGGTTTTTTTTCCCCAGTCTTAGGTTGTCCTGTTCCTTGTTGTTAACGGTGGCTCTTCCTATGTTTGATCTTGAACAGCAGTTAAGGAGCAGGGTTAATCTGGCAGCTCTTTGCTGGGCTATCCATGCTGAAAAAAAATTAACTGCTAAACATAAAGTTAGAAGATTAATGCCTGAATTTGCAAGAGTCACTGCAAAATATCTCCCCATAAACCACAAAGATATTAATTTAGCCGTGGTGGTAAAAAGTATTTATGTTCAGTTTTTGACTCGAGTTGAATTTAGCAGCAAAGGGAGGCCATAATTACACAAATACATTATTTTGAGAATAGTGTTAATGCCATGGTGAGCTGAGGTGGAGGCTTTTTATTATGCAATAAGGAACATAATATACCTGTGCCCTTCTAAACTGTTCCACACCCAGAAGATGAGCCACAGCAGACTCGTAACAACCACTCTGTCCCATCCATCCGCTCTCCAGAGCAAGCAATAAGCAGTTCGGTATTCTACTGCCTAGCAAGCAGAGACTTTCTGCAATTCGTCTGCCACGCCTGCATCCTCCTACTGTTAATTTCATAGATTATCTGAGATTTCATCCTAGCCGGTAACTAAGACCAAAAAGTATTCCAGGCCAAGGGTTCGAAATCTGGCACAAAGGCAGCAGTTTTATTTGCAAAGGCACTGGAACTGAATGGCGCAGACCTGCCCTTCTGCCTGCAAAAGAAAGTCAGCTGTGCAAGGCAGTTCACCCCCCTGTGCCTGCCTCGGTTTTCTCATCTAGGAATGAAAACCAAACCCTGGAAACTCACCTAAATGAAGCAGCCCCCTACCATCACTGCCCCCACTCAGCAGTGAGGATGGTTTATCAGCTCACAGTTGGTGGATGCATCCCCTATCCTAGTCCTGCTCGAAGAGGGCAAGGCTGGGATGCAGAGGAGGGTAACTCATCCTGGCTGGCAACAAGCCTGTGACTCCGTTATTTCACAAACTTTGCTATTAATTCTGAGAATCTCCACAGCTGTTGTATGTAATGGGGGGGGGGGGGAGGAGGGAGGCACTACCATTAGCTACTTAGCAAGGCTGCAGTTCTTAGACATCACTTTCCCCACCAAATTCCTGGTGCTCTGAATCAGATGAAAAGGCGTCAGGCTGGGCGCCCGCTTACTGCCTAAGCGCAACAGAGCTGGTAACAATGCCCTCGCTCCTGCCAGCAGGGGCGCTGGCCAACGGCCCCCATAACCAGCTCTCTTTTACAGAGCGAAGGCAGCGACTGTGAATGTACAGCCAATATAAAGAATTTTCCTGATAACCAGACACTGATCAAGCGCATGATGATTAAATGTGCGGATGTAGCAAATCCATGTCGCCCCCTAGAGCTATGTATCGAATGGGCAGGGAGGATTTCAGAGGAGTATTTTGCACAGGTACGTGTATTTTTATGTTTTGGCTATTATCTTATGTAAGAAAGCATACGTCAGTTGGTCTGCTGTTCCACACGGGGTCTGTGGTGATGCCAGGCAGAGTCCAGACATACATTTTTTGTTCCCAGTCAGAGCCAACCCTTCACTTTCATGCAGAAGAATTCACCCCGGTCAAAGTCAGCTAGTTTGCCTACCGTGAATCTTGCAGTACAGGATGGTGGGAAGGAGCTTTTACACTTTCAGCTTTTTCCATCTGGCCCAAACAAAAGGGTTTTATTAACCTTAGTCAATTTAATTGGCTGAAATTCAAGACTGTCACTATTCTAGCTTCTAGTCCCAACACCTTCCCTAAAGAGAGCATAAAGATCCATGCCTAACAAAGCCCTCAACTGAATCATCAGGCTGGCCCTTTCCCTTCTAAGATGTCACCTAAACTATCGTCACGGTAGGCAGACGATGCCGCAGGCCAGTGCTGCAGGCATGTGGGGAGTGTAAATGCTTGTCACACAGGATGTCTCCAGGCAGAAATGGAAGCTCAACTTCCTTTCTTAATACTCAGTTTTTCTAATACAAATGCACCAGGTTCCTGAAAGTAAAATACTCTCCTAGTTCTTTATTCAAACAACTGACAGATTCTTAGCTTTTACTTGCCACTAAATTTTTGTGGAAATAAGCAGCTACAACTGGAGAGACAGAAAAGCGGGTATGCCTACCATCCAAATTCAGATCACACATGTGAAAGCTGTTAGTGAGAGAAAATAGTAGTTTGTGCCCAGGACATGCCTGCATTTCATTGTAATCATAGTGAATAAATTTGATCACTTAGGTTGTATCTCCCTCACAGTCAAGATATCATGAGATAGCTTTAAATGGCCAATCTTAGGCACTAGCCTCCCTGCAGCAATTTGGCATGCTGAGAGCCTTTCTGTTCTTCCTTCAACTCATCTGGTAATTTTGGGAACTGCTCTGCTGCCAATTCCAGCATTAGGTACTGCCTGTACTACTTAAAATGGGGGGGGGGGGGTTTGTAATTAAATTCTAAGACTATTGAGGCAATTGTTCCTCCATCATAGTAAGCGCAACAAAACCAGCCCTCTTCCAGCTGTGGGCACAGAGTTAACTTTACTGTTAGTCATAGTTTACTTCTATTCATGTTATAACCTAATACAAGGACAGAAAGTAGCAACAGCAACACACCTCTTATGTAAAAGATAAATGGTTTGAAAGAGACACTAGAGATGCGGAAAAAGGAAAGAATAAACCTGTCCTCTGCTAAAGGACTCTGCAACCCCATTTTCCATTTTTAGCTGATGAGCCCTAATCACCAGATCAGAGCGTTCTGTCTTGCCAGACCTAAGAGCAATCACAGCACTACAGTAACAGAAAGCTTGTGAAAGGGAAGAGATATTGATTTCAGCCCCTGTTCCAGACAAAATAAAGCACATGAAACTAAGGCAGTTCACCTCAGGGGTTCTAAGGTTTGTCTCGTTATCTCCTACTGCAATTCCTCTCATCCCCTGGCTTTTGCTACTCCAACATGAACACCAACAAAGCTCTAGGGGCTAACTGGACTTTTGTTTCCTTAGACTGATGAAGAGAAGAGACAGGGTCTGCCTGTTGTAATGCCAGTATTTGATAGAAACACCTGCAGCATCCCTAAGTCTCAAATTTCCTTCATTGATTATTTTATAACAGATATGTTCGATGCATGGGATGGTAAGTACTTCTTTTTTCTTACTTGCTCTGGGGCAGAGATTTCTACAGACTAAAATGAATAATCTCAAGATGGCCCTGAGCCCATTTTTTTCAGGGGTAGTACCCCTATATAAGCAGTACATCATAAGATCTAAGCAGTGGTGCTGCTGAGGCCCATTTCACTGCACACACCACCAGCTTTATGAAAGTTGAGCGCTTACCAGACAATCTGTGTAAAGAAGGAAGGAGTAATGGGTTAAAACTAAGCGCTTTTTTTCACCTAGGTCTTTTTTTCCTTTAGCAATATATTTCTTCTGAGCTGCAGAAACTGAGACCACAGTGGTTGCCTGTTAGCATAATTTAATAGTCATCATGCATTAAGAAAGGGATTTGCTTGAAAGAGAAACAGACTGAAAAAATCTTCCCCCTTTTTGCATTAGCTTACAGCTGAAGGAACAAGAGAGTAGGACAATGCCAATTTCAGACTTTCATTAGGTTGGGCTGTTCTTCTGCCCATTCTGTATACATAGTACAATTGTTCCTCTTGCTCATTTCAGCATTTGCACATCTGCCTGTTTTGATGCAGCACTTGGCTAATAACTACAAACACTGGAAAACACTGGATGAGTTAAAGTGCAAGAGTCTTAGGCTCCCATCAGAAAACAACAACTGACACTAAGGCAAGAAAAACAGACCTCTCGATCTACCAGTTTCACTGTGAATCACTTGCTGAGTTGGCTACAAGAGGGATGGTGTTTCCTTTCCAGTGAAATTAAAGAGTGCGTGGCAAGAAGGCAGTATTTTATTCATCACTTTTAAGCTTCTCTGAATCCTACAGAAAAATGTTTTCAAAAGGCTACATAATCCACAGAAGAATAAGTGCTCTTCGGAAATAACATTTTGTGGCAGAAAATGTACTTCTGAACTTAATTTCTAATACTGAATATGCATTCGTCAAATCCTGTAATTGATATAACTGTATTCACTAACACTTCACACAACTGTTTCTCAGACAGAGGGGTAATCTAGTCACCAGTAGATTAAGAACAGGTTGACAAATAAGCATATAAATGTCCCACTTATCTAGCATAAATTTGCTCCAATTCTTTCAATGTTCTTCAGCTCTCTGAACCAAAGCTCTAGAGAACATGCACAGTAGAACAAGTAAACCTTAATAAATTGGATATAGTAAAAAACAAACCTTGCAACATTTAAAACAACCTTATTATTAGAGACTATCTCTCAGAACACCACCTGTTGTCTCTTCTTTCTTTTCCATGTAAAATCTTGGTAGGAGTCAAATTCCCTTTAAATTGGTTATATAATAGAGGAAAATAAGCATGTTCTGTATAACTGGTGACATCCACGTTTCTCTGACATCTTAGAGAAGTTACCATGCAACATTTTGTCAAATTTTACACAAAAACCACTGCAGCACTTGATCATCTTTTTTTTTTAATATATATAAAGTGGTATTTGTACACATGGTCATCAATTTTATTAAAATTATCTAAATTTTATGATAAGCCCATATATTGTGCTACTTACTTCTAGGATGAACCTGTCGCTTTTTAAAAAAGTTTCCAGGTTATAAATTATAACAGCATTATGATTTGTACTTCTTTTTCACTCCTAATAAAATGCTGGTTTGTTTTGTGATGTAAAAAGTATTTCAAAAGATGTAAATAAGTTAGAAATCAAGCCTAGTTTTTCATTAGTTTTAAGATATGAAATTTATGCTAAAGCTTCCAAAGCACAAACGCATATTTTTGTACATCTCATTTTAATCACATGCAGAACATGAACATGAGTTCAAATTTTAGACTATTCTCAGACTAGTCAGTTAATAAATACTAGCAGAACTGCTGATTTTTAACACTGTGCACTCCAGGCTGCAGGCAAGAGTGTCAAAGCCGTGGCTGCAGTTGAAGCAGCAGTCCACTACTCGTTAAAAGGAAAGGTCTCAAGACATACTCTTTACCTCTGCTATGCTGTATCAAGAATTGAACTGGGTGAAGCGGTGAGGGTGGGGGGACCAAACCAAAACCAGAGTTTAGATTGCTGTGGAAGAAAAGTGACAATGATTGTTGTTTACTGCAGGTAGCTTACATAATGTGCCAACCTTTTTTGTATGTTTTGTACCAAGTTTGAAAACAAAAATAAACATTCATAAAAATGTATGTGCAGAGAAATGTATATAAGCTATATTTTTGTTAGAATTGTAATAGAACCTTACTCTTGTCATAGCTAAGGCAGGTTGCTGTGTATTAAAATGTTGCATTGTGTATATTTGAAGAATGGTGTTTCTGGTGAAGTATGTATATTCATTCTTTCTTACTATCTATTGCAACATTCTTCAATTTTTATTCGGAGAAGTTGAACCTCTGTTTTTTTATACTGTTGTTCGCTTTTACCATTCTTTTATTTAGAACTAGTGCTCTTGGTGATTGTACCTTAACTATTCTGATGACTGAACGCTTACTGCGGTTTGCATTAGAGAAAAGAATTTCACAATACTCAAAGCTTTGTCATCTTAAATTAATTGATTAAATACTACAACACTGTAAGACCACATCCATGTAAAGCATTTCAATTCGTTATTTTTGTCACACTTCTGTCACAAAGAAGAAAATATGAATGGTGGAAGGAACCTAAGAAATAAAGTTCAGCCTCAGTTCTGGTTCACAAGTTAAGGCGTTAGCGTGGAATCAGTGTATTTGTTGCAAGATCCTGTGTTTCTTCCCTCAGTCAAAAGACTAAGAAAATAAGTAATTTGTGTGGAGATAAGTCTTCTTTAAAAGCAAAAGAAATCAGCATGGATTAATTGTCATCTGCCAGTTATGTCAGATCTCCTAGACTCTTAACCTGTCCAGTTGAATAATAGCTGCTTGTTTCATGATATTGTCAGCGCACAGATACATAAAACAGCTGCCTCAGAGTTGTAAAAGTATTAAGGGTAGGTCTGATAAAGATACTTACTTTCATGATGTGAAGTTACAGAATTCTGCAATACTGCAAGGTAGAAAAAAAAATTTAAAAGGACAAAAGGTGGAAGTAAAATTTCTAATCCAGTCACCCTAATTCTGCTCACTGCACTTCCCAATAGCAAGTGACAAACTCTTATTTAACAGGAGTGGGCTAGTATAGCCTTACTGTGTTCACCATTATACTCAAAGTTCATTTGTAAAAGAAAGAACTCAATTTAATACTTTCAACTCAACCATCCTTAAAGGAAGAGACCCTTGGGAGATCTATTACCAATGGTGTGTATCTGAGAACAACAGCACTTTTGACAGATGTAAATATTTATACATGCATGTAGGACTATTTAAGGCTGAATTACATCCTTGTAAAATGCACGGTGAGTTTTGCGACTAGAATGGTTCAGTTAAATAGGTCCATTTCTGTATCCAGGTATTCACTTAAAAGCAGTCACATAAAAATGAAATAGTTGTTCTCATGGTATAGAAAGGAGAGATAATAAAACGATGATATTCCTTCTTTCTAGTTATAACTGATGATAGCAGTAGCCTCTCCAAAAAAAACCCCTAAGTTTTATAAGCTTTTGCTGTAAAGTTTTAGTGGCAATGTGTGAACACATGCTTTATATACAACTAAACAGTTTTTTCTCAATTAAAACAAGGAAAAAGAGCCAAAAAGAAACTGACCTTCCCACCTTGTACTGGGGTAGCCAAAAATGCAACACTTGCTGATGAAGACAAGCTGAAAAAATGCAGACTGACAGGCAGAAAGGCTCAACATGCCTTCCTCCCCCAAGTTTAATACAATATACCCAAAGGCACGTTATCATCGCCTGTAATCCTAACGCCTTTCCTATGCTGGTCGATAGAATACCCACCCTGAGCAAAGAACATGCAGCTCAAGATTTAATGCTGACATCCTTCCTGACTTGAAAGGAGAGGGTGATTTAACAATTTCTCCATCTATGTTTTTGAAATATGTCATTTTGAGCTCTACACTCAAATAAGATTAGTTGTACAAGTTGACTAAAGTGGGGGGAAAAAAAAGACCAGCTCAAAATTTTACTGTCCCTCTGCCCTGCCTTCCAGGGAAGATTATGGTCAGACAAAAGAGGCAAAGCCTGGCTTCTGGGTGGTAAGGGGAAGGCAAGCACCTCTGGGAGCTGGGGGAAGCAAGTCTAAAAGGCTCCTTGGTTACTTCTAGGAAGCTGAAACCACCTCCTTTTGCTTCTCTACTTGTCAGGATCTGCTCAGCCCTTTGTTTTAATTGCACTTACTGCAGCTGCTGGATCTTAAGTCTGGAATTACAGCCTGTAGTCTCCTATACTGAAAACAGTTCTCACTGATTTAAAGAGAAGAGATGGCACGGAAAAGTTGAATGAGACTTACCTAAACTGATTAAGTGCTGGATCTTCTGAGTAGATCTGAGGACAGTGGCACCATCTTGTACATGGCTTTATGACCACT
Organism: Gorsachius magnificus; assembly: GCA_034008185.1. Taxonomy (NCBI): domain Eukaryota; kingdom Metazoa; phylum Chordata; class Aves; order Pelecaniformes; family Ardeidae; genus Gorsachius; species Gorsachius magnificus. The sequence continues at coordinate 71,146,414 of CM067109.1, forward strand.
AAGTTCCAAAACACCCCCCTTCCCTAGCTCTCCTCTGTTCAAATGGTAACTTACCACTCATTATCTTCTCCTCCCTCACACTTCCTTTATATCAGTTCTGGGTTTAACTTTACTTTTTGGTTTAACTTTTTTTATTTTTTGCTTTTGGTTTTTGTTGCTTTGGTTTGAGGTTTTTGTTTTAGTTTGGGATTTTTCTTCCACTTCCATTTAGCTTGCAGATTACTGCTCCTACCTCGGACTTGAAAAAGGCATTGTGTACTTAAAGGCTTTTTATTTTTAAACGCTAAAATACTATTTATCCTTACAAACTTGGTGCAGATTTCTCTGCAGTCAAACTTCAGCTGAGAATTTAGTATTCATCTGGAAGAAGTGTTTTGCTAGTACTGAACCCATCAACTGCTACTGCTTGAGGAAACATTTTACATTCTGAAAATCCATGGTAAGGCCAGTGCTTTTTATTAGATACAAATTAGTTTGATGAATGCACCATGGAAAAACTAAGCTAAACCAGTCACACCTCATGCTAGACATGGTAATGGTGCTGTATAAACTCCAGTAGTGTAGGTTAACCCACAGTAAAACTGCAACTAGTGCCAGCAAGGAGTATCTATATACCTTGGTTTGCCAAAAATTAAAACCTGACAAACCAGTATTGCCAACTTTTCTTTCTTGCTTTTACCCTTGGTGCAGAAGAGTAACTTCAAATGCGAAAATTCTAGGAGAACTGTTTCTTTGGGGTTCTTTGTAGATGCATAATCTGAGCCATCAGTGACTAAAATTTAGCTTCAAGAAATAAGTTACATAAAGCAGGAAGCCTCAGATTTTTTTTCTGTGCCTCCTTTCTGCACAGAACATTGTGGAATGCCCCCAACTGATTTAGTCATGATCCATCTAAGGATTTTCACAAATCTTAATTTTGACATCCATCCACGATATTTTTAAACATTAGGAATAATATTAGAACTATTTAATGAGTCATCATTACCTTCAGTCTTTCAAGAGAACACCATTTCTGCTGACAGAGTATGCCAAGTAAGTTTCAACATAGAAAATTCTCCTTTGACAAGAGTAATGGCAACTAATAAAAATTCCAGTATAATACATGACATTAAGTGTAAACTTACTGGTAGTCACACTCCCAGTAGCTCAGACTTTCCTTTACACTCACATTTAACACCCATACAGTTTATACATATGTAGCCTGTATTCTAGCAATTTAAAATTTGAGCTGCAAATCATCATTTTCTGCCAATTTTTGAAATAGTGTTAAACTGCGGAGCCTAGATTCTCGTTCACCATCCTTCCACAAAATAATGAGGTGGTCAGCAGAGCATGTAGCCAGTCCCAGTTCACCAAAGTACAGGAACATCTGCAGTGAAACAATTGCTATTACCATGATGCTCACATGATTGTCACTTGCTTAAATGCTCAGTGTACAGCTGGCCTAAACAAATACATGTGTCTGAAATGGTCCTGTTTGAACATAGGTATGCAAAATCACAATGTATAGTTTCTGTATGTTTGAGATGTCACAAAATGCCTACGTGAAAACAACTCTTAAACAGCACTTCACATTGAAAGATGTCAGTTTAGAAAAAGCAGTAAAGCCTTACAAGATAAGGAAGCTAAGGTACAGAATATTGAAGAAACTTGTTCCAAGTCAGCAGTAGAAGAGTAAGTGACTTGTTAGAATGCTGATCAGTGGGTTTCTTATGAACAGAAGCCACTGTTCTGTTCACTTGGGTACACTGTCCCCTTCCCACACAACACTACAGGCTACCATCACCTAGAAGGAGCAAGGAGTGAACAACTGCAACAGACATCAGCATATGCCTGGTCATGCAGAGGAAGCCAAACCAGCAAGAACCACAAGATGGGAGAAAAGTACAGCAGCAGTGGAGGGATTTTGCAACAGTGATAGAGCTGACAAGTCAGGTAGTCACCCCTGACTTCAGAGACCTCCACAAGGCCACCTAAAATTAGCCACTAATTGCAGTTCAACAAAACAGCCAATAGAATCAGGTAATGTGATGCCACTACAGCATGCTTGCAGTGTCCAGGCTGTTCAGCTTGTTGAGAGGATCTGTCCAGGGAAGCATTCAGGCCAAGGACCATGCTACAGCCTACCTGCTCTGGGAACAGCCACTTACTGGCTACACGGTTCCAGTAAAAATACTCTAGCCAAGCCCACATCTTTGACCATCACATTTCATCACTACTCAACATTTCCAGCCTCAACTGCTCCAGTGTACCCAGAGTTTAAAAACGGAATTTTCCATATGCAGAACATTATAGAAAATTACATCCACCATCATCTCAGTTACTCATTGGCTCTGCAGCATCCCAGAAAAGACCCAATATGAGCCTCTCGCCTTCTCTGATGTGCCTCTTGCTGAATTACATGCTGTGTCCTCTTTCTTAGATAGCAACTTTTCATACTGATAATAGGGCCTCTTTCAACAGTTTCTCAGAAAGAAAGATGCTGAAGAGGGGCAGAAAGCCTTGCAGAAATCCCTGTAGCAAAAAGGTTCACCTTAGCTGTTAGTGAAAAGCTCTCAGCTTTTGGCAGTAGCAGTTCTGAAATCCAGTTGTGAGCAAAACTATTCCAGAACAACAGTGCTCCTCTTTACCTGCCCTTCCCCCTGCTCCTGCCAAGAATGTATATAAAAGTCCACTCCAAGAAAGTGATTTGTTATTCCAATAGGTTTGTCAAACATGAAAAAGGTGTGGAGGGAAAATGCCATTTAAAACAAAAGCATACTCTGTTAGGCAGACAAAAGCATAGAGTGGTACCTGATCTAAAATTAAATTACCTCCTTAAGGCTCACAGCACAGAGGGCTAAGAAATTCCTGAATGGGTTTTATTTTATACAAGCCCTTGTTTAGATTGCAGACTAAGACAAAACGTGGAACAAACACAGTTCCCAGCTGTATTGTTCACGGTCTATAGAGAAACCCAATACCCCACCAGATTACCTGTAGCAAGTATGTATGTATCGGCACACAGAATCCTCAGGCATCAGTGAGTGTTTGAGTGCTCATTAGAACTTTAAGCTAGTATGTATTATTGTTTTCATGCTGCACTAAATATACCACAATCAATGTGTTCCCAGCCTCCAGAGCCAGACAGTTGAAAGTTACAGCTGTTTAAGAAACACTGCCAAAATTATATGAATAAGTGAAATTCACTTTTTCTTGTTCTTACTAAAGCTGACCTACCTGCACAGCTGATGAATGACCAATCAAATCACCAACCAGCTCCAAGAAATACATAGGTGTGTTCTCCTGCATCTTCTTAGCAGCTTGGTTCGCCTGCTTGTTAGCCCTTCCAAATCCCCACATGTTGAAAAACCCTGGGGGAAAAACAAATCTTTTATTTTGGCAAAAATCACAAATACAATTTATTTCCTCTAGCTAAAGAGAGAACTACAGGAGTCACTTAAGATCTAAAAGCAGGATAGTCTGCACAGCAAAATGACAGAAGCACTGTACTGCATGCCATTTCTACATCTGGACTATTCATCTTGAGGGGGTAAGGGAACATAGCTACTTTGTCTTTTGTCGTTACCAGACATAATTTAGCAAACATATTGCATTAGTCACCTGGATGAGACAATATACAGATTTAGCAAGAAATCCAAGGACTGCCTAAATGAACTAACTGAACAGCAAAGGTAGATGCAGGACAGTGATGTTTACCTTTGCTCTGTCCTCCTAAACTGTCACTTGTGCAAAGAGGAGAGGACTGAGGTGCCAGTCTCTCCCCTCTGTAGCCTGCACTAACACATTAGAGTGCTGGCATACAAGTAACAAGCAAGTTTCTGATGTTGAATTGCCCCTGGGCTTTCTCCTTCAGATTTAAAACTATCAGCCAAATGGGAGTGTAAAGATAGTACTCCACATGTTCCATTTAGAAAGCAAGAAAATAGATATCTGTGCCACATCCTCCTGAAGAACTGTGTAATACTGACAGAAGCAATAAAATTGGGTTCTGTACACAACACAGTTCAGACTTTCTTCCCGACCCTTCCCTCAGCCCCATGAGCACACAAAACAGAAGAGTGCTATACCATGGCCCTAGTGCAAGGGAGATAACTGGAGGGATGAACAACTACTCAGGGGATTCCTTAGAATAAAAATACAGCAAAGCAACAGCAGTCCACCCATCTCACTACTGCGTATGGCTTCTTTCAAATGTCTCCAGCCATAGAAGTTACAGATTTCCAATGTGAAACCAAATACCACTTGTCACAATAAGAAGCCAAACTGTGTAGATCAGCTGTCACCAGCAATACTGAAGACAGACCATTCCTGAAAAAGTGTTTCTAAATCAATTCAGGCCGCAAAAACATATTTGCAAAAATTACCATCAACAGGTGAACAGCCAAGTAGACAAGATACATCAAGGACACTATTCACAGCTCAAATAAAAAAACTCCTACAGGAGAGAGTAACAGCTCTTTACTGTTCCCAGTCCATAATACTAATTATGTTGTCCAGAGCACCTATTCAAGTCCGCAACTACCAGTGCCCAGGGAAGCTGATGGCCTGGTCAAAGAGCAGCAAGCACTACACAGGCAGTGTCTGTACTCAGGGAAAATGCCTCCTAAAACACTAGCAACAAGCCCTGAGGACTGTAACACCCAGAGGTAGTATGTAAGTGAGGTTGGATACAGCCTCAATGTCATTCCAAGTTCAAGGAGGAGATGTGGAAAACACTTTTTTTTGTGCCAGTTGCTCATATGCAAGCTTCTCTTCAACCTTCAAGGTCCTGCAACCATTTAGCTTTGCATGGTAGAGGATCCAGCACTATTCAGTACAAGAAGTGGATCAAGGTTTGTCAGGAGAGGTCATAACAGCTGATAACAACTATAAACTCTAAATAAGCCTTACGGAACTCTTTCAGCTGGACTTTCTAAACCCCCATATCAGATCTTGGAGGGCTTGTACCCCCATGTCTTCTTCAGTTTCCCTCCCTCACCTGTTATCAGTTGACCGAACACAAGACATTATCCCATCTTACAAAGCCTCTAAGTCTCTCTATTCCTATATGGTGAATATTGGGTTTCCCGTTACCCTTTTTAAATGCTCTTTTCGCCCCGCACTACTAGCAAACCTGTTGGAACTGGTTCAGCTGGCAGCTGCTGCTTTTCTCGGAGCTCCCAAATGCGCACACTGCCATCTTCTGAACAGGAGATCAGCTGCCTGCAAAGACAGTTGATAAGCAACACTAGCATGGATACTTATCTGTGCACGTCACCTTGTAATCCTTATATAAAGGAGACAGCAAGTGCCTCAGGTTCTACACAAGTTTGCTAGAACTCTCAGATATAGCTGGACATCCAGATGTTTCCTACAAAACAAGGTGCATTTGTAGCAGGACAAACTATAATGGGCTTGCAAAACAGGTGGAAAAAATACACATTTTCAATCCCATTTTAAAAGCATACCACTCTGTAAAACAAAAATAACAAGTCTAGACTCTACAAACACCATTCTGCTAACTGGCTTCAGTAAGCTTACTTTCATTAAGCAAAACCATTTTTTTTCTTATGGAAAAATAACAATGGAAAATATATTCCTTTTCGTTACATGTTTAGAGCAGTTTAGAATAGCACAAACATTTACACGATCAAGGCCCTAATTTTTATCTTCTGACAGACTTTTGCTCCATTGAATACAAGTATAAAGCAATCTAACAACACAACTATTAGATTATATATATATATATGTAGCAAATTGTCCAACTCGGCTGTTAAAGTAAGTTCCGGCTAGAAATTCAGCACTAATGAACAAAGGCTGGAAGTTATTATCTTTTGTTAAAGCATTTCAACTGTTACAGCATATTTAGTGAAAAATATTTACTGAATATGCCATAGGCCTTTGCTTTATAAAAGTAAAATGCCATTAAGCTGTATTTTCACAATGTAGACAAAAGTGCTTTATGAAGTCTGATTTTGAAAATAGCCAAGACATTTTACTCTGAGCTTGTGCATCAAGCATACCTGACTATAGATTCTTCACAATGAATTACAATGATGCATTTTCAAAAAAATCAGATCAGCAAGCTCTATCTAATAAAAGCAGACCAAACTGAAGATCAAGCCTTTGCCCTAGAAATTTGATGTAGATTCGCAGACTGTCTCTAGCCACCCTTCCAAGTTCTACATTTCTTACTGCATTAACAAAGTGTACCGTGACTCACACCTGTTTGGAAGCTTCTCAATGTGCAGTACAGAGGAGTCGTGAGCAGTTCTCTGGCAGGCAATCACACGCTTCATTTGAAGATTATATACGTATATGCCTTTCCCAACAGCAGCAAACACACACTGGAAAGAAAATTCAATGGAACAACTTACAGAAACAGATACTGAAAGATCACCCTGCGTGTAATGGATTTCCAGCAGTACTATGACGTCATCTAGACCCTACTACCTAGCTTGGTTCTGTCCTCACATTACTGCTTTACCCCAAACATATGAAATCAGCAAGTTATAGAAAAAATACGGATTTTTTGGAGGAAGTGAGATATATCCTCCTATACTCTAAGAAGTTGGTTTATTTCTGTATTTTAATCCTGTACCTTACAGTCTATGTGGAAACCAATGATACCAACAAATCAACGCATTTCTGCAACTAAACATTTATGGTCTTATACTCAAGCGATGCTGTGTTTTGACAAACATTTGTTTTATCAAGACAGACTAAGAACACAGGAAGTTGTTCTGCATTTTTGCCACTTTTTTAAATTTACCTGATGCTCCACAAAGAGGTCTTGCTCAAGCATTTGGGCTGTACTGAGTGTAAAAAAAGGAACTCTCTCACAGAACGGTATTACACAATACTGCAAAGATCTGGAACCATTTTGCATTCAATGCTGCTCTTCACAAAAGTGCAGGGATTCCATCTCATACCATCACAGCCCTACGAAGACACAGTTTACAGATCCTGGGACCTGGACCCTCTCATGACTTGTAATGATTTCAGAGAGGACAAGTGTACAGTTGTGTGTACATGCATCCAGTAAATATTTGGTACCAAACAGAGGAGTGCAAAATGCTTCCGTTCAGTACAGATTTGGGGTTTTGAACATACCTTGTTTGGGTGATGGTATGTTGGATCTTTTCCCTGAATGGCCTGCTTCCATCTACACAGCCCAAACATTAGCGTCTCACAACCAGTTCACGCTACACACTTGTCAGTATTTTGTAAAACTGGTAACCCAGTGCCTTTGACTAAGATTTCCTATTACATTCAACAGTGTTTACACTGTTCAAAACTCTGTCCAGGTTTCTGTTGGGTTTTGTTTTAGTTTGGGGTTTTTTTACCCATTACGCACATCTGTGGTGGGAGCTCCAACAGCTCTGAAAGTAAGTTCAAATTTCTGATAGTGCTCTACCAAATCAAGGAAAAAACACTGAGCCCGTTTTTACTATTTTCATAGTTTTGTGCGAGGCTCAATTCAACGGCCTTCCACATCCTGTATCTCAGCCTTTTCTTCCTTACAGTCTTCCACCTTGAGACAGGCTCTTGAGTTTCATACAGTCTTATAGCTTCGCAGAAGATGCTCTTCACAGATCACTCTTATTTACACAAGCTCCATCAAAACCCTGGTCACCTCAAACCCCAAGAAAATAACAGATGATGAAGCACAAATTGCACACCTGTCTTATCAGGCAAGTTAAACACACACATGCATATCAGCACAGCAGATGCACTCCTTAGTGCTGTTTCCTATTATTGCTGAACCTTTACCATCCCATTTGTTTCTGAGTGATATTTTGCCCACAAGATCAGTGTCAAACCAGACAACGGCATCTCGTCTAACTACCCAACTACCAAGCCAGCTAACAAAGTTCCTAACAGAGAAAACATCTGAATTTTATTTTTTTAACATGAAGAATGTTCTGCTTTTAGATAGCAGGTAACAAAGTAATTCATTATAGGAATACATTTCTTCACCACTTTCTAATCAGGAACTTTACAATACAGACAGCTCTACCCTAAAAGCACTTTCTATTTCAGGATGTAACACTAGAACCACCTGTTCTTCCCACCATTCAAAAGTCTCACAAGAAATGAAATTCTGCATAAATTTGTTTAGTTCAGTTCCAGGAACAGAATGAAGTCCTCAGTAGCCTCAGATTCTACATTCAATGTTATAACTGCATCTGAACTTTCCAAAATTCTTTCCCCCTCCCTTAAAACACATCTTGTGTAGCTTTCAGCAGGGAATCAAAACGTTTTGAAGTCAAATTATAGAACTTCTGAACAGGTCTGGCTTTTTGCTCCTTCTAGAACTAAGCACCCACAAAAAAACTACTAGAAATCCTACTTCAGAGGCAACTACATCTCTTCCCCCCACACCCAACCCCCAATGTTTCTCTCTTCAGTGTTTTAGGAATGTTCCTTTTACAAACAGGCAAATGTGCCAGGTGACTGCTCAGCCCTCAGCCTACATTCAGGCTTTTCCACAGCTTTTGTTTTGTTACAGCTCATATCTCTGAATCAATTTCCAGGAATCCCTTTCTTAATTATTCCCCAGCAATGGACCTACAGGCCCCAATACAAAATCCCACTGTATCCCAACTAGGAACCATCTTTTCTTTTGCCACTAACAGTTGGTAACGTTTCACAAAAGTGAGCAACAACCTGAGGATTTTTAGTGTTTCCTGAACAATAACTGGGTTCTGCCTGAGTATTCTGACCAAGAACCCTTGGATTATCTCCAAAGCATGATTACAGTAAACTGGATTTGGACCCATATTTGTGCTCTTTACAACTGAGTATAGCCCATCTCAACAGAAGCAGCAATGTTTATTTACTACTAAGCCTGTTCTTTAATTCACTTCATAGTACCCTCAGCTGTAACTGTTGAAAAGCTGCATTATTGTGAAAACTGCATTTCCAGAACCATGGAATGTGAAAGATGTATGCCATCAAAACACACACCTTCTATTTTTCTCCAGTGGTACTGTAAACAACTAATAAATCTTCACCAGTCAAAAAGAAATCATGTTGTGACAGGCACTATGTTAACTCCCATACCATCAACATATTATAAGCTCCACTTAGCTCAATGACCAAAATTTTATATAAATTAATATAAATATAAGAATATACTGACTGCATAAAAATAGCTGTGCACATTTTAAAGAAGCCTCTCGTATTAAAAGAAGCAAACTGAAAACACAAAACACTTGGCCTTCTGTGGTAAGGTCATGCTAGCTCACTTGAAGTAGTTTGCTCTGTTTAAAGCTTTTTACCTCATCATCAGATGTTAAGTGTTGAACTGAAGTTTCATTTGGGCTTTGGGACAACTTTATTTCCGGCTGTACATCTGGATGGACAGAGGAATCCCAGAAGTTGCACTCAGATGCCTGCTTTGTCCAGTCAAGTGCATCCCAAACTATTAACTCACCCACGTGAGAACCTGTCACAAAAGTCAAGTCTGGGGAAGGGGAGGAAGTGGAAAAGGAACGACACACAGAAATCATGTGATATAAAAAAAGTCTATTTCACAAAGTTACAACCCTAGAAAGTCAAGAGAGACCATTTTCGAGTGAAGCTATGTAGAATGTGCAGTATGTAACTGACTGGACAAAAACCTCTCCCTTTGAGCACTCAGATAGTCATTTGATTACCTAGCATAGCACAGATGAGCAAAAGGAGATGAGTGCGCTCATGGAAAATTAAAACTAGCACTGGCCACAGCACACAGTACAGTATAGCAAAGGCAAGGAACACCACCAGCAGTATATACAAGTATTTGAAGTTCATTTGTGCCTACATAAAAGACTCTTCTAGTCCTTGGACAAGTAGGTATATCGGCACGCCTCAGACACAGCAAAGTATGTCTTTGCCATAAACTGAAATACTGATCACAAATTAAATGGAGGAGTTAATGGCAAGATTGAAGTAGCTGGTCATGAATTTATTAATCACACATGGAAAGGAACTGCTACAACAATACAGGTAGCATATACGCAGGTAGCATATTGTCTTTTTAAGCCCAATATTATCTCCTCTTCATAATCAAAAAGGAGAAAATAATGGCAACAGGAAAACCCAGAAGCTACCATCAAATACAAATTTTCTTCTTCCCAGCTTCTCGTTACCTCTGTACCACAGCCCCTTTGTGCCAACCAGTCTGACACAAATAAGCCCAAGGACAACTACACACTATCACACTAGGAATAACTTGTCCTGGGCTCTCGGGATGCTCCATAAAAAAAAAAAAAAAAAGAAAAGGAAGAAGAAATTATAAGGCATTAATACCTGTAGCAGAATAGACAGAATTTCAGGTAATAGCTCACTTTTGCCCTTAATGAGCAGCAGAGACTGCATCTTCTTCCAGAACCTCTAAATAATGCATCTATATGCAGGCCCACACCCGCAGACCCAGAACTTTCAGTTACCTTGGGACTACAACTGCAAAGGACGTGGCATTATATAATCCATTTTAAGAATCAGAAGGAACAAGAAAAAAGAGCATTTTAAACTTTCACAACGGGAAGATGACCCAAGGTTCCATTCCCATCAATGACATTGCCTCTTTTGTGCCTTTTCTATATCATAACCTGCCTGGTTTCATTTCACTATTAATCCGTAAATAAGGCCATTATATTCTCACATTTCACTACCTTTGCAGCTACAAAGGAAGGTAAATCTACTAGTTATGAAGTTTCACTCCAGTTAAGTTTGGTCCCAATAAAAACTCCATAGTTGAAATATCCCACTGGTAACTAACAAACCCAGTAATATTATAAAAAAATTCTTACCATTGACACTAATTAATGACAGAATGTTATCCTGATGGTCAACAAGGCGTTTTACTTCAAGGACATTCCAACCTTCAGGCCCATCATTAGAAGCAATCAACCTAAAAATGACTTCAAAGATAGAGAGAGAAATTGTCTAAATAAGCTTTATAATTCAAACAAAATGTAGCTATGTTAAAAAATTTTCAGAAAGACACAAACTAAAACATACTATAAGTGAGAGAGTACAAGATGTGCAAAGCCACCTATGACCACTTCTAACACCAAAAAAGAGGGGAATAAATTATTTCAGTGTTATTATTAAGGCCTCTTACTACAGCAGCTGTAGGATAAAATATTTCAGCCTAGTAACTCTGAAGTTCAGAGAATCAGTCAACATCAGAAATTGCAAAAAGCGGAAGTGAAAAACATCAGACATCTTTATGGTTAAGTAAACTAAAAGTGAAACATCTTTCTTAAGGGCTCATTGGAAAACTCTTATTCAAAAGGATGCAATATTCTGTAGTTAAGGGAATCAGGATCACCAGAAATTAAAACTTTATTTTAACCAGTCTTGGAATTTCTTTTATGGTATCTCAACAGCACTACAAAAGAAATGTGGGAAGTTCAGATGGAAGTTTATATTGAATACCAATGCCTAAAGACAAGAAGACTATTTTTTATTTGCTCCTGATTCTTTGATCAGAATATCAGATTGCTATTTTTCAGCTAAGTGTTTAATCATATTGACTGAAGTCTGTTGTTTTGCTGATTCAGTGCTCTACTTTCTCTGGGTTTTTTCCATGTTTTGAAATTTCAGTAATTTTACAAAACACTCTTACTTAAAAGACTCCACAAGCAGTTAGCCAATGATTTACAGTTTGCACACATAGAAAACCCTGACTCCAAGTGAGCACAGTGTCTCATTACAGCTTTGCACAGTACAATGAGATCAGCAATATCTCATACTCCTGATCTTGGGATAAGAAGGCTCTAGAAAAGCCTAGTATCTGACAGCTTAGATAATGAATTCCAGACCCTCTCCAGAAAGACAAACATGCATCACCCAATCAGATCTGGACAAGTAGCAGTAACAGTAATAACGACAACAAAGAACATTGAAAAGTTTTGTCATGCAGATCTCAACAAAATTCCTGAATGAGATTAGTATTGTCTGCCTCTATCAAATAAGGAACAAAGGAAGAAGGTTGCTAATCACACCCTAATACCTTCTACTTTTCCTATACAACTCCAGCAGCATGTTCTTTCCACAGATCTCTGATAAGCAGCTGTTATACAGGAAAATGAATGTTTAACACAAATGCAACATACTCACTTAGCTCTTTGCCAACAGCTGCCGCAACACAACTTTTAGGCAATTCAACCAAAGCATTGATACCTTTGAAAAAATACAGGAGACAAGGGAGAAAAGGATATTCATTGGCCATGAGAAAACACAGCAAACTGTTAATTCCTTATTAATAAAATTCTTCATAATCTTCCTTCCACTTATAAGTTCTTATCAAAATAAAAGCATATTGCCTGAAGTGGAAGTTAAACAGCATTGGAAGTGAAGAGATTTCTTCAGATGGAGGTAGAGTGAGAAGTTTTGGTCCTGAATCCAGCAGAATTTTGAACATCAAACAAGGTGAAGCTGAGAATAAATACCCCTTTTATTTTAAATATAGTTACGATTTTTATGCCCTAATGCTGGTCAATATTAAGGATGCTGTGGTAATTATCGAGACTCTAAATGTATGCAGTACTGAAGTTACTAGGTACTAATAATACCACAGTATGCATAATACTAAAATAATGTGCAGAGCCAGCTGAAGACAAATGGGGTGCAAGATAAAATGTCCAGCTTGCTGTTACTCTGCCTTCATCCTGCACAGAATTCCTCCAGTCTGTGCTGCCACACCATTAAAGGAAAATTCCCAAGAAACAAGCAATCTGTCTCTTTCCCCAGAAAGGAAGCAAGAGATAAGGAGGGAAGAGAGGGCCCATGCTGCACATCCCATTGTACCCTTGTGCAAAAGTTTCAATAGCACCTCACATTAAGCACTACAGCACCACTTTCAACTGGTATTTGGCATAATATTTCTTATTGAACTAAAAGAAATATTAATATCCTCAGAGATTCAGAAGGTTTTGCCTACAACTACTCCATTCTATGACAAAAATAAGGAAAATATTGGTTCCAACTTTGAATTTGATTCACAGCTCCATAGGTATCTTCATAAAGTATGGCAATAATATGCAACAATCTTCTTTGCATGGACAGATAATATATAAGCTTATTAATAGAAAAGTATGATTGACAATAAGACCTGATTACATTTATTGTATTTCTATCAAAACCTGCATTTTCTACATCAAAAGTACTGATTCTTAATAATAGAATGAAATCTTTACTGCTACAAAGCTTTACTTAGGAATAATACAAATCCCACTCGTTCACAGGCAAAGCCAGCCAAAGGATCTGGTCCACATTACAGCAAACATGTATAAATCAGCACCTGAGGTCTTGGCCTATAAGTCCAAGGTAATATACAGTTACTGAGATTTGACATATTCTAAAATTCATACAGCACAGGAGATTAAAAGCAGTCTTAATTCTGAAATGATTAAGGCTGACATTTAAAAAAACAGAGAGTGGCTCTAATATATAATGTTATCATTAGAATTAAAGAGAATTGGCCAAGTTGGTTTTGCATCATTATACAGCTCCATTTTACTTGCACTTTAACAGCTATAATGAGTCATTTACATTTTTACCTGCATCAGTAAGATGACTGGTCTTACACAAGAGATCTAATTTTCTGTTCCAAACACATAGATCACTCCCTCCAGACAACCATACATCCAGCCTGTGAAGAACTGTCAAACACTGCAGAACAAAAATCAGATATATGTCCCCTGCAAAAGTTCTACAGGGAATTTCTCAGTGAAATGATCATGAGCTTTAGCGAGATAAAGCTGTAAGTACTATGAAATACAGTAGTAAGGTGTTACTTTCCTGACAAATACAGATTTAATTACATACTGTATGTTATGTTTTTCCATCAACAATGCAAAAACTGATTTTTCAGTGATTTTTTCCTACTACTAACATTCAAGAACTAGTTTGACTGTAAGTTGCCTTTTCCAACATAGTAACAAAACCAAGCCATAAAATGATCTTTGTTCTACATCCTTTCAAAAAGAAGACTGAGGTAGTTAGAGTTCCAAAAACAAATTAAGAATTGTGCCCACTTCTCAGGCACTTATTATGCACGTGTTCTTAAACCAAACACTGATGTTCATTTTAACACATCTGCTCACATGACCCATGAGCCACACACAATAGATTATTCTATACAACGAAACAATAGACATACCTAGGGTTTCCTCAGCTTACCTTTACAGTAGAATGGAAACATGACACTTTTTGAACCTGCCTGCCATTACTGCAGTCCCAAACCTGACTTTATTCATTAAGGAAACTGAAAGATTTTTATATGTTATAACTGTTGTGTTTGTAACTAAATCACAGGTGGGGAAATAGGTATGCAGAGACTCAGTCTTCTAAATCCTGATTTTCTTTTCAACATTTGGCCAAAATGACATATTAATAAAGGTCTGTTATGGATTGATTTTTGTAGCAGGGACTGCATCTACTTGTGAGCAATAACAAGTAAAATCCTAGTGTAATCCAGTTATACCTGCTGGATATTTCCAGCCAATATATTTAAATAACCCGCAGCCTGTCTCTATGCTACCTTTTGAGGTAAAAACCAACAAAAAGCCCATAGAAATTTGAATCCTCTCCAGATATAAGGATACAATAACTGTTCTATCAGCTGATGCTGTTAAAATCAAATGCTTTTTTTCTTCCAAAGCATCTGATGAAGAAAACGGTGCTATAGCTGTAATTTTGTGTGTATGTCCATGAAGTTCAAAAAGTTTTTCTCCAGTCTGAAAAATAAAGACATGGAAAACTAAGGGTAAAATTTGAAAAATGCCTACTGTAGCATATGACATAGGTACTAAATGACTTTTGAAAGCAAAAATTTCTGAGTCTAAAGTCTCCCTTTCTAAAGTAATTTATGGATTTACTTCTTACTACTTTCAAACCTGTTCAAGATCTTACCCAGAATTAAACAACATATTAAGTGTAAAGGAGTAGTACATAATAAAAAGTACTCTAAGGGTAAAAAAAAAAAAAAAACAAACAACACCACAACACACCTCTAAAAGCCCTTAAGAATTAAGTTCTGTATTAAATTAATTTAATTTGAATGCAAGTATTGGCCATTCACCCTTTTAAACTGATACTACAATAATTCAGATTTGTTGACAAACCCTCCCTTGAAAAAGTAATTATTTTTTTTTTAATTTTCACAATTAGAAAAACTTCACCTACATTTATGGCAAACACAGTACTGCCAATTTCCTGACAGCTCTATTTAGTATGTACGTTATCTATAGCTTCAAGCTGGTGATTTAGGTAACTGCAGCTACTTCTGCTCTGTTAGTTAGATGTCAAAACCCTACAAACAAACATGCAGAAACATACTGGCATTTTAATCATGCAATTAAAATACAGGGTAGTTGTAACTGTAAACTTCTTTACACTTGTGGGTTAAGTTTTTAACATGTGAAAGATTTGCTTTGACAAAAACATAATAAAAATCCTACAGAAGTAAAAAATGAAACTCAGTTCCTAAGCTGGATATCTAAATGAGTTTTACATTCACAAAACTGCTCACAACACTAAGTATATATACTCGCATACATGGTTTTGAATATTCAAAACCAATTTCTTTTTCAAATTATAGAAGTATAGAATGCCTTCAACAAAGTGCTAACTGAAACTGTTCAAAAGAAAGGGAAAGTTTCAAGTTCCCCCCTCCGTATTTAATGTTACACCATCATAAATGTCACACATTTTTCAGAAGGTTTCTAAAAAAGTTTACAGTCTGAGGTTTCTTTCTTCCTTAATTTGAATGTTGGATACTCACAGTTTAGACAGCACAGTATGTCTCCCTTTTAGACTTTCTATTGAACAATCTAACTCGTATACTAGCCCTTCCTTACCACTGGTCTAATGCTCATGCCTTCTCTCTAATTCTGTCAATGATAGGAAGACACAGAGAAGAGCAGAACAGTGGGTATCAGACTTACACAGCACTATTTCCATGATAAATCTAATGTCTTAGTAAGGTTTTGAAGCTATAAGATTTTTATCACAGCAAGCAATTAAGGCCTTGTTTCAGCACTGCATGAAATGTTTAACTTCCACTGACTTGGGTGCCTTTCCAATAGTTTTGTGTTAGCTCTCCATTTAGTCTAATCAGTTATACTACAAATAGTTATTGCTAATAGAGTCACTGAAGTGTACTTAAAACTTGAGCGGGGTGGGGGGGGGGGGGGAGAGAGAGAGAGATCTTGGCAGGATTGGGACCTTGCTATATAGCTGTTGAGTCAACATTCCAGTGTTTACAGCAAACATTTTAAAAGAAGAATTAAAGCCATAAGTTCATATGCTCTTCTGCTTTTCACCATTTCGTCATTTCATCTCAAATCTCTCTAAAATCACTGTGTCTTCCCAATACACTCCAACTTTTAAATTTATTGTTCTCTTGGGTTCACACAACTTTTACTTTCTTAGCTCTCCTTTGTAAACTAAGATTTGACAGACTCCCTCCACTTCTACTTTTTCAAACAGTAGCTCTGCAGCAATTCTTATTCTGCTTTTTTGCTACTGACATTTCTAACTCCTCTCCCCAACTTCTACCCTCTCCAGTGCACACAAGCTGCTCCCCCAAAAAAGAGCTAACCTGAGCATTCCACAGAAATATGATTCCATCATCTCCTGCAGATGCAAACCTGAAATGAAAAAAAAAAAAAGCTGTGAAAATGTCAATATAGCATAATGTAATGGAAAAACAATAAATAGTTATGTAAGCAAAATATTTACAAGAGATAGCAGACTCTGGCTTTAAAGAATAAACATGTATTCATAAATCCCAATTACAACTTATAAACTGAAATCAGTACATTTAAATAGGTGTTTACCAACACATATTTAATGTAAGAACAAGGCTTAAGAATTCCAATACATACTATTATAAACAGAATCCCACATTACAGGAGCAATTACATTATTTAAAAATGAGATCTTGCACACCAGGTAACAGCGAACTCTAAAACCAAGACATCCAACAAGTTACAAACCACTTATCTGAGTTCAGCCCAGTATTTATCATGGTATTTTAAACTGTGGCTTAAAAGCACTCCCAAAGGGAGTGCATTTAAGGTGCTAAATTTGACTTCCGCTAAAAATCCAGCTGGAAGGCATACCATGAGGAAAAAACAGGTTCATATTAACATGTTAATCTCACATTAACAAAGTCTGACGTAAATTCAACGTTTTTCCCTAGGCTAGAGTGAGTATCTAACCATCTGCCTAGATTTGCACCTTATCACCACCACAGCTACACTGTTGCCAGAGCACACACCCCAGCTATTCCAGTAAAGGCGTACATACTATGAGTTGAGAAAGCCTAGAACAGAAGCAAGACCTTCCACAGAAAACTGAATTCTGTTGTTACTTGCAAATATACCTATCTTCTACTTTTTTCCTTTTGTTTTAAGCCTTCACCAAGAGTTAAACAGTTAATATTTAGAGAACTAATTAAGAGTTGTACTGTGTACAAGAAACTCATGAAGAGAGGTTACATCACTTCTGAACTTCTTTTTTCTGTTACTAGCTGTGAATAGTTTCATTAATTATATAGATGTCCTTTCTTTTAGACTCTTTGCAATTACATTTGTGAAACCTCCTAACAGCATAAATTTTCAGGCATAAAGCCATAGGATTTTTCCCCCCCTTTCTTCCACATATCCTCCTGGTTTATTTTATTATAGTTCAAAAAAGTGTAAGCTGTACTTTCTTCATATCTTTTATTATTTTACATCCAATCAAGCACCTTCTTTAAAAAGATTAGAGCAAAAATGAATCTTCCATGCACACATCCGGTAAGATTTATTTCTTATCTTTAGTTGTCTTTTAGCTCTCTTATACCTTGTTTTGTCACAACGTCAAGAACTTAAAATAGTAAGACTCTCACAATTCAGCAATAACCCTTTAAATTCCAGTTTCTTTCTTGAGTAATATTGGAGCTGTGTTCCACCTGAACAAAATTCTGGAAAGAAAACCGGTGTTTGAAAGAAGACATGAGTGTAATTCATAAGCACAGAAGTTCAACAGAGTGCTGTTTTGTGTATTTTCCTCCTTATCTTCTAACCAGGACTTCTGTTTAAATATAAAGGTATATTGCAGACTCAGTTATCCTGCAGTTACATCATGTTCACCAAGGTGGAGATTCATGGGGCACCCAATTCTTTTCCAGACATGATCACCATCATCTCTAACCTTGCTTGTTTCCTGAAGGAGCAAGGAATGGTCAAATGAGGAACAAAAAAAGCTATTCTTAAAATGTGTTACGAACTCTGTTTAGTTTAATGTGTCAAATGCTAGAGTATTACATGCAATTTTATCTCAGTCCATTTTTTGGAAGATTCCTGCTGAGGTTTAGCCTTCTTCAGTGATCTTCCAATCAATATGACCCTTACTTCATGTTCAAAAAGTACAAGAGAAAAGAAGAAAAAACCCCCCCAGCTTTCTGTTACATTTATACAGGATTTATTTAGTATCTTCAAAAACCAATCTGAAAAAATTTTCCACTCACTGGTTTTAGCTGAGCCACTGAGAAAACAAGAAAATCCTTCTGCAAAATTCTCAATAAGATGATATTATCTAAACACCTGAAGCGTGAAACTTGGCTTACAATAGTTGACAAAAAGCACACAATGGAATAGCTGCAGAAACTAAATAAAAACATTTCAGAAGCTGAGTAACAATACTAATTTTACTGAAAAGGATCGAGTGAAAAATATTATCAGCTGTTTAACAATCCATAAGCTACCATATTCTTGATAAATAAAACCTCAGAATTACTGTCCAGTGAAGCGACTCTATTAAATTCCTCAAGCTCTCAGAATATTAACCAGTTATACAACTTACTCCTTAGCCATATGCTATTTTATAACCTATCTTCAATGCCGCCATGCAGGCTTTCATTTTATACTGATTATCATTAGTTTACTTTCAATAATTTACCTGCTACCATATAATGTAGCCCAAAATGGTGAAAGTTTTCTTTGCATCAGACAGCACGTGCAATCTAAGAATACTCTAGTATTTGTATAAAGACCAAATACATGTACTGAGTATGTGTTTTGGAAAAAATATACTTTGAGGAAAGGCTATTTTAATAACTTGTCTGGGAAAAAAAAAGGACTCAAAAAAACCCCACAAGATTGTTCTATTTTTATATGAATCTTCTGGTGGATTACTACAATGTAGAAAAATAAATTTTATGGTAATGCACATTAACTTTTCTGGTATACATATTTATGACATTAAGAATGAAAACTGACAAGCTAAAAGTTCTCCATTGAGTCTTTTGTGAAATTTACATATATAAATATATGTAGTTACAAATTATTAGAAAATAAGATTCTGCAGGCCTTCCAAATTTGGAAGGGACCACCTGCCCGATCAATGTCCATGGGGAAGGAGAGAACCTTCCTTCACAAAACACCTGCTGTACACTGCAAGGATATAAACCAAACTCTTACCCATGTTAACTTCGTGTAGTGTATTGATGAATATATTAGAAATCCCCTTCTGTGCCTAATCCATAAAAGATATAAATCACCACAGCGCCTTAACAAAGAGACTCTTGCCTATAACTTACGTTCTTAGTTCTAAAGGCTTTCTATTTAATTCTGCACATCAGCCAAGAGTCACTACACTTACTATTGACTAAAGGCTTCGCAACCTTACTTTTAAGGCAGATAAATTATTTCCTCTCTTGCAGGATTAAGTTAAATTAGAGAACATGCAAGGCTAATTTAGACAAAGCTAGGATAGAAGCTCGGTCGTAACGTAAAACTATCCTCATTCATTCTCTCAGTCACACTTCCAAAGTGACAGTGGTAAATGTAGTTAACTTCATCACTACTTCATAACCAGTTTTCCAGTTTTTAGATAACTCCATCCTCAGAGTTCACAAAAAAGTTCAACCTAGCTACAAGTAACTAAGAACAGAACAAACAAAGACTGTCAGGGAATATACAAAAAAAAGTGCACAAAGCTAAAAATTGGAAGAGAGAAACAAAGGAACTTTCAGGTTTCAAAAAAAGTACGGCAAGCTGAACAAGATTAAATTGGAGGACATATGTAATGCAGATATTAGGCATATGTTGAATTTTACTAAGTAGTCATTCTGAATACAGTGGTGAAAACTTCAAAATTTGAGACATTCAGAAAAAAGTTGCATTAACTGAAGCTCAAGTGAATTAAGAACTAGAGTTTCAGAAAAAAGTATAACAAAAGATTGGCAAGAAAGGAACAGCAACATTCAGCATTGTTTAGAATGTCATGTTAACTGCTAGAGGGTATCTGTGGGAGTCTATTACATTCTTTTGTAGAACCCAAAGGTGAAATAACAGCTGTCCTCAATTCAAAAACATAAACTACACACATCCACTCAGAACACAAACAGACGCTACTGCATATTGTCCTGGGAGAAAGTGTGTATACGCATGTATAGAAGCGAACGTTCAATCCAGGAACTGCCTGAAAAAGAAGGGTTGAGTTACCTGAAGGCATTTCTTTCAAACAAATGAATTTTTACCAAGAAACACAACTCCATCACCATTATTTTCTCATCAAAGTATAACTTGCAAGAGAAGCCAAAAGATGTAGTAACACCAAGAAAAGGGAATGTTCATCCCTTGCCTTTAACTCCAGGCTTTTCCTGTCCTCCCCCACCAAAACCAAAAAGACAGGATTAAAAACAATATTACTACATTTTCACAAAAACTCTCTGAAATATTGCCAAGGATGCTGAGAAACAATTTGAAATGCAATTTCATACCTGCAATCATCTATTTGCACTAGAAATCGTACTATATCTTGATGACCTTTCAACACAAGGAGCTCCGTGTAAGGATTCTGTATTTGTTCTTCACCAATTGTCTGTACAGATGACTTCTAAAATTCATAAAGAAGAATGACATTTATTTTGTACTAACATAATTATTTTCATTTATGTCTAACAATCTACATACAGACTCATGTGTGAATGTATAGTTATATTTGAAGTTAAGTTTCTGAAATACCATTTTGCCTTAATGAAAATCATTACAAAAGGTCACTTACTATTATTTCAAGTAAATAATACCTTCCTATAGCATGTATTTAAAATTATAATATAGCATTTTCTGTTTAAGAAAAACATTTTGCACTGCTTTAATCACAGATACACCAAGACGAAAACTCAGTTTAGTCATAAGCTGTCATGTGAAGCCAGCTTCATGACTCAATTCACTATACATTCAATTTTTCATTAAATTACACCTCTTCCGAGAGGTCTGTGAACCTCTCATATCTTTTATCTACCATTCAATTTAAAAATCCTATATAAAGATGACATATTTAAAATAAATAAGAATAAATGCTCGTTTGTTACATAATATATAAACCATCCGTTGGGACTCTATTCACAAAATACCAAAGCAAATCACTTAAAAAAACATAGAGAATGATTAATCATTTTATAAAACAGCATCTGTAATTACCCCCAACTAGACTATTAATTAAAAGAACAATCAATCACTCAGAGCAAGCTGATCACTAGGCAGGGTCAATAAAATATTACATACCACCACAGTTTTAAGGCACAATAGTTCTGCCGATCTCAATCACCAGTTTGTTTCAATAGAAGACAGTTTTTTTGTATTTAAGGTCTTTCACATTCTGGAACAACTTGCTATTAGACATTATTTAAAAAAAAAAGGAAATTGCTGAGTAGTAACCTTCTCCTCCTCCTAGATTTATTTTACATGACAGTCGACATCATCTTACTTCCAGGACTGCCTCTTCTTTGAGGACTTCAACAGAATCTACACTGTAAAACAGTAATTACTGAACACCATACAACGTGCAGCATACATGACAGGTAATTCTACGTGAAAGACAAACATATTACCCTCAGAAATGTAAACATTTTCTTGCAGGAATAATAAATTATTTTCTATTCCTTCCATATTGGTACTATGATACTATTCTTCAGAAGTTAAGAATGACAAAGTTAATAAATAGGGAAAGAAATCTGTGTTTATTTTTAAAATGAAGAGGTTGTCAAAATGCTAGTTCTTGTGATTTTATCTTGGTTTTGTGCTATCTGAGGCATTTCATGAAGCAACTGTTCCTCATTTTATGCAATTATGTGAGAATAGCAGTTCCCATTTAAAATAATACAAGTAGAGTCTGCATGGTTATAAAGAAAAGTTGGACAAATATGGAAACTTGGAGTTCAGCTGTCAAAAGCTGATCAAAACATTCCTTAAAAAAAAAAAAAAAGAGAGTTCTAAAAATCCTAAGTAAATCTCAGCATCACTGGATGACATTAGCAATACTGTAGTCAGAAGACTTCCATTTTTATTTACTAACAGAAACATAAATTATGAAACAATTGTAGCACCACTTTGAAAAAGTCAGAACTCGTAACATTCCAATTCTATATTCTGCTGTTGCTTCCTATTTAGTACAATACAGTGCTCCTTCTTTTTGAACAACCTTATTTTTTCTTAATTCTAAGAATGCTTGTGATTATTGAAAGGTACAGTACTGATGAAATACTATAGATAACAAGATAAGTTTTCCATGTGTACTGTCACATAACAAGCTATGCTCTCTTCAGATCTTCATTAATATTTACCAAAGTGTTGGGTTACATGTACTTTTTTTTTTCTCTGAAGAAATCTTTTTTTGACATAAACTATTAATTGAACTCTCTTGTAGCAACACCAAGGTTTTTAGAAGAGACTACTAGATGCTGATGCCAATAGAATCCATTCCCAGCTTGCACGTTTTTATGCAGGACTTGTAAGCATCACATCGATAATCAGTAAAAAACCTATCACATTCATCTCAGCTTCAGAACTTCCTATAACCCCCAAGGCCTGAAGCATTTAAAAGTGGGATTTTCAAAAGCAATTCACTAAAACTATGGATACAAGAGGACAGAGACATACTTATGTATGTATCATGGAGCATGATAAATTAGTTTATGTGGACCATGACGCTACTGCAGTTAGACTGCTCCCATTACCAGAGCCACCCTGCTTAAGATGTACACCATGGCCATCAACTGAAGAGATTCAGGAGCTTAAGTCTAAATGATTTTCAAATCCACAGTAAAAAAAAGAAATGGGTAAGAAGAAATTTACATTTCATGAATTGAGGGCAGATTTGCCAGAGGCTTTCTCTATTCACCCAGTGCAACGTCACTCTAACACATCTAGTGTTTTCATGACTGGCTTGAATCCATAGCACACGAAACAAACACCATAAACCCATAACCCACACACCACTATGGGCTTCCTTATCTATTTAAGAAGAGCACAGAGAGAAATAATTGTTATAAAAATTATCTTTAGATGAAACAATATGACACTGTGCAGGAAAAGAACAAAAAGAATTTAGGGACTAATCCTTATCCATATTTGTTATTCAGTTTTTCCACAGAGAAGCAAAATGATCACCATCGTTCAGCAAACCAGCAGTAATAATAGGAACTGAAGTCCTGTGGATCGGGTTTAACCAAGCTACAAATGGCAGGATGGACCACACCTTGACTCATGCTCATACTTTATAAAATCACAGCATAACTAAACGATAGCCAGAGTTTAAATTTTCAAGAGGGACACCCACAAACATAGTTTGATAGCACATCTTAGAAAGCCGTTGCGTATTTCCCATCTTCCTTTTAAAAACAACTGCACACAAACCTGCTAAATACAATAAACATTTTGACTGATGACAAAGGTCAGAGGCATTCCCAGACATCACCATTCCAAACTGGTACAGCCTCAAATGTCCATCAAAGTAACTACTGGCATTTGAAATCAACCATGATACTGTCATGGCTTGCTCAAGTACAGCAGCTTAAAAAGAATTACTTCCTCATATTTGGTCAGATTATAAAAGCACTAAGTGTTGGGAGTCCAGTAATAGTCTTGATTCAGTCTTATTAAGTCCAGGCTGAGAACTTCAGCAGAGGCTCAGGGACAAGACAATCCCAGTAATTTCTCCCTCAAATCCAGTAAAGCACTCTTTCTGAGTAAGGCAACAGGAGGGACGTCAGTGCTGAGTGCACTACATAGGCCTAGTTTATTTTATGGATGAGAAACTGAAAAGAAGTGCTAGAAGACTACTGCAAACCACAACTAGGCCACATACCTAGCAGGTTACAGCCTGTAATTTACACTGCCGCCGGGGAGCCCTGAGGGCAGGACTGCATATGCTTGCAAGCTACACAACATAACCCCCGCTTGCCCAGGACGCGCTGAGCAGGAGGGAGGAAGCCGGGACGCTACTGACAGGGACGGCGCCCGAGCCCTTCAGCTCCTGGGCAAGCTCAGCTTGGGGGTTTTGCTGGTTTGCTTTTGGCTTTTTTCCCCTTCAGCGAAGCTCGTAACCCTAACAGCCAGAAAGTCTCACAGGCTGCGAGTGGCCCTGAAGGCCCCTTGCCCCGGAGAGCCCGGCGCGGGGCCCAGCCGCGCTACCGCGGGGAGCCGACCCAGCCCGCGGAAGGGCCCGCGCCCCCTCTACCGCCGCCGTGCTACGTAGGGCGGCGTCCCCACGGGCAGCCTCCCCGGCCCGGCCGGTGGCTCCTGACTGAGGGGACAACGCCCCCCCCCCGAACGGCCCTACGGCTCCTCCTGGCCCCGCCTCCCGCCGCCTGCCCCCTTCC
This sequence comes from Gorsachius magnificus, assembly GCA_034008185.1. NCBI lineage: Eukaryota > Metazoa > Chordata > Aves > Pelecaniformes > Ardeidae > Gorsachius > Gorsachius magnificus. The sequence continues at coordinate 71,171,048 of CM067109.1, forward strand.
GCCGCCCGCCCGCCGCCTTACCTCCGCCAGGCCCTGCGGCTCCCGGCCGCCGCCGATCAGCCACCGCAGCATCGGGAGCGGCACCTGCGTGTCCCCCCCCGCAACGGACGGCTCGCTGCGGCGGCGGGACTGCCCCTCGACGGCTGCTGCGGCCGGCAGCTCGGGGAGATGGCGGGCGGGGGCTCCGGCTGGGGGGAAGACCTTCTTAATCGAGCTCCTCGCGGAGAGCAGCCCTCCAGCGGGCGGGGCCCTGGGGGCCCTGAGCAATCGATCGCCGAGTGGGTGCTGTGCCGCCGCCGGGGGGCGCTGTGAGGGGGAGGCGCTGTGGCGGGAACCGTGAGGCGGCGGCGGCGGCCGCGGGCTGGTTCGGGTTAGCCTGGGGGAGAGTTCTGCGGTTTAACTGCCAATTCCGTAAGATGGACAAATAAAATATTTGCTAGCTTTTTACTTGCTGCCTTCCAATTTGAGAGGAAATTTATGCTACAACAAAAGAATAATTTTAGCATTTTATTGTGACCATCTTACCTTTTTCCTGAAGTAAGCGACCGCCAAGATTTTCTGTATATAAAAGATTTCCCTTGGCTGTGGCTGTTTTCATTCTCCTTCACTTAACCTCCTTTAGGTCAGCGACGTCCTTGTCAGGGAGGAGTAGCAAATACTGTACAAATACCCTGCCAGCTGCACCATCGGGCTGAACAGTGGCCTCATGGAATTCTCAGTCCAGCCCCTTAACACTATGTTCTCTATGTTTGAATTTTACATGCACACGGAGCAAGATCACAGAACCCAACCCAGGAGGCGACACGAGCCCCGTTCTTGAGCAGACACAGGTAACACCAATACCCCCCAGCTGTCCAACCGGCACTGCTCTGTAGGTGTGAATCTGCACATTTCACTTGTCCCGTTGCCTTTTCACCCACGTTGTTTCGGGTAATCAACACCACACGGTATCATGAGACACACCTGAAATTTTCCAAACACCTAGAGCAGGAGGTAATGGTGGTTTGCTAAAACCTGCACTTCTAGTAGTGTCCAACCCGTGCGTGGAAAGCATGGGATGTGTCCTAGGTCTAGGATGAAATGCTACTGTACTGGTGTAAGTTTGACAAATATTCTTGTTTGCAACCAGAGTATTGCCATCTGTTAGCTTCTGTGAATTCTTTGCAGATTCTCAGCAAACTACAGTTGACAACAACCATAAACCAGTTTTAATGCAGGAGATGTTTACTCCTACTTCAGCATACACCTGCTTTTCCATTTCAGTTCAGCTGTGCTAGGTTCCCAGCTCAGAGGTGCTGTTCCTGTAGCCTAAGGGCACAGCCAGTGGGATCACTTTGTGTGTACAGCTACACCCACCAGAGTTTCCATGGCAACATTTTGTCATCACCAATCTGCTCTTCAGTAGTCTTAAGTAATATGGTGTCTTCTCCAAACAGGCAAGTGTTGACTCATTTCATTGCATCTCATTTATTGGAAGGAAGCACTGCACAGCATAACGCTACTTACAGTTGTATGACCTGTAATCCTCAAATACAGTATCCATAGCGATATCCCCTCCAAAAAGAAAAAAGAAAGGGGGCAGCATTTACTACACCAGATGCGCCAGGGGACAGGGAATGCTGCTTACTTAAGTTAGCAACATGAGTAAGGATCTTCTTTCTTCTTTAATGCCATGAGGAAAATACACTCTGCAACTTCACCTCTCCTTTCCTGACGTACCTACTTACTTTAACCCATGGTGCTATATCGCAATTCACACATCTGGAAGAGGCGGGACAGAAAATATGAAGTGCAGTACTATGCTGAAGAGCATCTTTGCAGGTAAATACAGAGGTTTGACCTTCATGTCAGTGCCTGGAAATCTGTAGATGGTGTACTGTCTTTGTAACGACCGTGCTGGAATGCATTCTTCAAAACAGGAGGTAGAAATGCACCAGGTCCCTGCATGGTGAACATGGAGCCTTCCATGGCTTTGATGGACTTCAGGAGAGTGCCTTTTATCTTGTTAATCAGACCTGAGTTCAGAACTCTGCTTCTGAGCATCTCTGAATTCCTTCTTTAAAGTAACAATGCAGTCTGTATCTGGCTCTTTTACTCCATTTTCCATTCCCCTACCTTTGTATGTTGTATGAATTCCTGTATGCTTCTTTTTTAAGTCCTTCTGGTAATCTTAAAAAAACAGTTGTTTTTTTTGTTGTTGTTGTTCCAAACATCTAATGTATTGTACACTTCCTGGAAGAAGAAACAACTTCTCTGTTTCCTAGTGTAGTTAGTACAGGTGCTGTGTTTGTCATGACGTCTAGGTAAAGAGTGCAATCCACCACAGCGTTCCAGTTGCCGGGCTGAGATGCAGTGTCTTCTGCAATGTAATGGCTTGTTGCAGTCAAACATTGGCCATTGGCAAAGGGTTGCATTAAGGCTCTTAAACAATATGAAAATGGTGGGCGTGCCTGAGGTTAACTCACTCTAGGAAATTTGCAGCACATGTTATGATTACATTTGCAGACGGAGACTCTCTTACACAAACGTGGCATTTCTTGTCCCTGGGCCTTTGCAACTGAATGGAGGAATAGTTTTTCTTTCTAGCTTCTAGCATGATGGCTTCCCTTTTAACTAGGCCCGATGAGATCCTGGCTTCTGCTGTAGTGTAGGCACAGAAACTGTCACTGAGCTATCTCTTCCTCTCTGTGCACTCTTCATTAACATTTCTAATATGTCACTTTAACTGTATAACTCTTGCCTGGCTTCTTCTGTTAGAATCAAATACACCAACATAAACTTGGTGTTTCCAGAGTCTTCAGAAACAGTCATTTTACAGTCACCTCATTAAACTGATAACATAATGTTCCTATGAGCTTTGCATAGTGAAAGTACTGTGCAGCAGTACCACAGGGTTTGGATACTTGGCGTTTGTACCTCTCCCTCAAACACTGTCTCTTTTGTGTCACAGTCATATATGGTGTTTTCATTTTTCCATCATGTTATCCCTGCAATAGTCATTAACAATAAGAATCTTTTCATGCAGTCATCTGCAGTCCTACTAATAAACTGCATAATGCCTTGGTTTACTGTATGCATCAAGACACTTAAACAAATGGACCAATTTGCTGCATGGACTTGCATATATGTATGTATAGCTATCTGTATGTACACACACATATACAAAACACACAGGTATAGATCTGTGTAGCTAACATATATGTACACCAGCATTTAATTTTATATAGGAGAGAGAAAAGCTGATTAATGCACTGACATTTCTTCTCTGTTTACAAATTGCCAAAGCCTATTACAGTTTTCCTCAACTGGCACAATTCAAATTTTTTTATAGATTATATTCATCAAATAGAGTAGCTAGGAACAAGTAAACAGTTTAGAATCAGTCTTATTTTTATTTACTTAGATTTTTACAAAGAAAGTACTAGAAAATGTTATTTTAAAGTTGACTTCCCTAAATCAAGCTATATACCTTTGAGATATGGTTAGTTGTGATTCAGTTTCAAAATCCATGCCTAATCCAGACAGTATTTTCCCTGATGTCTAATAAATATATCACTTGAAAAGTGCCTGCAAGGATTTCACACTCTGCCAGAATCAAATACTGCTTTAAACATTTCACATATTAAAGATACAGAGTTAGAAGCAGAGTAGTCCAGCCAACAGATGACATTTCAATGGAGAGCCTACATTGTACTCCTCTACAACCAGCCTTATGTTCCTTAAAAATCCGTCCTGCTGTTCCTTGTATTCAATGGCTGTTAAACCCATCCTCTTAGGAAATGGCTAACAGGTCATGATGTTGCGTTCCCTAGGTCAGGTGAGTGATACAAATGCTCAGACATCCACTATTCCTGCAGAGAAGTTATCCCTTTCAATCCATAGACCCTCATAGAGGTACGACATGGCCCTGGGAGATGGGGGATAACAGAGCTAACTGTCACTTGCATCGTTCTGGTGCTTGAGGCCATGCTGTCTAACCAGCTCACTTAGTGACTGAAGGTGACGAAAAGGGCTGAGATAAAAATGGATCCTGTGGCTCCTGCCAGCTCAAGGTTGCTGTGGTAGACCAGGGCAAACTGCAGGCATTCCTTCAAGGATTTGATGCATTTCGTCACATCACCACCTATCTTGCATTTAACCACCAGCTTATAGAGGTTTAGGGGGAGGGCAGGAGATCATCCAGCAATGCCAGCCAAGCACATTGAGTTCCCCCTCCTGGCCTGAGTCCAGGTTGCACTAAGCCTGGGATATTAGCTTGATCTAGGTAAGCCTGGATCTAAACTCTTCTAGGAACTTCCTGGGGAATAACAGTTCAACCACAGGTGGTAATTAACTTGGCTCTATGTATACTGAGAGGGTTTCTGCAGTGCCAGTCACAATGTTGTCTCTGAGAGCAGAAATGTTTCTTTCCTGAAGAAGAGATCAGCTGCTTCCATCAAGAATAGCTGGAGTTGCCCATGAGCCAAAGAATTGCATGGATTCAGATTCATAAATGCAAATAAATAATTTTGGGGGCTGCAAGAAAAGGCTTCGTCACCCCTACCAGTCAACAGCTTCAGCTACCCTTGAAGCCACATTAGAAACTTACATGTTGCCTAATTATATGGGATCCCCTTTGCATGCAGCCTTCTTTCTCTGTTGATCGCGTGACCCATAATGTGGGCAAATGCACATAACTCTGCTCGTATAGATAGACATCCTTCATGCGCATACCTTGCCACAAGGACCACGTGGAGTAGGACACCAAGTTGCCAGGTCTTTGGCCCTGGAGCAGCTCACTCGATGGAAGGATCCAGCAGTAGGTACCTGAATGCTTTAGGGTCTTATGACTGTGGTGCAGCTCATCATATATGCTGAGATGGAGTCTAATAGCACAGTGCTCCCATCTGCCCCCTTCACGGAGAATTTCAAGAGGCTGGGGAGGAGTGGAGAAGGGTATCACATTGCTACTGACTGAGGGAAAACTAAATATTAACTTGGTAAAATTCTCAAGGAAATGGGATCACCTCTCTCCCCTTGGCTTTAAATTTAACGTCTAAGTGTGCAAAATGTGTATTAAGTTCTCCTGGCTGGTCTGAATCATAAAAGCTCACCAAAAGTGAAGATGAATACTAATAGTGGGGAGAGGTTACCCGCATGTGTCTAACAGCAAGAATTTCTATTTAGTTGTAATTTTTGGTAAAGATTCAGGTCAGTTCTCACTTTTGCCACACTGGGTTCGCAATCCCCTAATTTAAAGTCAAGGAAAGACTAATTTTTATACTAATTTAGTGGATTACAAATGTAGTCTGCATATTTCCATTTTTAGTGCTTTGATTTGCTGCATTACGCAGGTTTTTTGTGCTTGAATGATCATTTTTCTGCTTCCACGAACTCTGTGGCCTTCTTGGTCATATGGCTGATGTAATCTATTGTTTTCTACTCCATGTTGTGAATAAATGTGCTTATTTTTGTGTATCTTGTGTTTGGTTTACATGTATTTGTGAAAAGAAGCAGAGTATCCTACATTGAGCCATGTTGTTGTGTTCCCCTTTGCAAAGCAAGTTGCTTTGCTTCTTCAGTGCCCATTTCTTCTATTATATTCTTGCTAAAGGACTAAGGAAGCAGCTATCATAAAATGGAATAACACTTTCACGAGTTCCTAAAAGTCTGACTGTACATTGTGAAGAAAATGGAGCGAACAATTTATTATTTTTTTTTTAATCTTACAGTACAAATTGCAGTCTGCTCTGATCTTAACCGAAGTGTGATGGCAATACAAGCCCCCAGGTGGCATTCTAACCTTGTTTTTCTATATCATTTGTTTTCATAAGGTATGGATCTGATTCTTTTGTTTAAAAAGAAATTTTCCTCACCCTCATGGTAGATTTGAACAAAGAAATTAAAGCTGTGCGCTAACCCTTTTTTTTTTTAAAGTTTCCAATTTGTATACCTTTTGGTAATTCAAATGCAGTAGCCTCAAACCCAGCTTGAAATCTGATAGACATTTAATGGAATCATGTAAATTATACTATATTCCAGATATTAAAGTCCATAAGCTGATGAAGCCCTCCAACAGCTATTCAATAAAAGATACCATTCAAATTTTAAAGATCGCAATTACAGTAAAATTAGTTACATTTCAAAAACTTTATGAGAAAAGTGTAAAACCAATTATGTCTAATACTTTACAACACATGGGTATTAATGGATGCTGGGTCATGATGAAAACCAGGCAGAATTCAATGTTACGACTACATGAAACTAAAGGGATTCTGGTGGGATTTCCACTCCCTACCAGGACTTTCACCTCCTAACTTAGCCACTCAGTATAGGTGCTGATGGTTTCTCTTCAGCTCCCTCAGTCATCAGAGGAGGGGTGGCTCCCATGGAGATTGTCTCAAAACTACCCCAGATAGCTACTCATCAGTTTCATGGTTTAAAATCTGGGGTCTGGTATCACTCATGCAGTGTTTTTTTCCCTTTCAGCCACTTCATGCCCAGCCACTCTTTTGCTGGTGAACGCCTGTGTGCTTTCTCCCAGACTCTATTGAAAGTGTGAGAGGAGCGCCCACAGAAAAACCTCACTGCCCCCACCTCAAATCACTTCTTCTAACTTTCCTTTGCAACAAAACCCATAACTTCCTTAGAAACCACTGGGCCGATATGCTGCAAGTTGTCCGTATGGCACTGACCAAAGCTGTCACCTAATCACGTGCACCATGGGCCGCCCTGTCTGCATCTCCTTGCAATCTCTTCTCTTGTATTTGGATTATAACCTCTTTGAAAGGCGAACCGGTTTAATTTGTATTTGTGCAGTACTCAGACAAATGGGAACTTCGGTTTTTTGGGATTCCAGAAGGATACAGCAGCACAAATACACAGTAATCATATTTAATAAAGCAAATAGAGACAATTTGAATTACTGCTTAAAATACATTGGTATGTAATAGATTACAAATAAAAAAACATACCTACACAGTGCCTTGATATGTTTCAGAGTGTACTTTAGGAGGAGACAGTAAGTCAGAGTATCATCAACCACACTTCCTAAAACAACAAAACTCAAATTGCTGCAGAAGTTTAAGACTGTGGGCATCCAGGAGACAAAGAGGGAAAGCTTAAAGTTCAAATTTTCATCTCTCCTGTTGTGTTTCAGCCCTAAAACTCTCAACAGCACATCTGAAAATTCATTTTACTATATTTTTAGGGACTAAGCTGTAGTTCATACTAGTCACTTGCAGGTGGTATCACTGGGCTTTGGACTAGACAGATGAAAAACTACTTTGAATTTAAACAGATCAAAGCAGTGTATATTTGTGCACAAAGACTTCCGAATAACCCTTTTTAGACTGTCTTGTGCTGTGCATGTGACATATTTCTGTTTAGTTATCTTCCTATTTGTCAATCACATTTGTTTCATCATGTGTTTTCTAGGGGCATTTAGGTATGGTTAAGTGTTAAGCATAGACTTGTAATTTTAATAGCCTGTCCCCTTCACAATAAGTGCCAATATGGTCACAGGGTATTCCTTTGTTCCTTACTTCAGAAATGGTTGAGGGATTCCTTTGACCTTAGAAAAAATTCCTCTTGAGAGGAGAAGTATAGCCTGACAGCTGATCATAGTAAAGTTTCGTGCATGTAGGAAAGAGGTCCAAAATGGAAAAAGCCTCATGCTTTAGCTGCCATAAGTACTCTGGTGGCTACAGCAGAAGCCATCAATACCTACAGCACATTAAGTCACCACAATGATAGGACGGGTCACTCCTTGGTGTCCTCTGGGGCCTTGCCAAGGAAGTTGTTGAATGCCCTCTACTGTTAATTGTTTAATTCTCTTTGGGTGACACTCAGTTGCTGGCCATAGGAACACATTGGCAGTGTGACACGACTGTGCAAATAACCTATGCAACCGCAAGGGTGAGGTACTCCTAGTACAGATAGGGATTTATAAAGACCAATGCATAGGATGCTAGCAAGACCTCACTCACTGTGTTATGTACAACTCTGGTCCTCCAGTCAGAAAAGATTCCTTTACATCCATATGTGACCAGGGATGACCGCAACCCCCAAGGCTGATCACACCAGGTGACATCAGAAATTCAGCTCCACCAAACACAAGTGGAAAGGGGAGAATAGGTCTTACAGAGACACTAGAAGGTGGCTGGGAAATTAGAAGGATTTTTGATCAAAAGTGAGGTTTTGGTTGGAAAAGCCCTAAGTGACTGTGCAATGACACATGGGCAGTCTCAGAAAGGGCCTGTAGGGACAGAGATGGTGGGGTTGCTCTGAGAAATCCCTTCCTGTGCTCCTGTCCTGGTGCACTGGGCTGCCACAAGGCCACTACATGCTCACCTCAGCTATGCAATTAGATGGGATTAAAAGATGCATATATCTTGCTCTGGTCTCTGAACTGAGGGACGAGGAAATTTCACCATTTATTTGCCAAGGTCCAATCTGGCGAAGTATTACCATCACATTTCCAATGTGCACTGTTTGAATTGAGTTACCAAAATATTAAAAGGCAAGTCTGTTTTTAAGTACATTGCCCAAATGCTCTGTGGGCTACATGCTGATAGCTGGTTTTCATGTGGCATATCCTTATCTTCCCTCTCAGAAAAAACAGGTTGAAGCCAAATCATTGAAAATATTTCATTATTTCATTTGTTCCAGCCAAGTTACTGGGAAGCAGGCAACTAAGTATCTGAAGGAGTAAAGGCTCAGTCATAATAGGTGACACCCGAGTCTGACAATGAAGTCCAGCACTCCAGTTAAGAAATACACTGGAGTGTAGGTTACATGAGCACCATATACTGAGTATTTTTCTTGCACATTTCAGTCTGCACAGCTTGAAATAAAACGTCTTTCAACTTTACATAATAAGTTCAAACAAAAATTATAATTGATGAGCCATAATGATTTAGAAGATTAGCTAGGGAACAGTTCTTTTCTACATGTACCATGGTTAAAAAATATTACTATATTAATTCATACTATGTCATTAAATAAAATGGTTTTATAATTCTGACTCCCTTCTCCGTACGAAACTACTGAAATGCCACAAAAGGACAGCAGTATTAGGCCATATCCTTTGCTCCCTTTTCATACAAATTCCCCCTTGAAGTAATCAGTAAGGTTAAGTCAGGAGAGGTTCCCATTTTCTTTGGCCTTGGCCTCATAAATCTTCGCACCATGTACAGCTGGAAGCTTAAAGAGTGTTGCTCTCAAGGCTAATTTTGTGGCAGAAGAGTCTGGACGGCGTAGCATAGTGTGTTTGAGTGCCAGCTAGCCAGCTGTGTCATTTGTCCTGTTGCTGTGCTGGCTTTCCTCACCTCCTCCAGTATGAAATTTGCCTTGGTTGTTTTCCAGAGCAAGTACAGGCAGATGCTGCATCTGGGCTGCAAGGAAAGTTAGGTGAGAGCTGCAATCTTCCACTTAGTGAATGAATGATTCCGAAGACCTTGTTCTCTTACACTGTTCTCTTCATGACAAGAATGGCAAGATAAGGATACAAAAACAGTTAAGATGAGTGACTGATGGGACCAGAAGCTTTGGTCAGAAGAACAAAGCCAGTATAAAAGCAACATGAATTTCAGAATAATCAGTTCCCCTGTCTAAACAGGGATCCTCAGAATCATACTCCATCTCTTGCTTTCCTCTTTAGAATAGGACAGGCTGTCTTGATACCAACACTGGGCTATGTTATCTCTTTCTTTCAATACTGCTTTCTTGAAGAGTGCACTGGTCCCCGTGGTGTCCTGTCTTGAAGGTAATTTTAATAGGCTTTCGATCCTTCTAAACATTTCCTCTTCTTTCCTCCCAGGCACTCTTCCTACTAAAGTCCAGCTCTTCAGAAATAAGTTTTAAGCCAGAAGAAGCTACTGTGTTCCATAACTCTCATCTTCCATGCAACACAGACCAGAAAATTTCACCCAACCATTTCTATAGCAAGTTTCCATGCAAAACGCAGCAGGTCTTCATAAAGGCAGTTGCTCTCCACATAGGGATCTCGCATGACAGAATCTGGCACATACGTTGTCAAGCTACTCCAGGGCTTGATTCACCTCACCATTTAAAAATGTTTAAAAGACTCCTGAAATTTATCTGGCTATAACATCCAGCCACCAGGATCATGGTGTGTCTTTTTCTGCTAGATTTCAATAGCTAATTCATTCATTCTTTGTGAAGTCAGAAAAGTGAGCCACAAAGTACTTTCCCGTACTTCCAAATTTTTTTTGTTCCTTCATAGATATATTCTTGCTCTCCACCTCAGCAGCTGGGCTCTCCTTTCTCACCCCTTTACTATACTAATGCTGTGAACTTGCATACCTGTTTATACCTCTTCTTTTGTCCACAGACTTGTGAGAGCACAAGCCCTGTGGCATAGTCTCAATTCCTCTCACCACTCGTCTTCACTTAAAAAGGACTCAGAGGATGGTGTCTACCAGACACTATGTGAAATTCTGTGGAAGGATTGTACTTGAGGAAATCCACATAAGTAGAAATCGGCTTCTGTTTCTAAGATGACCTGACGGCAGTCAGGTGAAGTCCCTGGTGACTGGAAGAAGGGAAACATTGTGCCCATTTTCAAAAAGGGTAGAAAGGAAGACCCCGGGAACTACTGACCTGTCAGCCTCACCTCTGTGTCTGGGAATATCATGGAACAGATCCTCCGAGAAGCTATGCTAAGGCACATGGAGGCCAGGGAGATAATTCGAGATAGCCAGCATGGCTTCACCAAGGGCAAGTCCTGCCTGACGAGCCTAGTGGCTTTCTATGATGGTGTGACAACAACAGTGGACAAGGGAAAACCAATGGATGTCATCTATCTGGACTTCTGCAAAGCCTTTGACACAGTCCCTCACAACATCCTTCTGTCTAAATTGGAGACAGATGGATTTGATGGGTGGACTGTTCGGTGGATAAGGAACTGGCTGGATGGTCGCATCCAGAGGGTAGTGGTCAATGGCTCGATGTCCGGATGGAGTGGTGTCCTTCAGGGGTCCGTACTGGGACCGGTGCTGTTTAATCTATTCATCAATGACTTAGCGAGATCGAATGCACCCTCAGCAAGTTTGCGGATGACACCAAACTGAGTGGTGTGGTTGACACACCAGAAGGACGGGATGTCATCCAGAGAGACCTGGACAGGCTGGAGAGGTGGGCCTGTGTGAACCTCATGAGGTTCAACAAGGCCAAGTGCAAGGTCCTGCACCTGGGTCGGGGTAACCCCCAGTATCAGTACAGGCTGGGGGAAGAAAGGATCGAGAGCAGCCCTGCCGAGAGGGACTTGGGCGTGCTGGTGGATGAAAAGCTGGACATGAGCCTGCAATGTGCGCTGGCAGCCCAGAAGGCCAACTGTACCCTGGGCTGCATCAAGAGAAGCATGGCCAGCAGGTCGAGGGAGGTGATTCTGCCCCTCTACTCTGCTCTGGTGAGACCTGACCTGGAGCACTGTGTCCAGGTCTGGAGCCCTCAGCACAACAAAGACATGGAACTGTTGGAGCGGGTCCAGAGGAGGGCCACAAAAATGATCCGAGGGCTGGAGCACCTCTCTTATGAGGACAGGCTGGGAGAGTTGGGGTTGTTCAGCCTGGAGAAGAGAAGGCTGCGGGGAGACCTGATTACAGCCTTTCAGTACCTAAAGGGGGCCTATAGGAAAGATGGGGAAAATCTTTTTAGTAGGGCCAGCTGTGACAGGACAAGGGGTAATGGTTTTAAACTGAAGCAGGGTAGGTTTAGACTGGATATAAGGAAGAAATTCTTTACAATGAGGGTGGTGAAACACTGGAACAGGTTGCCCAGAGAGGTAGTGGAGGCCCCCTCCCTGGAAACATTCAAGGCCAGGTTGGACGGGGCTCTGAGCAACCTGATCTAGTTAGCGGTGTCCCTGCTCACTGCAGGGGGTTGGACTAGATGACCTCTAGGGGTCCCTTCCAACCCAAAACATTCTATGATTCTATGATAGGCTCTTGGGACTGCTGAGCCCAGTTGATAAAGACTAAAGCTCAGATCTCAGCTGAACACAAGTTTCTAGAAACCAGTGATCAGCTGCTTTGGTAAAGCCTTACATGTCATGATTTCACCATGAGATAATATGGCTCCTGTTTCAGCTGCGGGAACTCAGCCGTGGTAAAGCACAACTCAGTTTGAATGATGATACTTATATTAAAATAATCAAGAAACGTTTGTGGATGCTTCTGTTCCGAGTCAGATGGTTTTAGCATTTTGTCACTCAGCGTGCAGCAGAAGAGGCAAAAAAGCCCAGTTATCGCTGTTCACAGACACGAGTTGCTTCTTTACAAAAAGCCACCAGGCAGGAAGCCTCAGCCTGACTGAATGAATTAGGGGATGAATGTTCCTACCCTGGAGCTAGCCACAGCTCCTGTCACTTGTTGTCATGGGGAATGGGGAAACACCAGGCCCATAGCTCCTCTCCCCTCTCTGGGGCCCTTCGAAACTGATGGAGAAGGAGTGGTGCTCTTGGGCAGGTCCAAACACAATGGTGCTGTGGCCCAACAGCTTTGACTATGTTCAGCACACTGGCAGGCTTAAGGGGAACCTCCTGGGCATGAGCTAGGGAAAGGGCAGAGGAGAGAGAGAAGTGGCAAGGACTCAGTCAGTTAAGAGCTTAAAAAGGGAAATCCTGTGTCAATTTTTTGCTCTTCTCTGCTAAAGACTTGTTCAGCAGTTAGACATGTTTCCCATCAAAAACTACCAAGGCTCTAAGTCCTACTGGACCTTTACAGAGCAAAGCTCAGTAGCTTCCATCTTAAATGAACACATTTTGGGGTGGTTTGATTTGAGGTTCCAGGCTTTAGGTCCAATTCCAAAAAATGCTGAGCACTGTCCTGTAAAGGAGGGCTGTCCACAGCTGCCCGTGCTCAGTGCCTCTGGAAAACCCATCTCCAGGGGGTTCTAAACAGATATCAAAAAATCAGGAACTGTTTTTGAAATGTGCAGTCTTCCAAAGCAGCTGAAGTAGCTCTGCCACTACCCAGCTAACTTGCTGCATTGCCAGTCAGGCCTTCTCCAGCAGCAGCTTTTAAAATCACATTTGATTGTTGAGCAATTTTATTCATTGCAATTTCTTCAAGTGCTACTTTGTGAATATGGGCTTGGAACTACCATCTCTTTTTTGTGTTGTAACAGCAGTTTTGTGCATGTGGTATCTTAGCTGGATCACTTTGGGGTCCAAGTGAGAATTCAAGAGAAGCAAAGGAAAAGGATGAGGGAAATTCTTTTTTCCTTCATGCAGCAGCCAAAGAATGGCCAGGGTCCCCCACCTGCCCTTCCTAGATATCCATCTGGATTTCCATGGATATCCACCTGGATATGCATCTGTATATACACCTTGGCATTATCTCTAGTTAATGGTGCAGCTTTTTTTGTATTTCAGTGTGGCCAGAACTTCACACCAATTCTTGAGAGAGTCAAGGAAAACTGTGAATGCATCCCTGGGGACGGAGCTTGGCCTTCTTGTGCAAGGTATAAGAATCCCCAGTGGGTTTGCATAACCACCAAAACAGCCCAGCTGGGCATAAAAGAAGGACAGGAGCAGGATCGCCTTTCCTGAGCAGCAGCGTGGTCTGGAAGCCAAGGGTCAGTGTGTGTTGGGGAGAAGGGCGGCTCCTACATGTGATCCTTGGCAGCAACAAGACACCCAGCTCAGCCTTCAGACCTCACCAACGCATTGCTACAATTCATGCCAACGCTGCCCCCACTTGCACTCCGCTCCCCATGACAGCCTTTGAGCAAGATGTAGACGCACAGTTTACTGGATGACCTTTTTGCTTTCTCAGCTCTGGGTTAGAGACAACCTTTGTGATGAAAACAGCTGTGAAGCAAAACAGGGTTACTAGATTTGTGATTTAAGACCCTTCTTGTGTCACCCTTCTGATACTGACTCAGGCTGCTACTTCTCTCTCCCTGTAGCTGCAGGCAATGGGGAGAGTTTCCTTTGGTCTCAGGCAGTCAAGAGGTACCAGCAGTTAAGCGAATACAAAATGACGAATACATAAAGCTTGCAGCTTCGTGCAAACAGACATCCCCACCTTTGCCAGACGGCTCAGCTCCTCTTGTCATCTCCCAAGTTAGACAAAGAGGCTGTCAAAGCCAAACAGATTGGTACATTCAACAAAAGCCCCTCTGACCCACTCTCTTCTCCCAAGAGGCTTCAGCTCCTCTCAGCTTTTACATCATTAGCACTTTCAGGGCAGGCAGGGGGTCATTTCTAATTTGCGAATGCCCTTGGACCACAAGCTGGGATTTTTAATTTGTTTACCTTGCATATTAAACAGTACTTTCAAAGGTACTGTCAATAAATCCTCTATGAATAGGGATCTTCACTCTAGACTTAGTTGTTACTTTAACTTTTTCAATTTGATTACATGAGATTAAAAAAAAAATTCCTTGAGGGCAATCTCAGTTACCAAACACAGTGCCATCACTGAAATCCCCAGGGGGCTGAGGGCAAACCCCAGGCTTCGTGATGTGAAGGAAGAGCACTGCTTCGCAAAGTAGTGAAACCTAGCTGCTACATCGGACTCAGAAGTGGGCACTCAATTTACAAAGTTGTGGCAGTGGAAAGTGCTCCCTGGGAGAAGCTCATGCATGGCTTCTGCACTCCAAGAGGGACAGGGGGCTGTGTAACCCTGCCCCGCGTACCCTCGGGAGTGCCTAAATCTGGGCTATCAATCCCCTAAGTGCAACACAGGAGGAACCGGCAGCGAAATCACAACTAGTTCATCAGTTTAACCTTCCCTCAGAACTCCGTGCCATGCAGGTGAGTATAGCCCTCGACCCTACAATCCAGCTGTTTCTGTAACAGGATTTCATCCTTTTGTTTGTATGCGTGTCCCTCTTGTTTCTTCTCCAGGAGAAAGTAGGAGTTTTTATTTACTTCCTGGCTTTTCATTTCCCAAAATACTTTTATTAAGCTTACAGGACAAAAAGAGGAATGTTTCCGTATGTTTGAATGTAAATGCATGACAGTAGATCAGTAGTGCTCACTCTCTCTCTCCCTCTCCGCCCAATATATGGTGGTACAGGGCTACTGAGCGGTAGCAGTGGTGTCACAGATAGACGCGTGTGGAATTCAACAGTTTGGGTTCACAGGGTCCATGCTAACCTTGCTCTCTGTGATGATTTAACCCTGGCTGGACACCAGGTGCCCACCAAAGCCACTCTATCACTCCCCTCTTCAACAGGACAGGGGAGATAAAATACATCAAAAGGCTCGTAGGTCAAGATAAGGACAGGGAGAGATCATTCGCCAGTTACCGTCATGGGCAAAATAGACTCAACTTGGTGAAATTAGTCTAATTTATTACCAATCAAAACAAAGTAGGAGAGGATAAAAGAAACCCCGAATCTTAAAACACCTTCCCCTCAGTCCTCCCTTCTTCTAGGCTCAACTTCACTCCCGAATTCTCTACCTCCTCTCCTCGCGGCACGGGGGTTGGGGAATGGGGGATGGGGTCAGCCCATGACACGTTGTCTCTGCTGCTCCTTCCTCCTCATGGGGAGGACTCCTCACACTCTTCCCCCACTCCAGCCTGGGGTCCCCCCCATGGCAGACAGTCCTCCATGAACTTCTCCAGCATGGGTCCTTCCCATGGGCTGCAGTTCTTCACACACTGCTCCAGCATGCGTCCATCATTTTCACAGGGTGCAGTCCTTCAGTAGCAGGCTGCTCCAGCATGGGTCCCCTGCAGGGTCACAAGTTCTACCAGCAAACCTACTTCAATGTGGGCCTCCAGGGCCGCCCCTGCCAGGAGCCTGCTCCCGAGTGGGCTTCCCACGGGGTCACAGCCTCCTTCGGGCACCCCTCTGCTCCAGCGTGGAGTCCTACCCAGGCTGCAGGTGGGGATCTGCTCCCCCGTGGGCCTCCCTGGGCTGCAGGGGCACAGCCTGCCCCACCATGGGCTGCCCCAGGGGCTGAGGGGAATCTCTGCTCCAGCGCCTGGAGCCCCTCCTGCCCTCCTGCTACACCGGCCCGGGGGTCTGCAGGGCTGTTTTCTCTCACAGCCTCTCCCTTCTCTCTCTCTCTGGCTACTGTCCCACAGCAGGTTTTATTCCTTCTTAAATATGTTATCACAGAGGCGCTACCACCATCGCTGATTGGCTTGGCCTTGACCAGTGGCAGACACAGGGAAAGCTTCTAGCAGCTTCTCACAGAAGCCACCCCTGTAGCCCCCTCGCTTCCAAAACCTTGCCACACAAACCCAATACACTCCCCCTTTTAGCTCCTGAGGGGTTTGCTCACATAGATAGATAAGACCACGTCTGAGTTTCAGAACATCTAAAAAGTTAGCAAAATTTAGCTTCTAAGACACCTAAGCTCAATTTCTCATGCAAACTATGGCAAATCCATCAAACATTTAATAACACATCATCAAATGGTCATTTGAAAGAGGTCCAGTCAAAACGGTCCCAGATTTGCTCCTTCTTAATCCCAAATTCATTCAAAATGGTGCCTACATTTCTGAAGGGTGTGGAAATTACAGCAAATATGTGAGGGTCCAAGAGATCCCCATCAAGCACAGGTGAGTTTACGATAAATTGGTCTCTTGGTCCTTCTACTCTGGAACGTCTCAGTAAATTTCTCTGGCTGCTTCATAGGAAGCTTCAAAAAGAAAAAAAAAAGAAAAGCAAACCAAAAACTGCCTCACACGCAGTTATGACTTGACCATCTCCCAGGGTAAGGGGTAAACTGCCTTTCAAAAAGCTGGGTTTAGAGGTTGACTTAGTTCCTGAAACATCAAGGGTTTTCTATAACACAGCATGGGGAAAGAAAAAAAAATTGTTGTCAAACTAAATGCAAACTGAGCAAATGCTGCCAGCTGAGGGAAAACTACAAAACTATCAAAATATAGCTTCCATTTTCAGGGAAGGATGGGATTTGCAGTGGTTGCTCCCACACAGGCAACCCTAGCCATGGAGATAAGCACATCCTGGGCTTCCCCATGCCTTTTGAACAACTGCTGCAGTGATCACAGCTCCTGCTCCTACCTGCCCTTGTCTGCGGTACCCAGGGTTTCCAGGCAGGGTTGCTCTGCCATGGAGAAGCGATAATTTCATCAAGCAGTCTGTCCAGTGAAGGTAGCAGGAGTGTGAGCAAGAAAACAAGGCAAAAAGAGACAAGAGAGGCAATAGCTAACCTTGACCACAGAATATCTCAGCACGTTCATCTTCCCAGCTGGATCTTCTCTCCAACGCTCCTCACCAGTGTTTTCCTTCCTGTGTTCAGGGCCATAAGGCTGGATGCAGAGGTCATGTCCTGCCTGTAGACTTTGTGCATGTGCATTTCTACGGCGTGCAACACCACTGCCCCATGGAAAGACAACAAGTGCAAACAAGCCTCTACTGTATGTCTAACAGCAGCACAAGCGATGGTGCAGGGCCTCTGTGAGCTGGGGTGCAGAGCCACACTGGTGATGGGAGCAGCATCGCAAGGGCCCTGCGTACGACCCTCTTGCAAAGCAACACACTGGAGTGGAGAGACTGTAGCCAACACCATCAGCAACAGCCAGCTTGAGAGGCAGGGCCCCCCGAAAAGGAGAAGGAGAGGCCAGAAGAGCCCCTTAGACAATGAATTATCTAAATCAGGCACTAAGATGTAGCACTGATTAAAAAGCTTGTTCAAATTGCTTTCACTGTGATTCATAAACTCTTCATGCAAATTCATATGTTAGGATGAGCACAAAAATTAGAAAGCTGGAATAAGATTGCTTTAATTTAAATAAGAGACATGGTTGTGAATATTAGGCTTTTACACTGCTAGCAGTAACCCATCAGATGTTAACAAAATCTGATATGCAACAGTTTTACATATCCCCTTGTGGGAGAAAGATCAACTTGCAAACCGCTTTATAAATCAGCCACACTGTTAGAGTTAGGCTACTGTATCTAAATGGCTTTTAGATATGCTTCCTGTTTTAAGCTACCATATTTACAAATGAAAGCTTTTTCAAACCACGTCTTTTAATATAATTTGCATATTTAGTAATACATTGATTAACATTAAACACGGATTATTGCAATTTATTTCAGAAACAGATGGGATGCATTAAGTGAAAAGCCAGAGCGTTTAAACAGAGCACACTCCCAGGCTGACTCCTGATGAATGATGAATACAAAAACTTTATTAACTAACAAGAAAAAGGGAAGAGGAAAGGACGCTTGGCGCTGGCTCCTTTTCAAGAGCCTCCCTCGCTTGAGAGTCTGCGGAACTGCCATTAAGGAGAATTTAAATCAAATAATGCCATTCAGAGATGCGCATGGGTTTACTGAAAGCTCTGGCACAACGAAGACAAAATCCTGACCCTGGGTCTCAGCCGAAAAGACGAAAAAAGGAGCCGGAGCCTTGTGTGTGTGTGTGTGTCCCCTCCCTCCGGGCTCGTCCCCCGGTGCCACCAGGTGGCAGCCGCCCACAACGCACGTTTTCCCGGCACCGTTTTGGGTTTTCCCGCGATCCCGGGGAACTTCCCGGGCTGGGGAAAAACTCCGTGGGTTTTCCCGCTCTTCGCGATGGCCTGGCAGCAGCCGCTTTGCCGATGCGCTGCCTTCCTCCGGCAGCTGGTAGTCGGAACACCCTGCTACAGGTTGCGGGTCCCTGGTGTCTGTGTGATGACATACGTAATTTTTGACACAAAAATAAGATGTGCATAACCCATATAAAATGACCTATTAATTGACCACAGGTACATGGATGCACATGGTTTTTTAATAGGAAAACTGGGCGTTTAGAGCAGCAATGTGATGTAAACACACTGTTCATGCTTACAAATGTTCTCCTCTATGAGAAACCTTTCTTTCCCAAAAACGCGTTGGCAGGTCTTTTGTCTTTATTTACATCAAAATGGTTTCAGGAAAGGAATAGGCAGTCTCATGAAAGATAGGTGGATTTTAAACAATATGGTTCAACATCCAGCTGAGGGTGATTCCCACAGCCATGGAAATACGGTACAGAGGGATTATTTCCATATGTGCCTGGCTTCTTACTTTCTTTTCTTAAGAAAATGTATCCACTGCTGGGGACTGATGAACCTGTAGCCTGACCCAGTGCATCGGTTTGTATCTTATCTAAATTAGCTTTCTGTATAATTAATGATGCAGCCAATTAGTCTATCAAAGACTGAAATAACATAGCTTAAATAAGCTTGGACACTTCAATAGATCTGTTCATGTAGATTAAATAAATGTTATTTCTGTACTACCCATTCAGAGCCTTTCTTTTTGTCTTACACATTGTACATTTCTAACAGAAATGGTCCTTCCCAAAGCCGGAGGTGGAGATCTCCAAGGGGAAGCCGTTCTACCTTTGCTCTTTTGGTCATTTTATTTCCAAGGGGGCCTCATTCTCCTCAGGCAGTTGCACATGAGCTTTGCAGTTTAGGATAGCAAAGGAAGGGAAAGCATCCTGCCCTCCCACACACCCCATATGCCACACACAGAAGCACACAGGCAGCGTATTTGTATCTTTTCCTTTTTACCTGCAGAACATACGTTACTGTAGAGCTGGGGAAATGAAGACTATGTTCATCAGAGCACATAGTTCATCCTGATGGAATGGGAAGGGCTTCCCTTGAGCAAAGCCTGAGGGAAGGGACCTGGGAAAGGGAAGGCATTTCTCTCCCGAGTTAGCTTAGGGAGCTTGCTCCAAAACATGTCTGAAGAGAAGGGACTAAATCAGTGGAATGATGCTGGGGTTTAGCTCTCAAATGCTCAAATTTCCCCAAGCACTCTGTGAATTCAGAGGAAACTCGCAGAAGGCCAGGGCACTCCAAATGGAAACATGTGCTTTCAGGTCACAGGTTGACTGTGGGTCAGCCTACTGCCCCAGAGGCCAAGCCCTCATGGGAAGAGAGGAGACCCGGAGCTCCAGCCCCCAGGGCTCCGCAGGGAGATCTGCCACTGTTGGCCACAAGGGAAGTATTTTTTTTTCACCCCCATCACTGTTCTTCCTTCTGTGTCCCTCTGGACCCTGAGGACTCCTGTAAGGGAAAGAGTTTTCAATGCCACTTTCTGTGGATGGAAGATGGAGAGCTATGTATGACACAGGCACCTCCCGCCCAGGCCCCAGTGAGAAGATCAGCCCATACCTGTCCATACCAGTGTCGGGGTTTGTACACAGCACTGCCAGGCACCCGCGGTTCCCCTCCTGCAGCCTGGTTGAGAGGAGGCACTCAGATCTGTGGTCAGTTCAGATCCTGCTGTTTGATCTCACTTCATCTCCTTTTGACTCAGGCAGCAGACTACCTTGACTGCCTTACTTAAACCTCTTAATCTCCCATCCTTCTATTTTCCCCTCATTTAGCTTTGTGCTGCTATTACAGTACACAGCTCCGGACATCACTTTGGGTTACAATTTTAGGAAAGATACTGTGCACAACTGTATCCTCACTTAAATCACTTTCAGATTAATTGACCACTTAAGGATACTTGAGTAAGTTTCTTAGCATTCAACATAGAAAATTATTATGAACAGGGAGCATTTATTTCAGGGAAAAAAACTGATTATAGAGAATTAACTCATGAGCATTTTAAAATATATGAGCTCTCCCAGCACTGGGAGAGAAATTCTTTGTTGACATTTTGGGTTGCTGTGGCACAGAGCCAACGTTTCAGTTACACTATAAAAAGCACCCAAAAATTACCAGCACCTCCTTTCTCCACCTTCAAAGTTTTATTAAATACTCAAAAGTATTTAAAAGGTCAGTTACCCATTTCGCTGCTATCGGGGGATTACTCTAACATGATGTGTTTGTCTCCTATTGTGAGTAGTGAAAATCCCCCTGTATCCAGCGTGTTTTGTTTGGATTGAGATGGCATGCAGCTGATGGCTGTGACCTTCATGGTGGCTTAGATCCCTGGCTGGCACTGATTTTTGATTTAGTGCCGATCTGCTGCGCTTGTCACAGGCTGCAAGGTGCTTTCCATGCACTAATGGAACAGCTCAAGGGCAGAGGGGCCCTGTAAACGTCTATCTTTCACCAACACTGTGCTAAATAGAGAGCTGAGTTTTCTACATGTGAATGACAGACCCTGAGATTATATACAGGAGTAAACTGGGAGTTATCCTGCCTGGGCTGATGCCTGGTGGTAAATAAATGTCACTGTAAAATGGGAAGTTTTTATTATTCTGAATGGTAATGAATACAAGTGTGCAGTGTTAAACAGAATACTTAATATTGCCTATATATCCACATCTGATGGCAGGAACTAGCCATACACAGTCCATGTGCCCCGTAAGCCATTGTGTATTTCCTTCAAATCCTGGAGGATTTACACCAGAGCTCAGTTTGACTCTGTCTACATTAATAGGTCATTAATAAATCCCATTCCTTAATGACATACTCAGCTGAAAATGAATTCACCCTGAGCTCTCCCTGTCAGGAAACCAGCACACTGGATTGCAAATGGCAAACTATGCCAGGTTAACTCTGCTTGTTCACCAATGTTAGGAACGGATGAAGGGTCAAGCCTATGCAGTGTCTACATAGTGAAAATACAATCTTCAGTGGAAGTTTCTTCTGCATATGAGCGTAGGGAGACGCCGTTAGGTTTGCTTCAGCAGTATAGGGAGTAATGCAATGCAGTTTAGTGTCACATTAATCTTATCACTCTTTTTTAACAAAACAAGTCTTTACAGGATAAACATATTCCTTGCACTCTGAACATCATATTGAACTGATTTGTAATTTACATATATTAGATGCAAGCTGGAATATTCAGATTACATTAAAAAATAGTATAATAAGTACATGCCGTCTTAAGTATAATGGACCAGATCATACCATCAGCTTCTGTGCAGAACTCCAAACTGAAATCAAAATGAAGAAGAGTTCTGCATGGACTTGGAGAAGAATAAGGAATTCTCCTTAAAAGCCAGAACTCTCTCTCTCTCAGCTGATCACCTCTCTTCTTGTTGGAAAACAATCTATTTATTAACTACTTAACTGCTTTTTTAAGTTGTTTTAACGACGAAGGTTGTCACCACTAATTCCTAAGGTGGGAGAGAAAAGGAAAGAGATCACTGCCTCCTCATCCTGCCTCCTGACAGCTAAGTGCGTTCTCAAGGCTACTCAAAACTGCGTTTTGCTGTCCATTTGCTGTCCCCCGACAGAAGCAAGGGGTTATTGAAACCTAGGACAACTCTGGCCATGGAGCAATGGTCAGGACCAGCTTTACTGACTTTAGTCATGTGCTACATTAAGCCAGTTTTCCAACCAAAGGGACGCAAACAAGTTGTGGTAGAAAGAAATGATTCAACCCCTTTCTCAACCCTGTTTTCCTATTTATAAAAAAAAAAAACAATTAAGATATTCTGAGCATGTGAATTATGAAATCAGGCAAGGAATTTTTATGGGAGGTAGCAGGAGTAACATCCACTATGGAATTTTGTAATACAGGGATTTGGGGTAATTTCCCCAAGCCCTTTTGTTTCCAACAATAATGAGTGTTCTATGAGTTTTGTCTATAGGAACCATTTCTTCCTTTGGGCAAGGACTGTAGTTCTCTCATTTAGCCCAGGAAAGTATTTCCACTGGTTTTAACAGACAGAGGCCAAGCAGCATCAGGCTATAGGCTACAGAGCCTCAGTTTCCTCATCTGTGACAGAGGAGAAGTGCTTTTCCTAAGGGTGTTGTTGGTCTAATTAATTACCATTACCAGACTGCAACAAGAGTCTTACATGGATGAGAGATCAATCCCACCCGGGCTGAGCTCTCTGCTCCGCTTCAGTCTGAGCCTCGGCTCAGAGGAAGATGATTTGGAGGGGCGAGGGTGTGCAGCTTTGGGCTGTAGAAGACTGGGGTTCCTCTCCAGCACCTGCTGCTGCCTGGGGTTCATTTGAGCACTGTGGTTGTTTGGAAGACCTTGAAGAGAGACACCTGGAGCTGTTCAAATCATACACTGCCCAGAGCTGCCAGACAGGCACCTTGCCTACATCCAGATTGCAGCTGGGCACTCAGCTCCCTGCACCAGTGTCTGGCAGCCCCATAGCATAGCAAATCTGAATTCCTCCTCTCCACTTGAAATTAGACACCACAAGAATTTCAACACCTCACAGTTTTGGCTGCCGTGATGCCGGGGCTTAGGGTTTTTAGGGTGCAGTTCAAGTCAGCAAAGGGTTCTGTGCTGGGCCAAAGCCCTGACCCACATCCAAGCATGCTTCAGGCTGAAGATATGATGGCCACCTCCCCTGCCCTGACACCTTGTCCTGGGGCTGTACCCATGGGCCCGGGACCCACAGATATCCAAACAGAGGTTTTGGAAGATGTGGGAGAAGTGCCTGTTTGAAAGGTGCTGGGAGAAAGCTGGTCCTGGTGGTGAAGTTGGGATCCTGAAAATAACTGCTGTCAGAAAGGCTTGGACATCAGTAGTCAAGACTTGATGTGGAATATCACAGCAGCTGTTGGGAGACTGCATGCAGGCATGCTTATTGATGGTCATACTTAAAAGACAATACACATTTCACTCTGGTGCGAACATGATGCTCTTACACAAATTAGCATCCCTGGATGCTCTTTTATATTCCGTAGCATGGGACTAAGTTAAGGGGAAAACATAAAGTGACCTAGTTCACTTCTTAATTTCTTCTTATAATATAAAAAGAAATCAGATCTAGAGCATAAATCTTATTTGCCCCAGCCACAATAAAACTATCATTGGAAATTCAAGACAAATATAGACAGCACGTAACAGCATGGATTTACCTAAACACAGAGATGAATTTTTTTGAGAATGCTTCATCTTTATGTTAACTTTTCCCCTGTGAAGCTGCCAAGGTCAGTGAGACCTTGGTTCATCTGCTGCGTAAGTGCTGGTTGCTTAAGCGAGAGCTGCTGTGGGACAAGTCTCTTGAAACATTCCTGCCTCCCAAATTTGTGAATCAGTGGAAAACCTCACAGATGTCTGTCAGATCCTTCTCCAGCCCTGCTTATCTCCTATTGCCATTTAGTTTTTCTAACGGAGCATATTTCCATGTGTTCCACTGACACACTTGCCCTCTGGGGTGAGAAAAACAAAGCATGAGTGAAAAACTTGCTTTGCAAAATTTACTGGAAGCGTTCGTCGCCCTCTTTCTTGTTCAACTGAAAATTGATACATACAGTACTTACTGCATGTGAACCATAAATCTCTGTGGCTGATAGGTTCTGCAGAGGTGTCAATAGGTGGGTAATGCTGTTATCGCATCCTATGAAAGACCTTTTTTTTTTTAGTCTTTTTGCAGTTGAGTTTTTAAAGTTTTTAGCTGAGGCTCACATATGTGAGACCAAATTCTGTGGGAGTCTCTGGGCCCAGGGTCTGAGCTGGCTTTTTGCGTGCATGAGGCTGAGCACTCAGTCGCTGAAATGGCTGGAGAGTCCCAAAGTGAAGGATATTAAAACCTAATTTTCAGTCTTAATTTTAGAAAAAGCTGCTTCAGTGTTATGTGGTACAGAGATATCTCATTAGCTCTTACCAGATCCCTGCCTTTGGAGGGCTCTTTCGCTGTGCTAATGGCACTTTGACATTTTGTGGATTACTCTTTCAGGTTCCATAATCAATTTAACATTAACATTCATGTAAACTATTAATGAAATAATATTAAAAAAGAAAAATGTTCCTACAATACTGCAACATTTTAATGCCTCATTAAAATCATTAGTAATGCTAATATTAAAGAACTTACTTCATCTTTCAGAGAACCCCAAAATAAATCATAATCAAATGTTTGCTAACGTACAGCTAGAGAAATAATTTATACATTGCTGGCATATAGGAATCACGTAGACTAAAGATGATACCGTAAGGTCATATTATTAAGCACTTGCAACTAGTTCTGGCTTTGGAAACTCATTGTACACAGTATTATTTTATAATTATCATTAAACATAGTGAATATTGTTTGTGGGTTTTATTTATGAGAAAAATATACAGTGTTCCTCTCAGCCAGCCAGTGCTTTCATGGAATTCAAGTTGCAAACAATGACATGCTTCACTGACCTCAATGACTTACAAAAGCCATTTATATTCAGTACTCTCATTTACGCTATCTTTAAAAATCAGTAAGAGACATATATTAATAGCAAGAAACGGGGAGAATGATTGCATCACCACCCGTCTCCAGACTTACTGCAACACTTCATTCTCCATCAGTTGAACTGGCATGGGAAAGAAATGTCTTATATAGTAGTTATATAAAATTTTACTACATGTGTAAGGGGAGGTCTGCGGTCCCCACTTATGTTGGCCAACTTTTGCACCCCATCCTGAAGTAGCCACAAGAGTAGCCTATACTCAGTGACTTGTATGGGTGAATCCTGGGACCAGAGTCCCGATTTGGGGCACACCAGGGCTTTAGCTGTCCACACAGGGACTTCCTTGATGCCGGGCTGAGAGGAAAGCTGGCGCCGGGTGTGTTCAGCACTGTTTCACACCAACACCTTCTGAGCACATGATCTAGAGGCACAATAAGGCTGGTGCTAAAGCTGAGATGGAAGGCTTTGACAAATGGGTATATTGTTTGGTTTAAACCAGTGCAGACACTCACTTACACCAACATGCCACCTGCTCCCAGACTAGCAGTCCTGCGATATAAAGTGGCAAACAGTTGGGTAACTGCTCATCCAAACCTGCAGCAAGGAACCAGAGAGAGAAGCCCTGCAGCCCTTCCTGAAGAGCCCCATCTTGCCAACCAGCTGAGTAGCCCAGGTGCCAAGATCCATCCTCCTGCACTTTCTCAGGGTGAGCCCCAGAGGCACAAGCTGCCTCTCGCCCTGGGGGCGATCCCTCCAGCACAGGCTGGGTCGGGCAGGGCTGCCCCAGGGGCAGCCATGGCTTTCCCTGCTGTGAGCTCAGCGTAACCGAGGTCACCACATTAGACTGGGGACAAGATGAGTCCTGCCACTCTCCAATGAAAAGGGAGCTTAGGAAGGATGCTCTGTTAAGCCACAGCGTTCAGTCAGTCCCTCGACCTGGAGCAAAACACACTCAATTTTAAAAATCATGTCCTCACTGTTGGGGTTTGCTGGTTGTTGTTTTAGTCATTTGGGACCTGATCCATGGGACTAAGCTGGAGCTTTGGTCTTAACTTCCAAAAATGAAATATCCAACTTTTCCCAGACAGTCCCCCAACCCACTCTCTGAAAACCACCCCCCTTTACAGCAAAGACAGCTTGCACGTCCTCCTGTTATTTTGAGTGTTGCCTGACCCCAAGCCCTTGTTGCCGAAGGGGTTTTGCTTTGCAAAACCTCCTTGAGAAAGCTTGGCAAATAAATCCAGCAGCATAGCTTTGTGAATTCAAAATCAGAGGGCTAATTCTGGCATGGTTTGCATTTTCTGTTTTAATTTGTCATTTGGTTTAGATGAAAGGTTAATTGCATTTTATCTTAATATATTTAATACATTGTGGTAACAAGCAAGCTCTAGAAATGATAAAGTCATTTGTTAAAAAATTCAGCTACATCATCTTTAGCCGTTCATGTTCCCTTCAGAGAGAAAATTAATTGTTCCAATCTAGTAAGCTACAAAAGAAATACAGCCGACAAAGGGTGAAATATGAACATCAATGGTAAGTTTCGAATTTACCCTATTTATTTTGAATGTAAGATCTCATGACCCACTAAAATTCAGTTCACAGTGTTTTATGAAAAATAATGGCTGAAATTGAATGTCTTAATTTACATTTAATGCAATTAAGAATGGTTTAAATTATGACTGATGAACAGCACACACAGATGTCAGTCAGTTTCATCAGAATAAATTGAAGTCAGTGTCAATGAATGCTCCACTGATAAATCCCACTTTACATAAAATTAATAAAAATAAGGAAATATAATCCTTAGCTAATTGCAAAATGTTCTGGAATTCCCCTGAATTTTGGAAGGGGAGGGGGGGAGTGTAACTAGAGAAAACCACAAAGTAGCGTATGAAAAGTGATTTATTTTCAAAGGTGCCCTGTGTGAAATTGTGAAATGGTCCAAAAGTTTACTACAAAGGGCATTTCTATGCAGAAATATCTCACCGTACTGAAATGAGTGATGGCAGGGCAAGGCAGATGTCGGTAAGGTGCAGGTGTGAGTGATCGCAAGAGTGCTGTGCCTCTCACAGCTTCCTGGGAGGGGAGATGTGCTGTACCTCTGCACAGGGGACAGCATCTGAGCTGGCATTTTCCTTGCTTTTTCAGCTTGCTGGGGACCTGACTTACCTTTGCCAAACCTAGTGCCAGCAAGAATTAGCCCAGAGTTTTCAACTCATGTAGTAAGCACAATACAGGTATCGTTTAGTGCTCTCACATGTAATCAGTGTCAACTCCTCCACACAGGCATCATCTTTCAGTTCTCTCTTTGCACAGGGCCTGGCACAGCAGGATCATAGCTCATTTCTGGTCCCCCTAAGCACTTCCACAGTATAGAAGAGAGTTCAAAAAAAAGTAATACAAATTCTGGCTGATTTACAGGACGGTTTTGAGGTAAAGCAAGTGTACACTGGAATGTCACTAAACATTTGATAAATGTTTTTCATGTTAACACAGGAGGGCAGCTTTTGTTCTGCATTCTGCATTCTGCATAGAGGAGATGTTGTTGCTTTCTAAACGAATACAAAACATATGAACTATTTTTCAGTTTGTCTTCCAGGAGCAAACATCAAACACAGGGAGCGCTGAGAGCTCAATACTCAGCTCACAGAGTCAGTAGGCTTTTGAGCATTTCTTCTGTCTCCGTAAAGACTGCAGAGGCTGATTTTAATAAATCTAAATTCTCAGGGTAAACAAAAATTATTTCTGTGGAATACAAGGGAACAATATTTGCATGCTGTAAAACATTGGTCTTCCTCATCACAAAAGCTTACACATGCTCTTGACAATCACAAAAGCTTCATCACCTTTGTGCAACACCCTGTGAGAGCTCAGTACATGTTCTGATTCACTGGCTTTTAAAACTCGGGCTCCTCGTACCCAGGAAAGCTCTGGAGGACAAGCTTATCTGAAACATATGAGCTATTGCCTGCAATTTGAATGGTATTTAACTTAAAGTTATGCATAAACACTCTCCTGGGTAGAGGTGGTGGGTACTGAACACTTGTTTGTGTATATATATAGACAAAAGTCTCCAAGATATTGCTGTCTTCACATCAAACTATTTTTAGCCAAGATGCAGTTGTTCTTTTGTGTGAGGGAAACCATAATCTCCTAAGACCGAGACGTCACATCTTCTAAAATGTATGCAAAGGCAATTTATGATGCTAGTATAACTAAACCTCCCAATAATATTTTGCAGTTAGAAGCTTTTCCTTTCACAGGGTGATTTTAGAACAGGTGGCAACAGCCCAAGTTTAAATTGGCACTTAAATGCACATGGTATGTATTTTGCATAGGTAGATAATTACTCTTTACCTCTTTCAGGATATGCCTATTTCCCCTTGTATGTCTGTCCTGTGATATCAGATTAATCAGGATGCCTTAATTGTGTATTCTCTCTGGGTGCGGGTGTTCATTGTCTGTATGTTAAAGAGTTGAGTGTCCTACCTGTCCTTATACAATATGGCCACTGGGCCAATCTGTGCCCTAGATAGGTCAATTGAAAAACATACTATCCCAGGGGAACTGGAATGATTAATGCAGCCCCTTTGTGGTGCCCAAAAGCAAAGGGATACAAGTTTAGGCCACCACAGCATCATGCAGTCCTGCTCACACTTTCTGTCCCTGAGAAATGCTTGCCTGCCATGCCAAGCTCAAAATCCTGGGCTTGTGTTTCTCTAGCCCTGTGCAAAACAAGCTGCTGATCCGAGAGCCATGGGAAGGACCTGCCACCGAAGGATGCTGAGCACCGCCACTCCCCATTCAAGCCAGTGGGAGCTGCGGGTGCCCCACGCCTGTTTTTAGCAGTGTCTCTCAATCCACATACGGAGTGTTCGGTGTCAAATGCAGCTCATTTAATTCTTGCAGGGGCTGCAACGGTACCAGACTAAGCACTTCCCTAGGGCCAAATGCGCAAAATGGAGATGCCCAAGACTGCAAATCAAAAAATGAGGTATGTTCAAAAGCGCACTCAGAATTGCAGGCACTATTAGTACAATGTGTCTTTGCTATGCCCTTATTATCTTGTAGATATATAGTGTAATTTATGCTAATAGACTGACTCCCAAATTTACCCTTGCTGTGCTAGTTACTTTTCTAGAAAGTACAAATGGCACATTGTTAGCAAAGAACCAGAAAAAAGTGGAAATAAAGGGTGGGGGAGCAGCCCCTGGTTATCGAGTCCAGCCTCTGGTGCACAGAAAAGTGCCTTATATTTTATTCTCCTTATATTTTCTAATGCTTTTCCAATTTAGTTTTAAATGCATAGGGCTTCATGTGATAGGGCTTCTCTGCTTCCCATGAGAAATTGCTCCAGAGCTGTATTATATATTTTGCTGTCAGGAAGCTTTTCCTGATTCTTAACCTAAATTTTTCCTTTGTTAACTTCATCCTATTACTCCTACTTATATCTCCTTTGTCAGCCTAAATAACTTTCCCACCCTCATTTGATAGCTGTACCCTTCAAACATTTGTAGCATGCCATCCTGTCCTCCCCAGTTAGTCAAGCTACACATATTTTGGGGGTTTTAACCCTTTTTTATCAGCCATTGTTTCCATTCCCTTACTCACATTTGTTGCTGTTCGCCACACAGTTTGCTCTTTTGTTCAGACCAGAAAGCAAATGATACTCCATATGCATGTTTCTCTCGAAAATAAATGCTACGCATTTGCCTGCTTGCTTCCTGTGTCCACAAATTTTCCCCTATGCAAGCTAAACATATAGAGGGAAGCACAAATGAAGGAGGCAGGATTTGCATAGCCATGGAGACTGCGTTGGAGTGACACAGAATGCTAATAAAACCGGTTTAAGGGGTTTTTTTATGTACATTTTTTTTCCCATTTGACTTTAAGAGATCATCACTCAATGTTATTTCTTAAACTGAAGAATCTAAGGCGAATGCTTTGACTTGATTTTAAAGACATTGAATTTTTTCTGCTGGTATAAATAGTATGGACACAGTAAAAGTACTTGAGAGAGCCTAATGAACCATTTCTTACACCCCATTACCTTTAGTCTGATATGACTGAGAGTACGGGCACTAATTATCCTCTCTTTCACAGGCACCGACATAGATCTACAGTAGGTCTTAAAACACAATATTCCATACAACTCTTAGCAGTTCCTCATGTAATACATTTCTGTAGTTTTTTCTAATCGAAATTTAAATTAGAGGCATGCCAGTTCCCATCTACCTGCCACTTATATATGTTTTATGAACAATTCTTTAAGATTATTTCCTACCAAAAAAGTGCAGGTAGCACACAGCCAGTCACAGGGAGAGTCCTAAAAAATTAAAGGATTTTTCTTTGAAAGAAGTCAGGCAACCATACTGCTCTAATGACAGAGCAGCTCTGCACGATGGAGACTTGCACAGGAAGGCTGCCAGTCCAGGGAATCAAAGGAGTGTGAGACAAGCACAAGATCAGAGCTCATCTCCCCTGGGTCCCTCAGAGAATGGAAAATTGCTTTTACTAGTTTGGCTCTGCTCTTCTGTACAAGAGCAGAGCGAGGAGCAAGGCTGATCTAGGGGGATGGGAAACTATGCATCACTCCCCATTGCTTTGCATTTTGCAAAAAGCCTCGCCAAGGCAACGCAGTCGTATCAGGCGATGTGTATGCCCTGTCAACACCAGTGGTTTTGCTTTTGCAAATTGTTTGCTCTCCCCTTGGACTTCCTGGGGTCAGCTTATGTGAGGAAGCCTGGCAGCACGCTCCAAATCCTACCCTTGTCAATCCACCTGCTATGCAAAGTGTAAGGAGCCAGCACCTCACTGTCCTGGGCTAAATGCTGCTCCCAAATGGAGTACTGCTTTGCATGACTGTAACTAAGCTTGAACCTTTATCTCACATTGGACAGAAGATGAAGTTTTCTGCTGGTTAACGAGGAAACACTTGGAAACATATGAGCTGCATATTGGGATGCAGATGGTTCTATAAGACAGTACATACATTTATAAAGGAGACATGTAAGGTCATTGGGAACCATCTGCTTTAAATATTTAAATGTCCTTACACTAAACGTATGAGTAGTTTTGCCCTGGACTTGTAATATTAGCCATCTACCAATTTTTTATAATAATGGTGAAACAAAAGAAAAATGGGAAGGTGAGAGACAAGGCATGGCAACCAATTTACAACATCTGGGCCCTACACAGCCAGCTCAGAAGCAACTCAACCTGTCCAGGAGCAGTTTGCACTCTTTGCAGTGGCTCACTCCCATGCAAAGTGCACTTTTTGGGGGTGTCCTGGAGTTCTATGCTCCAGACATAACTCTGCTCTGACCCAGGCAGGAGGGCAGGCACTAGGCAATCTAGGTATCAGGAAATCTCAACGATCCTCCTCCTTGTACAGGGTGTTTCTGCAGAGGGTAGTTTTGGTGTGGTTTGTATCATCCAAATATTTCCAAATCTCCTTCTGCTCTAGTCAGTAGTCTAACACCAGTGAGTACTGGGGAGCTATTGCTCCAGAAACTCCTCTGATGACTTTGCACTCATTTCCCTGAGTAGACAGTTCCCACTGTCTTTCAGTTACCCCCAGTAACAAATCTAAATAAACCCGCAGTCTCCCCCTCTCTATGTTGTATCTATCCCTCATGTGCTCTGAGAGCACTATCCTTGCAGGCAATCACACCAGCACTCAGAGAAAGCCACCCCTCTTAACTGCCCTCTGTCGAAGCTACGCGGACCCATGCTATTTGTGAAGACAAATACAGTGCTAAATCACTTTGGCCCTCTTTTTCTTTTTGAAGCATTTTCCACTAAGCAGAACCCCCCAAAGGGAGAGAAAGGAGCTGGAGGCCTCCCGGGAGCACAGTGATGCTCCAGCCCTGGCTCTCAGCTGCACCTCTGGGGCTGGGGCGGAGGACACCCACAACCCTGCTGCATGTCCAAGAGCCTCTCAAGGACAAGCCCAAAAGGGTCCAGGCAGATTGGGTTTAGGTCCTTAGTGAAGCTCCTGGCACCAATCTGTGAAGGCAGAGAGCACCAGCTTCTTTCCACCCCTGGGTTTCTCATCGGCATCTATGTAAGCCACAAGCCTGAGGCTTCCTGGACCAGTGCATCCCATAGTGTTAGCTAACACCATTGAAGGGCCACACTGGGACAGGCTGGACACACTGCTTGCAGCTGGCAGAGCTGTTGCTCCTGACTGTGCCCTCAGCAAAGTAGTTTCTTCATGAACTGTGTGTTTCTTTTAGTCTCCACAGTTGGAGGAACAGCATCAACACAGGAGTTACCATGCTACTCTTTCTAAATGGTCATCTGTATTCATACCCTTTCCTGGGATTATACATATATAGTATGTATTTTATATATATATATTATTCCTGGGATCACACTTTCCATAAGGTCTGTCACTGCATCGCAGTTCTTCCTCACCAGACGCTTTAGCAAACGTATGCAGGCATGGGGATTAATGGATTCACTGGGACAGATGGATAACTTTTTGTTAAAATCCATTACCAAAAGAGGGAAAGCTGATCTATTGATGTCCTCTAGAGAGGAGTGAGGAGCAAAACTACAATCTAGACCACTTGTAGGGGTTTTTTTTTCTGCACCTCCCTGTCTCTGACTGCCCTGGGCTGTAGGAGCTGCTCTGCCTGCAGTTGCCAAAGTCTAGGAGGAGATCAGGACAACCTCTTTCCACAACACGAAACCTTGAATTGTGCTATTGAAAAATATAGTCGGTTGTTGTGGTTGCTATTGCATTTCACGGATACTGTCATTTAGAGGCTTGTCTTGCGCCTACTGAAGGGAAAAGGCAAACTCCACCAGCCTTCTGGGAGCCCCCATGCTCTTCCAAGTTCTCTTTGAGATTGCTTTTTTTTTTCTTTTTTTCCCAGGAGATATTAGCCTGTGTTATTACAAATTCACTACATCTATCTTGTTATCTTCATTTCAGTATTTCTGTCCTTTTTAAAGATCCCTTTACAAATATTGTTTGCACCATCTTGATAGTAGCTTTCAATTCAGAGCAACAATGTGACTTCTTAATGAAATGTGTGCGTCTGTCTATTCTTGGATAATACTCATAACGAGCCCCAAATGGCACCAAGAGAAAGAGTGAAGAATCTGAAGAGAAGCAGCAAAAATAAAAGATGAAAAGCAAAATTGTAAGAAATAATTGCACTGCTCTGTTCACACAATTAAGAAGCATATCAGAGGAAAACAGTTAAATTAGCTTACTGAGTGCTTACAGGAGTTTTAAAGCTCTACTGTCAGTTCAATTTAAAAAAATACCCTAACAACAGCACACTGGTTTCTAAAGCAGATGACATTCTCCAGCAGTCTGAGATGGTCTCTGTGACACTGACAGCCTCCTCCTCTCCTTGTCCTTTGGAGCATTATAGCCTACCCAGGATGATTTCAGACTGTCAGGGCTCAAACACAGCTGTTCCTTTTCTGGAAACCAAACAACCCAGCCTTCCACTTTCTATGGCAACAACAGTGAGCCCTTCGCAATCTGACCTGCCGAGGAAAACCTGCTGTTAATTAAATGTTAATTGCCTTAATGCAGTCTGCATTATGTGGAAAAATGCAAGTTATTTTAATCTGTATTTTAAAGGAAACATCTGAGGCTTAAAATGCCAGGCAGTGGCACCTTATAAATCAACAGATATACATTGTTCTTGCCCCTTTGGCGGTAGAAGAGACTTCTATGAGTTTAATAGACATGTTGTTCTATTATTTTGCAAGACATTCAGGTAGCAACTGTTTCAGGCAACTTAATTTGATTTCTATGAAAACCATAAATTCAGCATTAATAGTTAATTTTAAATTATATTAAGATTTATTGACTTTTTTATTATATCAATTATTTATTTTGATTTTAAAATACATCAGGTGTCAGTTCCTTTCTAATTTCAGCAGAGTGTGTGATTTGATTGAAGGATCCTGATGGCTGGATACACACGAACACCTTTGTGCTGCCCATTCTGGGGTGGGCAGATGCTCATGCAGCCATCCTCAGAGGGACCATGCCACATGTGAATCTCTGCCAGCAACCCCAAGGAAATAAGATAGCCTGCTTGCAACTCCAAGGGTTTCTCTAGAACAACCAGCCTCCCTCTTGCAACCTGCTGCTTAAACAACTCACCTTCTCTTAAACTACTTCACACCTGGGCAAAAAGACCTCATTATGGCAGCCAGGTAATTACTTGCAGTTTTTCTGTTGGCTTGGCCCAAGCTCTGCAGAACCTTTCTACCTCTGACACAGGAGTGATGAGGAAGGAAGGAAGGAAGGAAGGAAGGAATAAAGGAATAAGAAAGCACTAGATCCTCTTTGGGGTGACACAAGAACAACCTCTCCCTACCTGCTTGCGCTGACCAAAATTCAATTTAATGACTGATAGAGTCTTGGCATTATCAACCAGTTTTTAGAGCTGGGAAATGAGCAATGGCCCACTCCAGTCCCTGCACTGTTCCCACTTGCAGGGTAGATGTGGCTCCTTGTGTCTCCATAGGAGGAAGCCAAGACCCACCATGAGCCATGGGCACAGAGGTGGGAAAGGTTCCTGGCTGGGCTTGGCTGAGTCTATTATGTTGTGTTTCCTTCAGACTGAGTTTATTATTGTATTTTACCTTACATGGACTGCTGAGAATGCTGTGATGGTTTGCGCAGGACTCAACCTCAGAGCTCTTTGAAGATGTCAGAATTTGCTAAAGGAGCTATTTTCTCTGTTTTTGCCATATGTTCTTTTCTTGCCTTGATGCCAGCCATGGTGATAATCTGCAACTAATTTCTGAGATTTCACTGACTGGCTTGAGCTGTACTGCAACATCCCTTCCGCTCTCTTTCATTATAGCAATGCCAACAATAAAACAAAAAAAAAAAAAAGAAAAATAAAAAAGAATATGGTTTATTCCCCTTTGCATTTAGTTGAGTTGAGAAGCGGTGTAGATGAAATGAGGTACCCCACAACTGGTGCTTGGGTAAAACCACTGATCATGTACCTACAGTGCCCAAACTGTCTTTTAGGAAGAATAATTTGAGCAGGGCGTAACAGCGCCAGCCACAAATGTGTAATTCTCTCCTTTCCTTTTTTACTTCTCTTCAATTTGCAGAGGCAAAACATCAAAGTTGGATAATGGTAATGAAGGGTCAGCTTCTTTGCTGGTGCAAGCCAGTGTAACACACCGAAGCTGATGAAGTTCCACCAGTTTACACGGGCAGCAAATGTCACTTAAAATAAGCTGCATCCATGCTGCAGTGGTCTCACGGGAATATGGGAATACTGCTTCTGAGATTTGACACAAAACTATTTATAGGTTCATAATTTAACCCCCTAGAAAGGAAGCTACCAGAGGGAAGAACTCGCTGGAGGCAAGTGCTGTCGGGGAAGTTACCAGCACTGCCAGCCCAGTTCAGGCTCCCCTCTAAATGCAGAGCCAGCATCCGTGGGCACAACGATTCCCCAGAAACTTGCCCATCCCTTGACAACATCTGGATTTGATCCCCAATGTTTACAAAGCTGGGGAGTGTCTGAGTGTTTTTAGACTGTTATGTGCATTATTTTTTCTCATTTTAAAGCTGCCCATGTAGAGAAAAATACAGGACTTCAGTAACAGTTACCAGCATGATTTGCTTTTATTACCTTTCTGTTCAAGACCCTTGTTTCCCCTTGTAGCATGTCAAATTGCCCCCAAAACCATATTATACAGCAGAGAAATGTCGTTCACACTTCACTGGCTATTGATTTACTTTATTTATTGGCACAAAATCAGCCTGAGATAAACATTTTGTCCCCCATTTCCACTATTGTAAGCTATGTAGTTCACTGCGAGATAGGCAAACCCCAATGTGCTGGGTCACAATTCGACATGGCTTTCTAATCAATGTGTGAAAAATTACCTAATGAATAATGGGTTGCACATTTCCACAAACAAATTAACCAGGGTGAGACTGAAACTAATGATTATATTTATCTAATGTAATTTCACATCTGTTACTAGTGCTAGTAATTTTTTTTTTCTTCTTTCCATGGCGTCCTTAGAATTACAACCCAGCTTTTGAGAGACAGACATTTTACATCCACTTAAACAGATAATGGTCAGATTTATTAGGTACATACTTTTAGAACCACAAGATAGTTGGGGAGCATGTTATTATTTTGCAGTACTTTGTGGGAGTTGAACCGCTTTTTGAAGCACCGTGTGGTTCTCACACAGGAGCCGGGGTGCTCAGACTCACAGCATCTCCCATGCAAGGAACAGAAAAAGTGATTTTTTTTTTCCCCCAATATACAGCCAGCTGAGATACACCCTGATAATTTTTGCTGGAGTTAGGCTAATATCATTCGCAGATGAAAAAGCACAACAGTGGGAAGGAACCTTGCGGGTTCATTCTTTATCTCCTCCTTAAAGTAGATTTGTGTCTTCCTGGTGAAATGATCAGTTTTGTAAAACAATTGTTCCCGAAGTCCAAATGCTGACTCCACATGGGTTCAGCAAGCGTCCGTGGCCTGATGTGGCTGTTGCTTCTCAGAATGGAGAAAGTAATTGGCTCTGCAGGGCTTACTTTCCACTAGATGTTTTTATTTTCCAGGCACATTAAAATGTTTTGCTTGGGCTGTTAAGAGCGGCTTGGGCACCCTCCCCAGTCTCCAAAGTATGAGGCATCAACTCACCTGTCTCCGTCCTCTCCTAAGAGAAGTGTTTTAAAGGAGGGCTTGTAAAGTGGGCCGCCAGGGAAGGAGAAAGAGGGCAAGGTGGGGGTTTTCTCCCCCTGAAGCTGACTCACCTCAATCTCCATGGGGGATATAGAGCCCCCGTGGCTGCAAACACCTTTCTTCCTGCGGCTGGGGGCTGAATCTGCTCCATCACATCCAGCAGCTCACAGTTGTCTTTAAAGATGTTGCAAGAAAACCAAAAGTCTCCAAATTATGTCACTACTTGAGTCAACATTATTAAACAATTTCACAACCTGTCTCAGTCGTGGTGGCAGCTTTCATAAGGATTTATTATCCAGAGACAGAAGAAGGGAGGGGGCTGAGAGTGCACAGAGGTTTGAAAGTCATTGTACCGAGAGTTTAATTATTGTATTTTTCACTGAAGTTGAAAGTATTGAGGAAAATCTAGCCAATTTCATATTACCTCATTTGATTAAAGAAGTTGTATGATTGTTCAGAATCTGTAATTGCCATTCAGCACAGCTTAGCTGAAAAAAAGCTTTTTGACTTCTCATCCTTAATACTTGGCGATATTAGTAGCCTCATTGGATTAGCCAAATAAAACTTAGAAAATGACACCACCTCTATTCTGAAGACATTCTGAAGATTGATTCAGCTTAAAATTACTTGATGTGTATTTCTGTTGGGGGGTGGGAGTGGTGGTTTATTTTTTACTAGTACACGTTTTTCTTGTCAGCATTAGGAAAAGTCCTCTATACAGCCATGTCAGATACGGAACAATATGTAACTTGACGGGCGAGATTCTCAAACTACAGGACATAAAGCAGGACATAATATCATGTTTATTACATGGAGCAAGACAGGCAGATATCCAGCAGTTGTGTGCCTCATAAGCCTACAGTACCACTTTGTATTTGGCTTCTTTATTGAGAAGGGAGACTCTAAATGTGTACCATTACATTTTATATTTTTTTTGATTGCAGATAGCCTTCATGTCCTTTCAGCGCTGGTTCCAGAAATAAATGACCTTGTTCTACTTGGAAGCTTGTGGAACAGCTGAGGAACATTCTGTCTGGGTCAGTCTTAAACTGGTTACAAAGCAGACCTCTGGATCTCTTGTTTTGGAGACTTCTTGTTTCCCAGATTGTGGAAGGCATGGTCCATGTACTACTAGCACATGGAGAAGCAGATGCTTGCACCTCTCAGCGAGCCTAGAAATGGTTGAGCTGCTCCCTTCTGTGGTGGCATCTTCTGCAGCAGCTTGTTAACTCCCATCTGTGCCATGAACAACCCTGGTGTCACACCTGAAGAGGAGTGTTACTGAGCTCCAGGGTGCAAATGGGATGAGCTAACACCTGATGTGTTCATTCCAGCTGGAGTCAGCTCATGGAAATAGAGATACGTGCTGCTGCTGGGAGAGACAGGGACACGTCAGTGCCAGCTGCACCTCTCTGCGCTGGGGCAGCTGAGCAGCTTGGCAGCCACCTTCAAGAGTTTTGAAACATGGGGTGGTTCAGGGCTAACTTTGCTGGAGTTCTGGGGTACATGAGACAGAAGTTGGAGAACAGGATGAAAATAGCAAGCAACATCCTAAAGGTCTGCTCTTGTATGGCCAAGCTGCCCTGAACACTTGATCGCCTACATGTAACATTCTTCCTAAAACATCTTTTCTTCCCTACCCCAGGCATGATGGCTGTAGCATGTCCTGGGCTGCCACAGCCTGCAGAGGCCACCCAGCAGGAGGGCTCCAACAAGGCACTGCAAACTCTTCCATTTCTCTACTCTTAAGGACCATCCTGACAAGGACAAAGCAACTTGGAGCAGCTGTAGGTAGAGAGGTTTGGGGACTGAGCTCAGGGAAACATTTGATGGCTGCTAATAACAAGCACCCCATTCAACACACTCATTCAGTTATTTTTGCTTGTCCTTTATCTAGTACATTTGATTCGGTTAAAGCCACTTAGCCTAAGTCAGGCTAGTTCAGTCCTGGTGATATAACTCAATACAAGCAATTCCTGGTTTTATAATAATTCACTGATTGCTGCAGGGACATTTGTTGCTGAAGAAAGAAGTGAACTCTGTTGACCAAAAGACACAAAAGATGATGATGGATACACAGGGCAGGGCTGTCCAGAGGGACTTGGAGCAAACTTCAACATCTGTACTGAAAGCACACATGACAAGATAAAACAAGCATCAGCTTTTCTAGCCTACGTGGCGTGAGTGTGTCAGCCTGAGTCCAGAAGGAGGTCACACTGGAGAGGCACGGCGTGACTTCAGTCTCCGTGCCTTTTCATGGTAACCAGGCTGCACTGTTTGCATTTCTCATTTTCCCTCTGGTAGAAATTTCTCACTGAGGGTTTTGACAATTTTCAAATAATGTCGTGGAGAGTATGACAACATGAAATGAGAGCAGAGCACAATGATGCAGTAAATAGTTACATTATTAGAAAGGCAGATGCTGGCACTGAAGCAGGGTTGTTGGCCTAAAGAAATAGATTAGGAGGGAGAAAACAGAAAAAAAAATCTGTGAGGTATCATCAGAAGCGGTCGATAGCATAATAATGTTCATATGCAAGAGAAGGTTTTCTGTGGCAATGTGAATCAACTCACATGCTAATATGACCAGTAAATAAACCATAGTAAGATTCTAGAATTGATATTACTACTCACCAGTACAACTCCAGGCCAGTGAATCATGTCTGGAATTGCATTTTGGACTCCAAGCCCTGGCACTGGATCCCAGTGGGCAAGACAAAGTCCTGCAGCAGCATCTGAGTCACACACAGCCATCTACAGACAACCTAAATTCAGCATGAACCCGGTGCTTTGTATTTCCTGTTGGTGTATTCTTGTCACTTTTTAGAGTCCTCAGAGATATGCCCCAAGTGAGCACAGGGATACTGGTGAAATTTAGGATCTTTGAATGCACCTGAACTGAAATCAGCAAGGAGTGATTTGGAGCAAGGCTGCTGCAGCCTGGTCCCCTACTTAGGCAATGGAAAGGAACAGGGTCTCCTCACTGTGCTGTGAAAGCCTGTCACCCATCCCTTGTGCCTCTTGTCCTCTCCCCAAATGACTGTAAACTGCAGCCTGAGCTCAGCCCATAAGCATAAACTTCAAGAGTATGTGAGGATTTTCCATGTGCCTCCAGGATCCAATGACCCATGCAACAACCTGAGAATCTGATATTCTGAGAGCCTGGGCACCAGCAACTTCAGCATAAGGCTTGAGGAGTTTCAGATGCCACCACCTTGAAAGTCAGCCCCAGCTGCATTGATGCAGGCACCCAAACTAACTGGGAATATGCATAAACACAAACCCACCTTTAGCAAATGCAGGAGTGCTGCTATAACCCTTGGTAAAGCCACAGTTAAGGGGGAGCCGCTTGTTCTCTCAGATAATGCAGTAAAGCAGAGCAGTCAAAGAGGAATTCAACAAGTCGGGAGCGCTCAAGCTACCAACATGTCAGCTGACTGTGTTTAAACAGAGCACAGTGTAGGTGTCCACCACTCTCTGCATTATGACTATTTCTCCACAGGAATGCGAAACTGAGAGAAATTGTCATATGTTGTATTCTTGTGCAAGGCAGGACAGACTTGACCATAAGCAGAGGCATCCCATCCGAGTACTCCCAAGATGATGTCAGTCTCTTGAAAGGTGTGAAAGCAATGACCTGGCCCTGTGCACAGCTACTGTGGCCAGCACAGCTCGGCTAGAGTGCAAATGGGACCCTGACCACCTTTCCCAGTCAAGCTGCTTCCCTGGGAGCCTCTCAAGAAATTTCTACTGAGGCAAACAGGACACCTTTGGGATTTTCCACTGCTGCACAGACCCTGATACAAGGCAGGACCGATTAAAACTGCCATGAGTACATAGAATGAGGAAGCTTTTTGTCACTGAACAATTTGCTGATGGGTAAAGTGCCAGATCATTTGAATTTTTTTCTGCCAGTTTGGAAATGAGAAGACCTAGATGTGACCTAGATGTATCAAAGTCATTTCACAGAGGTTCACCAGTGGAGTGGCACACATGATGATGGCAGAAGGTGAGGGTGAAAGGCACAGCCAGGAATGGTGCGCTAAATCCTTTTTCACCTGGTGTGATTCACACAGGTAATCAGAAGGGTATGTGATGTGTCAAAATCCTAGAGGCATCAGAGAAAGCAGAAGCAGGCAGGTAGATAATCTTTCATGTGGAGGATCCCAAACTGCTTTACTCATAAAGTCATTCTGAAGCTAGAGGTAAAATATACAGATCAAGATGAGATTTAAAGCTGAGATGGGACTTTGTGGCTTGGTAGAAAGAGCGCTTCTAGAATGACTGGGCAACTCCAGTGTCAAAGGTGGCCAGGATCAGAGCAGTGCAATTAATGTGCAGAAGAGATTTGTGTATTGGTAGAGACTTTGGACAGAGCAAGTTCAGAGGACATTATTTGATAAAGAAGAAAATTCTGAACTACTGGTGGAGTTCGATCAGAAGCTGGTGAAGGTAACAAGAGGATTAAAATTGATAGAACTTGGCAGCCTACATTACTTTGAAGAGGAGATTTAGGTACTAAGACACTTAGATGCTTTTCAAAAAAATACCTGCAACAGTGGATGCTTTCATTTAGCAAGTAATGGTGTAACCAGCTGCTGTCAAGAGTTATAACATAAAGAAGGATGTGTATGGAAGGCATCAACAAGTAAAAGGCTGGCTTTATATTTTGGGTGTAATTGATTGACTATAACATCCATGAATGAAATCTACAGATTTACACCCTACTGGAGAGGCTAAGAGATGAGGAGGTAATGAATGAAGGACTATTAGAGCAATTTATTGTAGATGGGAGAAGAATCATCTCCAACAGGAATGAGAAAGGTCTGATTTAAGTGAGGATATGAACCACGTGATAAGTAGTTGGTCAGAGGCAGCAGCTTCTTGTGTGAGATATGAAGAAAGGCCAGAGCAATCATCTAAGAACACAGGATCCCACATCCTTTAAAAAGCATCTCCACTGTAGCTGTCTTTACCTAGGTGGGGTCCCTCAGAGCCCAGCAGGATTCTCCACTCCTGCGAGGATCTGCCCGGTCACAGTTCAGGCAAGCCCAAGCTTAAAATTGAACAGAGCTAAAGCAGAAAAGGCAAAGTGACAGTAATATAAAATATAGTGGAATTGTCTTTGAGTATGTCTTATAATAATTAAAATTTCAGGAATAAAGCATGAGTCATTTATTTGCTACTGAGACCTGAAGATAGGAATATAAGCTGACAACAAATACAGTTGTGGGTCTTAATTATTGCTTATAATAGACACAGAGAGTAGAGCCACCAACTGTACCAAGTGTAATTCTTTATTTAGTAATTTAATATTCTTCCCTGTTCATCTCAATGCATTTTTATATGTCTGACCTTCTGTAGACTTTTCATTTTGTTCTCCAGTTGAAAGAGCAAAGCTGGTTAATTTCTGGTGACATTTTGTGGCCGTGTAGCTGCTGAAATATCTTTTTACACTCAGGTTTGTTTATAAATCTGAATTCAGTGGATATCTGCCTAGCGACACAAGCCTGTAAGCCAGGTGACATTGCAGAAATTAGAGCCCCCTCCTTCCCAGGGACTCCCTGAGCGCATCCCGGCCTCGGGAGCCCAGGGGACACAAAAAGCATCGTGTAAAGTCCGTGGCCGTGGCAAAGAGCAGCTAGACCATGCTATGCCCCCTCCAAATAACATGTCTCCTGCTCACCTGCCATATCATTGACTTACCTTGTCTGTGACTGTGGCACAACCAAATCCTCTGGCTACAATGACATGGGGAGTCCTCATGTTATAGTCAAATCAAGTTTTGCCGGGGCTGGAAGGCAGGAAGCTCAACATCACAGCCTTCCAGTACACAGAAATTTCATTATAAAGTAATGTTTATGCCTGGAAATGGGGGATGGTGCTTCCTCTTAATTATTAGATACAAAAAATAGGGGAGGGTGCTTGTAGTAATTCTGAAATGCTCTTTAAAAAGTTAGCAAAAAAATAAACCTTAAAAGCTTGCAGAGGTGCCACAGGGAATCATAGCTGCCACTTAAATTATATTAAAGGGCAATAAATTGAAACCAGTAAAAAAGAAATGTGTCCTTACAGGGTGCATCGTCAGCTTATGAAATTCACTGTAACAGGAGGTCAGTGAGAGAAAGTCTGTAGTTTGTTTTTTCCAAAGTACTTTTTGGATCACTACCATGATGCCTCCAGTGCTGCAAGAAAAGGCTAATCAAACTTCATACTCCAAGGCACAAACTGTGTATGGGGGTCAGGAGAAAACGTCACCCTCACAGGCAGTGTATTAAGCATATTCTGCATTTTCCCCCTCGACCTTCGAAGGAGGGTAAGGATCTCTGCAGAATTGTTGTGTAACCTCCAATGGCAAATCCTGTACAAACGTCTCTGGATTCCTTCCTCCCAGGGAGTGATTCTCCTCTGGCAGATTCAAAGCTTTTAAAAGCATAATTTTAGCTCTGAAAAATGTTTTTAAGCATAAGCGTTGATGAACGATGCAACGTAAAAGTGAAGCAGAGCTCCTGAGCCTCAAAGATGGTCTCGGGAGAAGCTGAGGCAGGCACAATTTATTGGCAAATAAGAGAGGCGACCTCCCACCCATACCATTGTACAACATCTCAGGTGGAAGACAAAGACTGGTCTGTGCACAAGCCCTGGCTGTGAGGAGCATGAAAAGAGAGACACCCTCCTGCCGTTTTTTCCCTGAGGAGTAGAAGTAAATCTCACAGAGGGCCTTACGTGTCTATTAAGGCAGCCCTTGAGCACTACTCAAACAAAAGGATGACGGTTAATCAAAGAGAGTTCCCTACCACATCCCAGGCACAACCAGCCCCTCCAGCTTTTGCTGCCATTCTTGCTATTCTTGTCATGATGAGGTGAAAAATTAAGACCGTGCTGTCCCTACTGCCCCCCTCCACCACCACCACCTCTGCCCTTCTCTCACAGTTGCATCACTGACGTGGGTGATGATCAGCCAGCGGTGTTTAAAAGGAGCCTTGCATCTTTTGGAACAAATTCTGATTCTCTGAGTTAAGCCATGGCTGTCAGCTGTCTTGCCCAAAGATTTTGGGGTACGTCTTGTGTGTTCATAAAGTCAAACTGGCTCTCAGGCCCCAGATCTCACCTATGACTGAATGATCTGATGTGGCACAAGCTGCGGTGAGACATCTGAATGCAGTCCATGTGTGGTAATTTTTTCTTTTAGAAAAGGGGGTTTACAGAATGGGGGAAAGCTCTCTGGCAGAACCATTTTGAGCACTGAACCCACAAATCTCCACACATGCATCTGCTGAACTCGCAGCCAGGTCAGCATGGGCCTTAAAGGCTGCAGGATCAGGGCCTTTCTTCTTTGTCCCTTTTGTCCAAGCTGTAACTCTATTATGGTTATCAAACAGTTGAAATAGATCTGTGACATTACAGGATGCTAATTTCTGAGGACTCCTCTTCCTTTTCCTTTTGCAGCGTTTAGATTTTTTCCTGTGTTTACACCACACGTGAGGGAAAAAGTAAAACTCCTTTGTTCTCCCTTTCATCTTTATGCTGAAAGGCCAAACAGGCCATGCTTCCCAGACCAAC
The DNA here is from genome assembly GCA_034008185.1 of Gorsachius magnificus. Lineage (NCBI taxonomy): Eukaryota > Metazoa > Chordata > Aves > Pelecaniformes > Ardeidae > Gorsachius > Gorsachius magnificus. The sequence continues at coordinate 71,215,323 of CM067109.1, forward strand.
CGCTCTGAGCTCAGCCTTAATGGCAGGAAGGAGGTGATCGCCTCTGTGTCAGGGCTTGCTTAAAAAAAAAAAAAAAAAAAGGATCTTAATTCCAGCATTGGAAATGAAGAGGAGTTCGCTATTAGCTTTCATGTTAATAATTTAGAAAATACATGCCAAATCACTTGTGTTCTCTCAGTTCTCTCTGAACACAGCTGCAAACTGCATTAGGTGTTAGGGTGAATGGATATATTTCAGATGAGATATTTGTACTGAATTATTAGGGTAGTCTGTATTACAAAATTACTAATAAACATTGCTTCTGGCTCAATTTAGCCTGAACTCAGTGAACCTAGCCAGTGGTGAGAAATCAAAAACTCCGAAATACCCGATGAATGAATCTAACTAATCAAGAAGCCCTGCAGGAAGTAGATGCCAGGATTAATGAGCCAGTGGTTTCACCATGCCATGCTGTTATTTCTTCACATAAATGCCCTCAGATGAGATTACCTTTGTCATGAAAAGGAGAAAAGGAAGGTTACATACTTTCAACTGACAGGTTAACTGCCATACCTCCATTACCGCAAGATACATTTTCATGTGCGGGGATTTTTATTCTGAAAAATGAAAATTTAAAGACCACAACACAAATTAAACCACATTTTCATTTCTAGGAGCAGGGATCATTGCTGCTAGTACAATACTATAATCCGTGCTGCAATGTTATCTGATCCCTTGCCTTGCACAAACTTTCTCCCGATGTTAGTAATTGCTCAGTGAATGCAATCTCCAGCAGCGGGTAAGAGCAGGTTCTGCCTTCCAGGGGGATTTGAAGGGAGGAAGAGAGAAGAGAGTGTCAAAGCATTTCATCAAGAGAGCAAATGAGAGGTTCAGTGACATTATCGTTATGTATATTCCTTAGATATTAGGGGTCATGTTGTATTTAGAGAGAGGTAAACCGTCGTGGATATATGCCAGTGTGGAAACAAATCCATATATACAAGTGTAAATCTGAGTCTATTTACATGCTGGGTGGAATTGCTCAAAGCTAAAACACACTTTAAGGTAAGAAAGTAAGCCCAGCTTGTAACAGCCCCAGCGCCTGGTGTTAGCCACTTAGTCAGTAATAGGCTAATTGTTATTCAGCATAAATATTCCCTCTCGATTTATATGGAATTCACTCATTTATTTTGATCACTTTATGTGAATGAAGCAAAGCTGTTCCTGTTGTTGGGTAGAACTAGTCAGTGCTATTTAATTTTTGTCTTTTAATATCAGCACAAGTGAGATTTTGTAATAAAATCATTCACACACAACCTGTAACATGTATGAGTGGAACCTGCAGTCCCCTTCCTTTCATCCATGTTAAATACATAAGAGCATCAGCTTAGACGTTTTATGTTGCAAAGCTTCAGCTGGTGCTAAGGGTACGTTTCAAAAATCTCCAGGATTCAGAACACGAAGATCTATTGCCATGGAAACAAATGTTGTATCAAAGTTGTGTAGGATCAAAAAGCTTTGCTCATAACCAGGACAACAGTTGCATTAGAATATGGAGGAAATGATGGATGTTTTAGGAGCGAGAATTCAGCCAAAGGATCTTTGCAAGGCCCCTTCTATAGAGTTGCAGCATTTGGTGTCAAGAGTTGGATCTTACAGGTTGCATCTCAATCCCCTGCCCCCAGCCAGAAAGAGCATTTTTCTCTACCGTTAAAAAGCACATATTTTTTAAAGATCTTCCATACCACACTTTACGACATTCCTACATCATAAAGCTGTCTCGCTTATAGCAATATAAAGCAGCTGTAAAAATTACTTGCTTGTAAACAACCTTCTGTACATTAGGAAGAAGCAGAGTGAGATTTGCACTCCTCTGCATGTAAGTGCAGACCTGCTTTTCCTGCCGGCACACCAGGGCATGGGGAAGGAACTGCCATGGGATTGGGAGGAGCAAGGGATACCCCAGTCAGGCCACCATTCCTCTCGGCCCATGCAGGACCACTGGTGGGATAGGGGGGCTGGGGGCACACTGACCAGCCCTGCTCCATACACACTCCATGCGCCCACATCTTGGAGGGCCGATTGAAATTATCGTGAATTTCAAACTTGGAACCAAGCCTGGGTGCAGAAGGGCTACTGCTTGGCCCAAGGCTGGGCTGGGGAGTAGAGGGCAGGCTGGAAGAAGGGACAGGACGCAGCGCCTTCTTAGCCCCGGCATTACTCATGGCACGGATTATGGTATGGGACCTGTCTAGCCTGGCCTGGGCTACCTCAGGATGGGCGTCCTGGGCTGTTTTGGCACCCAGGCCAGCGGGCTCCTGCAGAAGGGCACAGGGCTGCTTCCTCAGGTGACCCCCAGCAGACTCACTCTGGGCCTGGATCTCCAATAATTTATTCTCCTTTTATTTCTCTTTTAAATTAAATACGCATACGTAATATGCACTTTGGAGCAGGCAAGGACCCTTCTGCGGGTGCCTATGGAGCCGGGCACTCTCAGGTGTGTAATTAAGAGGTGTGTAATTGATGTACAAGGAGAAGAGATCTCATAAAAAAAAAAAAAAAAAAAAAGGGGGGGAGCAGAAAGAAAAAAAAAACAAAACCCAAACCGAGCTGTACGATGCTTGCCAAAGTCCTGCACTTTTTTTTTCACTCGTGTCGAAGTTTGCACGGGTGTACGCCGTACGTTGCCTCTTCCGTGGGATTCGCGCCGGCAGCCGCGCACTCACTCCCGCGCCGCAGCGGCTCAGCGGCGGAGACCCCCGCCCCGCCCCGCCCCGCTCCCGCTCCCGCCGCCGCCCCGGCCCTCGTCCCCCGCTGTCGGCCCGGCCCCGGCCCTCCCGCCCTCCCGCCGCCCCCCGCTCTCCGCCTCTGCCTTGCTCCGCCGCGAAACTGCTCCCAGCTCAAAGGCCAATCACACAGAAAGATTAACAAAAGTTTATTAATCATGAAGTATTAAAATTGTGACAAATGAAAGGCTTCAATGCAAAGTTCAAGCAAGCAAACTATCCCCAAACTTGAGACAAAGGACTTCGTGAATCCCACAGAACGAAGTCCCGTCTTTTTTTTTTTTTTTTTGCCTGCGTTTCAAGACACCTCGCATATCTCACACGCCACATCAATTCTTCATATCACATACTGAAAATGATTTTAGTTATCCATTTACATTAACTCGATATAAACGTGTCCGGAAAAGTTAATTAATATGCTTTATATTAGCTCAAACATTCATTAAGAAACCCAAAATGCAATAAATAAGCACAGACAATAAGTTAAAACATATCACGAACATACCAGTATGTAACAAGAATGCTTTATCTACACAAAACATCCTATTTCACATCGTTTGTTCATTCCTCCAGCGGCCCTGCCCTGCGGCGGGGTGACCGGCACATGCAGGCGGGCGGGCCGCGGGGCCGGGCCGGGCCGGGCGGGGCGGGGGCCGGCAGCGGAAGATGCAGGAGGGACAATAGCAGCAGGAACGTAAATAAATGTGTAAATAAAGGTGGGGCGGATCAGCAACTCAACTGTCACGAAATCAAAGATCCGAAAAAGGGAAGTGCTCTTGCTTTTTTTTTTTTCCCCCCGTTTTACTTTCACGAAACTTTTTTTTTTTCTTCCCCCCCATCTCTCTCGCTCTTTCTCGCATATTAAATGCTTTATCAAAACGGATTTGATTATCTCGGGGGTCTCCGTACCGCTCCGCGAACCCGCCCGGCCGCCCCCCGACGGCGCCCTCGCAGCGGAGGGGGCCGGCGGCGGGCCGCTGCTCTTAGAGAAACAGTAACAATTGAAGAAAACAAAACCAAAATGCATTTCTTTGCAAAGCCGGTCGGGCGGCCGGCGGGAGCGACGGGTCGCGGCGAGGGAGGGGGGGGAGACAGGGCCGGGCTCGGGGTGGGGGGGACACCCCGAGTCCTGCCGCCGCCGAGGAGGGGCGGCCGCCGAGCGGGCCGGTCCGCGGAGGGGATGCGGGGGGCGGAGGGCGGGGAGGGAGGTGGGGGGGTGGTGGTGGGGGGGGGGTGTTTCTTGGCCCACAAACCAGTCCGGTGGCGTCTGATTTCAGATCCTGAGTCGACCCTGGTAAGTCAGGTGGGGGCAGGCGGGAGCGGGGGCGGGCCGGGGCGGGCGGGCGAGGCGGGGGCACGGTCCCCGCCGGGGGCGCCGGCCTTAGGTGAAGCTCATGGAGACTGTGTGCTCTAGTGCTTTGCGGCGGAGGGAGGCGATGCTGGTTCCCCGCCACACGTCGCTGCTGTCCGGGGAGCTGCAGAGCTGGGGCGACCCCGTCACGTTGCTGGGGCCGGGCAGGGAGGCGGGCACCATGCCGGGGAAGGCGGGCTGGTAGAGGTGCGACTGCAGCCCGGCCTTGGCCCCCGAGAGGCCCGGTTGGGGGGGCCTGCTGCCGGCCCAGCGCCGGCGGCAGCGGCAGCTGCGACACGCCCGGCATGGCGGCGGCGGCCCAGCGGGTGTCGTTGGCGTGGAAGGAGCAGAGGCTGTCGCCCATGGCGGCGGCGGCGGCGGCGGCGGCCGAGGGGAACTGCGGCAGCCCCGGCGTCGGCAGCAGCGTGCCCGGGGCGCGGAAGACGTTGGTGGTCTTCTTGCGCTTCTTCCACTTGGCCCGCCGGTTCTGGAACCAGACCTGCGGGCGGCGGGCAGCGACACGCTCCGTTAGCCACCACCCACCCGCGGCGCGGCGGGGCCCGGAGCCGCCGCGCCCGCCCCGGCCTCCCCGCCCCCCCCTCCTCCCCCCCCAGTCCCTCCCCGCCGGCCGCTGTCCCTCCTGGCGGCCGCTCCCCGCAGCCGCAGCCCCACGCGTGTCCCCCTCACGGGTTAACGAAACCGCGGGAACTTTTTACGGCAACGCCGATCGATGTCTCCGTCCCGGGACAGAGCCGCCTGCGGGCTCCCGCCCCCGGGGAGGAGGCTCTGGGAGAGGAGCTTGGCCTCCCTCCTTAAAAAAAAAAAAAACAAAACCAAAACAGTAGCACAAACGAAAAAAGACATCGTCCGGCCCACGGCTCCTGCCCTCGCGTGGAGGCCCTGCGGGAGCGGGGCGCGGCGGGGCGGGGAGCCTTGCCCCGGGCCAGCCCCCTTCCGCCCGGCGCCGCCCTGGTCCGGGTGCGGGAAACCCTCCCGCCGAACCGCCCGCTGTTTGGGGTTTTTAAGGAAAAAACAAAACAAAACAAAACAAAAAAACCACCAAAAACCCAAACGAACAAGAAAACCCAACAAAAAAAGGAAAACAACCAACCAAAGGCGGTTTGGGTACGGGGGGATGAGTTGGTGGGTCCCGCCGCCCCGCTGCCGAGAGCACCGGGGCGGTTGTTGAGGAGGGGCGGGGGAGAAGAGCCGGAGGAGCCCGGTGCCCAGAGCTGCCGGAGCCCGCGGCTGCCGCCGTGTACCCGGTCCGAGAGGGACGGGAAGCCCTTAGCGGGCACGGGCAGCCGGGAGAGAGCGAAATGCGAGGTGAACAATCGAAAAACCGCGTTCAATTATGTTCTAGGGTTAATAGTTAAATTGCGGCTACAAAATCTTTTTATGTTTCATGGTTTACCGGTGTTGTAAGGAATCTCCATCAGGTCTGATCGCCTCAGCTCATAGCTACGCTGCATATGCTTTTAAAATGTGAATGTTTCCAGCTGAAAACTAGTGCATGACAGATTAAAACGCGGGGAAAACCTGGGGGAGATTTTGAAAATGCACACATGACAACTCTAGAAATACATTAAGCACGAGCGTTTGGCAACTTTGGACTCCTTTTAAAATGCAACTAGCCCCTGAAAATTATTAATACAACAGTGAGAATCTAATGGAGGTTGGAATCTAAAAATCTACCTTGATGATGTCTGCTGCTACAGTAATGTAGACATACTGTAAATGTATTTTAAAATATATAGCCCATTTAATTCCCCAGCTATAAATGGGTTTGAGAGAGAGAGAGAGAAGGGGAGACAATATCACTTTTGTTTTTCTTCTTCTTTTTTTTTTCCCCTTTCCCCAGGAGCCAAAGCTTTATGAAGATCTCATTGGAATCCAGCAGATGATTAATGTGAAGATTTGGTAGGAAATCTGGAGAGCTGTATTAAAGCTCAGATCTCAGGTTCATTTCGATCAGCCAGCCGTGAACTCTGGGCCGAATTCATTACACTTTAATAGTGCTGGGAGAGGAAGAAAATGCAATTTCTCATTCCATTAGAAAACTAGAAAATACTCTCAGCTTGTCCCCTATTAAGATGTGGCAGGTGACGGGACCATTGTGGGGGACACGGTCAATGGAATTACAGCACATTATTTTTGTTCATATAAAATATTGAAAGGCAAGCCTGACTGTGCAGAAGTTATTTCACTGATTTGGTTTTTATGTAAATAAAATATTGAAAGTTAATTAATCCGTGCTAGAGACTAATGATTATGCTTATTATATTGCATTTGATCGCATAATTTGCATGATTCTCGCATTGCTGCTTAATAAGCCATTCCAGGTTATAAATAATTCTGAAATTGGTTTCTAATAATGGCATGCTATAAAAAGAATGGTTTTATTACACCAGCCTGAAAAGCAGAGCAATATCAGACGTGGAATTGGACTCCCGTTTAAGCACCAGCCGCTTTAATAATTATTTAAATGTATCATATACATTAAATGTAGATCTAAAATGAGGAAAGAGGTGATTTATCCTGGCATCTAAAACCCTTAAAAACATATACAGCCGCTATAAATTAACTATTTGGAGTATTCCTTAATCAGCGTGGAGCCCACATACTGCAAGGAATGTGTAGACAATCTGTTAACTATAAAGAAAACTGTAAAGTACTCATATAAGAAAATTACTATTTAATTTAAATTTGGTCAAGGAGCAGCGATACATCGGATTGTGAAGTAAATACATTTTACATAAATTATTTTGCCTTAGATTACATAATGTTAATCATTTTGAAGTGTTAATTAGGAAGGTTATGTTGATCTGATTACTTTTTAAACTACAGAACATTATTGTAAAAAATATTTAAATTGCCACTCTATTAAACTGTTTTATCAGCAGTCTCGAGCTATTAGCATCGGTTTAAGATTATGCCGAGGCCGTTAAAACACTTTGTCTTTCTTCCTGCGAATTTCTTTGATGTGCTGTTAGAAAATAACTATTTCCATTTTATATTTTATATTTTACTTCATTTACCACACTCCTAATATTGAAATTGGTATCATTAACCTTTGGGAAACCCAATAAAGTTTAATAGACCTCGTTTTCTTTTTTCATAGAGTCAGTTGTCCAATTATATTTTATTTGTGAATCTAATTTCTTTCTTAATTTAAACTAATTATAGCCCTGCATAGGCTGAGCCAAATTGTTTTACTTTTCGAAAGCGGACGTGCGTTTTCTGTCACGTCCGAGGATGGGGTCAGTGTCCCTTCGCGAAAACCTGCGTTTAGGCATTTCTTTGGACGCGCCTTTCTGCAGCGGAGGAGTTTCGGCCGGCCGGGGGGACTTGGGGCACCGTCTGCGGCCGCGGCAGCGGCGGCGCGGCGTGGGGCGCGGTGCGGGGCGCTGCGCTGCGCGGGGGTGCGCGTCCCGCCGGGCGCCCGCTTCTCGCCCGGGAAGTCGGCGAGGTGTCCCTCTGCCCGCAACAGCCGCACCTGAGCCGTCCGGTGGGTGGGACCCTCTCCCCCTCTTCCAAACTTCTCTGACATTGACTTGACACTAAATCGTGCCTCTCCCGCCTCCGCGCGAGCAGTTAGATGTCTCTGCGCGTATCTGTGCGCGTCTACGCGAGGGAATAACACACGCCCGGGGTGTTGCCGTTACCCGCTGCCCCGCCGCCCCGGGCCGCAACCCCGGGGCCCTCCCGCCCGCACCCCGGCCCCTGCCGGCAGGACCGGCGGGACGCCCCATCCCGCCGCCGGCAGCACCGCGGACAGCGGCACCGCGCCCCGCACCGCGCCCCGCACCGCGCCCCGCAGCGGAGCACAGCGGGGGGCGAGCAATGACCCGGACGTTTGGGGTCGCATCTTCGCCCCGAGCGCTTGGCGAGGGCTGAGACGTGCCCCTCTCGGGTTGTGCCTCCCCGGGGTCTTTCCTGAGCCGGGCTGGGCCGTGGAGCGGGGAGGGACCACCGCGCGACCGGCGGGTAGGGGACAGAGGGACACCCTAAGGGGGACATCCTAAGGGGACACCTCAAGGGGACACCCCTAGGGGACAGCCCAAGCTTTGTGGAAAAGGGGGCGGGGGGCGGGGGGGAGCGTCCGGCTTCCAGGCTTGCTGACCAAACCGTGGCGTTCAGGGATGGGTTTCCTCCCCCGCCGCCGGGCTGAGGTTCGGGAGCACCTACACACACTTCTCGCCCTCCCCGCCCCCCCGTCGGCGCGGCCGGGGAAGGGGCCGGTGGGGGCGGCCCTCGCGCGGGGGCGGCTGCACATACCTGCACCCGTGACTCGGTGAGGCCGATGCGCAAGGCCAGCTCTTCCCGCATGAAGATGTCCGGGTAGTGGGTCTTGGCGAAGCTCCTCTCCAGCTCGTTGAGTTGGGCCGGCGTGAAGCGGGTGCGGTGCCGCTTCTGCTTCTGCTGCCCCTGCTGCTGCCCAGCCTGGCTGGGGTTCTGGCCGCCCTGCTGGCCTTGCTGTTTGTCGGGGTCTTTGGCGCTGACGGCTAAGGAGCTGGGGTTGGATCCCACCGTGGTGATGTCCTCCCCCGGCAGCAGGGTGGTCCCTTCCACCGTGTCCGAGTTGGGAGCCATGTCTCCCGGGTGTCCCCCCGGATCCGAGCCCCCTACGCCCAGCCGACACTTCACCGCCTCCCGGTGTCCCAGCAGCTCGGCCGCATCTTTCATCCCTGCGGAAGCAAAGGAGCCGCCGTCACTCCCCTACAGCCGGGCACGTATCCGTCAGAGCCGCTTCCCGGCGCACCGAGACGGCGAGAGGCATCCAGCCATGGCCACCGCACCCGCCCCGCCGCCCCCCGCCGCCCCGCGGCCGCCCGCCAGCCCCGCAGTACGGCTCGGCTCCGCGGCGCTCAGGAACCCCGGCCCGGCGCAGCCAGGGCAGGGGAGAGAAAACTTTACACTGAGCAGCTCCTCTTCCTGCTTAAATAACCAGCTCCCTGCCCGGCCTCCCCTTGCGAGACCGAGGGAGGGGAAGGGGGGGAGGGCAATCTCTGCCGGGTTCGGCTCGTTTTTTCCAGCGGGGACGGTAAAAGAAAGAGGCGGCGAGAAAGAAATCACGCTCGAACCGCCCCGACTGCCGGGAGCTTTACCTCCCCGACAGATGTGCGGGGACCTCGGTCACCCTGGCTGGTATTTCCCCTCTCCTCCCTCCGCTCCTCTAAACAAACGCATGAATAACCATAAATAGGTAGACACAGATATTTTTTCTTTTCTTTTTTTTTTTTAAAGGAAAAGAAGGGGAGAGGAAAGCGAGCAGGCGAGCAGGAAAAGGCCACCCAGAACTCCTCCGTAAACACCATCGCGCTCATCTGTCCTAAAATCATCATCATCATCATCATCATCATCATCATAGTAATAATGTGTAGGTATGTATATAAAAACAGGGGAGAGAGAAATTAAATGATCCACGACTCGCTGTAGATCTACATACTCCGCAGGTCTCCCTCTCTCCCTCTCTCTCTCTTTCTTTTTTTTTTTTTTTTTGATGTTAAATCAAATTAAACTTTAATACAGTACAATTACTTTTAAAGGAATTAGCCCATTTAGATCGCATTAAGGTAAAATAAGGAACAAATTGTCAATTTCCTGCCCCGGCTTCCTCCCCGCTCGCCGCCGCCGCCGCCGCCGCTGCCGCCGGTGCAGCCGCCGCGGGGCGGGGGGGTGCTGGGGGAAACTCACCGAGACGGGCGTCCAGGAGGTCGGCGTGAGACAGCATCGCGCACCGCTCCAGGGCGAAGGCTGTTCCCCCCCAAATTTTAGCGGCCTTAAGTTATTTAAAATAGATATAAGATATAAGATATATATATATATATATAGATCCCCTAAATGAAAGAAAATTCGGTGTGTGGTTAAAAAGGGGGTCTCTTGCATTATAATGTCCTTTAGAGAGACGGGGAGGTGCTTAACACTTCAATGAACCCGTGAGCAGCTCGGCGCGGGGACCAATCAGGAGGGCAGCCTGCAAATGTCAGCGCCCGGAGCGCCCCGCTCCGCCCGCCCGCCGCCCGCCCGCCGCCGCCGCCGCCGCCCCGGCCTCCCGCCGCCCCGGCCCGCACCGCGCCGCCGCTCCCGGCCCGGGCTCCGCTCGCCTTCGCCGCCCTCCGTCCCCTCTCCCCTTCTCCAGACGCACGTTCGCCACCCTCCTCCCGCCCCGGGTCGCCTCTCAGTTAGTGGTTTTCTTCCCCCCGTGTTAGCGCCTCCGCCCTCGCCGCCGGCCCGCTTGGGCCCCCGGGGCGGAGGGTGCCCGGCGCCCGACGGGGGGATGCCGGCGGGTGAGCGCGGGCGGCGGCGCGGAGCGGAGGCGGGCGGGGGCCGCCCCCGGCCCCGAAGCGCCCGGCAGCCGGGGAGAGGGAGCCGAGCGCGGCGCCCCGCCCCGGCCGCCCGGCCAGCGGCTGCCTCCCCGGTCGGGATGTAAAAGCCCGTAAGCTCTGGTTCTTTTTCGGATAAAGTTTCCAAGTTCGGCGCGCCTACAAACTCAGTTTAAAGCAGTAAATAAAGTTAAATGCTTTTTATTTTCCTCTTGAATATGTTAAACTACTTGAACAATTTAAAGTGCTTTGCACAAGTGAAGCGAACCATTTCTAATGTTCTGATTTTTCAAAGCCAGCCAACAACAAAGTTTAGATTAGTAATATATTTCTAACCAGAGTAATTTTCAAGATCATTAGGCATTTATGTAATTAGTGCCAAATCTATAAGCTTTTATTACGATTATTAGAGTAAAATCAGTATAAATTTGTACTAATTTACTACTGTTTAGACTTGGCTGTCAAGCCAAGAGGTTCTTATTGTAAATGATAACTGAGGAAATTAAGTGCAAAATTCTGTACCATTTCTGATCCGCTCCTAAACAATCCGTTTCAATTGTATTTGTAGCAGAACATAATGCCCTTTTAAAGTTATTTGACTTGTATTTTTATTTGCAAAACAAGAAAAATACCCTCTACCCGGGCACAATGAAAACTGATATTTACTACTTCCAACTTGATTAACATTGATTTTTAATTCAAAAGTGATGCAATTAAGATTATTCATTTAGTGCAAATAAAGCTTCCACCAAAAACGGAGCCCAGTGAAGTCTGTGTTAAATAATACAGAGCCAATGGCTTTTTTTTTTCTGCCATCCAATTGACTTACACAAAACATTGTAAATACTGCATGCGAACAGATGCAAGAGTGGTTTTGTTTGCAGCTCAGATGTGCATGGGTTTCGGCAGCGACTGAACAGGGAGACAAAGGAACCGGCCGACCGATCTCTAGGGCAGTTTTGCTGCTTTTTTTTTTTTTTTCCTTCCTTCTTTTTTTTCCCCTCCTCCCTGCTCAGGCTACGTTGATTCAATTCGGCTTTCGAGACGTCGGGCTGTTGCAATGAACCTGGGTGCCCGGGAACGGCCGCTAAGGGCAGGGAGAGACACCCAGAACCGGGGCACAAATTAGCCGGAGAGAGAGAGAGGAGATGAAGAGGTGGAGGTGGGGTGGGAGTTTCGGGATTTTTTTTTTTTTCCTCCTTTTTTCCCGGTTGGATGGGAGACGGCGGAGACGGCTCGTTGGTTTTCCTTTTTTTCCTTCGAAAATTATTGTCCGTGCGCCGCTCCAGAGCAGGAGGGGCAACCCCGGCGGTGAAAATTCCCGAGAGCCTCACCCACACCCCCCACACCCACACCCGGCTCGTCGCCGGGACCCGCCGAAGGCGGCCCACCGAGCCGGCGGCGGGGCGGCGGGGAGCCGCGGGGCGAGCGTCCGGGGGTGGGCCGGGGCGCTCGGGGCTGAGCTTCAGCCGCAGGGAGCGGGAGGGCTGCGCGGCCGCGGTGAGGTGGCTGCCGCCGGCTCCTGACCGGCCCGGCCCGGCCCGGCCCGGCCCGGCACGGCACGGCACGGCGTGGGTGGCGGGGCCCGCGTGTGGATCTGCTCCGTGTTGTGTGTGGTGTGTTCCAGGTCGATAAATAAATGCGTAATAGTTAATGTGCAGGCGCATCAGGGTAATAACAACGGGACGAAATCAAAGGATTATCAATCTCTGTTAGTAACTGCTGAATAACAATGTTGCGGTGTGATTGATAGCGCGCTTCGTTTTACGACTTTTCTATTGCTCTTGATTTTTATAGCAGTATAAACAAACTAAATCATTTCTTCCAAGACTTCAGGGAGCGATCGTCTTAAGGGAAGGGGGGGAAATCAGAGAAGGAAGCCCGCGGGAGAGAAGGGAGCGGGCAGGGCTGAGACTTCAGCGTGTCAGCAAGAAAATGACAATGGGGCACATGTAAAATATCCTAATCACATTCCGCTGCCGCGCACTCCTGTTTTGTCAAGTGCCTGAATTCGCCCGGGCAGCATCGGAGATGTATTTACAAGGATTTTATTCCCCGTCACCTTTCCATTTTCCCAGCGTAGCCAGAAAACTGCCAGTCAAGCCCATTCCCTGTTACAATTTACGGTATTCCCCACATGATCATAGGAACTGAAGTTCCTAACAAGGAAAGGCTTTAGCACAATGGCCCAAAATCTTCAGAGTGACACGAGCGTCTTCAGAAATCACTTCAGAGCAAAGTAAAAGGATTTTCTATGACGGATCCAGTCATTTTTCCTCAATAAATAGGTTTTAGATTGTTACACACACGTAGAACTGGAACAAAGGGAACTACCAGAAAATATATTGGTTGCCCCTAATAAAATTTATTTAGACAGTTTACTTCTCATAAAAAATAGAGATTGAATTTCGTACAGGAGCGCCTGCCAAGGGGCTAGGCACTGGGAAATCAGCTCCCCCCGCACCTTCCTTTTTACCTTCCCTTTCCTTTTCCATCCCATCCCATCCCGCCCCTTCCCGGCGGCGCCCGGCGGGCCCGATCCCGGGGTCCCGGCCGGGGCCGGCTCTCTCCTCCGCCCCCCGCCTCCTGCCCACGCTGCCCGGTTCGCCCGGGCCAGGGCCGGGGACGCGGTGCGTGCCGCCTTCGGGAGCGGTATAACCCCAATTCTCCGGTGCCGCGGCCCTGGGAAGAAAAGGTAGAGAACTTCGCGACCCCCCTGCTCCCCCCACCCTCCCCATCCCCGCTAAACTCGAGCCCCGATTGAATGAGGGTGTAATATAAACAAGTGTATTTAAGCAATTCTGCTCTGATTTAGGAACAGAATCTTCTTTTATCAGAATAATTTTATTTGGAGCGGGAAACACGGTAAAATAAGGTTAAACTGCTGGAGTCAGCAGGGTGGCTTGGCGTAAATGGCTGATAAGGTTTGTAATCTGATATTTTATTTACGTATTTATTGAGCATCCATCCAATTAAGGGGGCTGCTGTATGCAGAGTACCGTAATTGCTTTTTACACTTAGCAACGCTCCCAGCGTTTATCAAATGTAACTTTTGGTTGCCTGGCTTGTTCGCGCGGCTTGCCTTTTCTTTTCTTTTCTTTTTTTTCTTTTTTCTTTTTTTTTTTTTATTGGGTGTATTTCGAGACAGTAGTGCTGGAATATCGGATATTATTATTATTCACATTCCCGCTCCTCAGTGCTGCATTGTAACATTGTTCGCTTTAATGAGAAGCGCCTCCCTCAATAATTAACGACCTCACATTTCCCTATTTTCTTGCCTGATGAAAAGAATCAATTTTAATTCATTGTAAATTACAGCTATGCTTTTGAGCGTTATTCGCTTACAGAAACCAAATCGAGCGACTTGGGCTCCTGTTCACTTTTCCACATCGGCGTACCCTAAACGCAAATGACACATCAAACCCCATCCTGCCATTAGGCGTAATTTGGGGTTAAGAAATGGAAAAACGTAAACATGTGTTGTCGTTTCAGTCAGCCCCCTCGAAAACATGACTTCTCTGGAAATGAAGAAGGGCCGCCAGCAGCTCGGCTTCCCGGTCCATTCACCCCGGCGGGAGCCGGGCGCGGCGACAATCGCCGCTCCGCGGCGTGGGGCTGCCCGCCGCGCTCTTCTGACAGCAACTTCGTGAAGTTCCCAGGCAGCCCGGGCCGCAGGACGGCAGGCGGCGGCCGGGGGGCGGCGGGGCGGGCTCGGCCGGGGCAGCCCCCTCCGCTCCCTCGCCTCCCCTCCGGCCGCCGCCGGGCAGGCGGGCTGCGGGAAGCTCTCGGCGGCGAAGCAGTTGCTTTAGGCGGGAAGGATGGCTGCTATCAATTCGTTTTCATCAGAACTGTGACAACCAGTCTTGCCCGGGGAAAAAGCTGGTTTAATATAAAGGTACTCCTGGCGTGCACACTCCCTCCCCCCCCCTCTCCCCCACCATCAACACCCCCCCTGCCCGCTCTCCCCCGTCCGGATGCAAACTCTTCGTACACAAAAGTCGCCTCCCCCTCTCCCGCCAGCGCGGTGCGCCTGTGGGCACGTATGGAGCCTTCTGGCGTAACATTAAGTTCGTAAACTTAAAAACGCGGAGCCCGAGCGCAGAGCAGCGCGCCGCGGCCGGGCGGGGGGGTTTTGGCGAGGGAGCGAGCCCGCGCCCAGCCAGGCGAGCCGGGGGGCACTGCCCCTAACACATGCCCTTATTCTTAAAATCCGACATCTCCCCAGCCGGCCGGAGGAAGAGCCCGCCAGGCGCGGCAATGAAAGAACACGGGCGGGGTGGAGTATTCAACTTTCTGCCTCTTGACGCCGTAGTTTTAATCCCTTCGATTACATAGGTGGTACGTAGTAATAAGGACCATACACATTTTGTTTGTATGTGTTAAGTCGGCTGCTTTTCTGATTTCTATTTACTCAAGATAAATAATCATATATCAGTTATTCAGTTAGGTGACAAGTCTAGTAATTGGAATAAAAAGAAAACATCTCATCCTTATCTCTTCCTATAACTAGATATAGCGCTAATAAGACTGCATCAATCTTATCTGGCAAATAAATAAAATAGACAAACAAACAAATTCGCCTCCAACAAGTTAATGTGGTGTATCTGAGTGGAAAGTAGATATTTTCACGCATTCTGGAGATGAGGAGTGACTTTTAATAAAATCACAAGAAAAACAAATGTAATTCTGTAAGCAATTTCAGAGCTCAGCCATCTCTCCCCCGTGCCGTTACTTAGCATTCTCCAGCCGTCCTAACCTTTTCTTTTAAAAACCAGTTAGTTCCAGAAATATGACTGTCACTCAATCTGGGACCTTTCGATCCACCTTCCTCTATTATTCGGGGGGCAATTCTAGAGGTAATACGGCTTATTTTACAAGGATGATTTTTGTTGACTTCCCCCTCCCCCCCCCCCCCCCCCCCCCCTTCCCCTCTTGCCCGAGCGCGGCTAATTCGGGGCGTCTGTATTCACTCAATTAGAGAAATCTAAAGAGAAAATCGATCTTCCATCTGCAGAAATGCCAGCTTAACAAATTAGATTCTTGTTTCGTGCAGGTGATTTGGTGACAGTCGGGGAATTAGAAGTAATAAGTTGTTGTGTTTGAGACCACCTCCCCGGCCCCGGCCCCCCGCCCTGCCCCGGCCGGGCCCCGCCGGGGGAGCGCCGCGCCCGCGCCCGCCGCGGCGCCTCCTCCTCCGGCCGGGCCGCCGAGCAGCCGCCGCCGCCGCCGCATCTCTCGCTGTAATTAGTGCTGCTGCCCTCCATGTGGGCTCGATTAAACCGTGATTTAGCCGAAAGAAATATAATTATGGCTGCAAATAAAATAATCAGCATTGAAGAGCGATTTCCTTAATGAGATGGAGCGGTTGCACGTCACGGAGTAAAGGGGTCTCATTAAGAGGTGGTAATGAGGCTTGGGCGAATATTGGGACTCGCACAAAATATCTGAACTGCCGAGAAAACCCAGCGCCGGGCTCCGGCTCCCGGCCGGGCCGCAGAGCCCGGCGCCGGCTGTGTGGAGGCAGCGGCACCGCGCACCGGGCCCGAAGACCCCGGCGGCAGCGCTGCCCGCGGCTCCCCGCCGCCGCCCCGACCCGCCCCGCCAGCGCGCTCGCCGGAGGACAGGCGCCTACGGCCGGCCGCGCTCTCCGCACCGCGGGCGGCGCCCGGAGGTGGGCATTTCGGTCGCGGCTGATTTTTTAAAAAGCCATTAGCGCGGCCATTTTTAACGAGAGTGGGGGCAACGCCTGACGGCCCCCCGCCCGGTACACCCGGCGCTCGCCAAAGCCTTCCCGCGTAGCCCGCCCAGGGCCTCGGCTACCGCCGCTCCATCGCTGCCGCCCTCGGCAGACCCCAGAGCCGGCTGCGTGAGGCCGCGGGCGGCGCCCGGCCTCCGGCCCGGCCCCGCTAGCCAAGGGGAAAACAAAAGGCAAAAGCTGTGAGAACGCGAGCCGGCACCCACCCCAGCCCCGGCAACAAAGCAGGGACGAACGGCGGAGCCGGGGAACGCGGGTTACACCCGAAATGGCTAATTAGGAAAATTAATTACAGCGCGCCCGGAACGCAGCGCCTGGGCGGCCGCCCGCCCCCTCGCCCGCCACAGGCGCGAGGCCGCCAAGATGGCTGCCCCGCCGGCCGCCTGCCGCGCACGCGCTGGGCAGCGCGGGGCGGGAGGCGGTGCCGATCCGGGAGGGAGAGGGCGACGGCGGAGGAGGCGGCCGGTCTGAGCGGCGTGGCCAGGCGCCGGAGGAGGAGGAGGAGAGGATGAAGTGAAACCCCGGAGGTCGTGGCGCTGCTCCAGCCTGGGGCTGCGTGAGGAGGCGCTGGCCCTAACGGCCGGGCCGGGGCTCGTGTGGCGGGGAGGGGAGCGGGACGGCACCTCTGAGGGAAAAGGCCTGGTTGAGAGCAAAGCGCGGTATTTACATAAAGTAAAAGGGAAGCAAATGGGATAATAGGCTGCCTCACGTTCCCCGGGGAAATTACATGCTGGCTCTGCTGTGTGGCAGAGGGAAAAGTATTGTTTTGCTTTCGCCTCCAGCTTTTTTGGTTTGCTTTTAATAGTGCAAAATTGGGCACGTCTTGGCGTTTTATCATCTAATCAAGAAAAACAGCTTGCATATGAAATACTAAAATAAAATAAAGGCCAAAGTATTTTTCTTTCTTTGCTTATGCTCTCAGTAACTTAAAGAGGAGACGGAATCTCCATTTTGTTCTCATTATTACCAAAAACATTTCACCTTTCAGCCCGATACCTGCAGTAGACTGTAAAGGTCAAGTTTCTTGATTATGAAAAAGGTCTGTGTGACATTAGCAAAAAAAGCAAGAGCGCTGTGCTCGGCAACAGGGGAGTGGGGAGTTGCAGGAGCACTGGTGGCTGCTGGGTTGAAGACTCGTCCTGCTCTTCTGCCATGGTGAAGTTTTTTGGTTTATTTTTACTGACTACCTCTATGTTTTCAGTGTTTTTGTGTTGCCTTCCATTTTTGTGATTTGTAAAATGATGGAGATGTGCCAGGGCCAGCCAGACTGTAGTTTAGGATATCCCATTGGCAGTACTTATGTTTATGACCATCAACACGTTAGAAATTCCAAAGTAGCCCTAAGGGACAGCTCTCTTAAGATTGTGGTTTGGAGTTTTGGTTTTGTTGTTTTTGTGTTTTTTTTTCCTTCTAGGAAAAACCTTTGGGTTTTTGGATGATTGGTTCTGTTGGAAGAAATTGCAAATCATGTTGAGAGGGGAAAAAAAATCAGGATTCTCAGGAGATTCTGCTAGTGGCTGGAAAGAGGTAAATAAATGTTTTCTCAAAAAACCACTCATTTTCAGCTTTCTGTTTTTGTTTCATTTTCAGACCTTCTACCATTCTTTGCTTAATCTGTATGCTCTGCAAAGACACAAACTCTTCTGCCTGCAGGCCTCTCTCCTTCTGATTAGTTTGGCCAGTGGCTGATATTTCGGTCATGGCTTACAATGTTTGAATTGACATTCTGCAAAAAGAATCAACTCTGCCTTCTAAAATTGTCATGAATGTGGGACAGTTTTCTCATGTTTCAGCTGTAGCAAGGAATCGTACAAACCTCATCATAAGTCTTGTGGGTTTCTTCACATTTAAACCTAGCTGTCCCTTCTCAGCTGAAAGCACAAGCTAACTATAGTAGATGTTTACTGTAAGCAGGGTGCTATAAGGGGAGCTGAGAGTCAGCACCCAGAATTTTGTATCCTCTGTTGCTAGAGAAGCTGCAGGACTGAAAGCCATTTTTAATTTATGCTCCAGTTGAGAAGAAGCTATCAAGTTTTGTAATGGGCAGACGGTGCTTAGTGCGTTGGGAGAAATAGCATGTTTGGGGACTGGAGTACTGTACAGAAAAAGTATTTTATTTAGCTGTAGAGTAGTGACCAGGCATGAAATTATTAGAGCCCTGGAACCTCCTTTGGCCCTTTTATTGAAAGAGCAGCATGTGCTCATGATTGCAGCTAGTCAGACTGCAGGTGCCTCATCCCTTAGTGACAAGTGCTGGGGGAACTGTACTCATCTGATTAATAGAGGCTTCCAGTCAACACGGTGGAGTAACAACATGTCACAAGCATGGTAAGCGCCTGACTAGGCTTATCTTCACCTGGCATAAATGAAGTCTGCTCTAGGTGGGTTACTTTCAGCCCAGAAGAGTAGCTATTACCTAGATGAGTGAATTTTCCTGAAAGCACACCTGAGAGTTGTGGCATGAAAGAGTTTAGCCTTGTAGCCACAGAAAACGCAGAATGTGATGGCAGTGGTGGTATCTCATAAGATTGGGCTGCAAGAGGCCTTTTGGGTCAGTGAATCCAGCAACTCCATCGTAATTACTGCCCTTTTCGTACTCTGATGATGGCAGGTCCACCGATGGGCAGTGTGAGAGTGGTTTTAGACTGGAGTTATGGGGTTTTCTTTTTTCAGCATTGGAGGCAAGGGTAGCAAGGATGGTGGTGTTATTATTCGTTTCTACTCTTTCAGGGTGAGGAACTAGAGAGAAAGTCACATGTTGGTGTCCAAATTGGGGAGGGAGCCAGAACACAATGTGGGGCTTGGTTGTTGATAATCAGCAAATTGAGTCTCCACGTGCAATGCTGGCCTCTCCGAATGTTAATAAAGTTCTTCTTCCTCCCTAAGCCACATCATTTACAGCTAATGAAACAGTGAGGGGTTGCAGGAGAGAGAGCCTAGTGTAAGGGATGGTGACATGCTGGGGGAGGACACCTCCTGCAAATGGCCTTCTTTACTTCAGATGGCTCCCAGCTGTCACTGCTCTCCTCTCCTATGCTGTCTTCAGAGTATGCCTTCCTTCAGCTCTGCAGGGGGAGAATTAGAGAGGCAGAGATAAAATAGCCCAATACAGTCAGGATAAGTGTGTTCCTTTTCGAACTCAATGTTTGAAAACAGTAGCTGGCTCCTTGGACTGCTTATTGAGATTCCTAGTGGGAATAGGAGCTCAAAGGAGGCTTGTCTGTGTATAAGCGTTGGTAAAACTTCTCTCACCTAGTTGTAGCTCAAAAAGTAGCTGACAGGGGGTGAATGTTTTGTCCTGCAACATCTTTAGAAGGTCTTTATCCTGGACTGCAAAGCATGCTGTCCTTTGTGATCATCTTGCCACAATTCCATTTTTAGCTCCGTGTATGTGCTTTTGGGCAGCTGTTGGGTTTCGGAAGGTGGGTCATGATTCTCTCTTTGGCTTGAGATATGGATTTGGATTCATTCTCTGCCTGGAGCCCAACTGTTGTGGTTTAACCCGGCTGGCAACTAAGCACCACGCAGCTGCTCACTCGCTCCCCCCCTCCCTCAGTGGGATGGGGGAAAGAATCGGGAAGGAGAAAAGGGTTAGAGCTGAGGGCTGAGATAAAGACAGTTTAATAAGAGAAAATAATAATAATAGTAATAATGAGAATGATAACAAAATATACAGAATATACAAAACGAATGATGCACAATGCAATTGCTCACCACCCGCCGACCGATGCCCAGCCCGTCCCGAGCCGCGATCAGTACCCGAGCAGCGATCACTCTCCCCATGACCGACTGACCGACTAACCCCCCCAGGCATGACGTTCTATGGTATGGAATAGCTCTTTGGACAGTTTGGGTCCTAGCTGTGCTGTACTCCCAGCTTGTTATGCACCTGGCCGAGCAGGAGAAGCTCAAAAAGTCCTTGAGCAGTCTGAGCACTGCTTGGCAACAACTAAAAACATCAGCGTGTTATCAACATTCTTCTAGCACTGAATCCAAAGCACAGCACTATGCTAGCTTCTGTGAAGAAAATTAACTCTATCCCAGCCGAAACCAACTCTTGTGCATCCGGGGTTAGTCTAGCTACCTGGCAAAGGGCTCTCCAGCTCTTACCCCTGTTCATCTTGCCCTCTCCACATGGGCACTTCAATCAGATTTACCACCATTGACAATCTGAGTTCTAGTGCAGAAGACTTAAAAAAAACCCAAAACAGCCAGAGATTGAAAGTACCTTGTTCACGTGTTAATCTTGCAATGTGTGTGATTTTTCTCTTTTAAGAGAATAGTTGCTTCTGCTTGGTTAACAGTATTAACTACCTGGAATACAACATACTGCATACTTAAAATATCCTGGGGTGATTAAATTCTGTGCTTAAAACTGACAAGAAGTTCTGAAGCTTGTGTGTTTGAGTGTAAACTTGTTAATGAAAAAGTGTATCTTGCTTCTTCAGTTAAGTGTTTGTTCAGTTAACTTTCACCAGAGGACAGAAGTACTAAATTGAAATGATCCTGACATCACCACTAGTAGGACAAAACTTAAAACACTTAGGTTTTTTGGTGGTTTGGGGTTTTTTTTTCATGGAAAAGTGAACTAAAGGTTGGTGAGACTAATTGATTTGCTGAAGAACAACAAAATAAAACTGTGGTGCTCTTGGTAACCTGGCCCCTATAGCAGTCTACTGCTCTGCCTAGTAATCGCTCTAAAGCAAAGTACAGTTTGCCTGGCTCATCAAACGTCTGGCCAGTGTGTGAGTTTTCCTGTTGCCTGCGAAGCTACAGAGCAACATTTTTTACGTTTTCCTGTTTGAGTTTCATGAGGGAGAAGTAAAACTTGAAAGTAGATTGTCTGTTTCTGAAGGACCTCTAGATGAAGAGTAGCATATCTCTTTGAAGTGAAGCCAGCTGTGAAGTGCTCTTGATCGTAGGCAGTTGATGATGTTGCATTTTTTGACTAAAGTCTGATATTTGGAGGTCTAAATAGAGAGTATTGGTCTAGCTCCAGCTGACTTTTTAATTAAAAGTGAATAGGAGCCCTTCTGAAAGGGGATGTGTTTTGTGCAGAAGGGACTGGAATCTTCTCTTTATCCACAGGATGTGCATAGTCCTGGCAAAACTGTCTGACCTATCTTACCTTGACTCCTCATTTCTGTGATATGTCTTCATGTTGCTCTGGCAGTGCTCCTTTTAATGGTAAGGACATGGTGTAATAATAGGAAGGTAGTTTAGTTCCTATGTCAGCTCAGTTCTAGGTTTCTTGAAGGGGAGCCTAAACCCATATTTAGCATATGGGTTCTCCTTTCTCACCCCTCTGTTACCCATAAAAGAAATGGCTCTGCCTTGGAACCCTTCATAGTTTAGCAGTGTCCCATTTGCCATATGATACTACAGGATTTTAATTGTCACTGCTCTCCCAGTTGTCCTTTGCTCCTGGAAGACTGCATTTTTTTTATTTGTTGAGTGTGGCTGTTGTTACACAGGGGCTTGAGTTGAAAACCAAGAGAGAACACTGGTTGTCCTCCTTCCATTTTAATGCAGTCTCAGCTCTGCCTACCTGTGGAAAGAAACTCATTTCCATTAGTAGCCAGGTGCTGCGCCACCATCATTTCCTCCTGGTTAAGACTCTTGGTTACCTCTTTTTTTTTTTTAAAAGTTTTTGCTTGGCACCTAGATGACATGGTAGGTAGGTATCGTGTAAATGACCCAAGAGAATGAAACCTAACATGTGTCAGTCCTTTGATTTTTATGCAAAAATACAAAGTTTATCTTCTGTGTTGAAAACAGAGGACAAATTATAAAATTAACATATCTGATCAATTGTTTTTGAAAGGTACCATCTTCATTTGCAGATGGAATCTTTTTTTTTTTTTAACCCACTCCCTTGGAAATGTGTAGAAGCTGTAAAACAGCAGGAAGCCAAGTCACTAAAAGCATCCAGAGGAATTTCATTTTATTTTCATAAACTAATCTACCCAGTCACATCTATCTCTGTAAACTAATTACTTTTTTAATTAGGTAGCCTTTTTGATTGCTTATGGAGAGCTGTGGTGAAATTTACCAGTAATTATGCTGGGGCAGGAGGAGGCCTCTGGATTGTTAGGAAGGATGAGAAAATTTTATTTCCTTTTGTTGAAATGGGGAGCAAGTGGTAATTGATACATAAATAATGTGCTTTTTTTTTTCAATTTCAACCTATTCAGCTTCTGTTAACCTTTCTAATTGAGGCTCTTTCTATGTGTCATTTGGTTTCCTTCCACCTAATGTAACATCTACAGGAACTTCAGAAAATAAGAGAACAAAGCTGTTGTAAAGTTGAAGTTTTCGTTCTTCCTACTAAAGGTAATATTTATGCTGAGTGGTTCTAGATTTTGGACTTTGGTGAATTCTAGTGGTGTTTGACCCAAAATGCTGGATCCTTGGACATGCTGGCAAGTAATCTGCAAAGTTCAAGTGGTGTTTTTTTTCACTGTGGTTGAATACGTATTTAGACAACTGGGGGAAGGTGGCGGTTTCACAGATCTTGTGCCATCTCCTCTGAAGCCATAAGCCCATCACTTGGATTTATAGTGAGGCCTGTGTTACATGTAATAACAGAGTATAGAATCATAGAAGAATCATTTAGGTTGGAAAAGACCTTTAAGGTCATCAAGTCCAACCCTTAACCTAACCCTGCCATCCCACCACTAAACCATGTCCCTAAGCACCTCATCTACCTCTCTTTTAAATACCTCCAGGGATAGGGACTCGACCACTTTCCTGGGCAGCCCCTTCCAGTGCCTGACAACCCTTTCATTGAAAGAATTTTTCCTAATGTCTAACCTAAACCTGCACTGGAGCTACTTGAGGCCATTTCCCCTCCTTCCATTTTCCTATTGCCCGTTACCAGGGAGAAGAGACCAATGCCCACCTCACTACAGCCTCCTTTCAGGCAGTTGTAGAGGGCGATCAGGTCTCCCCTCAGCCTCCTGCAGGCTAAACAACCCCAGTTCTCTCAGCTGTTCCTCATAGGGCTTGCTCTCCAGACCCCTCACCAGCTTTGTTGCTCTCCTCTGGACATGTTCCAGGGATGCAACATCTTTCTTGTAGGGAGGGGCCCAAAACTGAGCACAGGATTTGCGGTGCAGCCTCAGCAGTGCTGAGTACAGGGGTACAATCACTGCCCTAGCCCTGCTGGCCACACTATTCCTGATACAAGCCAGGATGCTGTTGACCTTCTTGGCCACCTGGGCACACTGCTGGCTCATATTCAGTCGGCTGTCAACCAGTACACCCAGGTCCTTTTCTGCCATGCAGCTTTCCAGCCACTCTTCCCCAAGCCTGTAGCGTTGCATGGGGTTGTTGTGACCAAAGCATTTGGCCTTGTTGAACCTCATTTAGTTGGCCTTGGCCCATTGATCCAGCCTGTTCAGGTCCCTCTGCAGAGGGACCTTCTCCCCTCGAGCAGATTGACACTCCCACCCAGTTTGGTGTCATCTGCAAACTTACCGAGGGTGCACTCAATCCCCTTGTCCAGGTCATTGATAAAGATGTTAAACAAGACTGGCCCCAGAACTGAGCCCTGGGGAACACCGCTTGTGACCGGCTGCCAACTGGATTTAACTCTGTTGATCACGACTCTTTGGGCTCGGCCATTGAGCCAGTTTTTTATGCAGCAAAGAATACACCCGTCTAAGCCATGAGCTGCCAGCTTCTCTAAGAGAATGCTATGGGAAATAGCCAAGATTGCACATGGAAGAGAACCCAGTAAGTGGTTCTCCTTTGTGTTTTCTGTCTGTGGTGTAGTCCTGGCTCCTTATAAGGAGTTAGGTGCCCTGAGACATGAGGTGGGAGGAGGGCTTTTAAGATGCTTAGGCCGTAAAGCAGCATGTTTTCTTCTCTCAAGCTTGTAGTCCTGCTCTGAGTCTGTATTAAGGGTGAGACTTTCAGTTGGATTTGCTGCTTCCCTCCCAGTTGCTTCCAGCAGGCCCCACAGTTCACTTCTGGTGCCTTGCGAGCTTCATCCCTCAGTTTCCAGCTTCAGTCCAAACTTCTGGCCTCTCATCTTTGCCTGAACAAGTTGCTTCTGCACAAAATAACCACCACTGACAAGTGGTAATTTGACATATTTTTGGTGCTGCGTTAGCAGTGGTTTTTCAGAAAGGTGAAAAAGAAGTGAGAAGCCAGAAAAAATTACTTCATCTGGATCATAATTTAGTCCTTTTGTTCAGGAGGACCATTTTCAGCTTCTTTGAATGCACTGCATTGTAACATGCAGTGCATGATCTGAAAGGTCTGGGATGTATCACTGAAATCCTCTCCTTTGAGGGGACACTGGGGATCAGCTTTTCACTGTATTCAGAATAGTTCACTTCAGCTCTGTCATGAATCTTGCCTTTTTTTTTTGCATTTCTCTGTGAGTAGGTGAGCCTAAAGGGATGAGTGCTGCCACGGGAAGGATGGTGGCTCCATCCACCTTAGGTGCTTTTCCCTAATGCGCAAGTATGAGGCAGGATCAGCTCTTCCTGTGTCACGTGTGACAGAGCTGCCTGTTCAAGAGCAGACCTCTATGAATGCATCTCCAATAGCCTCCCTGAGCAATCTGTTCCAGAGCTTCATTTGTCTTAGTTGTTTTCTGAGGGAGCAGGAACCCTTCCAGCTTTTTTTTTTTTTCATTGTAACTGAAGCCCATTGCATCTTATTTTTTCTGCCAAGCAAGTTTATTCCTTTCCTCCATAATCTTGTATATGCTTGAAGACTATTGCCACCCTCTGTATTCTCCAGGCTAAACTATCTGGATTTGCTCCAGCTTTCTTAGAGGCTATTTTTCAGTCTTTTTGGAAGTTTTCACTGTTTTCCTCTGAATCTTTCATATTCGTTCATTCCTTCAGTTGTAGCTTCTAGCTGCGATAATGCTTCTAAATGAAGCCTTACTAATATAAAGGAGAGTGTAAGGGCTGTTGCCCATGTCTTGTGAGCTAGGCTAATATTTGCATATAATTCACTAAAACCCATACAATCTCTTTCAGAAATGCTGCCTAGCTTTTACCTTTTCCTGTGTTTGCACAACAAATAATTTCCGTTACCATGTAACAGTTTGCATTTTTCCTTATTTCTGTATGTTCTTACAGAAATGCATTTTTTCTAAACCTTCTCCAATTTGTCAGAAACATTTTGATTTCTAATCTTGTCCTTCAAGATACTGGACCTCCTTGTATCACCCACATATTAAATACACACACTTCCTCTTGCACCTCTTTTGCCATACAGGCCAGTTGAACAGAACTGCACCTTTTGGGGTACTCAGGCCATTTAGTAGTAAATTCTTGGTAACTACCCAGTGTAAGAGGCTGTGCACCCAGCTGTCCTACTAATGTGGTAATTCTGAGGACCCCAGTCTATTAGGAATGAATGGCAAGTATTAAACAGTACTTAAGCATTTTCCTCGATTGGAACCCCTCTGCTTGCTTGATTTAGACCAAGGATTTGAATTCTTCCCCCTGCCCCCTAAGAGAATGTTTTGTACCATGGCTGCTGGTATTCTGTGGGAGAGCTCTCAGTCTGGGCTTTTAAAGCCAGCGCAGTCAGTGTTACAACACTGTGGGAGAGTGGCTGCAGCTCAGAGTTGAAGGCTTTCACCAGAGATGCAGGAGGTGGGTTGCCAAAACAGTACATTATTCTAAGGAAATAGAGTAACTCTGTATGGGTTAGGTTTTTTAACTGGCAGATCTCGATTCAACACTCTGCCTTAGGTTAAGCAGAAAGTATTATTAAAACAGGTCTTGTAGATGGCAGATTGTCATGCTTTAACCCAGCAGGCACCTAAACACCACACAGCTGTTTGCTCACTCCCCTGCCCCGGTGTAGGGGGAGCAAGATTTGTGGGTTGAGGTAAAGGCAGTTTATTAAGACAGAAAAGGAAGATAAAATAATAATAACGATAACAGAATGTACAAAGTGGTGCACAATGCAATTGCTCACTACCTGCTGACTGATGCCCTGCCAGCCCCTGAGTAGCGCCCTCCCCTGGCCAGTTTTCCCCTACTTTATGTACTGAGCATGATGTCATATAGTGTGGGATATGGCTTTGGCCAGTTTGGGTCAGCTGTCCTGGATGTGCCCCCTCCCAGCTTCTTGTGTATCTCCAGCTTTCTCAGTTGGTAGAGCATGGGAAGCTAAAAAGTCCCTGACTAGCCTAAGCACTACATAGCAACAACTAAACCATCAGCGTGTTGTCAAAATTCTTCTCATCCTAAATCCAAAATACAGCACTATGCCAGCTACTAGGAAGAAGATTAACTCTATCCCAGCTGAAACCAGGACACAGATAAAGCGCTGCTTTTACTACTCCTAATCTTGATGTTTCCTGCTGGCTAGAAACTTCTCGCTTAATTTGTTGCCTTTTGTGAATGGTGTTCTGAAAGCCTGAACTTTTCCCTTGCCTGAAAGTCAAAATGTGAGAGCGCTTGTTGGAAGTGTTTGTAGCATGGGGTGTGTTAGATCCTGTGGATCTATGACCACTAGACACGAAATACTTGCCCTTGGATTCAGTGGCACTGAGCTAATTGGCTCTGCACTCTGCCATCAGTCCCCTTTTCCTACCTCAAGGCATTTAGCAGGACTTCTGAAAGGGATGTGCTGCACCACCTTTAACCTTTTTGTGGATTTAACCGAAAGTATCTATGTACAGTTGGCTCTTCCCTCCTCTTAAAGGATGTTGGAGCCTCCTGCCTGAAGATGTACCTTATAGTCCTTTTTTGTAGCTAATTATGTGCCTACAGGCTTATTCTGTTAGATGTTAACTTTGATTTGATAAATGCTCTGTCCCTTCTGAAAATGTGTTTCATTGGATAAATCTCCTTTTAACCTACACCATGTGACCTTGGTGAAATTCAGCTAATTCGCAATATTTTGTCTGGAAAAAAATACGTTACTCAGTCTCTTCCCTTTTAGACTAGTAAGCTATGGCCAGGATGACCTGTACATAGTGATGCTCCCTGTGCAAGTGCTTTTGGACCAGATTGCTCTTTCCCCTGCTCCCCATACTTATGTCATTCCAAAATTTATTTGTTTGAGTATAAAATGTCAGTTGTCTTATTTGTGGTGTTGGCTGGTTTCTAGTATAGTGTGGCCAATTACAAGAACAGATTTCCGTATTTCCAGGAAGTGGCACCTGTTTGGCTAATAAATAAAAGGGTAAAAGGATGCAGTGGCAGCTGTTTCCTCTGCTTGTGTTTTGGAAGAGATAACTGACGTAGACATTGGATTCAAAGCAGAGGTTCAGGATTGCAAATCCCAGACAGTGAGAGATGCAGCTTAGTTATTGCAGTTAGAGCTGGAAGACTAGGGGTGAGGAAGGGATTTGTGGGTTAATGGTGTGCTTCCTATGGGCCGTGCTGAAGCGTGGATGCTTCTTGGATCCTCTTCTTAAGTATTGAACAACAACCTGTGGTTTTCAGAAGAAAATTGTTTTCCTGGATCTTGCTCCCAGAACATAAGCACCATATAACAACAATCCAAAAGATGGTGCTACTCAGTTGCAAGGTTTGCTTTTCATGCAGACTATTTTGAGGGACTTGAGTTTGAGATGTGGTATATTAGAGGCCTGTCAGAATCATTGCTTTAGAATCATGATTACTTTTATGAATATAAGAAACTTACCTTCAAAGAATCTTCGGGAAATTATTGCTAGGTAAGAAATGCTTTGTATTAATTAAAAAATTCTTAGTAATACAAAAGCAACTGGCCTGTAAATTAGCCAGTTATAAGAAATTGTGTGAGTGTCGTAGAAACTTTTGCAAGTGGAGTTTAAATTAGTGGACAGTGTTGTGACACTGCTTTCAGTTTTGATTATACAGTATAACCGAGGACTTAAGAAATTTCAGTTTCCAGGTGAAGGCACCAAGTTTGTTCTGTAGTTGTATTTCAGATGCAGCGCATCTTCTGACTCAAAGGGCAAGAATCTTGGCGGTGCAAGGGTAAACTTAAAAGCAGGTAGCAGCCAGCAAACGTGATTAGAGCAGTGGGCTCAGAACTTACTATAACTTACTTCCCAGTTATTTTAGGCCTACCTTTTTCTTCTCCAGTCACCTCTTTTGTTTCTTCAGTCGGGGTGTAATGTGGGCTCCCATTCTGCTATGACCTTTCAGTAAAACAAATGCTTTGTTCAACAGGCAAATAATTCAGAAGCTTCTTCAACATACTCTTGCCAGCAAGAAAGGTGTAATTGAAAGGATAGTACCTCTGTCCAGGGTGTAAAAAATGCATTCGTGGTAAGAGAGCAACAGGAAAACCGAGTGATAAATTAACACACATAATCACATGGAAAGGTCAATACCGCTTGTCAATCTTGGGCAGCTTTTGAAAGGCATCAGTAAAGCTAGTGACAAGGTTCAAAGAGGACAGAGGTCAAAAATGTTGCCCACAGGATTTTTCTTTTTTGGGATGGTCTCTTGTATTCACTAATGCAGACTATGTATTAGTAGATAAAGTAGATAAAAAGAGTAGATAACTTTAAAATTAGAGAGAACATGGTGTCACTTAATGTGCTGCTGCCTTTTGAGTTAGTGGTCTGAGAGGGTAGTAACAATACTACTGCTTCTGCTTCATTTTCTGTATTTTACTTCACTGTGGAACTTGGATCCAGTCTAAATGATAGATGTTTTGTCAGCAAAAATAATCTTCTTCATGAATAATCTGCATCTGGCCATGCAGAGCACTGCTGGAAAAACGTAGTCTACTGTAATATGTCACTGGATCTACTGTTCTGCTAGCATGAATAATGCAATACCTGCATGGCTTTGCCAGTTGCCCCTCAGGGACCAGCCCTCTATTGTCCCTGCCTTGTCAGAATTTTTTGGTATAGTTTTTACAGGTATGATGCTGCTGTCCTCTCAGAAGTTAAGATACTTCCAGAGGCATCTGGAGACGAGAGCAAGTACTTTCAGATACGAACATACCTTGATTTTTGTCAGTGAGGCTGGCTATTTATTACAGAACAGAACAAGCTCAGCCTTTTGGAGAACTTAGTAGAAGGAAAAAGAAATGGATAGGGGAGAGTATCATCTTGGTTCATGATGCAGTCAGAGGGAGCTAGAGAACAGCTTGGATGGAGAAGTATCAGGCAAAAGTGAGAAACCACTCTACCCTAGAAACTGTTGCACCAAGGAACTTTTCCCTGGATTCTGGTTTATATGGTAGCTACTCAACCCCATGTGCCTTTAACTCTTAAGTGCCCACTTAAGCCATACTACAGTGCTGCTTTCCTTTAGCCGCTATAGGTCATGCCTCTCTTCAGCTTCCATGCTGACCTGCATTTCTTGTGCTACTCAGCAACTGCATGTCACTTTTCTGTGGGTTTGTTCTCCAGAAGCTTGTGTTCTTTCTTCCGAAGAGGAGCAATTTTTATTTTAAATTCTGCTTTGCCTAGCAGACTGGGCACCTCCCCACACCTCTTCAGCTCAGCATTTATTCACCACACTTCACCCCATGGCCACAAGCAGAGTTACTGTTACGCTGATTGCAGCTGGTCAGCAAAGACAAGCAATCTGCTTTGTCCACTCCAGCTACCTTTCCTGGTGAAGGTCCATAGAAGCAGCTGGCTGAAATGAGTATTCAAAGACATGTTCTCCTTGATAGCAGTTCATTTGTGCTGTGAACCGGGCAGTGTCTGTCTGGCAGTTATGTGCCTAGGACGCAATGCTGGTATGAAGGTGTGCATGTATTCTCCTGAAACCATAGTAGTGTCACATCACAAAAGGTTTCACCTCTTAGCAGTGTCTAGTACTGCTCTGGGGTCACTTCAGAAGCAGGTTATTCTGCAGTCAATCAGAAATCTTGTGTTGATAATCTGTCAGAGCAGTGCTTCAGTGATGGAGAAGTAGATTTATAACTCTCAATGTGCTTAAAGAAATAGAGGTACTGAAACTGTAGTTTACCCAAACTCAGGCAAATTAACAAAAAATTTTATTAAGAGTATTCAATATAGCACCACACAAAAGGTACACCGTGCTTTGTGTTGCCTTTAAGGAACATGCCAGAACACTTTCAAACTAGAAAAACTAATGTAAAAAGCTTTCTTGTTCATCAGCAGAGCTTACTGTTTACTGTGTAGAGAAGCTATTCTGAAAGAACCACAGCTTTTGTACATGATGTTTTAATGGTCTTCCAAGCAGATAAAGCATTGTTCCCTTACCCATCAGTTCTCTTTCACCTTCCAGGGTTTGAGCTTTGTTCAAAAAAAAAAAAACCAACACCTCACTTAGGCCAAGGTGCTTTCAGGAAAAGCAATCAGTCCAGAACTCTTACCAGCAGACCCAACCGGCAACATACTAGTCAGCTGCTAAATTCTGTTTCTTAAAAAAGTAAAAGAACTTTGATCAATGGTAATTGTGTGAATTGGGCTTTACAAATCAACCCCAAGCAAACTGAGAAAGATTTGGAACCAGCTCTTAATTCTGTCTTGGGCTCAGAGATAAACAAGGAGTACATACTTGATATAATTACAGCTAAATTGCATCATAGAAAAAAGACGGGTGACTTTGAAGGGTCATTTACTCCATCTCCTTTTTCAGTACAGATTGTTATGCTATAATGGCTTGAAATTATTTCAAATATAAGGTGCTTCTTAAAGCCCATGGCAGGGGGGTTGGAACTAGAATCTTTAAGGTCCCTTCCAACCCAACCCATTCCATGATTCTATTTCATTCTAAAGCATTTATTGGTCCCTCACATTCCCTACATAGCTAAACTTTATTTCTTAGCCTGAATTGTTCAGATTAAGTTCTGCATATTAGCTATTACACTATTATGCTTACATTTTTCTTTTGTAATTGGTGTGAAGTGGAAATGTTTGTTTTGCCTGAATATGGAACACACGTATGTTTCGGATTATCCTTTATTTGATGCATTTTGCAGTTAGAGAAAGGCCAGTTTGCATAAAGGGAACCTTAGCAAGTCAACAATTGTAATAGAGCCATAGTCAAATGAAAGTGTGGAATGGACCCAGTGCTAATGCATATAAAGACAGTACTGAAAAACTTCTAGGCTTCCAGCTTTACTGACTCCAGTATGGAACGAGCTTCTTTATACTCTTCAGCTTCTTCCAATTCTTTTTCATTTTCCTGGAATAAAAACCAAAATTTTTTAGTACTTTGAAAATAATTGACATGGGATTAAGCTAAAGAAGGTAACTATGAAAACAATGTAACAACAGACAAGGGGAAGGTTGAAGTACTCAACAATGTTTTTGACTCGGTCTTCACCAGCAACCTCACTTCCCACACCTCCTGAGTGGATGGACTGCAGGACAGGGACTGGGGGAGCAAGGTCCCTCCCCCTGTTAAGAGATGATCAGATTTGAGACCACCTGAGAAACCTGAACATAAACCAATCTATGGAAGTGCATGCCAGAGTCCTGAGGGAATTGGCTGATGTAGTTGCCAGGCCATTCTCCATGATACTTGAAAAGTCATGGCAGTCAGGTGAAGTCCCTGGTGACTGGAAAAAGGGAAACATTGTGCCCATTTTCAAAAAGGGTAGAAAGGAAGACCCTGAGAACTACCGACCTGTCAGCCTCACCCCTGTGCCTGGGAAGACGATGGAACAGATCCTCCTAGAAGCTATGCTAAGTCAGATGGAGGACAGGGAGGTCATTTGAGCCTGGCAACCTGGCTTCACCAAAGGGAAGTCCTGCCTGACAAACCTAGTGGGCTTTCTACGATGGAGTGACTGCATCAGTGGACAAGGAAAGAGCCATGGATGTCACCTATCTAGACTTCTGTGAGGCCTTTAACACAGTCCCCCACAACATCCTTCTCTCTAAACTGGGGAGAGATTAATTTGATGGATGGACTGTTCAGTGGATGAGGAACTGGTTGGATGGTTGCACTGAGGTGGTAGTGGTCAACAACTCAGTGTCCAAGTGGAGATCGGTGTCAGCTGGTGACCCTCAAGGGTCTGTACTGGGACCAGTACTGTTTGGTGTCTTCATCAATGACACAGACAGTGGGACCAAGTGCACCCTCAGCAAGTTTGCAGAGGACACCAAGCTGAGTGGTGCAGTTGACACACCTGTGGGATGGGAGGTCATCCAGAGGGACCTGGAGAAGTGGGCCTGTGTGAACCTCATGAGGTTCAACAAAGCCAAGTGCAAGGTCCTGCACCTGGGTTGGGGCAACCCCCAGAATCAATACAGGCTGGGGGATGAAGGAGGGATTGAGAGCACCCCTGCAGAGAAGGACTTGGGGGTACTGGTGGGCGAGAAGCTGGACATGACCCAGCAATGTGCGCTCGCAGCCCAGAAAGCCAACCGCCTCCTAGGCTGCCTCAAAAGCAGTGTGGCCAGCGGGCGGAGGGAGGGGATTCTGCCCCTTGGCTCTGCACTAGTGAGACCCCACCTGCAGTCCTGCCTCCAGCTTGGGGGCCCTCAGCACAAGAAGGACATGGAATGGGTCCAGAGAAGGGACACAAAAATGATCTGAGGAATGGAACACCTCTCCTACAAGGACATGCTGAGAGAGTTAGGGTTGTTCAGCCTGGAGAAGAGAAGGGTCCTGGGGAGACCTGATTGCAGCCTTTCAGTACTTGAAGGGGGCCTATAAGAAAGGTGGGGACAGGCTTTTTAGCAGGGCCTGTAGTGATAAGACAAAGGATAATGGTTTTAAACTAAAAGAGGGTAGATTCTGACTAGATAGAAGGAAGAAATTCTTTGTGATGAGGGTGGTGAAACACTGGCACAGGTTGCCCAGAGAGGTAGTGGAGGCCCCATCCCTGGAAACATTCAAGGCCAGGTTGGACTGGGCTCTGAGCAACCCAATCAAGCTGAAGATGTCCCTGCTCACTGCAGGGGGATTGGACTAGATGACCTCTAAAGGTCCCTTCCAATGCAAAACATTCTATGATTCTATGAAACAAAGGCTGTATCATTATTGAAAACACTAGTTCTACATGACTCAAAGCACAGGTAATTTATTTTGTCCTACTTAAGGTCCAGGATAATGGCTGTCGTGTAAGTAGGTTTGACCTACACATACCTTTATTTTATTCTGTTAAATATTTAAACCCAAGGACAGTGTAACTGGAACCAATAACAACAGACCTCAGAACAAGAGTACTGTTAGGGAAAAGCTTAAGCAGATTGATAATTGAAAAAACATACTACTATACAGTTGATTTTAATAAAAGCACTGAAGGCGAGCTAAGCATAGAAAGCAACTCTTAAAGATTTCCAAATTCTTAACAATAGTAACTCCCCCCATTCCTTGTTTTAAGTTTGTACAGTACACTGTATGGATCAGTAGCACCACTCCGCCATGCCACTGAGATCTAGACTAGCTGTCAAGTAACTAGTTGAATGACAAAAGGACCCTAAATCCTGCCAGCTACTGAGTATTTATTTTGGAAAACAGTTGAGGCATACTACCCAAGGGTAAGACACCTTGAGTTTTCCTTTGAGAAGGGATTTGCATTATAGCTATTGAATGTGTCTGGGGCTTAATTTAGGGTTTGTATTTTTAGCCTCACAGTAGCATTTAAATGTGTAGCTGAATTTGTGATGAGAAGGCAGCTTTTAAAATAAGCATGATGATCTCCAAGCTTAGTATAGTTTCACTGAATCTATCTGTACAAGATACTATTTATTCCTGCAGGTATCTGCATCTTAAAAATGGGGCACCAGTGCTCACCTCACTAATAAATCATATAAACAGGACTTGGCTGTCTTGTTTCTTGTCCGTAGCATAGTAAAAGTAGTAAGCAAAGTATTCTGACTATTTCAGTTCAATACAGGCATATTCTATACATCTACACTATCTAGAAAACTACCTAAATCGGTGAACTATTTTTTTCTGATCATGTAAACCAGCACAGGAATTCAGAGTCCATTCCACCACTTCAGTATTTAAGTGTATGTTGAGTGTATGTTCCCTTAAAGACAACTTCTAATATTCTAATGCACAGAGCTTTCATAGGCTGAAGACAGAGTCTGCAGAAAGTTACCTAAAATGAAATATGGGTATGTTATAGGATGCTAGTCTTGGGACCTTACCAAAAGTAATTTTTCAATTCTAATAGGCTGTAACTGCACTGCAGACAAGCACGTTTATCCAAGTTCATCAAGGAACACCAGCATTCCTTATCAGTGGGCTAGGGTGTTATACTTACTAGTAGTTGAGTAAGATCTGCATGTGCAACTTCTAATCTGCGCTGGCAGTCTGGAATCATCATTCGTGACTCTTGTAAGATCTCGATCTGTGAAAATTAGAAGCCAATGAAATAAGAATATATTCCAGATAAGAATATTATTGTTTAAGATAAGTCTTTACTCTAAAAAATCAGCAGTCCAGTCATGATCTAGGAACTTCAGAACACTTGTACCTATTTTCTGAGTAGGCTTTATTATTAAGAGACACTCACTTAGCATAATTGCTTAAAACTCTGTTAATTGTGGGACACTTCCATTTACTTTGTGCTTAATTAAAAATAAAGTATCAAGTGCAAAAGAGTATTTAGAATAATTTTTCCCTTAGAAAAAATTACTGCCTGGTAAGCTTTCCATACAACGTTTGTTAAAAAGACTATTTAAAACAAACTTTCTCCTGCTGTTGTGAAGCAGCTTCAATCCAAAATGGGATCAGCTGGTTATATAAATATCTCCTGCATCTTTTGGGTAATAAAGAAAAACAGTGTTCAGATAATACCACATAGAGATAATTACTGCATGAAAAAAGTTATTGAGTTATTGATCACATTGTGTGCACACCGCAGGAGGCTCTGACTGAAATACAAAGGTAAAGAAAAATGAAAAGCAAAGACCAGCAGGCTCATATTTTTGATGCTTATCATGCATAAAAAGTTATTACTTATCCTTGTGCTTCATTTTAGGAGAAAGATTATTCTCACCATGCACTTTGAACAAAATTACTAAACTGGCACCCCACTGAATCTGAATGTCCTGCCTCCTCCTGCACAAAACAACTTCAGATTTAAACAAGGGAACATTTATTTCATGGAACATTTCTGGATCTGAAATCCAACCACTGAGAAGAAAAGGTGTGTGGAGTTGTTCACTAATGTTAAATCTATTTAGAAATTAAAATCTGTTCGGTATTTAAATATGAAACCTCTTCTGCTTTCAGGGTAACCTGCAACAGAAGGCGTTCCCTTTAAATGGCTTACTTCATTCTGCCACTCCTGTGTTGTATTCTCCTTTCAGTATTAATGCTGCTGTACCGAAGGGTCATTGTAAAAGGGAAGATAAAACTATGGCTAAGAATGTATTTATGCATACAGGAAGGCCTTATGTGGTAAGACATTATCACCATGTTTTTAAGTATCATATATTTAACTTTAGTTCAAGTGATTTTTGAGAGAAATGTTTTAAAAACATTGTTTCTAATTTTCTGTCAGAGAATCTAGAGCAAAACCTGTTGTAATGAAGTGAAGATGGGTGACAAATATTTAAAAAATAAGTTTATCACTTTTCTTGTAAGCATTCAGTGTCGCACTGTATTAAAAATAAGACTAGGAACTCTGCCTATTACACTTTCAGTAGTGAATGAATAAAGGTTTGTAACTTCCATAGAATGAGGTGTGCCATAAACTGCATGAGATGATGCCTTCTGCTTCACATAGTAGAAATTTGTTCTATAGAGAATACGTACAGGAGTGAGAATATCCAATAATGACTTCCTTGGGCCAGTATCGCTAAATAGTTCTGTATGGTAAAGCTGGTAGATGATATGAAAAGTAGTAACTTAGTTGACATGTGCCACTCAATAAACGACCTGAGAAGACACGTAAATCTGGAATCTGTAAGCTTTAGTCCTGGCTGCTGTAAGAAAAGAACAAACCTACCCCAATCACTCTCCAAAACAAAATTTGACTGACATCCAAAGGGGTACCGGAGTTTTATTTACATTGCAAATGCTGGCAGTTATGCAATAATAAATAAAAAAACATGATGAATCCTGGAACTATATTCAGTAGGTGGCAACAGTTGGAGATTGGAGCAGGAATTTTGTGGAACAAATATTGTTAATTTATTACCAAACTACCTATGCAAACTTTGATAACTTCTGGATAAAACCCATTTTGTTCAAGTAATGCTGATAATTCCAGACAGACCATTTACCATTACAAGTGTGCATCATAAAGTAAAGACAAAAGCTCAAATAATTAGATAAGCTTTAGGACTGGAATTTTTAACGTGTTTGCTCTCCAAATTCTATCAGATTTTCTGACTGAACTCTAAGGAGTTTGAATTATAAGCAGGCCACAGAGGAAGTTATTGTATGCAACTGATCTAACTTTGCAAAGCACCATAAATATCTGCAAGGTTTCTGTGAATTACATTGCCAAACATAAGTATTAAAAAACTGGAATAACTGAAGTGCATCTAAATACAGCGTTAAGACAAAAGCAGTAAAGCACAAAAATATGTACAGGGAGAAGTAAATTTACTTTGTCATCAATAAGTGCACACAGGACCAAAAGAGCTGTTGCGGCTACAGTGAGGACGGCATCCCCTTTCCTTTAAGTGTACTGAAAAAGCCAGTTAAACAAATCTCTTCAACCAGCCACATTTCTAGTCAGTTGTCTTTCAGGATTGAAGGTATTTCTACTGAGGGAGTAGAGGTCTGGCATCTTTCAAAAGAAAGCAGGTTTCTCAGATGCCATGGAGCTCTCTAACTGTTGGGGTGCGTAAAGCGTATTTACTAAATGCGATGTAGATTTTTTGGAAATTGGATCAGATGTCAAAGAACGGGTGTGCATAATGCACCATCAATAGCCTTCAATCTGTTTTCCATAAATTCTGGATTGCAGTGACAGATAAATCAGAATAGATGCAGAGGCACAGATCCACCTACCAGTTGCTTAAGTGGAAGGGCATCGTAACTAAAATCAGACAATTACACATTCAAAATAAGCACAAATGCCAAACATTGCATGAGAAACAGCTGAGGAGGTAATGCCCAAGGCTTTAAACATAAGCAACTTTGATTTTGAGCAGGTCCCCTAATGAAAGTTCAAAGCTGCTATTTCAACTGTAGGCAGATCAGAGCTGCTCATGAGACAGATCCTCTGCTTTTTGGATCACCCAAGCACTTACACTGAAACAAATTCTTGATAATTTAAGAGTACAAATAAGTATTACTGCTTATGAGTGTCAATACCAGGTATTCTGCAACAGGAAGCAATTTTGTTCAGCCTGGCATGTATAATGGGGCAACAGTTTTATCAGCTTCAGAAAGATGGAAGCAAAGTTTGTCTGGGTTTTTTTTCAGCTGACCCATGTCTAACCAAGAGATTTAGAGACACACAGTTCCACAAATAATTTGAAATCAACTAGAAAACCCCCATAGTGCTCTCTGTCTTTCCTTGATCTTAGAAGGACAGCCTAATAAACTACTGGGTCACAGGGTATAGCGACAATACTGTTTTATATGACAGGAGTAGTGTTCTAAACATAAAAGTCTAAAAAACAAAGAATTGTGAATGAGTCATATATGTATTAATTATATACACATAAATATATACTCAAGCTTTTAAGTACTGCCTCATAATCACTTGCCTTTTGACTGTTGTACAGATAATCATAACAGCACGACTCTACTCAAAGATGGTACAGAAGAAAAGAAAAAACATGTAAATAATTCAGTTTGCTAAGAAAAGAGCTACTTGTTTGAACTACTTTTCATCAGAAACTTTGTAAAACACTTGGAATCCATTAACTGGTTACAGCCATAGCTGATGGAAGGACAAAGAAAAAAAGTATCATGAACACCAAAGGTTCCAAAATTAATAATCCTGTGAAGTAAAAGGCTGTAGCACAAAGTAAAGAGTCATGCTAAGGCTACTGGTTGGGTAATCAGCATATTTGTAACTTAAACCCACAGCACGGTACTACTTCTCACCTCTCCGCTAGTCAGGGAACAGGAAGGCATAATGTGCTGGGCCAGGATGGTGGTGCAGGGAGTGGGACAGCACAGGTGATGTGGGAGAAAGCTGGGCATAGGGAAGACACAAACTCAGAGGAGATACAGCATTAAGGTGAATACAGAGGGAAAAAACCCCAAACACACACAAAAGCTGTCGGAAACCAAGTTTTATTAGTTCTACTTCCTTTGAAGCAACTTGTTTTGTTTTCACATAGCAGGCCCAAAAGCAGCTTGAGCTATCCACAAATACAGGGTACAAAGCGCACACTGCAGTCCGTTGTAGGTGAGTTATCAAACACATTGATCAAAACACTTCCAAAGGACCATGAAGAAAAGCTTGCAGTAAAGAACCAGAGAGCATTGTTTTGTTTCTGTAGTGCTTGGGCATTTCAGAACTGAAATGGCCATGTATCAGCCACAAACCACCTACCAATTTGTAGCAAGAAAGCTGGAGGAGGAGAAACCCTCTAGGTCTAATGCCTCAGTATTTCAAATGAGCTTTCCCCGCAGCCCCTCTCCGGTGAGGGCCAATCCTGTTTCTTCTGAAGCAGTTCACTTTAGGACATAAAAGGCAGAAAGATTCCTTTGGTCTTTTTGGAAAACAGTCACTGGCTGTCTTCCACTAATGTACAACTGTCAGCAGTGGGGGGTGGAAGAAGAACGCCACATGACTTGAAGTTAAAAAATTGAGATTTTTTCAGTGGACAGAAGCAAAGCTCCATGTCCTCCACTGAAAAAGTTTTTAATTAAATACGCCGTATCATAAATTACAAGATATTGCTCCTTTAAAATTAACTTGGAAGATTGATAATCGAATTACCCATTACAGAAAGTTGTCATTTAATCAGCAGGCAGCACATTTCCTTCCAGCAACTCAAAACTCTACCTGAACAGATCCATGTTAATGCAAGTATAAACCTCACCCTGAAAACACGTGAGGTGGTAAACAGCTGCATTAAGAGGTTTCTTTGGGACTGGCATAAAGAAAACATTGACAAAAGAAAGACTTGCCTTCCCAGCAAGAATGGCTCAACCTTGCTAGAACAAATAGCCAAATTTTCTCTCTGCTCCCCCAACTGTTTGTGAAGGAGGTTAAGCCAGGGAGAGAGATTGAGAGGGTAATGGTGGGCGGGGTTCTGTTGGGTTTTTTTGGTTGGTTGTTAAGATACAGATCCTGAATCCATGCTTAATCTAATACATGCTTTGCTAAAAGGTAGCAAGCTGCTTAGGAGGTGTTCTAGAATAAACTTGAAGATTTGGGAGGCACCCCTCATGTGTTTTGTGGAGATGAAATACCTGGGGAAGTATTGGTGCTAAAATTCGAAGCAGAACAGACATGACAAGTTCCCTAAATAGAGAGAAATCAGAAAAGTCAAGTCCAGATTTTTTTCCTCCCTGTAGAGCACAGGAAAAGTGAGCGCAACCAAAGAAGAAACAGATCACGTCCCATCTTGGTGGCAGGTCTCTCCTACCATAACAATGTTGCCATACTAACTTATTCCAAATACTGCATGAGTGCCTTTAATCTTCAGCATGAAGTCTGGAATCCAAAAGGTATTTACACCTGCCTAGATAAAAACAGCCTTTGGGAAACAGAAGGGAAAAAGGAAGATCGCAGTAATGATTTTTTGTTATTTAGTCTCTTCCAAAAAGCACATTAGGCAATAAAAACAGAGTTTGAAAGCATTTTTAATACCAGTTGTATGTTAGGAATTTTACTCTGTTCTTAGTACAGAGACTTCCAAGGTGCTAGTTTTTAAGGAAACAAACTGTGTTTGTTAAGGATACTGTTGAAATACATAAGGGGGAGCATTAGGACTCTTCACTAGCATTTCCACTGCCTCCTTACCTAAGCAGCTAGAGCTAGAGTTCAGATTTTTAAGCAAAGATCATCTATTCTTAGGAAAAAAGAAAACAACCCCCAAAAAAACCTTATGAAAATAATCAGACTAAAGTAAAACTGTATGTTTTATCTAATCTTACTGTACTTGACTGGTGAGAAGAATGAAACTTTGTTTGAACCAACTGGGTAGGGGGTAGAAAGAGCTAAAAATGTAAAAAGCCAACTGAGCTAACCAGATTATCTCTTTGAGGCTCAATAGACATGTAAAAATTAAAACATTACAGAACATTACAATGTTCCTTTCAGCAAGAACTCCTCCAGTAGCAAGACTAGCAGCAAATTCTCATCTTCCACAATAATTTTACAAAACAATATACATTGTTTCCAAATGTATTTCTTTTTAGTTGTTTCAGGAGCTACTCTACCTTTCACTCAACAAAGCAAGAGAAATACTGCTGTTTTCACCAATATTTGTAAAAACCTGTGTATTAGCAAGATGTACTTTATGCACTCTTATGTACTCCTTGGCATGCAGGTACTAAATTCTATGTTAAGTCCACTGGATTTTTAATTCATTTGGAGATGACATTGCACAAGAAGTAATTTGGAACTGTAGGACAGCTATTTTTAAAAAAAATAAAATGTATCATTAAAAAATGAAAATGTATCATTTATCAATAAAATGATGAATGTTAACAAAAACTCCACAGTATATCTACAATCCCACTGAGAGGAAACACATAGAAGATAACCTCAGGCTTTTCTGACACTCACAGGCCTCAAGATAAAAGGATGGGAAAGGCGGTTTATTGATGTACAAGACACATCACCAACCACAGAAATACAGGAAATTACTGGTTCCTATCATTAGTCTGCACTCACGAGTGATTACAGTGTGAAAAGTTTCTATTACAGATAAAACTATTATGAAGCTCCG
The DNA here is from genome assembly GCA_034008185.1 of Gorsachius magnificus. Classification (NCBI taxonomy): domain Eukaryota; kingdom Metazoa; phylum Chordata; class Aves; order Pelecaniformes; family Ardeidae; genus Gorsachius; species Gorsachius magnificus. Next base: position 71,256,208 of record CM067109.1, read on the forward strand.
TATAAAGTCTTCATATATTGAGAACCATTACAACTGTGTAGAAACTAAGGCTTCGTTGCAAAAAAATCCACATGGAGGTACAATTGTACTGCTTGCTGCTACTGGTCAGGGTTCTCCGTGACCCTCTACATAATCAATATACAGAATTTACACCTGGTGGAATACATTAAAAGCCTTTTAATATTTTTTCCTAACTTCTACAAACCTGGTCAATTTTATATACAATAGTTTTGGTTTTAACACTATTGTTTTCAATCTAGTATTTTATTAAAGTACTTAATAACCCTTTTTCCTACAAGTCTCATGGTTGAAGATAGTATGATTTTCATATGTAAAAACATATGAAAATTTTTCTTTCAGAATCTTTTTTTTCCAAATACTGCTCTTCATTTATTATGTTTTTTTCTGCCAATTTGGCTCAAATGAATTGTTACAACTTTCCCCTAAATTCTAAACTTCTCATCTACCTTTTGAAGACAAAAACCAGATGATAGCAAAATGGTGGGTTTATTTGTTTTAATAAGCTGTAAATGATGGAAAAGGAAGGACTTCTTCCCCCATAATGCTAGAGATTCCTTCCCTGTGATACACAGCTTACCACAAGTAGTCTTCACCCAGCCCGGATTCAGCTGAAGTATATGAGCTGAGACACAGCAAGTAGCGCAAACCCAGTGTGCACCCGGGACAACAGTGATACATGGGCAGAAAGCAGGGTGGAAATACGGGTAGAAAGCAGGTGGGGATCCCCCAGGGATGAGGCGTAATAGTGAGTGAAAGCTCTGGCTTTACTGAAAGCATAGTGTGACCACGGTGGGGGGCCCGGGACACTGATGCTAAGCAAAACAGGAACCTGACACAGCAGAGCCCTGCTTGGGGTGAAGCTCAAAGGACAGCATTGCAGGGGCAGGTAATAAAATTTCTGCTGATTAACATACCATACATATGCAGTGACCTGTTTTGCTCATTAGTGAACTGCAGGTGCTGCTGTTTGAACTCCAAGATCCACTGTCAACACTGGTGTGAAGTTGGGGGCAGATGAGGGGAGAAGTGGACTACCCTGGGTTACTGTGACAAAGTCTTTTCATATCCAACAACGGGGTCTACAAGTTATAATCTTGGTCAGCATATACCAGCAGTGTGAGAAAACTGTCCTTTTTGTTTCTCTGCTCCTCGTGAAGTAGTTGCTCTGCTCTGTCCTTTTGTTTGAATCTGCTCCTCATGAAGTAAGTCTTTCTGGACAGTGCAGGTTAATGCTGGTATCTAACATCTGCCAACTACCCTACTTGGTCACTGGCTCAGCCAGAGATGACTTGAATTCAGGAACCACAAGCTGCCCCACAAGGAATTACGATAAAAATACGGAGTCAAACCCTAACTCTTGTTCTGCAAAGGGACTGATCCCTCCTCACAGACCAGACACACCCTGAAGTCTACAGATGCTGTAGGAATGGCATTATTCATTTTAAAGTAAAATTTTCTGTAGTCACTTCTGTACTGTTAAACTGTATGTTCTACTGCAGAGTTGTAACTAGAAAGCTAAATGAGAATAGTAGTACATTAAGGGGTAAGTAATCCTTTTAAGCATCCCTCCCTCCACTCTGGATTGATTTGTATTTACATATCTGATTTAGCTGATAAAATAATAGTTAAAATTATTCTCCTAGTCTCAAATGACTGAATTCATTTCCATCCCACAAATGTTACTTTTCATTACTGAAATAAAGACTAGAACCATATTTTTAAATAAATACAATCATTCAGATTAGGAATTATTAACTAAAAGCAATTCTTAAAATGTGTAACTACAGATAGTTTTCCTGAAGAACGCCTCAAAGTATTAACTCTATCCAAAATACAGTTCTGAGTAAACTCTCCTGGTATTATATCATTTTCTTTAGAGTAACAGATTTGATCCTATGAAAAATATGCACATTCTTTCCAAGCCTTCAAATTCTTCATAACCTAAAATATTAACAACTTCCAGAATGCAAAGTGCACTAAAGGAACAAGAAGTGAAGATGCCACTGGAGAACTGATTGCTTTCAAAGCAGATAAGGCAATTTCTGAAGGAATCAAGACTCTCTGTGGAATGTTTTGTCATTGGTCTCTGAGAATACCTTCAAGTAGTGTGTAACATTTCATTTCATAGCAGAAGTTCACAGTCTCCGCTGGTTTTGACTTTGATGATATCTTGCAGGTCACTGCGGAAATACCACAGTGCAGTCAAATAACCTGATGAATGGGGGACACTAAAAATGGGAATTGCATTCATTAGTTCTTGTTAGCACCAGCGGACCTTCAGAAAGACTACTATTTTGTAGGATCTTGGAGCCGCAGTCTGTGGTGAGGCAGAAGACAGCTCACCTCTATAAATACAATCCTTTATTTGTATACAAATTCTTTATTTGCATTTATTTCCCATGGCATAATGAAAGCAAGGCAGGACATATGAACTGAAATCTGAATTTATATTAACAAGTTGGTTTAGCTTGTTCTAAAAGGGCTTTCTCCTATCTTGTTTCAATTTTTATAATTGAGGTTTATTTAACTTAATCTTCCATTGTTTCAAAACGAAGATGGGAGAACAGTTGGTAAGTTTTATAACACAAGGCCACCAGGCTATTGAAACAAGTGAAAATAATTTTAATTTACAGTTTCAGTTTCTCTGAAGATTCAAGAGAAAACATCTGGGAAATGCTTGGGAAGAAAAACATAGTTAAAAAATAACATATTTAATTGAAAGAATATAAAGGCCACAGTTAAACACATGCCACACTTCTGTAAAAAAGAAACACAAATCTCCCAAACCCAAGCCTTCTCTCAGCGAAAAGTAAACTTGGCACTCCCTCTCCTTCCAAAAGAGCAGGTACCAACTGTCTGCAACCACTGTCCTTTCGGGGGAACCTTCCAAGAAAAATTTAATCATATTGTAATAATGACACTAAACCATGCTCTTAAGCAGATGAAACTACAGCATGCACCTTGCTAGTCAGTGACTTCACTACAAACTCCGCCAGCTGCTAGGAGCAGCTGTGTAGCCATTGCTTGCTCTTTTTCAGGTCTGTGATTTTACCAGAGGGATACCAGTATACTCAAGAATTGAAATATTTCACCTTCATAGTAACTATCAAGTGTTTTCACTTCACTGTAACATTTGCACTTACCAGTGAGCACTTAGTTTACCTAAATGCATCCAGACCATACGCACTGTTAGTGAGTGATAGCCATCCTGACACCAAGTGCTACATAATACAGACACAGTCTCCTTTTAACAGTTCTGGAGTAAAGGAAGTTTATACAAATGCTTACTATGACTTTTATAATGGACAGGATTTTAGTCTAGTAGTTATAACAGGAGTCTGGAAAAAGGTACAGGAGATTATTTTCTTTAAGAATGACTATGACTAAATGAAAGCAAAGAAGGATTTTATAAAACAAGTTTCAGGATAGTTTACCTGCTTCTTAATTCCATAATCATCACATGCTTCAGCCTTCATTTTTTCAATCTTTTCTTCTTGCTGTTTTGCTTCTTTTTCATACATAACTTTTTCTTTTGCCAATCTGCAATTAAACCAAGTGACTGTGTTAATCTCGTTCTACTACTGTAAGAAGTTACACCATTGATAACAAAAACACCCCAAAAGCTGCAGCTCTGGAAGATAATACATAGTTTATATATATAAAAAAAGTCTTAACCACTGAAAAAAACATGCATCTAGGAAATGCTGAATTTAGCTACAAGGCATAATGATTTTCATAAGAATAATTTAAATCAAAAATACTTCTAAAGATTCTGTGTGGGCTTATCCATATAGAACATCCTAAAAACCCTATATATCGGTACTTCATTTCAAATACATAATAGACACAGATAAGCTGCCTTATAGATCTGGATAACTGCTAATAAAGACATGGTACAGAGAAGAAAGCTACCCATTTCAAAAAAGTCCTCACATCACAGATATCCAAAACAAACAATATTAAGATGTCTGTGAAGACATTGTTATCATCAGCTTTCAGATCAGCATTTGCCAGACTCTCTCAACATCATCCAGGCTCTGACTGTTTTGCAAGTGACCCACGTTGACTGTTACAGTTATGTGGCCTTCCCTCTTTCCTATTCACCACTAAATACCAACATTGCACCTGCATTATTACATGAGTAATGACAGACATCCTCCTTAGTCGGAACTCTGAAAAGAGTTGTTGTATGTAAATGAAAAGAAACAGCACTTTCACATTCACAAACTGAGATCCCAAACGTTTTTTCCCCGATTGCTACATTTCATGCCATTATTAAATGCATTATTTCCCATACTAGCTTTCATACAAAATAATGAAAAGTACAATTCCCAAATTACACAGTAGTCTCATAGTTTTGTGTTCCCTAGAGTATTTTCTCTGTTTACTTTCATGCTGGTTTGGGGGCTACAGACAAAAGTAACAGTTCCATAATTTATGTTATAGCAATTTTCTTTATGGCCTATCTTTCAAAGGGAAGACTCCATCTTTTAATCCTAATAATGGACTCATGCTTGGGAGAGGATGCTTTTTGATAACAAGCGTAAAGTCAAGAATAATGTAACAAATTTTGAAGTACAGAAAGGAATATTAAGGTAATCTAGTCTGATGTCCTACAGTAATTTTTACATTGCAAGTCCATTATCAAACTTCTATTGTTGTTACTGCAGTTTTGCTGTTGCATCTCCCAATTTGTTACATATGTTCATTAGGTACATGTTGGATTACACAATACTAGATCTGAACCAAAACATCCTTCAGGATCTGGAGAATGATGAAGTAATTTCTGATAAGCTAATTCAGAACCAAAACAAACATAAAGATGCTACTGTAAATCTGAGAGTGTGCCAAAGAAAATCCTTCCCCAAACAAGAATAAACATCACATCAGCCTATATAAGATTGTTTAAGGAGAACTTAACAGCCAAAATAACATAATCAGATCCAAGAAGTAAAGAATATATTATACAAATGAAAAGAGAATAAATAAAGGTCTAGTAGAGAGCTTCATGGTCACATTAGCGCATCAGAGCAAATTAATTCCTAATTTGTCACAGTTAAGTGCCCTATTAG